>CM053582.1:533243077-533263291 GCA_028627135.1 Pseudochirops cupreus
AACCCTAGATGTGTTTCAAGAAATCCACGAACTTGAATGGGGAAAAAATGCAAATTTATTTTTAGTTATGGATATATGCAAAAAACTCTCAATCTGAGGATTCCAGAGACTTCACCACGTTGCCAAAGAGATCTATGACACAACACAAAAGGAGGTAAGTCCCCAAGTACAGAAGAAGAAAAAAGGGAACTCATTCTTAGGAACATGGATAGACAATGGGGCTCATTAGCTTCTAGGGTGAATTATGTTTCTTCCAGGAAGATCCCACCTTATTACATTCATATGCATCTGGATCAAGCCTTTATGCTTAAGTTAAGGAAAATCAGGATTCTATTGTCCATTTCTTTCCATTTCCCCTCCAAAATTAGGTAAGGGACATCCTTAGCTATCTAACCTGAGAAGGGAATTCATCTTACTCATCAAAGATACTGGAAACAAGAAAATTTAACCTTTCCTCCACAGAAGCAATATTCTGCAAGTGGCCAAAGCTGGGAAATAAGAGACAAGGAAAAGTCTTGAGTTAGGGAGGTTAAATCCTCTGGGTGAAAGATTAAATGTATTGCTTATTCTCATGTCAGTTTTCAAGGAAGGGGGCAAATCATATGTGGCAACGTTTTGACTAATGTAATCCTTTTTCAAACACAGATACCTCTGCTAATGTAGACAAATGCAATGCAAAAAAATTAGGAGGAGACACAGCAAGCAGAGAAGAAAAACACTGCCTTCTGTCAACAGCACCCTCGGGCTAAACACGCAGAAAAAAAGGACTAAGTAATTTAATCTCCAAAAAGCAGGGTTCTGGCATGGAGACTTCATGGAGGTTTATGGGAGCCTGGACCCACCCCTTATATTGAGTGAGAGATGGGTTTAGCGGGCCTGTAATCTACACATCCAGAAAGAGGACAAATCCAAACAAATAACCCGGCCCACCAGCCTCCTTCCTGCCCCCAGATATAACATGATGATGACTTATGACCTCCGGGGGAGGCCGGATGCCCCACCAATTACCCTGGTGTCAGTGGGAGGGGAGCTGGCTTGCCTCTGCCTTGAAACACCCAGCTCTCTCTCCTGGGAACCAAGACAAACGGCAAACTGAACCGTGATGCTAATCAGGGCAGTGGCCTTTGAGTGACAGGTGACAAAGAATGGCGCCAGCTCCTCTCTGTGGAGGGCTGGGTGTCTTGGTCCTAGATCTTACTTATCGATATGGAGGGAGCTGAGGATATGACCCTTCTTGCATTCATCCCGGTCACCCCCAGAGTGTAAAAAGAGGGGCACTGAGGCAGCGTTTCATCTAGAATGCCAGAGGGCCTTCTCCATTCCTGCCCCAATTCATTCTCATAAAAAAGGAGCAAACAATCTTCCTGCTACACCAAGGTTTAAAACCCCCACTTCCCTCTCCAGATGCCTGCTCCTCTTTGCTGGCTAAATCCCTCCCCCAAGCCTCCCATGCATTTGGCCACAAAGCTTTCATTAACTCCCTCAGCTGGCAATTTCCATCCATTTGACGACAGATTAGAAGTAGATTCAAAAATAAAGTCACTTGACCTCCCATAATATGCTTCTCTTAATTATATTAAGGATTTTCAAATGCAGCCATACTGGGTTTGACAGGTAATGCTTTAATCAGCTTCAGGTGGCCACTATTAAGTGCCTCAAAGTACTTTTACCATCATGTTAGCATCACCTATATGCCCAACATGGTTCTAATTTAAATGACTAATTCTGACATTAAGAGAAGAGGATGAAGAGAGCGCCGCCCCCCCCTTCCCACACACACACATACCCTTCTCTGGGTGATTTTTAAAGTCAGATTAATGTGGCAAGCTAAAGCACGTTTGGAGGTTTATTTTATGGAGGTTGGATCAAGTAAATAACATTTATCCTTTGTATACTTCTGCATATAATTACAGTAAAGTTTTCTTGTGTGTTAAATTATACAAACTCTTCAAAAGTGGGTGCATAATGTCTTTTTCTAAAGCTGTGTTATTATTTTGGTCAAAAGTTGTTTACATTAAACAAATCCAATTTACCAAACTTTGACATGTTTGCACAACTGCATATCATTTATCCTGGAAGCCTCAAAACATGACTTTCAAATGAACTCTCTCTGTTCTAACTCTGTGGCACCCAGCCTGAGGTTCTAGATGTTGTGACTTGCTGAGGCCAAGAGTGTAGAGTCACTTTTAAGTTGGTTCTTCTCAAATCAGTAGCTGCCACTGGAGCACCAGGTGGACACTTTTGGACACACTTGGAAAGGATCATCTGTCCCAAATACTGAGTCATACTCTCCCCATGCCAGGGATTTCCCTAGCAAGTAAGTGACTATTTCCCCCAGAAAACTTGAGGCCAGCAAGCAGGCCTCATACTTTGTTCTCCTTCTCAAGTTAAAAAACTAGAGATAAGAGTGAAGCCTATATTGTTCAGATGCTGAACAGGATAACTGAAAATAAAGTCCAGCCAGGATCAATTTGAGCTCTTCCAGATGAGTCACAGAGACCAACACATATCGGCATCACTCATACCTCTGCCTCAGCTGAACTGAAAGGATAGGATGATCCAAGGGTCAGGGATACATTGGAACTCGATCCACTGGCTTCCTTCCCTCTTTTGGTGAGGTGACAATGAACCCTCATTCAGGGTGCCATAATAGAACAAGAGAAAGTAGTGACATCTCTTTCTGGGCCTGCTGCCTGAATGCAATCTCTGTGCCCAGTAGCAGGGACATTCAAGAGCCTCACATTGATAGGCATTGAAAGGGGGGGTTGTTGGAAGGAATGTAAGGAAGGTAGGTAAAGAAAAATTTAAAATGGGAATCGGTGACCTAGAGGAGAATCAATGAAGACAGCTCCCCCTCTTAGGGACTGTGAGATTGTCACAGTTGATACTATCATAGGTTGAGAGCTATATGTCATCAAATTCAAACCTCTCATTTTCAGATGAGGAAACTGAGGCCTAAGAGATTAGATTTGCCAAGGATCACATATCCAGTATCAGGGGTGAGATTTGAACTCAAGTCATCCTGAAATTCAATCCACTCCAACTCATTGATAACTGGTTCTTTATACATTCAAGCTTTCTCTGCTCCTTCAGAAGTGTTTTTGTCAGTCAACTGACATTTTGTTTTTTAAATCTAAAGTAAGCCCAGCACTGTGCAAGAGAGTACAGAGAAGTCAAACAAAAAAGGAGCTAACAGATTAGTTAGAGAAATGACACTAGTGTCAATATAATCTTAGGAAAGACAATGAAAAGTTGGAGCACATCCAGAGGAGAATAAGTGATGGTGAGAAGACTGAAAACCACACATTCCCTCAAGGATCAGGTGAAGGAACTGGGGGTGTTTAGACTGGAGAAAAGAAGGCCTAGGATGGTTCTCCTCAAGTACGTGAAAGGCTGCCTCACAGGAAAGAGATTAGACTTATTCTGCTTAGCCTCGGAAGACAGTATCAGGGTCAATAGGTCGAGTAAGGCTTGGTATAAGGAAAAAAATGTCAATCAGAACTGCCCAAAGTGGAATGGGATAGCTAGGTGGCACAAACAACAGTTCATGAGTTCAAATCTGGCCTCAAACACTTACTAGTTATGTGACCATGAGCAAGTCACTTAACCCTGTTTGCCTCAGTTTCCTCATCTGTAAAATGATCTGGAGAAGGAAATGGCAAACCACTAGTATCTTTTCCGAGAAAGGGGCCATAAAGAGTCAGATATGGTTGAACAACAACCACAAAAGTAGAATAGGCAGTCTTGAGATAGAGTGGATACTCCACCACTGCAGGTCTTCAAGCAAAGGCCAGTTCGCTGACCTCTCACTGGAATCAGAATCATGGAAACATAGGTTTGATTACTGGCGTGGACATTTGCTAGGTATTTCACCTTGGGCAAGTATTTTAACTTCTCTGGACCTCAGTTTCCTCCACAGTGAAAAGAAGGAGTTGGCCTTAACAATCGCTAAGACCTCCCCCCCTAGGATTTTATAATTGTATAACCCCTTTAACTCTGAGATTCTATGAAAAGGCGCTATAAAGGAAGAGAGATCAATGTAAGGACTAGATGGATAAGAAGAAGCCGTATCAAAAATACGAGACAAGAGATGAATGGATTTGGAAAGATAAATTGGCAGAGGAGCTAAAAGAGAGCATTTGGTATTTTTTCAGACCTAAGCCTCCATTAGAGCCCAAAGGTGCCTAGCAAGATGCACAGTAGGTGCTCGGGGAACGCCTGACTGTTTGGTTGGCTATCAGACTCAGGGACTGTCAAACGTAACTCTCCTTTTTTCCCCAAACATCAGCTCTCTTGATGCAAGAACCCAGCTAAGAGGACTCTGGGTTTGTGGACTATGTAAGCTTAAAGGAAGCAGAGGTGACGTGGGGGTCATGTTTTCCATTTGGCTTAAAACACCGTTTGATTTATTTATTTACTTATTTACATCTGGGCACAGAAGGCACTCCATTCTGTTCGGTTCCATCAACATGCCAAGGTGGCAGGCTTGGCTCAGGAGAGAAAACCACTGATCGTTACCAGTTCTGGCCCAGAAGTAGCCTGGAAAAGATTCCCTTCCCACCTGGCCAAATTCCCCCAACAGGGGGGCGTGACCAACACCTCATCATAAGGATTTAGGGGGCCCTAGGTACTCTGACAATCCCAGCCGAGTTCTAGAGGAGGGGAGAGAGCCAAACCCTGGGCACAGACCAAACTTCCCCTACCATGCTGGCCCTCCTTACCTCAAGGGATATTATTGGTTGGGAGAAGAGACCCAAGAAAATCTACCCCCTCCTTGTAAGTTAATAGGTTTCTTTAGAAAATGATCTAATGAGCAACACCTGGCATAAGTATTTCAGCCAAAACCAATCCTGCCCATTAGTGAGGATGGGCCTGATTACTCCCCTGGCCCCTTCCCCACAAAGGCACCCAGAATAAAGCAAAGAACAAGGCTCTCATGAAAGATCTATGCCTGAAATAAGCACTCAAAAGCTCTTGCTGCGTCCAGGCTGAAACGGCTGCTTGGGGACTTGAGGAGGGATATTTTATCATGATGGAGTCTCTAGTACCAGCAGCTCTTGCCTCAGAGGACCCTCTCCCTGCTCTGGCAAAAGGGCAGACCCAGCAAGAGCTCCTCTATAGCTAGCCTGGCCTCGTAATGACCTATCTCCCCTAATGGCACCTTGTGTGGTTCCATATGCAATGTTCCAGCTTCCTCCCAGCCCCACTGAGAACCTAGGGGCCTCCGGAAGATGTGATATACACCCGCGGACATTTGGAAGATGCACTACATGGGAAGGTGTTTTCCATTTGATTTACCTTCCATCTCATACAAGGAGCTGATGGTTAGTACTGCACGGCCTCCCCAGCCCAGCATGCCCCTGGAGAAGGCTGAGAGGAGACTAAATAACTCTCATCAATTACCAATCAAATACTGACTGGCTATTACATGGATGATTGTTACTGGCTCCACTGAAGACTCCCCAAACATAGATAAGAGGCTTAAACTACATCGGGAAGATCTTGGGGTAGAAATAAGGCTGAGCATCCCAGTACAGGTTACAGCTAAAAACCAAAGAACAATTAGTCAATTCCTGAATCAGCCCTCAGTTTATACTTCTGCTATGGAGGATAAATGTTGGCTGGATTAAGACCTCAGATTTTGATTCTAGTTTGTGGCAATATTAATGGAGCTTGGGTCCCTAGTGCAAATTGTTCTCTGTTTGACAATCAAATATACTTGCAGGAATTCAGACACATTATCATTCACTGGCAGGCACTGATAACTAATGAAAACAGAAGAACTAAGTTGAAATGGAGTTCACCATAGTTTAAAGAGAGTTTTAATTTGTAAACTTGTTAATTGTTTTTCTTTGGTGTGGCTATTAGGCCGCCCAACCATCACAACTCGTTTGTTAATTCTCTTTTTAAAAAAAAAATTAACATTAATTAAGGAAAAGTTTCCTCTAAGTCAGAGGTTCTTAATCTAAAGTATCTGAACTTGTGTTTGCTCTTAATATGTTGATACATGTATTTCAGTATAATTGGTTTCTTTTGTATTTTATGCATTTAATAATATTCTGAGAAGGGATCCATATGTTTTACTAGACTGTCAAAAAGAGTCCATGGGGGGTGGCTACATAGTGCAGTGAATAGAGCACTGGAGGAGGACCCAAGTGGTAAATATTATCATCTCCATTTGCCAGATGAAGTGAGGCTCAGATTAAGGGACTCAGGCAGAACACGGCTTGAATGTTTCATAAATACTTGTTGGTTAATGGATAGATTGTTCAAGGCCATACAACTGGTCAGTGACAGAACCAGGGCCAGGTCTCAGATTTCCTGAATTCACTGTTTATTCTGTTCCACCGTACTGTCAATCCACAACACTGGTCAGAATGGTCCCCTACGGCCACAGGGCAGCAACACATTCCTGTAACCAGTCAATATTAATGACCACTCAATGGTGAGTATCACGTTAGAGAAAGAGCTAGAAGTGCAAGTTTTAGAACCAGATTAGACAAGGTTTTATACCTTTCTATGTGTATAATCATCTCACCCACCCAGGGTATGCTGGTAAATGTTTAACAACCAGCTCACCAGGGAAGGGAAAGTGTTTGCTTGACATTTTTTTTAAATTTCATCTGCATTATTAACATTTTATCCATCACTTTCTTTGGTCTAGACAAGCGATAAAGCAATAAATCAAACCCTAATTTGTAGTGTTTGCTGATTTTCAAGATATAAATGCTCACATTGAAAATTTAACAACCAGTCAGTTAGCAGGCTCTGGCAAACCACTGTTCTCATATGTCAATAAATAGACATCTTTTCTTTCCTGCCTCTACCATGGGTCAAATTCTTTCACTGTCTGCCCACCCCCTCTTCTCCCTCCCCCTTAGCTGAATTGATTTTTTCCCCCTCCAATAACCTGCTGACATGAGAAAAGATGGTCTTGATTATAGTATGAGGGTCTGTTCGAATTATAGCCTTGTTAATTAACTAGCTATATGACTTTGGGCAAGTCACTTAACCTTGTAGGGGAGAGGGAAGTAGCATTAAGTGATATTACCAAAACACAGGTCAGACTACATAGTTTGCATAGACAGACAGATAGATACGTCATCTATTAAATGTATAACCCCGGGCATACAAAAACCAAGGAAATAAGACAGTGCCTAATTCCAAAGGGCTTACATCCTAGTAGAAGGAGACAAACCATAAATGGGAGTAGGAAAGCTGGGGGTGGGGGTAGGCGTGGGGATGGGGGTCAGAGGAGAGGAGAGGAGGATATGGAGCAGACCAGAGAGCAAGGGCAAGCCGGACATAGAGTGAGCAATGTGGCTAGGGCTACCCAGGAAATGCCGATCCCAGAATCTTCAGTGGCTCTCTGTTGACTCTAGGATAAAATACAAACTCCTCTGTTAGGCATTTAATGCCCTTCACAATCTAGCTCTCTTATTAATTTTTGTACTCCTTTCAACACCCTCTACCTGAGTTCAAATCTAGCCTCAGACACTTCCTAGCTGTGGAACCCTGGGCAAGTCACTTAAGCTCGGTTCATCTCTGTTTTCTCATCTGTAAAATCGGGATAATAAGAGCATCCTACTTCCCAGGGTTGTTTTGAGGATTAAATGAGATAATAATTATAAAGTATTTATTACAGGGTCCCGCACATAGTTAGTGCAATATATGTCTTACTGTCTTCCTCCTCCTCCTCCTCCTCATCTTCATCATCATCTTCATCATCATCATCTTCTTCTTCATCATCATCATCATTATTATTGGAAAGTGTCACAATCTATATAAGGGGAAGCTAGTACAGCACTGGGGTGTTTTGAATTACACTGACAAAGAAGCAGGACCAGAAGGCAGCCCCATCCTTCTGTGACCATCCTTTTGTGATTTTATCAATTAAATACCAGGTTGGATAGACCTCCATGGTGTGACCCATTGTAGCAATGCTGCACCACCTCAGTTCTCTAAATGCAGGCTCTTTCTTAGGGGCAACAACATTTTAAAAGAAAAACAACACTAAAAGACTTAAGAAGTCTGAACGATGCAATGACTAACCCATGATTCCAGAAAAACAGTATGAAGCAGGTGACCTATCTCTTGACAGATAGGTGATGGCCTTATGATGCTGAAGGAGACACATTTTTCAACGCAGCAATGAGGGTATTTGTTTTGCTCTTTCTCTGTATTTATTATGAAGATTTTGTTTTTCTTTTTGTGCTCAATGGGAGGAGTTCAGGAAGGAAAGTAATTAATAATAAGAATTCAAAACAATCTACACTTTTTTAGGTCAGGAATTGAATGAAGAGGGAATAATGGCCACTGACCCAACAAATCCCTCCCTATCTCCCATACTGAACAATTCAATTCAGATAACTCAGGATTTCCACTCTTTCCTACCTGGATTCAGTGGAGGGGTGGGAAGTTGGGGCAGAGAGGGAGGTAAAAGGCCCCAGGTAATTTAGAGCAAGACTCATTAACCAGAGGAGACAATAAGTCACCAAGAGGTAAACATTTACTAATTATAATCAACATTTAACCTTCAGGAAAATGTTCCTTTTTACTTCCTATTTGCCACAGGATCATGCCACCATTCTGAGTATGCTGTCCCACTCCCCCCAGCCCACCCTTACTATTCTAACACCGGCTTGAACCAGTCAAGAGGGGTAAGGTAGAGAACAGGGAAGTCAGCAGTGAAGGGATGAGGTTGGGAAGGAAAGATCAAGTCATGGAATCCCCAACAACCCCTTTCCCCCATTTTACAGATGAGGAAACTGAGACAGCCTTCCCAAGGTTACACAAATATACCTGGGCCAGAAATTGAACGCAGGTCTTGACCAGTGCAAACATCCTAGTCCTGGCATTGTTGAAACAGGAGTATGGTACACAAAGGTCAAGAAATAATATTGTCATCATTCTGAGAATGTCCAAATGTCCACCGGTGTCCTTCAGCCACTTCAGGTTACTGTGCTTTAGAAAGAATGTGGCAAAACTGAGAAGGACCCAGAGAGAGGCTCCAAAGTAGTCAAGGGGATGCAAAGTCCAGCCTATGCTGAAAGGTCAAGGAAAGCAATCTTCTGTAATCTAGAGAGGAAAAAGCTCGTGCATAACTTATTACTGCATGATGGAGCAATCAATCAATCAACTAGCACTTATTAAGTACCTACTGTATGCTAGGCACTGTGCTAAATGCCAATGATACAGAGAAAGGCAAAAGACAGTCCCTGCCTTCATGGAGGATACAACATGCAAACAGTTACGTACAAAAAAGATATACAGGACAAATAGGAGATGATCTTAAAAGGAAGGCAGAAAGATTAAGGAAGGCTGGGAAAGGCTTCTTATAGAAGCTGGGACTTCAGCTGGCATTTAGAAGAAGCCAGGAGGTGGAGATGAGGAGGGAGAGAGTTCTGGGTATGGGAGAGAGCCAGTCAAAATACTCAAGAGTCAGGACATGGAATATCACGTGCAAAGAACAGCAAAGAGGTCAGTGTTTTCAATCAAGAGTACTTTGGGGGTGAGAAGGTATGGTAGAAGACTAAAGGGGCCAGAATAAGGAAGGCACTAAAAGCAAAACAGAGGATTTTTTTTTTACTTGATCCTGAAGGCAATAGGGAGCCACTACATTTGACAGAATAAGGAGGTGACATGGTCAGACTTGTATTTTAGGAAGACCAAGATGAAACGTAGTGAGGAAAGGCATCTACACAGCATGCTTATATAGCTGTAGAGAGCAAACTGGGTGCTCAATAAGCACCCAAATCTCTATGTATTATATATGGAAAAAAGAGATGGCATGTATGCACACAGATTATTCCTCTTTAAGTGGGAGAAATTTTGGCTGGGCATGAGGAAGGACCATCATGGTCATTAAACGCCATGCCTTCATTTCTCACTAGGCTTTGTCCTTGACTCTCCAGTTGTGTTTCCACCATGCCCCCCTACCATAGGTACCTTTTCCTTCCCTCCTTCTCCCCTTTTTGTCTTCCTTTTAGGTAAGTTTCTTGAGCTCAGAAACTATCTTTCTTTTAACTTGTATTTATTTGTATTCCTGGTGCTTAGCACAGTGCTCGGTACACAGAAAGAGCTTAATAAATGCTTACTGACTTGAATTGAATGGCAGTCAGAGCTGTAGGGTCTCCATCTGCAGCACACTTCATGAAGAAAATATGCAACAATTTATGAACAAGAAAATATATACAGATTTTCCTTTCAGGTTCTAGGATTCCTATATGTCTATAAATGTCTGGACCTCAACTATGGAGTTGTTTAATTAGGCTCAACAAGTATTTATTAAATAATGAGCAGGTACCCAGATCACCCTAGGTGCTGTAAGGGACTATGCTGAAGCATTATGAAGGATCCCTCTGGTATTAAGAAGCATAATGGCTGAAGAGATAACAGAAGAGTCCCACTAATGTCTAGAGCACATCATGTATCTCTTCGGTACATAGTTCTTTGCCTGTTGTCTCCCTTGTTAGACTGTGAGCTCCTTGAGGGCAGGGGTTGTGTTCTCAGCATTTAGCACAGTGCCTTAGCACAGGAAGCCAACAGTACATCCATGTTAGGGTAGGAACTGAGCTAATGGTAGCTATCTTTGATGCCTGCCATATAGTAGGCTCTTGATAAAATTGCTGATGGGGCAAAAGTACCCAGGAAAAGCTTTCTGGAAAAAAATTAGGCTTGAGTTCAGTCTCCAAGGACAGAAAGGATTTGGAGAGCAAAACAAAAGAAAGTTGGAATACAGAACATTCTGAAACTGCAGCAGTGAGATTTTATTTGTAGAATGGCTGAGAACCAATGTAGCAGACAACAGTAGAGAAAACAGAGCTCCCCAAACCATGCGTGAGCTGGTAAGCCCATCCTTTGCCTACCAGCCACCAGTTCACCCAACCCTCACCCCAGGGACACCAGCCAGAAGAGCCCCGCTGGACCCTGGTCAGCATGTTATGTTGAGCTGAAGCCACAGTGGTTCCCCAGAATGAGAGGAGGCATCTTAGCCAGAATGGGGAGGCCTAATTTTCCACAGGTTTCCTTCCCGTGACCTCACTCCTCCCCTGGCGTTCAGTTTATTTTCAATTACTGAAGTTTTCAGTGACTACATTCAAAAAGCTATGTCAATCCTCTCTTTGTCTGGGAGAAGGACATTTATCATTTGCTGTTCTAAATCTGAAAACATCGTAACCAATCTGTGGGCGTCGGCTCACGTTACACTCTGTAATTTCAGTTAGCGGAGTTAATGGGAAAGATGCATTAAAATTCTGTTTGCGGTTTAAAATACATATTTACACAGTTCGACTTTCAATATCCCCAAACTTATAATTTATCCATCATTATATTCTCTCTTCTCTACACTTAAACATTAACTGTCCTCATTTAGGTGATGAAAGATGGGGCGGCAAGCTGTAGTTATTTTGTACATCTGGAAAGACAATTGTCTCTGCAGCGCAGTGGGCCCACAGTTGAGAAAGTAAAGGGTACTGGCTCTCATCCTGGCGTCTCCCTGACTGAATTTCAATCGTCGAACCAGTTCATGTGGTGCTAGTGTCCCTAAACAGAGCAGACGGAGCAGATTATGTTCCAGTGTAAAATCAACTGTACCATTTCATCCTTGGAGCCAACCTAACCCCAATATACTTTTGCCATGAGTTATATAAACGACGCCCCCCACCCCCATTGCTCCCATAGTAACTGCTGTTCCTGCATATACACAGCTCCTATGTGTAATCTCAGGACCAGGATAAACCTTTTTTCATTAAATTTGCTAATTCACTTTGTTCTAAATATCAATATTTCTGGAAAATATTTTCTATCACAATGGCATTTGATCTCCTGCCACAGTGTTTCTATACCGGTTTCCCCCTGCCTGTCATGGCCTTCCATTTCACTTTTGTTTCTTGGGATTTTGAGCTCATTTCCAGCCTCAGCTCAAGAGCCATCATCTACATTTTCCCTCGCTTGTTTCCTCAAGTTGTTTGCTTGCTCCCCACCTCACAAAATGACTTTGACCTTACTTAGTATGTATTTTGATTTACTGTTTAAATGTAGTATAGAATATAAGCTCCCTGAGGGCAGGGAGCTCATATTTATTTTTGTCTTTTTTCTCCCACTACCTACCATGTTCCTGGGACACAGTTAAGTGCTTCAGTCATACTTGCAAATAAAATTTAAGTATTTCTTTCTATAAGAACAATTAATGCTTCCAAATAATCCCCTATATATTATAATGTAATATAATATATGTAATACGCTATAATATAATATGATATATGATACAATACAATACAAAACAATATATCATATATCATAGGATATATTATATGATGTGGTATAATATGATATAATATCTCCCTGAATTTCTACCAAAAGGGAGGAGAAACCTGATACATTTTCACCTGAATTATTACTTTTCATGCTCCCAAAAGCAGCAGGTAGAAGAACGAGGAAAAGCTACTTCTGCTCTCTGAAGTGATTTGGCATGGGACTCAAGTGTGTAAATATCCATCCTCTCTAACCAAGATCTAGTCTAGCCCTGCTCTGATGTTATAACTGTCAGTCAATCTATGAGCAGCTCTCAAACACTTACTCTGTGCTAGGCACCATTCTAGGTGATGGACACACAAAGGCAATAATAGTGGAACAGTCCCTGCCCTTAAGGAACTTACACTTTCATATCCTGGCACATCCTGGTAGGACACCTGGGCTGAAGGGGATCCCAGTACATTTTATAGAGGAAGAAACTGCCTATTCCCCCTTCTTGGTGGTTGCTGTATTTTAAGAAAGAAGGATGGTATTGGAGAATGTCCAGAGGAAGGTGACCTCAATGGATCCAGGGATGGGAGGGCTGCCATAGTGACAGACAGACTTCAAAGAATCAGGCTGTTAAGGCTGGGAAAGCAAGACATATGAGATGACCAAAATCTGCACACTTTAAGTCTCTATACAAAGACAGGACAAAGTCTACATACAAAGACCAGACATTCCAAGTCTGTATATGAAGTCCCTCCATTCCAAGTCTGCATACAAAGTCCCTCCATTCTAAGTCTGCATACAAAGCCTTTACCTTCTCTATACAAAGCGTGTACACTCTCCACTATAAAATAAGGGAGGAGGATTATATGATCTGTAATGATCCCTTTTACCTTTCAATCTAGGATCCTATATGATCTCTGAGGAAGGAAAAAGAGGAACAGAATGAAGGACTCACCAAATCCCGGAACAGAGAATGAAAGAGAATCTCCTGATTTCTGAGACATTCAAGCTTTGGACAAATAAAAGGGAAACCGGGCCAGGTAGTAGGTAATGAGTCTTCTAAATCTCTTTACCTCCTCTTCCCTAAGAGGAAGTACAAGCTGAAAAGATGAAATTGTTTCAGAAGTTTGAATTAATGAAGAGCAAGCAGCCCCACAAAGGGGGTGATCCTTGGCAAAAAAGAGAATTGAGTAAGGTTTCTGTTTGGTACTCTCTGCCCTACTAGTGCTCCTGGCTTTGCCCTAGTTGGTATAACTTTATGCCTTCCCTGTACCCCAGTTTCACAGGATTTTGTTCTTCTCAGCTAGCTGCCAGCTCAAATTTATGGTGTGAATCCTGAAAGTGCATCTGAACGGTCATAGAGAACTCTTCCGTAGAAAAACACCTTCGGGACTCAAAGAAATAAATTTACAATTACAGAGAGCTGCAAATACCTTGCCCTGTGCCCCCTCAGCAATTAAGACCAGCAACTCATAGAATGCTAGAGGAGGAAGAAGTGTTAGGGGTCATCTACTTCTACCCACAGAAGGAATCCCATCTAGAAAACTAACATCTCTGTCATCCAGACCTTACTGGAACACTTCGGATAGCTGTGAACTTAGTACTTTCCAAGGCAGTCCATTCCATTTTTGGAGAGCTCTAATTATCAGAAACCTTTCCTCATATTGGGTCGGGATCTGCCTCCTTGTCACTGCTAAGCTCTAGTTCATTTCTTCCATCTGTGACAATACACAGTTGAATCCTTCTTCCAAATGACAGCCTTCAAATATTTGAGGACTTTGATCTTGCCTCCCCTAAGTCTTATGTTCTCCAGATGAAATAATGGTAGTCCATATGATCATAGATTTAGTACTGGGCTTCTTCAGTTGTTCCTCATGTGGCATGTCTTCCAAGCCTTTCACCATCCTGGAAGTCCTCCTTTGGAAAAACTAACTTTTTCCAATACAACAAAGGTTTATGATTCTGTGAATATGAGTGCTCCCCTCTATTAGGCCTCTTTATATCTGAGTAGACCCATCTTTATGAGTTGCTGTAGCTAAAATAATTCAGCACCTAGTGACCAACCTTCTAAGGATGACTGTCTCCAAACTTACCTGAATGATAAAACATAATCTGTTACTAGGCTCTTTTCTTTCCTTTCTTTCTTTCTTTCTTTCTTTCTTTCTTACTTTCTTTCTTTCTTTCTTTCTTTCATAGTTTTGGCTTTGAAAGATCGGCAAAGGTCTCTTTTGGCATCAGCTTTGAAAAGTTAGCCTCACCTCCTTTCCATATTGAGGTAGCAGTGTAGGAGTTAAGTGGAGGGTTAATTTAAGGGGATCAATTCCCCTCTTAAAATTTGTCAACCAAAATGGAATACAATAATCTGGATGTGATCTGCCCATGGACGTTTTGAAGGCTAACCACTTTAGAATACAACAGATCTCTCAGTTCCTTTGAACTTGACATGGATTCCATAGTTCATGGGTCT
This sequence comes from Pseudochirops cupreus, assembly GCA_028627135.1. Lineage (NCBI taxonomy): Eukaryota > Metazoa > Chordata > Mammalia > Diprotodontia > Pseudocheiridae > Pseudochirops > Pseudochirops cupreus. The sequence continues at coordinate 533,257,791 of CM053582.1, forward strand.
AACCCAGCATGGCAACTCTGATGCTCAGGAGAGAACAGAGTTTTGGTGCTGTCAGCACCCCAGCATCCTTCCACAAGTCACCCAGGTCCACAGGCATACCTCTAACCCAGATCCCTCCTGAATAAGATCAAAATACAAATGCTGAGAGATGAATTCTTCCTTGATGATTTATGGGGCCCAGGACATGATTTTCCAAGAAAACAGTCTGTCTAATTGGTCTTTCATTTGTCTCCTCTGGTGATTTATTTGTCTGGGCCAAGCCAGGGAACATCTCTCCCCCACCTCTGCAAATACTCCATTCCCCAGCCCTGAAGGTTCAGCAAGTTCGGAGCCAGGGAATGTTCTTTCTCCCTACCCACTCAGTCTTTGCCTTGTGGTTTGCATTCTCATTTGCTAAATATACTGTGATCCCCTGTACATAACAGTCTGCAGCTCTGATTTGTGTCTGGGCTCCTCTAGTTTGGAATATCACTCATAAATCATTCCCCTGGCAGCTGTCATCCATTTATATCTATGACCTACTAAAGCTCTGCTCTAAACTCATGATTTCATTTGTATAGCTACTCTTTCCATATAGTAGAGCTGCTTCTTGAGGGCAGGAGCTAAGTAACTCTTTTCGCCTTGTGCCCTCACCCAAGATTTCCCCTTGGAGCATCAGAATTTAGTTTATATATAGGTCTCTATATAAAAGGTAAAAATCCTAGTTCCCATGCAAGCACCCAGGCTAACAATGCATTAATTACAGGATAAATTTTATTTTGCAAAGAAAAATGAAAAGACATAAACAGATAAGATCCCAGAAAGAATGAAAACAATTCTTTCTTCTTTGGTGAGCCTTATCTTCCCACATTCTTTCCAACCAGTGGTTGAGAAGAAAACATTCAAGATCACAAAAGAATTAACCCTCTTTTTGTAGGGCCTCACAGTTCACAAACTCATGGTACTAATGAAAAGCAAGGTAAAGATTTGCTCTTCTACATCAGGACTCTGTCCCTTCCTGCTTCTCACCTCAGTTCCCATTTAGACCAGGAATTTCTTTCTGGATCCAGGAGCTCCTCCATCCTCTAGCTCTTGACTTGGCCTTGGAATTCCTTGACTCTCAGCTATTGCCTATATGGATTCCCATCACCGGGTCTGCATTTTTCCATGGTGCACATTGTCCCCTGAAAGGGCAACACAGCTCCATAATTGCATAGGCTCCCCTCCAAGGAACTAAGGTCTTTGTGTGTCCATCTGGCTTCTCTTTCTCTGTTTTAGCCCCAGTTCAATTCATCTACTTCTGAACTCTTTGAAAGACCAATCCAAAGGCATTTCTCAACTGTTAACTTAATCAACAATTAAGGTGTTGAGTTGGTGATAGGTACATTGTACCTATTAATCTCAGCCTCAAGGTAGGGTTAGTTGAGAGATACCCAGAGCAAGTGGCAATGATATCTCACCAAGAACAGAATAAAAATCTAATTAAGGCCAATGGATTTGTTCAAGGGACAGTAAGCATAAGAGGCAGGACTTGAATCTGGGTCCTTGGACTCTTAGGTCCGTGCTCTTTTGAATGTACCTTTCTAGAGTTAAAATATAAGTATAAGTATAAGGCCTGCAAATTTTGCCATGGTGTCATTGCTATTGTCCACAGGCATTCCCAAATCTGTTAGCCCTGATTAAGGCTACGAGACCTTCCATATGTGGGTGACCCTGGTGCTGACACTCTCCCTCAACATATGACTATATAATGCTTTTCTAGCCCCACAGCTGCCTTTTCCCTTTCAATTGTATGCCTAAACTCAAACACTGCTAGAGCAGAACACTTAGGACCAAAACACCATCAAATGCCACCAAATAAAGCCCATTATGGGCAGTGTGCCCCATTGATACATGCCAGTCACAGCAGCGAATATAGGCAGTGGCATTGGTGCTGGTAGCTTAAGCCTCAAAACAGAAAAAGGAAAGGACTTTTTTTATGCATGTATCTCCTAGTATGCTTACAATGCTAGGCAAACAAACAATTGGATACTTTAAATACTTAAATATTTTTTAAAATCCAACAAATAGATTTTATCCATTTCTTTTATCATTTTTGACAATGTTCACATCCATACCAGGTCTAAAAAAAATTACCCAGAATATAATTCCAGGATTATGCATATGATGCACAGAATGAGATGAATCATGGGCCTGATTCTGAATGAGATGCCACTCTGCTGGCCTCAGACAACAGCAGGGAAGCCAAGAAGGTCTGCCCCATAGTGATGATTTTTTGTGATTTTCTTTAACAACAATAACAACAACAAAAAAGAAGCCTAGGCTATACCATTTACCAGTCTATGACTAATCTTCATCTGCCAGAAGCATAGTGATTGTCTAAGAAGACCCTGAATAGCTTGGGTGTTCCCAAAGGAGGTGGAAAAGATAGACGTCGTGAGTTGAAGAGGTGATATTTTATAGAATGTTTTGGTTGGGGACTCTGGTTCAAAAGTATCCTGCTAATTTGTCCCCAGTAGTGTGATGCTATAGACAAGGCTGCCCCAAGAGAGGTTGCCAGGCCTGAGGTAGATCATACTAGTTGCCTTCTCAACATTTGCCTTCTCAACAAGCAAATAAAGTTAAAATGAGCATAAAAGGCAATCTTAAAAGAGAAATCATGAAAGGGCAACTTTTAGCTTTAGCTATATGTATACAGAATGTATGTAGAGTATGTAGAAACAGAGACCTTGCTATGGGGACAGTGATGGTCAGGTGGTATTTGCTTATATATATATATATATACATATATATATATATATGACTGATTATATACACATATGTATATACACACATGCATGCATGCATGTATGTATGTGTGTGTGTATGTATGTATGTATGTATGTAAGCCTCAAATTCCCCCTTCTTCCTGAGGCATTACCCAGAGGGAAGGGATTTTCTGAAGGTGTGTAACCCAGAGTGAGCCCTCCAATTTGCTATACCATATTTGGGATGTCTCTACATGGAAGCCATGCCATGGATTTTCAGTGAAGTCAATCATGGGAACATATGAGATCTATCCTTTTAATAAACTATCTGAATAGAACTTTGGAGGATATTTGCAAACCCCCTCAGTAATGGAATAAATTTAACTTTGCCATATTTCAGTTCTTGTCCTAAATGTTTTGTTCACTAGACAGCTCAGATAATTTTATGTGCCTGGGATTTGTGACTCCTTGCTTATTAACAAGGCTACTTTAACCAACCATCACTACTTCCAAATACACTTCATAATCAGTCACTGGGCAAGCAACACACTCCAGGGTAAATTATGAAATTAAATCTTCCTCTCTCTCTCCATTGATCTAGCACAAGTTTTGCCTTCTGTTTAGCAACTCATCCTCCCAGTGCGGGGAGTGAAGTCACTGATACATTAAAGTGATCTGGGATCCCTGTGTGGGGAAAAGTTGGCTTAGGACAGACGTTTTGCATTGTTCTAAAACATCTGTATGCCTGCAGGCTATCTTCAGGTGAAGCCCTTGGGGTGATGAGGGGTGACAGGAGGGGCAGAAAGGGAGAAAGACCCTAACGTGGAAGGACACCAGATGCTCATTGCTTACTGGGAGAAGAAAACACCTGGAGCTAAACATTCCCCTGCAAGCTAGAAGACCCTGAGGGCAGGTCTGCACACAGCTCCAGGAACCCCACAGGCTAATGGGCAATTATATTCCCCACACAGTGTTAGAAATGGACCCTAACTCTAAAGGAACCAGGGATATTTGGGAGAAAGCAGGTGGTACCCAACCTTGGGAAGGCAGAGGTAAATTATAATCTCCATACACACACACACACACACACACACACACACACACACACACACAATGAAACATGTGCAGGGCAGTCCCTAAGACAGAATATGGCTTGTGGGCTTAGACATACTTAGCTATGAAGAGGCCCTTCCCTCCCAGTTGTTCAAAGGGAGGGTAGCAGAATCCAGCCTGAGCTTGTAATTGCTTCTTCTGTTGGTGTAACACAATGAAAAACCATATCTAATCTGTTGTCCACTATCCCCCTAGGTCTCCTTCAGCATTTACTGTTTCCCAAATATCTTCCTCCCATATAGCTGTGCTTCTGATTATTTTTCCCCAGATGTATTAGCATGCACTTGCCCGGGCTGAATCTCATCTAGTGATTTTCTGTCCATATGCCTGGCAGCTCCAGGTCCCATTATATCACATCTCTGTCATCAACCAGGACAGTTAATACCTCTCCATTTAGGGCAATATACAGATTTAATTAGCACGGTATTTACAACCTTTTCCGGGTTATTAACACAGATGCTGAAACATAACTGACATTAGTCCCCATGGCATCCCATAGCATCTGAAACATATCATGTGCCTTTTGTTTCCCAAACCAATTCTGAAACTATACACTCAGCACGTTACAGGTACCTGCTTTCACCAACAGTCCATGAGGTGAATTCACGCGGGCATTAACTCACCAAGGATTTGTTAGCATTATGTCCTGGAAAAAGACATTGACCTATATGAACTATAAGTCAGGAAAGATGGGGTTCTAGTGCTGCCCCTGCCATGAAATCAAGCATTTATTAAGGATTTTCTGCGTACTAGGCACTGTCTTAAGCACTTGGGGTGGGGGGGGGGGGGGATAGGGAGAAGGCAAAGGTTAATCCTGCCACCATAAACCCTAGAGTTGGAAGATACTTCAAGGGTAATTCAATTTAATCTAACACCTACATAAAGCAAGAATCTTCCCTGTAAGGACCCCAACAAGTAGCCATTCAGTCACCAATGGAAGAGCTTTATTGACATTGCCTTTAAGTGGCAGATAACTCCACTTCTGGTTAACAATTGGTAGGAGGGGGGGGCGGAGCCAAGATGGCAGCGTAGCAGCAGCAACATATTGCAGCTCTCACATAGCCACCCCAAAATACCCATAAAATAGGACTCTAAACCAATCCTAGAATTCCAAAACGCACACAAGGATACTTCCCACTAAAGTCAGCTCGGCTACGAGGAACCATATCAGCACTGCGAACTGAAACCAGCCTGGCCTGAAGCTCCGGCTGTGCCCCGGGAGGAGCTGAGGAGCCTCTCTGGTGAGCGGATTAGCGGCAGCTGCGAGCAGCATTAAGAACTAGGTCATTGTGGGGCTTGCGAATTTAGGAGAGTAAAGCAGTCCAGCCGAAAGGCCTCCAGAGCAGAAAAGCAAAAGGCAGAGGTTTTGCACCTGCCTCCGCGTTGCAGCTTCCTGCCCGCGGTCTGTAGACAGGAGGGGGACTAAGCGATTGTTCTGAGGCCAGTGCTCTCGCACTGAGCAGCCTGGATCCGGATCACCATCTTGGGCCTCAGTCTTGGAGTCTTCATTATCCAGTCAGCCAGAAGTAAGTAGGAAGAGTCCCAGCATCTTCCTGAGAGCTACAGCAGCCGGGAGGACCCCAGCGATTTGGGACAGAGCTTTCCCCTCTGGAAACAGAGCCCCACAGAGATTTAACAAAAAAAAAATCACAGACTGAACAA
>CM053582.1:533263791-533333957 GCA_028627135.1 Pseudochirops cupreus
ATTGACTACATCCAACTGGAACTTGAGATACACAGGCACTGTGGCTGGGAGATCCATCCTGCCCTACCAAAAAGTGACATAGGAGAGAACAGACTGGGGGAGGGGGGACACACTGGGAATGCTGTTTTGGGGTGGTGGGTAGGGAAAAAAAAAGCAATTGGTAGGAAGTTCATCCTTATATTAAGCAGAAATGTGCATAGTGGCTTTTCATTCCTCTGGCTCCAATATTCATTTTTTTAGTAAGTTTTTGTAAGGAGGCTACTATATATAGGTATAGTACTAGGCACTAGAGATGAAAAGACAAAAACAGAACCTTTTTTGCCTTCAAAGAGATTACATTCTATTGGAGGGAAACAAAAAAACATGAAAGACAATGAAAAATCAATACAAAATATTTTCTGGTGGGTGGGAACTAGAAATGGGAAATTAGGATGGGTTTAGGTAGAATGTAGCAGTTGAAGTAAACTTTAAAGAAAGCTAGAAATTTTAATGAAGTGGGGATGGGGGAGCCCTGGGGTAGGGAGTGAGGAGGACCTTGCAACAATGCTTTAAATGGGACTGTCCTATAAGGGGAAGAGCAAGGAGGTCAGTTTGAATGGACCACAGAATGTATGAAGGAGAATAATGAACAATAATCTTGGAAAAGTAGGCTAAAGTCAGATTGCAAAGACCAGAGAGAAAGGTTTCCATTTTATCTTAGATTTAAAAAGAAATTCTGAATATTGAAAGACTTGAGGTCTTCAAACCAGAGGATGGATGACTACTTCTTTGGTTCCCTCTAGAAGGAATTTTTCTGGTGTAAGGATAGTTTGGTTTTGATGGCCGTTGAGGTCCCTTCCAACTCAGATCCTGTGTTTCTCTTTGTAGTTCACTGGAAGACCTAAATTCCCTGGGGAAAGAGGAATGAGACTATGCTCTCTGGGAACGTAGGTTATGATGACTATCTGCTGTGTGACTTGCTCAGATCTGTTATTATTAAATGTTTCTTTATGTTTCAGTACCATTGGGAATATTGGTTTTCAAGAAGATGAGTAAACTGAAAATGAGCTAAATAGAGAAGTTTCCCAGAGCTTTTAAATATGGGTAGGAACAAAATGAACCAAAGACACTATCATTTATTAAGAATCTTTATGATTAAAAATTGTTCTAATATATAATTGGGGAAAAAATAAAAAATATATATAAGATGAAAAAGAAAAAATATGGCAGGAAACTAATTTGGCAACAGAGGTGAAGGCATTATACCAAGGTCATGGTAATAACTTCCTTTCATCTTTGCTTTCTTTGTATCTCATCTTTGCTTTCTTCATTCTATGCTTCACACTGCTACCTGAGCAGTCTTCCTAATATTCATTGTGATCATGTCATTCCACTCAAAAGCCTTCAGTGGCTCCCCATTTCCTACTGAGTAAAGTAAGGACCCATGATGCCTACCTTCAATGCTCTACCTCTTATTACTATATTTCATTCATGCTATACAACTTGGTCCCATCTTGCCATCTCCTATTTCCATGCATTTGTCCAGTGGCCAGAAGGACCACTCTCCCCATTTTCAACATTTCATTCATTTTCTCCCAAAGCTTAAATCAAGTAATTATTTGATCTCTTTAACTGAAAATGATCTCTTCCTTCTCAAATTTATCAAAGCACTTTGAAAACTCTGGAACACTCTTCTTGGATACTCCTCAAAATTCTAGTGAGGTAGAACAGTTGATGAAGTGCTGGGCCTGGAGTTAGAAATATCTGAGCTCAAATCCAGCTTCAGATGCTTGCTAGTCCTGGAAATGTGGGCAAGTAACTTAACTGTCACCTGCCTCAGTTTCCTCATCTGTAAAATTGGGATGATAATAGTATTCATCTCCCAGAGTTGCTGTGAGGCTCCAGTGAGATAATATTTGCAAAAAATTTTACAAAACTGAAAGCACCACACTGTTGTCTTCATAGTTCTTTGTGGCCATGGCTTGCTCTCCTATTAGACTGTAAATATCTTGCTCCTAGGAATTGTGTTCATCTTTGTACTGATGATCCCCAGTGCTTAGCACAGTGTTTTACACATAATAGGGGCTTAATAAATATTTGTTAATGTGAAAGTGAAAAGGACCTGGGGGTTTTTGTACTCAAAGACTTACTCAACAATGTGTACTCTACTCTGATTAGACCATATCTAGAATATTGGGGGTCACAGTCTAGGAAGGATATTTACAAGTTGATATGTGACAGAGAAAGATAACCAAGATTCCACAGGTGGATTAGCTGAAACCTCTTAAGTAAATTTAGCCCAGTGGTACATGATCATGGAATTCTAATGATAGGCAGGGTGGTGTTGTGCAAAGAGCCCAGGATTTAAAGTTATAGGACCTTGGTTTTAATCCAGGATCTCTTACTTTCTTTCTGTGCCACTTTGGGCAAGTCCTTAAGCTGACCTTATCTGAGTTTAAGATGAGGTGGTTACATACATGACCTAGAAGGATTCTCCCCACTCTAACAGCTTTTGCTGTTAAAGAGTGATTAGACCTGCCCTGCTTGACCCTAGAGAGTAGAACTAAGACCCAGAGAGAAGGTATGATCCAATCAGGCAGATGAGATGCACATGTGTAATGAGGGGGTAAGGGAGCAGGACAAAGAATAATCCTGTAGTAGTCTGGCCATGTCACACCCCCCATCACGAAGTTCCAGTGGATTCTTCTTACCTCTGAGATAAAATGTAATTTGGTATTTAAAGCCTCCACAATTTGACTTCAATTTTCTTTTCCAGGCTCCTTGCTTTCCCTCTCCTTTATGTAGTCTGTGGTCTGGCCCAGATGGTCTCCTTGATCTTCCCCTTCCAGGACATTCCATCTCCCACCTCAACGTCTTTGCAAGATTCTCTCTTCTTCCCCCCACTCCATGCCATGACCTAAACCCACTCTGATTTCTGGAGTGCTAGAGTCCTCCCACCAGAAAGTACTTTGTATTGACTTGGCACCTAGTTCCCTATATTTGTGTTGTTTAAGCAATGTCTCCATGTGGCTAGGACTGGGTTAGAAACTTCAGCAAAGATAACTAGCATCTCTGTTCAAGTCAATACCATCCTCTCTTGTCAACTGATCTAAATCTCCTATGGATAGAAAAGCTTCTTCATGGTTCTGAACCATCTGCCAGTTCCACCTACCTATCTGTTAGCTGCCATCTTCCTTTCCACCTTCCTCTCTTCCTCCCACCTTCCCCAATGGCCCCATGCTTGTCTATCTGCCATGCACCTCTAAGATATGCCATATTTTCCTACAATTATCATTTTCTCTATTTCTTCCTCTGTTTCCACAAAAAAGACAGGTAGGGGGAAAAATAAAGTAAGACAGTTTCATAGCCTATTTTCTGAGTTACAATAGTCTGGGGAAAAAGCAATGACAACCTGAACCAAAGAATGGAAAAGGGGGGGATGACTGTGGGATACTAAAGAGATAAAATTGGTATGTACTGCTGTTTACTCCAGCTTTCTCCATACTACAGTTGTATAATTGATTTTTAAACCTTCAAGTTTTATACTTACACCTCAGAGAGGTTAAGCAAATCACTGAACTTCTTTGAGTTTCTTCCACTGTATTTTTTTTTAAGTTTTAACTAAGTTATCTCTAAATTCTCTTCTGGTTTTTTAAAAAAAATCTGTGTTCTATATCTGTCCTTTTCTCCTCTTCAAAAGGAGTCACAAATTTAGTCTTACTTCAAAATTGCATCACTATTTATTAGGTATGAATTAATCAAATTGTAATGGTCAGGACCAAGTTTCTACTCATAATCTTACTAGGAGTTTCCCTTCTTTACCAGTTCCAATGTTGGCATCTGCCCAGTTCTTAATGAAGACAGCTAATAAGATTTGACTTTCATCAAAATAATTGATGCCAGAGAGGTTATGTCTGAAGAAAATGTATACATGTAGTTATTTAAGTGTGGCTAGTGCTGTAGAAACCTTTCCAGAGATACCAAAGGTCAATGCACCCATAACATTTGGCCAAAGTTAAGAAATTCTTGTTATCTAAGGCTCACTGGAACCTAAATCATCCTTCTTGACTCATATTACCTCTTCCTACTAATAAGAAGTACTTGAATCTTTATGACTTTGTTGGCATAAGTCAAATGTCATCTCCTCCATGAAGCCTACCATGACCACTCTAGAGTACAGTGATTTCTCCTTTGAACTCCTACTCTGTCTGCCACTCACTCAACATTTATCACACAATACTTCCGTGTCATTACTTAACTTTTCATATGTCTGTCTGTCTGTCTCTAGGATACCAACAGGTGAAGATGATGAGTTCTTGAAAGACAGACCTTATATTTCCCTGTATCTCATAGTACCTTGTATATCTACAGCATTTAATAAAAACATTTGTTGAAAAATGAGCCAACTCCAGATTAACAATAAGCCACAAATGAGCAGTGCTGGGATTCATTGAGTGAGTGGGTAAGTGGGGGTGTGTGTGTGTGTGTGTGTGTGTGTGTGTGTGTGTGTGTGTGTGTGTGTGTGTGTGTGTGTGTGGTATGAGAGAGAGAGACAGAGACAGAGAATGGATCAATTCTATAGGAGGATTTCAGATCCAAAAACCAGTCTTTGAAATGGATATTAACCAAACCTTTTCAATTTTCAGGTAAGGTCAGGAACTAAAGGACTCATAACCTCTAAGGACTAAGGTTAACCTGAGGCAGAAGGGAGATCAGAGACATAACTAAGAGAAGGCTACTGGGGCTTTGCCCCTTGGGAGTTCCAGGTCACAAATGCATTTCTTCAGCAATTGCAAGCACCTAAGTGACTACCTGAAAGCTGAGCACTAAGTAAGAAAAATTAGTTAAAATGGGAAATTCCAGATCAAGTACATTGTTAACACTGCTTATCTATATGCCACTGTAGTGACTAATTGCTTCTTCTATTCAATTGAATTTGTCTTCATTATTTCTGGTATTATTTTCACATCCTGAATTACAAAGTTGATTAGAGGGTACATCACATAGAGCAGACAGGAAATAATATTTATTGAATGAATGAATGCCCCAGGCACCAAAATGTCTAGTTATAGTTCTGGGAGAGGTCTTACGTGGATTCCTCTTGCTCTTGGGATAAATAATTGGGTGCTAGAGATTTTGAGAGCTATCATTCCTATGTTTCTGAATCTATCAGATAAGGTTACTGAATTCAAGCAAAGAGGGAACGTTAGCCTATAATTAATTCTGCAACATTCCCAAACAGAAAACTGGATAAGTACACAAATACACACACACACACACACACACACGTTTACTTTGTATTATCTGCCTCCCCAAGCACCTAGCAAAGGCCTTGCATGTAGTTTTTATTGAGTTGCCTACTTGCTAAATGAATGACCAGTTTATGACTGTGTATACACACATCCCCACATCTGTATTCTGCTGGACATTCTCATGAGCAAGAATAGCCCTCCATATATGGATATAAAAGAGGTGTTAACATTACACTGTGGAATAATACAAAACCCTTACACAGAATAATCTGTACATAAAGGCTTTACAATTGTTGTGTTAAATCAATCTCTTCCTCTCTCTCTCTTTCTCTCTCTCTCTCTCTCTCTTTTTCTGTCTCTCTCTCTCTCTCTGTCTCTCTGTGTCTCTCTCTGTGTCTCTGTCTCTCTCCCTCTGTCTCTCTCTGTCTCTCTCTGTCTCTCTTTCTCCTTCCCTCCCTCCCTCCCTTCCTTTCTATTTCAACTTTATTTTCTTTTTAATCCTAATGAGGAAGTCTGAAAACAGACAGACCATTGCTCCTTGCTCTGGGGTGAGCAGACTAAAGAATGATGGCACAACGCCCATGATTGTTGTCACTAACCAGGTTAATTTAAGTTCTAAGCAAAGGCTAAAATGCCATAGGGGGCTGGGAGATGTAAGGGAATTGCTATTCCATTTACTTCTGAAGTGCACATCCAACTTGGTGCTTCTTATTTATGCAGATGGGATACACCATGCTCTCAGCACACTCATCTACACTTCAGCCTGAATTAGCTAGTAAATCACTATTGCAGTAGCTAATAACACTCATAAAGCCTTTTGAGTTTTACAAGGTGTTTATAATGGGAAACTCAGTATGATTTATATGAAAAACATGAGTCAGATGCAGGGAAAAAGTTGATATGTGGACATTGGCCTTGTGGTGTGACCTCTTGTGAGCTTCAAAATAAATTGCAAAATTTCTTTCTAACCGAGTCATGGGATCATAGAATCATGGAATTTAGCCCTGAAAGGACCTTAGAAATTAGTCCCCTCTTTACCGACACAGAAACTGAGACCCGAAGGACTGCAGAATCTCGAAGTCTGAATGAGCATTTATTTTGGATTTTGTGTAAAGGGATCTGGATTAGAATCCCAGCTCTGTTATTTACTGCCTACATGACATTGGGGGCAAATTTTGGTGTAGTAGATAGAGGTCTGGACTTAGAATCAGGAAGATCTGGGTTTGAACACTGTCTTCGACACTTACTAGCCATTTGATCCTGGGCAAGTCAAATTCCTTCTAGAGATCTCAGTTTCTTTATTGGTAAAATGACAGGGTTGGAATCAATGGTCTCTAAAATGTTTTCCTGCTTCTAAACCATGTCCTACAAATGACCCAGTCATTCTATGATCTTCAATGCTACTCCTCTGGACCTCAATTTCCTGGCTTCCTCAATCACTAGATCAACAAGTATTCGTTGCCTACTGAATGCTAATTAAGGAGGCTACAAGTAGAATGAATGAAGAATGAAATTGTCCCTGTTTACAAAGAGCTGACATTCCTTCCTTTTAAATAAAGGGCTTTGCACTGGAAAGCAATTAGATACTGTGACCCCTAAAGTTATTAAATTATAAATCTCCTTTGACCCACTAATACCATTACTAAGCCCATACTGCCAAAGAGATCAACAAAAGAGAAAAAGGACCCATTTTGTAAACAAAAACATAAATAGAAGTTCTTTTTTGTGTGTGTTTAAAGTTAAGGGGGTGTTCATCAAATGGGAAATGACTGAACAAGTTATGGTATGTGACTGTAATTGGATATAGCTGTGCTATATGAAATGCTGAAAGGGACAGTTTCCAAGAAGCATGAGAACACTTGTTGAAACTGATACAGAGTGAAATAAGCAGGACCAAGAGAACAATTTGTACAGCAAGAATGTGTTGTAAAGACAATTCCAAAAAGGCTTTAGAACTGTCATCAACACAATGACCAATCACAACTCTAGAGCCCTGATGATGAAACAAGCTACCCTCCTCTTAACAGAAAAAGTATGGACACAGGGTAGAGAATGAGATGTACATGTTTCTACACAGACAATGCAGAAATTTGCTTTGCTTGACTATGAGTATTTGTTACAAAGGTTCCATTTTTCTTTTTCTTTTAATTAGGAGAGGAAAGTGGGAGAGAGAGAAATAGTAGATTTCTGATCATTGAAAAAAAGGTCTATAAGAGGTGTAGACTAAATGACCTCTGGAGTTCCTTCCAGCTCTAAATGAATAACCCAATGAGCCTATGAACTTAGAGGCATGAGGTATAAGCCATATTTGAACAAGAATGCTCTTTACCAAACTGTTAAAGAGGCTTCACTGAGCGAATGTTGGAAGACATCAGTGATGAGGAACTCACTATCTCCAAGGTGTTCCATTCCACTTTTGAGCAGCTCTGGTTGAAAGGGTTTCCTTTATACTGAGCCAAGCTATGTTTTTTGGGAATACTTCTGGCCATTGCCTCTAGTCTTGAATAATGTTGACAGGCAGCAAAGTATGGTGGGTAAAGAACTGGTCATAGAGTAACGAAGATTAGATTCAAGTCCTACCTCTGACATAACAAACTCACTGGGTGACCCTGCCAAGGCTCAGACAATTTTTTTTAAGTTGATAAGCTGCAGGAAAGGAACTGACCTACAACAGCAAAGAAATTTTCTCACTCGGAACACCACATTCATGAAATCACAGGTGTGGTTAAAAACAGTAATAATTACAATAACAACAACAATAATAACATTTATCACACATATATGTATACATAATATGTCTACATGAATATTAATATATGCATATGTATATATGCATATAAAATTTGTGTTAAAATTGTATGTGAATAGCTAGCGAGAGAGAGAGAATGAGAGAGAGTATTCACGTATTAATATAAAATGCCTTTCTTCTAAATGCCTAGATTCACTGAGGGATTACTTGCCCAGTCCCTAAGGCCTCTTTACAGAATACCTGTTACAATTCTTGATCTGAATGTGCCCTTCATTTGTGATGGGTGGCGTTTCCCTTGAATCGACATTACTCTAGAGAACTGGCAGTAAACCTTTGTGTCACAGAATCTTGGAGGTGGAAAGGACCTGGGAGATTCATTTGAACCTGCTTTTCAGGTGCTTTTGTTAATGTTAAAATGCTATATAAATTTCAGTTATGATAAAGAAAGACTGAAGTTGGAAGAGTAAATTAAGGCCTAAAGAGGCAAAATACCTTCCCAAGGCTACACAGCAAATTAGTGATAAGACCTAGACTAGTACACTGATAAAATGACGTATAGGTCAGTACTCTTTCCCCTAAACTAGGTCTACCCATCTTTAAAAGGGATTGTTTTTCAAGGGCAAACAGAGTCAGAGACTGTGCTAGACCCCAAGAATACAAAGATAAGAATTTATACAGACTCTTGCCCATTAGATACAACTGTTAAGAAAGGATCATTCCAATATTTTAAGCCCTATTCCAGAAATATATATCCTACTCTCAGGTATCATTCTTCTCAACCGGTTGTTTGCTTCTCAACCTTTTTCTTCTGAATGTTTTCTACCTTCACCCAGAAACAGTGATGCATAGAATCTAGTGGGGGCAAGGACAAAGAAAAGGACACACATACACACAGAGGAACACACACACCCCAAACTGTGATAAATCGGAGACTGAAACAAGTACAAAGGAGAGGTCCAAAAAAAATGCTATGACAAATCTGAAGAAGAGATCACTTTCACTCAGGGAAAGTCAAGCAAATCATCATGGAGGAAGTAGCATCTGAATTAGGTCTTCATAGAATTGAGGGGCTTTAACACAGAAACAAGAAGAGGGAGGGAATTCATTCCAAATATGACGGTGGCAGGGAGGAGAGGAAGGAGAGCCAGGGAAAAAATGTCAGCAAAAGCATGGAGGTGGGAGAGGGCGGGACAGGAATTGGGGGAAGAGTGTGACAGAGAAGACTATAACCTGATTAGAATACAGAGGGCACTAAGAAGAGAAGGATGAGACTAAGTTGGACAGGTCGGGTGGAGCCGGACTATAGCAGGTCTTAAATGTCAGAAAAAGGTTATGTTTTATTCAGTAGGCAATGGGGAGCCATTGGAGATTTTTCACTACAGAAGTTACATGATTATAGTAATGTGTTAAGGAAATTACTCAGGCAGTGGTTTGGAAGATGAATTGGAACAGGGATCAGCTAGAGGCTGAATAACCAGTCAGGAGGCCATGAAAATAGTCTAGGTGAATAGAGATTAGAAACTAAACAAAGGAGAAAGGGCATTGGATTTGGGGTGAGGGGTGGGGGGGTGTTGGATTCAATCCTGGCTCTATTATTTGTTATCTGTGGGCCACTCTACCTATCTGGGCCTCAGTTTCTTCATTTGAAAGATAAGGATTGTAGACTAGGTCCTTCCACTAAGGTCCCTTTCCAGCTATAAATTCATAATTCCATGACCCTAAGAATGGAAAGGAGAGTTTATATTCAAGTAATCGCAGTTTGAATCAAGGATCAAAGTGATATCACATTGGTGTTGTGGGTTAGAAGAAAACAGGAAGACAAAGATTGCAGTCCTGAGAAAATGACCCAAAGGTAGAGCCCTCCATATGCATGCATAAATTAGCAGAAGAGGGGATTTAGGGGGAAAACTACAAGCTCTTATTTGGATGAACTGAGGTTGACATGCTGTCAGGACATCTAGTTTCTGATCTCACCTGGACTTTTACCCCCACCTTTATTCAGGCTAGGTCTAGCACATTTCAGAGGGTTGAAACGTCACTGCTGTTTCATCAACTACCTTTACCTTGAAGCTTCACCCTATAATTCATATAGCTCCTGGGTTGGCGATACAACCCTCACTTCATAAGCTACAACAGACTGGACTTCCCAAGATCCGGGTGACCCCAAAGAACTTTTGTCACATAGCCCATAATTCCAAATGGACCCAAATTTCCTTTTTTTCAGTCTCTATATGGGTGCCACCTAAACAATGAAGCTTTAATGATAGAACCATTCATAAAGGTAGCTACCAGTGAAGAATAAGAGACTAGTTAACTTCCCACCTGTTCCATCATGCTAGTTAGTGAATTTTCTGGGACATGTATGCATTCTTGCACGTATGTGTATATATACATATATAAATGTATGTATATGTGTATACACACACACACATATATACACACATATCTATCACTTTTCCTCCTTCCCAGTATATATCATAAATCATTATTAGCCATGAGAGAGACATATAACACTGTCCTATGAGAGAAGGCCTGTAAAATGGCTGGATATTGATATGTTTTCTTCTGTCTTGTGACTTGACAGTCTCTATCTATTTACCGCTCTTCTCAAAATTCTGTCCTGATAGAGACCTTGTTTTGAATAGCAATGAAGTAAGATGCTTCCCTTGAAAGGACTTCCAGTCTTTGTGGATCTCATCATGTAAGGGCATCCTGGTGCACCTCTGACAACCCCACTGGTCCAATTTGTCCCCAGGGGCCTGATTTGGAGGAAGCATGGGCCAGCCCTCCATAGCACAAAACTGATGGTTTTCATGTGTGAGCTCCCGCAAACTAAAGACCCAAGAACAAGCGTCATTCCCAGCACAACCCAAGAGGAGTCTGGGGAAAGGTTTATGGGGTCATACACAGTTCAGAGGAAAGCACAAATTTCAGGCTCAAATTGTAAAGTCAGCACTGAGCTCAAACAGCAGGTTGGGGACCCTTTGGCTACTAACTAAACATCCTTGCTTTTCTTTCCACTCCTGGGGACACAAGATGGGCCTCCTGCATTTGACTGTGAAATAGAATACATGAATGATACTGATCTTCAGACAGGAAAAGGGAATAGAGGTCAGATAGACCTAGAATAGCTTACTTCATTGTCACCTCTTCTGTAGGAACCACCATTGATCCATTAAGCACCCACTATGGGCCGGGCCTGTGCTCAATACTGAGATTACAAAGTCAAAAGCAGAGCAGACCCTCGTCCACACAGAGCTTCCTTTCAGTGATTGGTTAGACCAACACAATGACCCACCTTCTCTTTAGAAGATGTCAGGACCTTCTAAATGTGTGAAGAAGAGGCAGAAGAAACCTAGGCTCCAACACTAACTCATAGTGTGAAACTGAGGCCAGGAGAGCTTCCTCATCTGTAAATGGAGATACGGCTCCTACCTACCTCAAAGTGGTGTTATAAGGATCAAAGGTCGCAGTTTGAAAAGCACACGATCCTGCATAAATCAGAGGCATTGTTATTTTTGTGACACACAGCCAACCCTTCAGAGGTTGGAAAAGCACAGACAGGCTGTAGTGGGCACCAGCAGAGGATGTACCAGACCAAGAAAAGGACAGAACAATCTAAGAAAGGTCAGTGAATACCCAGGTCAAAATCTACACAAACTCTAATATGAATCCCAGTGGAGGTCATACTAAACTCATGGGTCTCACTGTATATTACTAGGGTGTTCTCAAGACTGCTAATGGTTCTATAAGAGACCCAGCTTTGGAGGGTGGAGGCTAAGATCACTTGGTGAATTTATATGAACCCAAGGAAATGAACCAGAGAGGTCAGCACGTGGAGTCTCAGAGCCAAAGGAGTCTTTAGGGATCTAGTCATAAAATAGCATTGTTTTCCAGCAAGGAGAAACCTTGGAGATCACCTAGTTCAGTTCCTTCATTTTGCAGGTGAGGAAAATAAGGTCCAGTTACAAAATGAGTGTTTTTGCCTCCTTGATTTCCATATATCTGGTGTTGGTTTCTACCCAAGCATTCTCTCCATGACACTTGCAATTTTTAGGTTGCCTTACTCTTCCTCGAGATTCTTATTGAAAGCTATTTGAGTTGGTGGAAATCGTGGTGATACAACAAAACTAAGAAGTAGCAAGATCACCACATTTGGAGCCAGAATTCCTGGGTCTGGATTCTAGTTCCACTGCCCATGACCTGTGTGACTGCAGACAAGTCATTTATTTTTTCTAAGCATGAGTTTCCCCATCTGTAAAAGGAGGGGATTAGACAAGATCACCCCTGGGATCCCTTTCAGCTCTGAATGAATGAGCCCCAGAGCTAGATGCTGAAAAGGGGAGGTGCCCATAAGGTAAGGGTGCATGGACATGGGAATGGACAGCTCTTTCCATAGAAGCATGATATTTCTGTCAAAGCAGACCTCTCCTCCATTATAGAGTTCTGTGGGGCATGAGACCCCTCCCATTGCACAGGCTAAAAACAGGGAGTAAAAAGTACCAGTAATGAGCCCTTTCTTATTTAAACAGGCCATTTTTCTTCCCAATAAATGCATTTTTTTTGTCAGCTTAAATATTCCCCTTTGATAAAACCAGAAAATAATTAGCCTTAATAGCTCTGCTGTGAATAATACCTCACGAGAGGGTGGCAGATGTTAATGTGAACCTTCCATACCAAAATTAAGTCGCCCCCTCCCCCCACCCCAAAAGTAATGAAACAAGAAAAAGATTATAGGTTTGGCCCTTCTCAGGAAGAAATGTATATTTAAAATAAATGCATGAAATCCTTTAAAAACAGCACACACCGAAAATCCACATTGAGTTTGATTTGCTTTCCAAATCACACAGACTGCACTGTTGCGCACATTCTTTAAACAAGTACAACCCCCAAGAAGTGTGGATAGATTTAAGAGAAATAAAAGCACGATCAGCTAGCTTGTAATCTTCTTTTCTCTTGTTCTCCTCCCCATAGCTGCATTAAATTGCTGATTAAGAACAATAACATATTTGTGCTTTTATAGGTAGAATGATTGGTATTATGCAAAGATTTGGCTAACAGACTAAAGGCGCATTCACACTGTGCGGGATTACATGCTGTTAATAATTTTCTAGATGCTCTGGGGAACCCATAATTCCAAAAGACTACAATTTAGCAGCTCAATGCACACTTTGTAAAATGGTGAGCAAGATGCAGTCTTTCTTTCCAGAACTGGGGCAACCAATAAGTTGTTGGAAAACCCTTTCAAGAAGTGGCCCCTATTCATCATGTTACATTCTCCTTCTACCTCCCTCTCCCTCAAGATCTCCCCTTGACTTTGTGAGACCACTGCTACTGCCTGGCAGCTTGTAAACTGACCTCTTGGTCCTGAGTTCCCTCATATATGGGCTCCCCTCGCGCCCTTCCCCCCCAGGACAGACCACTCCAGAGTAGAAATATCTATTTACACCAGCGAAAAGGAGGATTTCTTTCTTATGGCACTTTGTAGGATTGTCCAGTAGTCAGTAAGTCTGGAGAGATAACAAATGACAACATAGGTTCTGAGAGGTTTTATTTGTGGCCCTGAAGAAAAAAGTTTGGCTCTAAGAATTGAGAAACGGAGGGACCAGTAAGTTCTATTTCAAAAACACTCTACAGAGAGATCCTTTTATTTTTTTTCTAAAAAGGCACTAAAAGACCTTTTATTGTGATACAGTGCTCCTTACAAGGCTAACACACATTTGCTATAAAATGGTAGCCTAGAAGGCAGTAAAAAAGCAGCTTCTCATGTCCCACTCCCATATCTGGGAAATGCTAACTGATGTGGGCCACCAATACCACTCAAATCCTACACATACCGCATATGTCTTCGTATCGTTTCTTACACGCTTGCTCCTCTCCTGAAGCCCAGAGAGATGAACAAGGCAAATGCTGGCCCATTCGTGCACCAGGACCATGAAAGTCCGTGTGGATCTTCTGATTAAAAAAAAAAAAAATCAAATTTCCCAAGCACAGTCATGGGCACTCGATGTTCCTTCGCTTCACAGGTAAGGAATTTGAGGCCTAGGAAATGTTAAATTACTTATACATATTTCCCTGGCAAGTTACTGGCAGAACTGGGATTAGAACTCAGGTCTCCTGACTCTCTACACTGCCCTTCCTCCCTGAGTTACCATATGAGGACATGGCTGAGGAGACTGGAACTCAGATGCCTTTTGGGGCCAAGGTTATAATTAGTTGTCTGGTCCCAGTTGCTTGCAGAGTAAACAACAACTGATAAACCCATGCTAGCTAAAAGTATTTATTACATTGCAACCCAGCTGCCAAGTGTCTAACCATTTTAATAAAAAGCTATTTTCTAAGGTTTATATTTTATTGCATGTGTGACTCCCTTATTGGTTAGCATTTTGGAGTTGTGGAAAAGGTTATGAATTTAGAAACTGGCTGCATTCATATCATATTTAAAACTTAATGCTATTTTATTAAAGACATATGGGCCTCCAAAGTACACATATTAAATGTCATGTAAGAAAAGTAGCAGTTTAAATCATGGTCAAATTCATTTTTGACGTGACTCCTGAGGCTTCCCAAGATCTGAACTATTTCTTTGTAAATCTGGCAGTTTAACCACACTCATAAATCACTTTCAAAGCATATTATTTCTTAATTTTACTGCATTAGAGAGCATTTGGCCTACACAGTGAACTGTTTGTAGCAGTTATGTGGACAAAGTTGCACATTTAGTCATATAATGTGCAAAGGAATGGGGTGGGAAAGGGGAGGATGGGGAGTAGAGCAGAGAACGTCTTGTTTTTCCATCCCAAACTTCTCTCCCTTATTTATTTTAACCTAAGTAAATGCATTTCACAAGGGTCAGATTGATGCATGAATTTTTGGCATGTTAGAAAGATGCAAGTTGGTGCTAGACCTTCCTGAACACAAGAAAGAGACATAATTTGTAATTCGATCCTTTCTAAAGCAGCCCATGACTGAATTAGAATGACTGTAGAAATTAGACTTCTTTTTTTCACATTAAGCTGAACTAAAACAGATTTTCAGAAAATCTTATTTCTTTAGTGTAGCATTTAGTCCTTCAGTATATGTTTTTTGCATGTGTTGTTTAGTTTTAAATTTGCAAACAATCCAATCATTTCAACCTTTCCTCTCTAGACTAAGTCCCTTTGGATGATGAGATAATTTTCCATTAGGGCAATGTTCTGAACCTCAACCCCAGACTTCATTCTCATTTTTTCCCCCACCTACTACAAGGCAAGTCGTGTTCAATCTAAGGTCAAATCAAGGAAACTAGACCCTGCGTTTGATTTCCTGGGTTGAGAGGGTAGAGTTTGCCAAGAGAATTATAGAAAGATTAAGATATTTAAGCTTAAAGAAAGAGCTCACGGGCTAACTTTCTACTTCCCATTTTCTTTGTCCAAATTGGTCCCAGCTCTGAAGCCTTCCCCACCAACACCTATCAGATCCATAGGTTCTCACCATGCCCAGGTTATTCCTTTCTCTTCTTTTTCATGCATAAAGTTAACAACGTATTTCCTAATTCATGCCCCTGACCATACCAGTTACTGTTCTGCTCTCTTCCACTCCCCTTTGTCTATAAAGTTAGTGAGACATTTTCTGATTCATAGTATGTGGGAAATATTGCTCAGTCCTCACCACAAATGCCTATTTTTTTGCCAGGCTCCCACTAGAGCCAAAATTAGCGGATAACAATGGTGGATATTTCCTGGTCTTGAGCAAGGGAGACAAAAAGCGCAATTCCAAACAAAAAGGCTGAATTCAAGACCATTATACACACAATGGTTTCTGCAGACACATGGAGGCTCTGCACACATGTCCTCAAAGTTCTGCTAGTGCTTGTGATGAGTACAATACCTCAGATGATGGTAAGACTATCCTCTGCTCACTAGAACTGACAGCAAAATTGGGATGGCTCACAAAAGGTCAAATATGCCAAAAGCCACAAAAACTGGTTAAATCGATCCTCTTTGAACTATTGAGTGCTGGATTTGGAGTCAAGGCACCTGAGTTTAAATCCTTGTCTGCCACTGACTATTGTTGTGACCTTGGAAAAGTTACTTCCCCTATGTGGGACTCAGTTTCCTTGTGGGTAAAATGGATTAGATGATCTCTAAAGTCCTTGGTAGGTATATGATCCGAAGACCCTCAGCACACTGGGATACCCCTAATCTCTAATTCAGATGTCCTGATTATAAAGCTCTCTAAAATAATAACTGACGACTGTCCATTTCTAGCGAAAGAACCAAAGAAAATGTACATTAGGGTTTTTGTTTGTGTTTGTGCTATCCGTGTTATCGGGGGAGATAAACAGAGTAAAGCCTGGGAAAGGTTCTAAACCTCAAAAATTATATGGCAATTATCAGTAATAATTGAGGGCTCATTTCTGAATTTCAGTCTCCAATGAAAATGGTCATGATGAGCAAACTTATACAGGAATGTAAGAACCTCTGATTAATTTTACTTAAAAGGAAAAAAAAAACAAAGAAAAAACCTATAGCCTCGACTTCTAGATAAAGAACATTAGTTTCCTGAGATGAAAAGAAATAATGAATTCTAATTCAGGTAATGCAGCTCAAAATTTACTGCCATATTTAAAAATGCACATGAAAAATAAAATTGTCTTTAAAATGTCCTCGGTAAAAAGGCTGTGTGTAATTGTGATCAGTGACAAAAGCATTGAACTTAGTTAAATTAGCGTCAAAGGGAGCCCTAATTACAGAGCCTCTCTGCCTCACTGATGGCACCCTGTCTGTTACTGTATGACGCCTCACTGTATGAAGCAGAAAAGCAAATAAGCTAATGGTAGTATCGCTTCTCCAGGGTTCCCAGAGCAAGCCTGCTAACTCTTAACTCTGGCAAATCCTGATACTCTCTCTGATCACCTCTTTGCTTGGTCAGTGGGACAAGAACAATGTTACTGTAAGATATGATTGTACATGTGGAGACATCAGGCATAGTTGCCACACTGATTCCCTATTCCTCCAGGATCAAATCTAAAATCCTGTTTGACATTTTAAACCCTTCAAAACATGAGTCTTTCCTACTCTTCTAGTCTTCTTATAACAACTTATTTCCTCCCCAGATCCTGGCATATAGTAGGGACTTAATAAAAGCTAGCTGACTAACTCTACAAACTCTACTATCCAGCAATGTCACCCTTCTTCCCATTCCTTGCCCATGATAGCTCATCTCATTTTCACTGACTTCCTACCATGTTTGGAATGCCCCAATGCTTTCCTCCTTCACCCCCTACTTACTCTGGCTTCAAGACTCGACACAAAGCCCACCTTCTGACAAAAAAAGGCCTTTCCTACTCCCTGAGATGCCCTTCCATTTGTCCTATATATTTTTTTTCTTTTTTTTTTTGAATGACTTATTTACTTTTAGTTTACAAGATTCAGTTCCACAATCACTTGAGTTTCAGATTTTCTCCCCTTCCTTCCCCGCCCCCCCCCATGGTGGCATGCAATCATGTATAGGATCTGCAAATACTTTCACATTGTACAATAGTTTGGTCATATAGAAGGGTTGTAACCTATGAGTGATCACTGGGAGAAAAAAGCAAAACCAAACATGAAAAAAAACGATAGCATGTTATGCTTCAGTCTCTGTTTAAACTATAGTCTTTCTATGTCTTTCTCTGAGCTTAGATTTCTCCTTCCATCCTGAGGATTGTAGAGTTGTCTTATAGCTGTGTGTTGTTGAGGATAGTCCAGTTTATCAAGGTTGGTCATCATATGTATGATGTGTCTGTGATTGTGTACAGGTTTTGCCTGGTTCTGTTCTTCTCACTTAGCATCAGTCCGTATAAGCCTCTCCAGGTAATTATGAAGTCCATCTCCTTCCCATTTCTTATAGCACAAGAGTATTCTATTACATTCATATACCATATAGCTTGTTCAGCCATTCCCCAATTGATGGGCATCCCCTATATTTCCAGTTTTTTGCAACCACAAAGAGAGCTGCAATAAATATTTTTGTACATATGGGTCCTTTTCCCACTTCTGTAATCTCTCTGGGATATAATCCCAACAGTGGTATTGCTGGGTCAAAGGGTATGCAATTATTTATAGCCCTTTGGGCTATATATATTTATTCTATATACATAATTGTTTGCATGTTGTCAATCTCACAGTCTAATGAATGTGAGCTTCTTGAGATAAAGGACCACATTTTTGTTGCTTTAGTAGGCCTGTCGCTTATCACAATGCTTTACATGTATTAGTTCCTTATAAATGCTTGATCACTGTTTCTCACCTCATGCAAAGTGGGGGGAGGGGAGATGGGGGGGGGGGAAGGTATAAAAACTCAAGAGCCTGACCCCACTGACTTAGCCTATGCTCAGAAGACCATAATTGTTTCACCACTTTGGAGAGCTCTGGGTAAAACAACAAGGAATAAGATGGAAGAGGGTATTAGGTATCTGCCTACCTCTTATCATAGGGATTAGCTTCCTTCTGCTTATATAATACTGGGAAGATGGATAGTAAAGGAGGGAGATAATTGAAGAAGGAATTAACACTGTGGGGATCTGGGTAACTGCCTAATACAGAAAGGATTCCCAGTAGTCCAATGAGTAGTTTTTAGTTATTTGTATACATTTTTCTAATTCATCTTGGCTCAGTTTATTTCTTTCTTCTTACCTTTCCTATTCTTATATCCAGAGACTTCATTCTAGTTTTCTGGGAGATAGGTAGTGTTCCTAGAAGTTTGATAGCATCATAGATGTAGGTCTCAACAAAATCTCCACATACAAAGTAAGTATGTGGTCTACAGTCACAGTCAGTAAGAGGGCAACAGGAACAACAAAGAAAAAGAAGGGGAAGATGACAAGAATGAAATTTAATTTTAATTGAAAGAAACAAATGATTTTAACAGTAAGTATATTTTAATGTATATGGTTATTTTCCAGTGTATTTATCCCTGGCAATAGGCTACTGCCTGGTTACACCCACCATAAATCTTTCTAATGCCCTCTGGGTGACCCTCACTTTTGATTCTTTGATGGTTATGGTCACAAAGATTCACAGTCACATAATAGCACCTGAATAATATAGATGTAAAAGAACTATGCAATTTTGTTTCAGCATTGCTTTTGCGTTACTTAATGACATTGAGAGCATTAAGCCATTTCCCAAATTCAGTCCATCCTGTTCTCTTTCTGTTATTCAATGACCAGAAGATTGTCCATTTGAAGTGTACATCTATCCAAAAGCTCTGTGTTGATGGACCAATTCCCTGGACTGTTCACCAAACAGCACAACATACTCTAGAATGAGGGTTCTGAATCTAGGGTCCATGAACTTTTAAAAACATCTATTTTGATCATTTTTTTTCAACATAATTGGTATCTTCTGCTATACAATGTCTTTTATTTTATGTGTTTGAAAACATTATTCTGAAAAGGGACCCGTGGATTGCACAGAACAACAAAAAAATCATTCAAAGTCTGTGTTCTAGATAATAGGCATTCTTCACTCAGTGTAGAACAAAAATATAATATTACAATGATATATGGCTAAAAAAAGAAGTAGACCAGCCACTCAACTAGAGGGAGAAATTATAGATAGAAAGCCTACATGCTACCATTATAATAGTATGATACCTAGAAGGCCTTGAGTATTATCATATAACTCCCTTACTCAATAAACCTCAATGGCCCCCTCTTACCATCAGGATCAAATATAAAATCCTTTGTCTGGCACTGAAAGCCCTTCACAATATGGTCCCTTTCTACCTTTCCAGTATCCTTACTCTTTACTCCATTCTAGCACTCTACAATTCAGTGATACTGACCATCCCCCAATCCAAACAATCTATTGTTTGCCTCCAAGGTCTGGGATGCTCTACCCTCTCTTCTCTACCTCCCAGATTCCCTGGCTTCCTTCACACAGTTCAAATCCCATCTTTTGCAGTAGGCCTTTTCCAGTGTCCCATGCCTCATCCCCTGGCTAGTATTTTCTTTTCTGAGATTACTTCTCATTTACATTGCATATGTCTTGGATGTACATAGCTGTTGGCATGTTTCTTGACCTAATGGAATATAAGCTCCTTGACAGCAGGGACCATATTTTATTTTATTCCTTTCTTTGTATTCCAAGTGCTTAGCACAGTGCCTTACATACAGTAAATGTTTAATTAACGTTTGCTAACGATGACTCTGCGCCATATTTAAATCTTTTCACAATGTATCTCTTCCTCTCTTTCTATTCCTTCTTACACATTCCTTCCTTCCTTGCACTCTAAAACTCAGCTATGCTGGACTATTCATTGACCCACATATTTTTGTACTGGTTGGGCTCCATGCTTGGAATATACTTCCTTTTCAATACTACTTCTTGGAATTCCCGATTTCCAGTAATGATAATAATTATAATATTATTTACATAGCACTTTAAGGTTTGCACAGTGCCTTAAGAAGATTTTCTAATTTGCTTCAATCTATTGTACCATGTAACTAGGTGGAGCAGTGGATAGAGCATTGAGTTTAGAAATTAGAAGGCTTTGGTTCAAATACAGTCTCAGATAGTGGTTGTGTGATCTTTGTGTGTTTTTGCCTGACTCAGTTTCCTTAACATTAAAATGGGAAGAAAAATAGCACCTGCATCCTAGAATTTTTCTGAGGATCAAATGAGACAATATTTATAAACCACTTAGCACAGTATCTGGCACATCTTAGGTGCTTAATAAATGCTTATTCCATTCTTATCCCACCCTAATACCTCTTGAACTCAGATCCAGGTCCAGACCTCTAAATACTATGCCACCTAACTGCCTCAAACCCAGACCAGTTACCATATTCCCCATGAACGCTTTCCTGATCCCTCCAGTGACTAGTGTACTCCCCTTCCCAAACTAGCTTGTATCTATTTTGTGTATGTATGTGTGTATACATACATAAACATACATGTACATGCTTTATCCCCCACTACAATGGAAGCGCAATGAGAGTAGTGACTGTGCTGTCTTTGTATCTCTAGCTTAGCTTACTGTCTGAAACACGGAAAGTGCTCAATAATTGCTTGACAGTTGATTAATTGATTGAACGAATGGGCCCCTTCTAGAGGATTTATGGTAGGATGAGCTTAAGTGTTACATTGAGAAGACATGAATGGTTGTATTTTGCACCCATAGATAGAAGACACATTGATGAATTCACAATTTCAATGAGTATTTTTCATTGTAGAGATATACTCATATTTAGTCTCAATTTGTGAGTCATGTGTATTTTCCTTTTAAAGAGATCTCATTTTAGAGATACATTCTATGTTTGGACCAATATAGGTATGTGTGTATGTACTACCCTCCTACAAACATTGTAAAACTTCTCTTGGTATTGAGATGAAGGGAACCACCACATACTACCATGTGCTCAGCATCCAAAAATGTAATCAAGGTATGTATATTCACATCCATAAACTTTAACCATAAATAAATATACACATAGAGATTAATCCTATCTTTATTCTTAGGAAATCTTGTAAGTTAACTCCTACTGACACAGTGAATAGATCACAAACATTGGCCAACTTTGCTTGGGCACACATATGCTCCGGTCACATGTATGCTGTGGCAGCACAAATATTTAGGCCAAACTCATTAAGACAAGTTGGTAAGATTTTAACCTCAGTCAACCTTTATTGAGATCTACATACCTACACAATTAGGAAGAACAAAGTTGACTTGAACATATATGGGGAACTTGGAACAACAGAGACCATCTACATGATAGGGACAAAGAAATATTCCTTATGTCATTAAACCTCATTACAGATTTTAGATTTTTTTTTTTAATTTCCTGAAGTCAATTGTCTTCATATTGTGAGTAGCATTCAGTCTGAGGTAAGAGGGTAACAAAAACAGGGACGCCAGAGCAACAAATATCTTCCTCATTTCATTAGCCTCCCTTAGCCTGGGGAATTCTGAATAGCAAAGTAATTCTAATTTGCTAATATTTAATAGAACTCTGCTTTAGACCAATGCATCATACCATTTGCCCCCAGTGGTGTGGAATCCACATGAATACCTATTGAACTGGCATTCTCACCAGGCTCTGAACCTTCTCTCTTCTAGGAGGTCAAAATGCCCAATGACTCTAAACCAGTGGTTCTCAACCTGTGGGTGGTGACCCCTTTGGGGGTCAACTGAGGTCACCTACGACCATCAGAAAACACATATTTCTGATGGTCTTAGGAACTGAGACACCACTCCTCTATCTGTCTCCAAGCGGGTCTACCCATGTGCAGATACACCCACATAGGAGTATTAAAGGGTCCCGGCATTAGGAAGGTTGAGAACCACTGCTCTAAACAGTTAACATAAACTCATTCCATCCTACCACTTTTCAGATGGGTCTTGGCTCTTCTAAAAAATCCCCTGCTAAACATTAAACAGTTCAGAGGATGAATAAATAGAATAAGGTCAGATAGGGGGGTAGAGATACAGTTACGACCTACCAATGAGTCTCCCTTCAAATGTGAGTGAGTAATTTTGCCTTTTGGCTTCCATTCCTGGATGGCTCAGCTGGAGATACCTTTCTAGTTCCAACATATACTTCCCATCTCATCATTCACACAAAATCACCTTGCTCAAACCCCAACAAGATGGAGAAAGAAAATTTTTGAAAAAGGTTTTTTAATTACATGCTATTTGATACTCATCAATGCTCCCTCAGCTGGGAAGTGAGTTCACTCCATGGCCAGAAGCCAGACTAAGCCATATGTGTGAGATCCTGTTGTTCTATCAGTTTTGAATTTCTCTACAATGAAAGCTTTAAATCAAATTCATACCTGCCTAATACAAGTACATATCACCACCACCCCAGCTTGGTTTCCTCTTTTTCCATTTTCTTAGCTAACTGATTTCATGTTCATCTCCTTTCCTATATGTAGGATTTTTTTTAATTGCAAAATTAAAATCCCATTAAACCCTTTGCTACAGTGACCCAGGAAAACCCAATGGTGATAATGTGAAGGTTACTACAAGAAGAGGCTATTAGGGTCCATCCTAGCCATTACTCTCACATGGATACCTATTTTGAAACTCTCCATGGTCTAGTTAAGAGCCATTAAATCTATATAACCTTGACTCTTCAAGAACTAGATTACTGAAACCAGAGGGCTTCATGATCTGCTCTATAAGGACATATTGAGGGAATCTTTTAAATGCATAAGACCAATTGTTCAACAGGGCTCCTTATAAGATGATATATGATGATGCCTCCTTTGAAGCTATAATCACTTATTATATCCTACACAACTGGGGGCCTCAGTACTAGATCTCATCCCCTATCAGACTAGTGACCTACATTTTCTTATGTCAGCATCCCCTGGAGGATTTTCTGATCTACTCTGTTCACTTGCTATCTTGGGGACAAATTCAGAACTCGGGGCAAATTGAGTACTTTTACTGATTCTTTTGATAACCTTAGACCACTATCATCATCGTTATCATTGTCATCATCATCATCATTACTGCTGTTATCAATAATAAACACTTAAGCCCAAACCAAGTCAAGACTATGTATTAATGTATACAGGGTCATTGACTCATAAATGCAGAATTGGAAGGTCTCCTAGGGGACATCAAAATCCAACCCTTTCATTTTACAAAGGAGAAAACTGGGGCACAGAGAGCTTAAGTGGCTTGTTCAGGATCATGCAATTACTAAGCATCTGAGGCAGGATTTGAACCCAGTTTTTTCTTGACTCCAAGTTCAAGGATCTATCCACCATGACATGCTGCCTCTCCACTAAAACAATTTATTCTGTTAAATCAAATAGGACCATAATTTTAGAATTGAAAGAGACCTTAGAGTCTAGTTAGTTCAGCTAACATTTACATGTACTAAAGTAAAGTTCTTTAGATACATTATCTCATTCTTATTCACAATTTTTTTCAATGAATTGTAATGCTTATGCTCCAGGCACACCACAAAGACAGCAATAATGGGAATTTATTATATAATTATATAATATACCCAACTACTACTACCCCAAGAGAAGCTTGAAGACAACCTCTCAAAAAAAAACCAACAAAAAAAAAAAACCCAAAATCCTAACCTTATCCTTGATTTTGATTAGGTGATCTATTCTCAAGAAATATAGACACACTACAGAAGGAAGCAAAACATGCAACATTTTGACTGCATTTCTCCTAAAACATGGAATTCTATCTATTATTGGCTATAGTTGGATAGGACACTAAAAAAGAAAGCCAATAATTGATGTTCCTTTGTAAGTGTGCAAGGAAATGTGAAAGCACAATTGAGGCTGAAAAAGGAATATTGATTTTTCACCACCTGGATTATCACTATTCACATGGAATCTCTATTTGTCAAAGAAAATCTAAATCTCTTTTTACTTTCAATATCAGCTATAAAATAACTGGGAATAGGTTCTGAACATGATTCACATCATTCCACGACAGATCGACCTTATTCCAAAGTTCTCTATGACAACTGAAAAAAGGAAGCAAAACACCAATTTCCTTTAGCTACACAAAGTCATATATCCAGGTAATTAACTAGCATTTTTAGTTTCATAAAGATTTTTCATCATATATCTACATGGACCAATCCCATCACAGTGCCCTTCATACAGAAGGTGCTAAAGATATGCCAAGTGAATGAACTGAATGGTCTATATCATTTAACACAAACCTCACAACTTGCTTGTTAATTTCACAAGCCATAAAATAAAGATGGAAGCCAGCATGGTATTATAGAACAAACACTGGGCTCAGTTCAAGGATGTGTCATTTTCTAGCCATGAGAATCTAGCCAATTTCTTTATAAGCTTTCAGTCTTTTCATCTGTAGAATAAATAAACCACTACTTATATTCCATATTTCATCGTGAAAATAACTCACAAACATTCCTATCCATCTTCTAACAAAAGGTCTTATGCTACTTCATAGGTTATCCTAAGAATCAACTACATATTGAATATAAAGTATTATCTGATTATGTTTCTTTTATCATAATCATGAAATCATTTAATGAAGTTCATATTGAAATCATCCTGGGACAAGTTTCCATCCTGCTATTTATATATAAGCACACATGTATTTAACATGTAAAAGATTTTTCTGGTATATGCAGAGAAAATAATTTTTTGTACTTAAATTTGTAGTTGAATAAAATTCCTTTTTGTTGTTGAATAAATGTATTAGAATGTAAGTTCATCCTTTATAGCAGAGGTCAGCAAACTATGCCCCACAGGCCAAATCTGGTTTGCCACCTGTTTCAGTATGGCTCATAAACTAGGTTATTTTTAGCTCACAGGTCATACAAAAACAAGTGGTGAACCAGATTTGACTCATGGTTTATAGTTTTCCAACTCCTGCTCCATTGGCTCACTGAAATATTCCCTGGTTTAAATACAAGTAGTATTCAGGACAAAGGAGATGATGTGTACCTTTATCCTGTTCCTACCAGATTTATAATTAACTTATTCAGTCTCTACATTTTAAAATATTTTCATTCTATATATCTTGGAGATCATGAATAGGAGGCATGGCAACATCTACTGGAAAAAAAGGCTGTCCTCAAGTTTGTTTGGTTTGGTGGTGGTAATAGTTTTCTGGGAGAGTTGTTGTTTAGTTTTGCTTTATGAATCAATGTAACAGCCAAAAGATTTTGGGCAGTAATTTGTACTGGAATATTATTCTGGACCCAGAATAGTGGTTGCATTCTTAAGACTATTCTGAGGCCTGCACTTACGTTATAGAATTGTCCTTTGTCAATCTATGAATGATACCAAATATATGGGGTAAAATTTCAGCAAGTAGGTCACATCTAGCTATTTTAGAAAAGCTCAATTTCTTCTACCTACAGTGATATTTTGCATAGTTCTGGCACAGTTCTTTGCATCCTCTACATTAATCAGTCAGTCCAAGCTCTTTAGGATAACTATTCTATAACTTCCAGTGGTAATAACTTTGTCCTAAATTGCTATCCCCCGCCCCAAACCCTTAATTTCTACAAAGTCACAAAAATCTATCATTTTCTTGACATTTCTTTCTCAACAGATTGTTGACTGAGATTATGTAGTAGTTGTACATAGAGGGCCTTGTGATTATGTTTTTGGAAAGCTAAGAGGTATTGGAGACTAGAGAAAATGTCTATTTCTATATCTTGTTGGTCACATAAATGAGATGCTCAATATCTTTCTGAAGTCACTTCTGTTAGAGTGGTATTTGATGCTTGTACTTAGGGACATTCCTTGATAGCTCCACATTTCCACCTATGGTTTTTCCTATGATTATAGCTGCCATCTGCTCTGTTCTATTTGGCCCCTGAAACATCACTGGATTTTCAAATATTGTGAGAAAGAATATGTTACAAATATATGCTCTTTACAGCTTTTCTAAATTACTCTGTTTTGTTGTAGCTGGTCTATTAGTTTTGACTCATATTGTCCAACATAAAGAGGGCTTTAAAAAAAAAATTCCAATCTAAGCATGCCTATCTCTTTTTCACAATCACTGCTGCTTTTATCATCTGTGTCATTATTAGTTATAATTTATGAAGTTTTCATCAAGCGAAGACTGTCAGTGACTTCAGTGTCTTTGACTTTTCATATATTAATGCCTCTTCAATTTCATTTTGAATTTAATCTAATCTAGGATTAGGGTTGAGGCTATTTTTATGATTGTCCAACCCATTGGTCAGCAAAATGTTGTTTCATGACCTAAAGCTATATCCTGTTGACAAAGAGCAATATGAAGCCCTTGCCCATAAATGAGGTTTGTTTACAATTTTGTAGTAGCGTAGTAAGCATTCATAATAAAAATATTAATGTCTTTATCCCATTTGGTGTGCACTTGCAGATTTCCTTGTTTTGTCTTAAGTATCTTCTGTACTCAATCACTTCTTACAGGTGGGTCACAGATAGCTGATTTCTACCAATGTAGGTTACTTTATTTTGTTAACAGAATAGGATGAGGTACAACTTGACCTTCTGTCCTCTGTGTCAAGTTGATCACTAATACTGTTTTCAACAGGGCTAGCCTCTAATCATGTTTCCTCTCATCTCTTGATGCTTTATTGACAAGCTCTGCCTTACTCAGAGATATCTCTTTAATATCTTTGCCTCTATTCCACCTTAACTTTAACCAGGATTTCTTAAATTTATAGGAACATTTTCATCACTTTGTCTACTGTGCTAATCCAATCAGTTACACTGTCACAACCCAATTGGTCAGAGTTTTAGGGTTCCTACTATGCCTTCATAGCTACTGTAAGGGTCTCACAGAGGCTATATAAAGCTTCCAAAGTCCATTATCCTGGCTAGCATTCCCTTCCTTTGCTATTAACTTCCTCTTCCTTACCATCATTCACAACATGGATGATGAGTTTGGCTTGAAGGGATTACTATTATCATCACTACCACCATAACCACCACCATCATCATCATCATCAACAAACTCAAGAACCAAACACTCTAAAATGTTTCCTGGTTTTCTCAGCTAGTAATGATTTTTCACTCCTCTGAATTTTCACAATATTTTATTTTTACCTCCTTTGTGCACTTGCAAATGTTGTACTTTATGTGACAGTTACTTGTGTATGTATCTTATCTTTCCTACTAGATTCTAAGCGCTTTGGGGACAAGGTCGTGAATTATTTATATATATAAATTAGACACACAATTTATATATATATATATTATATATATATTACATATATATAATATATATTATATTTATATATCTCTCCCCTTTATAGCAAATACTCAATAAATAATGGTTAAATTGAATTGAAAACTTGAGTCCAAATCATGGCTTAATCCACTTAATCAATTATACATGATATAAAGAACAACAGGACAAATATTAAAGTGATAATTTTATGGAATAGACAAAAAATATAACATGGATCAGAGTCAGGAAAGTTTCATTTTAAGTGCATAAAGTTAGAAATTCCCATGAAGTAGTTACTTTTTATTTCTCCAAATCATGACTGGGGTAGAAAAGAGGCAGAGATGCTAAAGAGAAATCCATGAAAAAGAAAGTGCCAGTCAACATAGCACTGGGAGAGGGAACATTGGGCTTCTGACCATGTGCTAACAACTTTCCTCCCTAGAAATGCCTATTAGCCAGAAGCAAGGGAGTCTTGGGTCAGGCTTTAAACTGCCTTTTTGGAAATCCTACAATACTGGGGAGAGTAGCATGATGGCTGCTAATTTTCTTTAATCAGCTAATTCAGGATATATAATTGACTTATAGGAGAACTTCATTTCCCAGGTCTGTGAACTTATTAGAAAAAACTTTGAGAATGATTTCAATATAATTATTTTCCTTCATAATCATGTATTTTATGCATTTAAAAACATTATTCTGAGAAAGGGTCCAGAGACTTCACCAGACACTGCCAAAGAGGTCCATACAACTGCTAATTAATCTTTTTTTTTCCTCCTGAAAATCTAGATTTTGATATAATAGGCTGGCTTAATGCAAGAAATGTTTGTCTAGGATTTTTTTAAGTCATGTAAGGATCATCTGAGGGTGAATGATATAGACTTTTTGTAACATATATTAAAAATGATTAACTTATTTGCAATTGAAAAAAATTATTAAGTACCTACTATATGTTGAGGACTGTTGCAAAGGTATGTGAACCAAAGATGAATAAGATCCATTATTCTTACCACATGAAATTCAATCTGCTATAAAATGCAGCTTTGTTCCCCTATAACCATATTCCCAATTTTTCCTAGTTTAACATAACTAGTAAACTCAGTAAAATAGAAATAATGACCTACTTCTTTGGCAGTCTGTTGAATGGGTGTAACTCTTGTGCACAAGATCCAACAAGGAAAGGACATGGAATAGCTAAAAGTGTGAGTTTGTTAAATGTCCAGGCAAAGTATGTCAGGATCAAGATTATACAGTTGACAAAGAGACTAAGGTTTCTTTAGTAGGTACTTAGTGCTTTTCCACCAAACTTCCTTTCCATTTTATAAGTGTAGCTCCAAGGGCCCTGCCCCCTCTCCTATTTCTTATCTACCCTCAAGTACTTGTCACTTAATCATTTAAACTTACCACACATGAGCCCCCTTCAATGTTTCTTTTCAAAACCAAACCAGATGAATATAAATTCATAAATTCAAAGATAGCTAATGAAAAAGAATAATGAGCAACAGCATAGAATTAAATTATTAATGTTCCTAGAAGCCCTTTACAAATGGATGCTACCCATCCCTCTCCTAGGAAGCACTAATCTCACTCCCAATTAATCCATTTGTCTTTTAACACAACAAGAAAGAGGTATGTCAGTTACTGCAATAAATATTGGAGAACCTTGCTAAGGGCTAATAGTTGGTACCACACCATCTTGGCTCCCCACACTGGTCTATACTATTCTTTCTTCTCTCTCAGTTTCCAATACTAGCCTATATTTCTGCATTCATTTTCCCAGTTCGCCATAGCTGGTTTTCCTGTTGTTGGAGCAGTAGTCTAAAGATTCTAGCCTCCATTCACCATTCCTTCTCTGTCTTTCTTGGAGCCCTCCTCCTGTATAATCTTCCCAGTTCTGCATTTTGTATCTATTCTTGTATTTTTAAGTGGGCACATGAAAAGTTGATCTGGTGATACGAAAGAGGGCACACCAGAACATAACGGAGTGGAAAGAAATCTAAATTTGGAGTTTGGTCTAGTTTGAATCTAGTCCCAAAGGAGCTGTATTCAAATCCTATTATATGCTAGAGAGGGGTGCTGGTTTGCCTGTGTGTGCAAACCACACATACATAAGGGAACATACACTGTGGTTTGCACACACAAGCAAACATGCACACCTCTCTAGTGTAAAATGACTCACTGTGCCCTGTCATTCTTCCCCAGCCTCCTCATGCCTTCCTGCTATCTCCTCTCGCATCTAGAAACATCTTTAGATTAAAGAATGTATAGAGAAATTTCATATACATGCCATAACCAGTAGAGTTTTCAGGTTTAAATAGTTATATCCAAAAAAATGACAAGTGTGCTCTCTGCCCAAACAGAGATGAATAATTACAAAGCCAGGACATAATTAAGCAATTCTGACTGTTGTATTCTGGAGCCATTAGCCTGATGTGAAGGGCCATCACATTCTGTCCTGGCTGCCCACTTCACTGTCCTTCTAGCAGTAGACTGAGGTCACAGTCTTATCATAGAGGCAGCCTTCCACCTAGGACTCTAAGTCCTCAGTCCAGCCAATTCTGCCCACCTTGCCTAAACACTGAGCATACATAATACAATAAGCAATATTTTGACAAAGAAAAATATTTTCCTTAAAATTT
Source organism: Pseudochirops cupreus (assembly GCA_028627135.1). NCBI lineage: Eukaryota > Metazoa > Chordata > Mammalia > Diprotodontia > Pseudocheiridae > Pseudochirops > Pseudochirops cupreus. The sequence goes on from CM053582.1 coordinate 533,294,067, forward strand.
AATGATAGAAGCTGGTATCTGGCTCTTGTTCCATTGTCTATCCCTAATACCAGAGGAAAGGAAAATTGACACATTAGCTACTGGCCTGTTACGAATGGTATGAATCTTTCCATAGGACAATCAAAGTCCAGATAGAATCAGGCACTTAAAAAAAAGAGAAAAATCGTGGGTAAGAAACGGATCATCTTAAGAACAAAAGAAGAGAAGAGGGAAGGAGAGCAGGAGGAATACGAGGACATGATTAATACCAAACCAAGCCTTTATGACCCAGAGGAGTTTATCAGTTCCTGGATTTGGGGTTGGGAGGGAATTTGAGTTGACCAAAGATGCTCAGATAATCCAGTACCCAAGCCTTCCAGGTTGAGGGCTGTGATTGGAGAGGTTATTTCCCACTCTTCCAAATATTTTATGTCACAAATAAAATGAAAACAGCTCCCCAAATCATAGCCTTTTTGATCACTCATCAGCACTTTCTGCTGAATAAGCATAACATGCCTCCCTTGCCTCAGAAAGGACAGAAGTCAACTGCAAATTCTGATTTTGTTATGAAAAATAGGCCTTTACCCAGAGTGCTCAGTACATTACTTGGAAATTGCTCTCTTTTTATAAACCTACTCCAAGAATACACACACCTCTGTGAACATACAATTACACGTCACACCCACTTTTGGGGGAAGAGAAGCAAAGAGGAAGAAAAGCAAATAAGCGTTTATGTAGCTACCTTTTTTTATTATTATCTTATTGAACCTCGAAACAACCTTGTGAATAGGTGCTATTATTACCCCCATTTGACAATTGGGGAAACTGAGGCAAACAGATATTAAGTGACTTGTGCAGAGTTATAAAGTTAGGAAATTTCTGAGGCTGCACTTGAACTCAGCTCTTCCTGCTCCAAGCCAAGCACTCCATACATATACCATCAGCAGTTGCCTTGCAGGAAAGGGAGGGAAGCTGGGAAGAAAGAGGTCAAGACACATGATTTCACCTGTGTAAAGAACTCCCAGAATGGAAGCCCCCCTCTATAGATGCACATCTCCTGTTTCACTACTGCCTTAGAGAGTTCTCTGGGGCACTGAGGGTAAGTGACATGCTTGTGACTACACAGTCGACATGTGTCAAAGGAAAGATCTGAAACTAGTTCTTCCAGACTCTCTGGAAGCCTGCTTTTGGTCCATGCTCTTGGCTACCACTCGCTTAACCATAGAATTAAACTCCATCCCCTGCAATGCTATCATCCCATCCTTTCCTTCCCCTGGCAAGAAGGAGAATTCAAATAGTAATGGACAGCCCCAGGGTATGTCTGTACCAACCCTACGCTGCCCTGTATGGTGGCACATTCTTTACAAATGCCTATGTCTCTGTGTGTTATCCCATAAGGCACACATGGCAAACCAATCCCCCACAGTTCCTTTTAACAGCCACTTGCTAATTCATTGGACCTTCAGGTGACTTTTTCTGCCCCAGATTAAAGTACCACCTCATTTCACCAAAAGAACAAAAGAAAAGTAATACAGGATCAAGTGAGAACAAAAGGTCTAATATCTAATATCAAAAGCCTGGAAGCATTTGAGGGAAAATAGAGCATGAGGTCAGGATGGAAAAGCTAGATTCGTCACCCTGGCTAGGTGTGTGGTCTTGGGAAAGTCCCTTCTCCTAGCTGGACCTCAGTTTCCCCATATGTTAAAGCAGGTGGGTCAGATGAGATGATCTCAAAGGTCACTCTCAGTTCTGAGAATCTACAAAACATTCATCTTCGGTCTGTGCTTCCACTGTTAAAAGGCTCCAGCTTGGTAGGCTGTTGTTCTTCCTCCATGCCCCCCCTTCGTCCCCCACCTTTTAAAAAATTAATGAGCAGCTCAAGCCATATGCAGTTGGTGGGGGATGTTAGAGCTCCTCATTCAGACAGGCTAATTCTGTGACTGATTAGAGGCTAATTGGTAACTCTGAAGAGCTGTTTGACTAGACATCCTTGAGCTTCTAAAAACACTGTTTTGTCCACAAAAAAAGAAAAAAACCCAGTTCTTGCCATCCTAGAAGCTCTCTTCTCTCCCAGGCTCCCCTCAAGTTTGCAGCCAAGATGAAGATCTTTACATGTCAGCATTAACTCAGACCAGAGGAATATCGATCTTTTTACCATTTTTTTAAAGGGTGTATAAGTGAAGGCAAGAGAGAGAAAGAAAAAAAAAAACTCAGGATGACTACAAAGGCAGAAACACAATGTATTTCTCCCACTTCTTTGCTGAGGTTTGTGATGTCAGCTTGTCTCCAGAATCTTTTCACAAAAAAGGCTAAGAATTAAATTATTTTATTTGGTGGGACTTATAAAAGCTGAGATAAATGAAGGTACCAGTAAACAACATGTCAAACCTGTGTCATGGTGAGAACAAGTGTGAACACTTTTATATTTATATATATATGTGAATATAAATTCATATTTATAAAGTGATCCGATCTGAATTAACAGTGTATGCTAAAACTGTACAGGTAACAATGCATTGATCTGGCAGTATTATGCACATGCACACAAACACACACACACACACACACACACACACACACACACACACACACACCCTGCAGTGCACATTTTCTTTACAGTTAGTGTTTTTACTTGGCAAAAATAGAATATCCAAATAAATTGAGCCTGATAGATTTGAAGAGAAAATGCAACCTGAAGAAGAAAGTTTTCTGCCCTTGATTATAGGGAAACAAAAAAAATTAACCACAAAGTAAGACTACTTGGATTCTTAAAATGATCATGCATAACATTTACACATTTCTTCAAGGGTTGTAAAGCATTTGGCAAATATTATCTCATGTGAACCCTCTATTAGCAAACCTGTGAGGTCACTGCTATATTTATTACTCATCATTTTCCTGATGAGGAACCTGAGGTTCAGAGAGGTTAAGTGGTTTGCCCATGATAGTAGCCCATAGCTACTAAGTGTCAGAGCTACTACTGATGACTACAAGGCCAGTGCTCTTTCTAATGTATCTGCCAATCAACAAGTATTTATTAAGCATTATGAATTATTATATGAGTACTTATGCTCGCTCTCTAAACCAAAGTCCCTTCCACATACTTGGACTTATTAGAGGCAAATGGTCTCATGCAGCAGAGCACCAGGGCAGGAATGGATATTACCTGGGGTCATCAACTCCATCCCCCTGACTCTGTAGTTTATCATCTTAAACCACAGCCAGATCCCCATCATCTATCCTGTCTTTTGAAAAATCTTCCAATATCTGAATTCTAGACATAGAGCCAACTCTCCCCTGTCTCATCTGTATTGTCATTATGATGACACCACATTAAATTTCTCTGTCTCATTCTGAGTCAGCTGGTAAAGAAAAGGTCAATAAATGCCATCCATGTATACTCTGAAGAGCCACATGTGGGTAGCACATACAAGCCAGGGGACAAATTGTCAGAAAAAATTGCCTTCTCTTCTAGTGCTATATCAGAGAGAAGCTGCTGTGCCTTAACCTCTGGACAGAGGAAAATCATTCTCTTGGCTCCTCTGATGGCATTGGAACAGAAGGGTCCCATTCCCAAGGCACCAGTAAAATTCTAACCACTCCAGAGAGAGAAGTCTGATATCTCTTTCCTCAATCTTCTCTCCAGAGTCAAAAAGCCCTACTTCCTAGGGATAGCACATTCCAGACAAAAAAATGAATCCCATTCAGTCCCTCAAAGTTGCATTTGAAATACAAGCTCCTGGATAACTTTACAGATGCAACCACATCATGAATGAGGTCTACTGGGTTACTTTTAGACCTGCATACAATATTGACTTAACTCACTAACCAATTATATGTTACAGCCAAGAGTGTTTCAGGACACTCCACTTTTCGTCCAGGTGTTCCAGGTCATCACAGAAGAGAGCAGCCCTCTTGACCCAATGTCGGTACCTTTCTTCCAGCTGATTAGGACACATGGCTAACCAGTACTGCCCAAGGTGTAGTATACAGCATAAAACAGAAGTCACTCCAGTCAGAGGTCAATGATACCATACAGATGAAGGCCTGGGGCCTACTTACCTTGGGCTTCACTACTTTCATAAATTCACCTCTCACCAGGGCCTCCTCACGTTCTGATTTTGTGACTTTCTTTGCATCCAGAAACTTCAGGTTGGGTAGCTTGTGCAGAACAAAGCATCTAGAATGGAAGGACAAAAAGTCACTTGGGAAAGATAGGTGAGTCAACCTTCCCAGACTAGGCCCCACAACTCCCCAGGAGAGGGATCAGGCTATGGGCTTCTCCTTTTGTGCCCCTTCATCCAAACAAAAGTTAACAAAATGCACAATTACCCACTGAAGGAACCTTTCTTGAAAAGTGGCCCTAATAATACCCACATGCTGGGTAAATGACTACCCTTCATACAAGCATGTGACTCTTCTGTTTATACACACACAGATGACTACATTTTACATACACACAACTATAAAAACCCACATGTGCGCACACACACATGCACACAATGTTGAACAATTCACGGAGGAATAAACATCATGCTGTCTTCCATTGTTTTAAACCCCATTTTGGAAAATTAGCCTAGACTTCCTCCACTAACCCCATGTCCCCCTTCCTCCCCTAAAAATAAAAAATAAAAAATTCCTTCTCCCATGAAACATTGATAAAGAGCCTGCTTCATGTAATGGTAATGGAATTTAAAGATCCCCTTGTATTGGTTTGGTTTTTGGCATAAGTATTAAGACCTAGAGCTTGTGAACCCCATAGTGGGATGGACTTGTTTACGCGATAAGAGGGAGCTGAACTAGGAGGAGCTGGTTCTGTATAGGGAGAGGCCCAAGCTGAGGGAGGCCAGAAGAACTTTTGGGAACAGCATGGTAAAGGCAGAGAAAGAGAGAGAAAGAGACAGAGACAGAGACAGAAAGAGACAGGGAGACAGAGAGAGAGAGAAAGAGAGAGAGAGAGAGAGAGAGAAAGAGAGAAAGAGTTGCTGAGAACAAGGATGCTGAGAGAGAGAATTGCCAGCAGTCAGAGTTGCTCAGTAAGAGAACTGCCAGCCGGAGCTGCCAAGAACTGAGGAGGCATGAATGTGGTGCTGGTATTTTGTCTGTCTGTTTTGATGTTACTTTGTCAGACTTGTTTGTTGATAGAGGCCTCAGACCTTGTTGGGCCTAGGTTGATTTCACAGGCAGAAGGTGAACTGAAAAGGATGCCGGCAATGTGCATGAATGTTGTGGTGTCTTTGTTAAGCTTTGTCTTTCCAGGAACAGAAACTGCTGAGAACTTGCCTCGGGTCAAGATGAAGAAAAGACCTCTCCTTGGGTATTGAATGCTGTGATGATATTTAACCTAGTTGGGACCTGGGGTGGCCTTTGTGCTTTGTGACTGAACCAATGAATATACTTTGTCTTGATTGGAAACATCTCCATTGAGACTACTCAGGGGTGGAGTACTTTGACTTTTGTACTTTGTGATTGAACTAAGGACTTACTAAATGATTGAGTTAGCCTGTGTTTTGATTTTCTCTTTTCTGTGAATGTTTTGCCTTAATCTGTTACTGAATAAATGGAGAGTTACTATGCTCATAACTATGTTACAAGTACTATGCTTGGAAGTTGCTTGTGCTTGGTGTTACACTTCATCCACAGGGCTCACCAATTTTATTACAAGAAATCAGCCTGGTTCCAGCTACAGAAATAACAGTTACTTACATTTAGATAGCCTTGTAAGATTTGCAAAGCTTTTTTTTTTCTGACCATAACTCCATAAAATAGAGAATCTCACAGTACTATGCCCCTTATAGAGAGAAGGAAATGGATTTCTCCATGGTCACAGCTCATGCCAGTTAGAATTGGGATTGAAACCAAGGTTTCCTGATTCTAATTCCAGTGCTCTTTTCCCACCCATATGAAGATCTAGATTCAAATTCTGTCTCAGATAATGTGATGCTAGGTACGTTACTTAAAACTTCTCCATATCTAGAAAAGGAGAAGGTTGGAACATAGGATTCTAAATTCCTTCCAGTTATAAATCTCTTATTCTTTCATCTATTCTATCATTTGCTGCAAAGTACTAAGTTAATAAGTCAAGTCTTATAATTTTACCCAAGTTCATCTGGTAGATTTAGACTATCAGAAAGGGATATTGTAAGCAACAAGGAGGAATATACATGGCCACAAGGTAGAGCATGTATACTACAAGCTCTGTCAGTCTCAGAGTCTTCATCTGTAAAATCAGGATAAAAATAGCCCCAATCTCACAAGGTCCGTGTGAGGCTCAGATGAGATAATATCTAAAGCACTTTGTAAACCTTAAAGAGTTATATCAATGCTAGTTATCATTATTGTTTGTCATTCTTTTTAATAATAACACAAAATGCTGGAAGAACCAAGCTTCAGTTGATAAATCACCTCTTTTTTTTCCCCATGTCCTTTTTAGCTAATCCTTCTCCTCAAGCCTGCACAGATGCCTCAGAATAGTGCAGCAGAGACTCTGGGTTCTTCCAAACTAGGCCAGCTAAGGTAATCTCTAGCTGGGTCTACAAACACCAATAATCATAAAAATAGTTGAAATTTATGTAAGTCTTTAAGATTTTCAAAACATATTATCTCATGTGAATTCAACAACAATCCAATATGGCAGGCATTATGAGTATGAATTTTATAAATGGAGAGAGTAAGACTCAGAGAGATGAGCTTAGTTGTGGCTGCACAGCTGTTATCAGAGCAGGGATTCAAACTCAGGTGCTTCCTGATATCAAGCCCAGCATCTCCTTCCTCTATAACACACTATGTCTCCAAAGTGGAAAGGTAGAGGTACGGAATAATTCTAAAGTGTGTGGTTTATGGACAAGCCTCATCATTTTTAAAGAAGCTCATCACCATATAGCAATCACCAGATGGTGAATTTCTCTGGCCGTAGCAACCCATGAAAATGAGCTACTAAGGCCAACTAGGGTAGTTGTAATTTCCATCAGTGAAGAGAATGTCTACAATGATGAATTTTAGGTAATTAATGCATTACCTGTGGTGATTCTAGCAGAAATGGTCTGAGGTTCATTGTGAGAAGGAAAAATTGAGATTGCCCTCAGGATGGATTCTATGAGTCAGTGTTATTCCATAAAACACCATATTAGATGAGGCCAGGTGGCATCCATCATGGTGACCAGGATGGGAGTACAAATGTCTTCTAAGTAACAGTTACCAACAAGTTATGGATAGATTCGGCAACTGGACACATTATCAGAGTCTCCTTTTGAGGTGATTGATAATTTAGCATTTCTTCCTCTCTCTCCCATTTGCCCCCAATCACATTTTTAAGAAACTTTCACCATCCCAACACTCTCAATGATATCATCAATTATGGCCATACAGATGAATGTAGGAAAGAGAAACAGGCACTCAGACCAAAAGCAAAATGAGTTGACTCCAATGCCCTCATTCATCTCCTCTGCCTTCTCAAACCCTTTCCATCCTTCAATATCCAATCCGAACATGGCATCCTATGTGAAAGACCTTCTCTGACCACTCCAGCCCAGTAAGCTCTTCCTGCTCTTAAATTCTTGCTTCACTTAAAGTCAGTCCCACAGAGTTTATGTTTCAATTACTTTCTAATTGATCTATATGCTCATCTTGTCTCCTCAGATAGACTATAATCTCCATGATGACAGCAAAAATACATGCCTTATTTTCAGTCTCCCATGGTGTCTTATACAGACTAGGGAGGCAAATAACAGAAACCATGGTATTCCTAGAGTTCCAGTAATTTACATTTACAAACAACTGAGTATATGGAGGCATTCAATAAATAGTCATCAGTAGAGTAGATTGAGAAGTAACATGGGGAAACAAAAGAGGAAACCATAGACTTTTCCATGGAAAAGCAAGAAGACTTAAAGGCATCTAGCCTCTTCATAAATGGTTTAGCCACTGGACAGAGAATTTTATTTGCTTAAATATAAAAAAAGCACTTAATAAGGGACTATTATGTTCACAGAACTATACTAGACTGTGGTGGATACAGAGATGAAATAAATTATAGCCCCTCACAGAGCTTGCAGTCTAAAATGGGTGATTACACATTTGCACAAATAATAACAAAAACTCAAAGCAGAATTATCGTGGAAATGATGATGTAAACTAAACTAAAATAAAAATAAATGAAAAAAATAAAATGAAATTTAAATTATGAAGAAGGAGTTCAAACACAGTGCTGTGAAAATCCTAAGGGGAACAGGGAAGGTTTCATATAAGACGTGGCACCATAGTTTAATCTTGAAGGAAAGGAGAGATGTTAGCAGGCAGAGATAGTGGGGGAAAGGGAAGAGAACCAATTTCCAGTAGTGAAGATGGGGTGTGCTGGAACCAGCTTGTATCCACTTAAAACCTGTATTTTTCAGTGTGAGTACTTACGCCTTTGAAATGGGCAAATACTACAAATCAGGGTTTGATTTATTGTTTTGTTGATCGTCTAGATTTGAAGTGATGGAGAAAAATATTAATAACGCATATTAAACTGAAAAGTGTGTCCCACATACATTTTTTGGGGGGGAGGAAGAGCCCATTGTAAAATTTACCAGCATACCAATAGAGATGACATGAAATGAGACATAAAGATAGGAGTGGGTTTACACATCAGTACAAAATGGCAGGTTGTTCAATTTGGCTGAAATTTGATTATTCACCATTTTCTTTCTATGTAGCTTTTTCCCTTTTCTTTTTTTTTAATTAAAAAACTTGTTTTTAATTTTAAAAAAACTTTTTTTCTCTTTCTTTCTACCATTTACCCCTCTAGTTGGGGGGGAAAAAAAGAAAAGAAAGGAGAGAAATCCATGTGGTCAATAAAGCAAAACAAATCAACTTTGATGTGCTCTATCTTGAGCACATCACTCTCTGTCAGGAGGTGGGAATCATGATAGGGCATTGCATTAAGCAGGGCTCTGAAAACGTTCCAAGTGGTTTGTCTTTACAAGGTGGTTGTTATAAATCACTCTCCTGGTTCTGTTCAATTCGCCCTGCATCAGTTCACACAAGCCTTCCCAGGTTGCTCTGAAATAATCCTTTATGCCATTTCTTATGACATAACAATATGTTTATTCCATTTACAAATCATAATTTGTTCACCCAAGCTAATGATTGCCTGTTAAGTTTCTAGTTCTTTGCTGTTACAAAATAGTTACTATGAATATTTTCATATATATATATATATATATATATATATATATATATATTGTACGACACATATTACATATATATGCACACACATGTGTATATATTTACCTATGTTATGTATTCTTTCTTTTATCTCTTTGGAGTACAGACCTATTAGAAGCAGTTCTAGGTCAAAGGGGATACATAGTTCAGTAATTTGCGGGGCATGGTTCTAAATCGCTTTCCTGAATGGTTAGACCAATTCGTATCTCCTCCAATAGTACATTAATGTGTGTATTCATCCCCTATTATATTTGCATTTAGGGCATGAGATAAGCAAAAAATGCAAGGCAGCTGCTTCAAGGGGCCTGAGCACATCACCACAAGGCACCTCTGATGTACAGGGGCCATCTTTCCAACCAGCAAGAATTCCTTAGAGAACACCATTAAAAGAGCTAGCTGGGTTGTGGAATCAGGAAGGTCTAGTTTCAAATTCTTCCCCCCCAACACATACTGCCCATGCCACCCTGAGCAAGTCACGGAATCTCTTAGTGATCCCAGAGAATTCCAAACTCATCAACTGATTTATATCAGTAGAGGGAGGTTCCTCATTTTCAATTGTAGGGAGTTTTGAGCTCTTGACAATAGAAAAAAAAATCATCCAGGAAAAAAAGAAAGGGAACAAGGGGAAGGAGAAAGAGAAGGGGAAAGGGAAAAAGAAGGGGAAGGGGAAGGTAAAGGAGGGGAGGGGAGGGGAGGACAAAGAAAAGGAAAGAAAGACCATTTCACCGACCCAGGTGGCCTCACATAATGAAATGGGCTTTTGGCATTTAATAAATGTTTGTCGAACGGAATTGTCGGAGCTATAGGCCAAAAGTAAAGATAACCTCAAAGCTAGAGATTATTGTTCACTGAAAAAGAGATAACTTGCATGGTATTTTTGCCTTCACTGCAAAACTATTTATTTTTTAAGGTCAAAATGCACAGAAATTCCTTAGGCTTTCTACCTTTCCTTATAGAGATTCTAGCATCATGCAGTGGAAAGACTCTGGCCTGGGAGTAAGGAGAGCTGGATTCAAAACCAGCTACTTTCTGTCTGTGTGATCAGAGACAAGTTATATAACTTCTCTGAGCCTCAGGATGTTTTTAAATTTCTAAACTGAGGAAGGTGTATCTCTGTATCACAAGGAGCATGATCACTAAGTCTCCTTCCAGCTCTAAACTGATGAATCCCTTCATCTTTCCCTCTAAATCTTATAGCCCCTCATTCTTTGTATCACAAACACACTGCTCCAAATTGTTTTGTTTTGTTTTTTTTCCTTTCCGGGTTCTCATATTTCCCTGTTTTACCTTCAAACCCCTCCCTCTTCCCAATGCCCAGTCCTATTCAGACTCAGGCAGAGCCCCAAGGTCTTGCCCAAATTTCCCAACTGCCCTTTCCATCATCTCTCATAAATCCCAATGGCCCCTGTGAGTGGCAGAGGAAAGGTTCCGTCTTCTGTTACCAGCAGCAAAGCCCCAATGACAACAGATTCTTTTAAATGAAGACATGTACAGACGGAAACAATATGTCAGGAGTGACGGGCAAAGGGAGTAAAGACACCCACTAAGTGTAGGGTGGGAAAAGATGAATATTCAGGTGAAGAAAACATTAGTATTAGAAAATCAGCAAATGTTTAATGATGGAATGAAAGATGCCTTCACAAGGCTGGCAGGAACCAAGGTGACAACAGACAGAGGGAGCATTGTCACATCAGCAGACTTTGGATCCCTGCCCTGAAATCAAAGGAGAGAAAGAAATGGTGGTGATGGGGAGGAAGGGGGGAGAGGAGGTCAGAGAGCGGTAAGAGGGAGTGTTTCCTTACTGCCTTTTAAAGGAGTTTAAAATTAAGATAGTTGATGTCTAGTTGGTATTCACTCATAAAATATGAGGCTGGAAGGAATTTTTCTAAGATCTAGCCCAAACGTTTTATGAGGAACTGAGGTCCAGAAAGAATAAGTTACCCCTGCAAGGTCACAGAATAGTCTATATCCCTCAGGACTTTTTACAGGCCTAGGTCCTAATCTTAACTATCTTAATTCCAAAGCCTATATGCAGAAGTAGCCTATATGCAGTCATTTTTACTGTGTGATGTGAAGGGTACCTATTCATGAGTGTCTCCTTCCCCAAAGTCTCTAAACATTCATCATTAGAAATTTATTCCTTTGGGTTGAGATATTGTCTAAATGTATTTTTTATAATTACCTAGGAGGCAAATGTAGTCAGTCACTTTTAGTATGAATTACTAGGCTGTCCATACTTCCCTCTAGAATAGGGATTCTGAATTCTTTTGGTCATGGACCCCTTTTGGCAGTCAGGTAAAACCAACTGGCTCTTTTTAAAAGAATATTTTTTAAATATTTGAAGGGAATATAAAATCCCAATTAGAGATTAGTGAAAATAAGGATGGAATTTTTCCCTGATTCAGATTCACAGACCCACTGAAATTTATCCATAGACCCCGGGTCAAGAACCTTAGCTCTGGGATAAGGGGAGGCAGAGAGGAGGAGGCTTAAGACAAGCTCTGTACCTCTAGGAAGGGAGGGTCAAAAGTAGGAAAGGGCATGTAAGAGGTAGATAGAGGGTGGGGGAAGTTAGGGCTTACAACAAACTTTGCTTTTGCTGCTGGCTCTGTTTAAAGATGCCATCTTGCTAAAGCTAACCTGTAACTGATGGAAATGATAAGGAGAAGCCTGCCTTCCCATGACATCACAGCTACCCCTTTCAGGTCAGAACTCGCTTCACCAACACTGAGGACAAGTTCCCAGCCAGGGAGTTTTCCCCCATTTGAATTTCTCCACTGTGCATTTGGGAAATCTGTTTTCCTTAGTGCTAGGCTACGTCAGGGTGTCAAAAGCCAAAAGCTTCAATCCTGTCGAGAAGGCCAGTTTGCCATAAAAATACAAGGAGGGATTACCGAAGCTCCAGAATGAAGGCTTTTACAATATCAATTCAACCCTTGTAAATTTAATCCCGGGTTATTTGTGGCACCAAAATCTCTTTACTGTGATGTATTACTTAGTTACTGGGGTTATCACAGCACCATCCCAAAGTTGCATAGTACATAAAACATTTCAGTTAACAATGCACGAAGGTTAACTCTCCCAGATAACCTGCTATCACAGGGGTTAGCCCAGATGACATGCCTCTGTCAGATTCCAGGAGCTATTGATGGTTCAATCAGTTTGTTTTGAAGGTAAAGTACAACAAAAGGGCAGTAAACTTATTCAGACTGTCAACAGGGGCTATCGGGAATGTGGCTTGCAGGTAAGTAATTCTGGGTGTTTTAAGACTATTATCAAACAGCAGTGGTTGAAGGAAGAGACAGCTACTAATAACACAGAAGGCAGCCATCATAAAGCACTTTACGGCAGGAGCCCCCATCTATAAATCCTGGGACACCCTGAGATAGCTCCAGATTTATAAAACTGCTTGTTAAGCTGGGCTAGGCTTAATGAAAAGAGATCCATCTACATTTCCACATCCGAGCACCAAAGGGACTTCCCGTGCTGTTAGGAGTTGGGTGGGTACAGCCTTAGCTTATCTCTTGGTCCTCTGGTACAGACGTTTGGGAGAGCCAGTCTTTGTTGTCAGGTAAAGGGGCACCATTGGCAAGGGTAGAGAGTGCAAGGAAGAGCCCAGGAATTCTAGGAAGCTGTTTAAAGACCCTTCTATCTCTTCTTGGGTGCTCCTCTCCTCCTAATGAAACTGAATCTATTGATTTTCTTTCTCTTCTTTTCCTTCTTTCTCCTTTTCTTTCTCTGTCTTTTCTGTCCTTCCCTTCTCTTTCCTTTTTCCTCTTTTTCTGCTTTCTTCTATTTCCTTGTCTCGATTTATTTTTTTCCTTCTTCCCTTTGTACATTCTCATTCTCTCTCTCTTTCTCTCTCTCTCTCTCCTTCCTTCCTCTCCTCCTCTCTCTCTTTCTCTCTCTCTGCCTCCCCCCCTTTTCTTTCTTCTCTGTTTCCCTTCATGTGACAGTGATGGACAAGGGAGGGAAATGGATAAAGGAAATAGGAAGGAGGGCATCAGCCATCTAGGAGCACCTCTGAGGGCCTTTCTATCCCCAAACCCTGGTTTCACTGCCCCAGCCCTGATGCTCTGGCATTTTCCAAAACAGACCTGAGAGAAATGATGTTGCCTTTAGTTCCCACCCACTAAGGAATTGGCCACACACCATCATGCTTCAAAGTCATGGAAAAGATGAACACACCACAGAGCATGAGATGTGTTTCATTAACCTTCTGCTACTACTGTTGGATTTCTCTTCAGCAATGGCCCAGGGCTCCACAGGCAAGCGGCCAATGATGCTGATTTTCCAGACCCAGGGGGGATGGGAAACTGACTTACAAGGGCATTTTTTTTTTTTGCTGGGGCTTCTTTTCTCCAGTTTCTGAATTCTCTGACCCCCTAGGGCCACACCTTGGCAATGAAGAGTCAGTGACGGCGTCTTTATGCTTCAAGAGCACAGAACTGAGAGTGAGGATTTGGATTCAAGGCTGGCTCTGCTACCGAGATAAGCTGGCTGACCCTCTCTGGGACTCAAGTTTCCTAACCTATAAAAAGAAGGTGGATAAGTTATTCTCCAAGGAGGTCCCTTTCAGGGAGAGAATTCATGATTCTGCAGGTCCATAACACATGTTTAGAATATAGTTAGATGTTTGTTTCTCCTCATTCCCCATTTCCCATGCAGCCCAAATAAATGAATTTGAGAAAATAGAGAAAGAGGGCCAAAGAATAATGAACAAGTGCTCCAACCTGAATAGGTCCAGATGCAGACACAGATTACAATTATCTCACCCTAATGAGAATAGGTGAGCTCACCTACTACATTAATGTTTGCCTGGCAAAGACCAGATGATTTCCCTAACAACCGTTTGAAGTCTTCCATGCAAAAACATACACCCACAGGACAGACCCAGAGCCTGGACAAGAGAAGGAACTGGCAATTATGGTGTTGGCTTCTGTTACTTTGATCTCTAGGTCATGACCTTTGCTTTCTTCTGATCTTCAAAGCTGAGATTTTAGATTAGCTGAAGAATGCACACTGGGTTCTGTAAGCCACAACTTTTACTACTCTGGGTGGGTGGGGAAGTCGCAGTAGTCCCCAAACAGACCCCAGAAGTCTGGGTATCCTTTCCCATTCCTTTTTGATTGAGTGGCTGTAGATACTGGACAGATCCCTGATCTGCTCTCTGTTGGTGATCAACAATAGGACAAAGAGTTTAAAATAACACTATTATAAGGAAAAACCAAGGGTCACACTGGGTGGCAGGGAGACGAGGCAGAGACAGAAACAAAGAAAGAGAGAGGGAGGAGAAGAGAGAAATGGAGGGATAGAAGAAGGAAGGGAGAGAGAAAAAAGGGGGCAAGGGCATGAAAAAGGAGGATGAAGAAAAAGTGGCAAAATGAAAAAGGGAGAGAAAAAGGGAGTGAGGGGGAAAGAGAGAAGAAAGAAGTAAAGACAAGGAAGTAAGAATCGTAGAATTCACAGGATGTTAGATCCACAATGGACTTGAGTAGGTCAACCCCCTCATCTGAAAGATGAGGAACAGGAGGCCCATGGTTATCATTGAATAGGAGAACTCAGGACTTCTGGCTGGAAGTCAGAGTAAAGAGAGTAAATAGAAGCCCCAGTCAAATTCACCCTCTCAACTCCAATACTCCTTTGAGGAGACTGAGGTTATTCCAGGAGGGTTAACTAAACCTCCCTGCTTCACTCCTCAAAATTTTCCAGTATCAGCACTCATACTCCCTTTCTTTCTTCCTAGAAGATATCTTTCCATTTTTCTTGATTAATCCTTCTTCTAGCCTCCTTGATCTCATTTCCTTTTTCCTCCAGGACCTTGTTCCAGCTATTATCCCCCTTCTTTCAAGCACCTACACACACACACACACACACACACACACACACACACACACACACACACACACACACACACACACTGCCTGTCTCTCTGTTTCTCTCCTTTCTCACTGTGTCTCTCTCTATTTCTGTTTCTCTGTCTGTCTCCTCTTTTTCACAGTCTCCTCCCTACACACATAAGGTATTCCAAAGCCAAACAACAACTGAACTTCTCTACACCCTTTTTATGATCCTCTATCTCTCTTCCTCACATGGCAAAACATCCTGAAAAGTAGTCTACACTCAATGCCTCTGTTTCCTCACTGCTCACTGTTTCCCTTCCAGCCTCTTCCTTGATAGTCACTTCTCTCTTCTGAGGCATTCTCTCACTTCTCCTAGTCAATCAGTATTTACTGTCATGACTTTTACTACCACCTCTCTCTCTCATTTCTCCGCTCCTCTCTAATCTGGTCCCTAGAATCCTTCCTTGTCTCTTTCTTTACTCATTCTTGGTCCCCTTCCCAGACCTATCAGATGGATGGTTCCCAAGGATCTGTCTTTGACTCTCTCCTCCCCTCCATTGCCTTCTTTTCCCTTTCTCTCTCTCTGGTATGCAAGATTTCCTTGGATCTTCCCCCCCTCTAGCTTTTCAGTATTCTCTTAAACTACTCCCCTCCCCCAAGTTGCCATCCTCCATTCACATCTTGCATTTCTACCTTTCATGGCTTTGTTCAATTTCTTATGCCTTTAACCAACCCACCCTTCTTTCTACTTCATCATGTGCACATGTTGAATTCCTACCTTAACTTTAAAGCCCAATTCAAATGCCACCTTTTCCATGAAGCTTTCCCTGAATTGCCACTAGTGAATAATAAACATTTCCTCCTATAATACCTTCTTTGGACCTCTGATGTACCTCCACAATAGCAGGGATTACTTCATTATCTCCTCTAGTATCTAGCACACTCTTCACACAGTAGATACTTATAATTTTAAATTTTTATTTATCTCAATTATCAAGCATTTATTTTTTTCTCTCTTACTCCCTCCCCTGGGACTGGATGGGGGGGTGAAGGGAGTTGAAGGGGTAAATTGTACCAAATGTGCATACAGTCAAGTGAAACCAATTCCCGTATTAACCATGTCCAAAAACGGGTAGCATGCTTTTTCATAAGTCCTTGGGAATCATGGCTGATTATTGAACTTATCAGAGTTCTTAAGTCTTCCAAATTTGATAGCTTTTCTAAACTAATGTTATAGTATAAATTATTCTCCTGATTCTTTAGTCTTCATCAGTCCATATAAGTCTTCTCAGATTGTTTTTTTTTCCTTCTGAAATTGTCTCTTTAATTCTTACAGCATAAAATTACATTCATGTGGTATAATTTGTTCCCATTCCCCAACTGATGGGCACCCAATTGTTTCTTTGCTACCACAAAAAGAGCTGCTAGAAATATTTTTGTACCATAAGAACTTTTCCTCTTTCTTTGATCTCCTTTGTTTATCTGCCTAGAAGTAGTCCTCTTGGGCCAAATGCAATATACACCATACATTTTTAGGGCACAATTCCAAACTTCTTTCCAGAATTGCTGGACCAATAATGTATAAATGCATGTATTTCCTTATAGTCCCTTCAACATTTGTCATTTTCCTTTTTCTTTCATTAACTTTGCCATTCTGATGGGTGTGAGCTAGAATCTCAGAGTTCCTTTAATCTGGACATAGTTGACATTTATTAAATAGTTGTTGCTTTAAACATGAAAGGAAGGGGAGGAGGAGAGAGAAAATCTCACCTACTAAGACACGCAGATTTACCACTCTAACTTTATTAGTCAGTGCCAGTCTTAAGAGGATGGCCCCAGCCAGTTTATTAGAGATCTAGCTCAAGTTAATTGTATTCTTTCAAACAATGATTTTGCAATGAATTATTCCCTCTTTTTGACCCAGTGACACTACTACTAGGCATATGCCTGAAGGAGGTCAAAGACAGCAAAGTCCCACAGACCGGAATATTCTTAGCAGTCTTATTTTTTGGTGATTAAAGAGTGGAAACCTTAGATCAGTGATTCTCAGCCTTCCTAATGCCGCGACCCTTTAATACAGTTCCTCATGTTGTGGTGACTCCCAACCATAAAATTATTTTTGTTGCTACTTCATAACTATAATTTTGCTACTGTTCTGAATCGTAATGTAAATATCTGATATGCAGGATGTATTTTCATTGTTACAAATTGAACATAACCCACAGGTTGAGAACTGCTGCCTTAGATGCTAATCAACTGGTGAATGCCTGAATGTATTGTGGTATATGGATATAATGGAATACTCATTCACTATAAGAACTGACAAATAGGAAGAGGTCAAAGAAAAATGGGAAAATTTGTATGAACTGATACAGAGCCAAGTAAACCCAAATAAGGAGAATTATATATATATATGTAATATATATATAAAATATATATAATGATTATAACCCTACAAACAAAAACAGTTTTTTAACAATAATTAATTGTAATGACCTATCATGGTCTAAGAAAGCAGTTGATAAAAGTTAACCTCTCTCCTCTGTGGAAAAGTGGGAGATTATAGGTGAGCAAGGTGATAAACACGTGGGTCAAACTGGTGTTGATTACTTTCCCTTGTTATAAGAAAGATCCAGTAAGGAGAGTATATCAGATAGTGAATGGGATAAACAAAATTTAAAATAAAATTGTGTACATCTATTAAAAACAAAATAAACAATGATTGATTCTTTCATGTTTCACTCTACTCCCCAAGCTGACTCTATTTTTAAGTCCACTAGTGCTTCCATTTGCCATCAATGCTCCATCATTGTGGCATTGTGATGAAGATCACAAACCATCTATACCTGACCATCCTGTGTAACTCTGTGCCATGTTCTCTTATAAATTTAACACAAGTTAAATTTGATATTGGGTCCACCTAACATACTTGGTCAGGAAGGGAGTGTGTTCCTCAAATTCTTTTGATATCCCACAGATGACAAGGATCATAGATCCAAAGCTAGAAGGGGTTTCACAGGCTACCTAGTCCAACTTCCTCATTTTACAGATGAGTAAACTGGGGCCCAGGGAGTTTAAGTGACTTCCTCAAAATCACACACATAATAAGCATCAGAGAAATGTTTTAAAGCCAGGCCCTCTGACTCCACAATGATGAATCTTTCCACTTTAGTTATCCCTTATTCTCATTAGGTGACCAGCCCTCCCATCTCCCTTTTTTTCTAGTCACTCATTTTCATTTAATATTAATACTAAAAAAAAAAAAAAGCATCAGTGTGTGCATGTAGCTAAGTATAGGCTCCTCACTCCAAGAAATAGTATATTCTTATCAGCAAATAATATGGCACATGCCCAGCTAGGAGCTGTGTAATGAACTAATGCCTGTGAGAAAATCAAAGAAAGTTTTCCCTTCTGCCCCACAGCAGACTGCCACTGAGCAGCTCAGAAGCATGTTCACTTGCAAAAGGAGTTTTCATTGTCCTATCTTATGGAGACCACCAAGGCCAAAAAACAAAACAAAATTTAACAATGACGGAGCATGGAGAGGAGGGGAGGAAAAGGTGAGGGAGTGAAGGTGAGAGAGAGAGAAGCCAAAAGCATCTTCCTGCAGTTTTCAGTAAATAACATAAATTCAGTCACTTCCCATTCCTAACCCAGTGGTCTGCCGCAATGTGACCTAAAACTAGCCTGACCTCTATGAAATCAACATCTCCCATGGAAATGAAACAACAGACATACTTGTTTTGATGTATAGCAGGGTGACATATTATAAATATTACATCACATAACCACAGAGGATGTCAATCAATAAGATTTTTTTTTTCAGACAGCACTAAATGAACCATGGGCTCTTGCTTCTGAATAAGCTTCTTTAAAGCCTCTACTATTGCTTAAATGATTAATAGGGGACATATTGTCAGAAAATGTACTTAAAGTGAAAAACAATAAACTGTAGAGGGATCATTCATTTTTTAAGCAATTCTCAAGTGAAAATGTCACATAAATTTACATAGAGGCGTCACAATGGAGCTCTGGATAAAATCTGGGTGGCAGGCATACTTCCCACTTTGTGGGAGAAGGGCTAAGAAAATGCTTTTGAGAAACTTAAAGCCCTTTTCTCCTGCATTAACCCAAACTTCAGGGCTAAGTAGGTTTCAGAACCTAAATTATGATATGCCAGAAACTTGCATTGGGCTAAGAAAGAATTGGGCATTTTCCCAGATATTAGGAAGGGAGAAAGAAATTAGAAAAGTCCAACTCTGGCCCTAGTCACATAAAGGCATCAGCAGGCAAACACACTGCCTTCCTGATCCTTTCATCTCCACCCCTGCTTTATCCAGATCAATCAAATACATTTATTGAATGTCTGCTGTTTATATGCCATAGACTGCTAATCACTAGGTATAAAAGTAGAATGAATGAAACAACCCTTTTTGCAAGGGTTGTTTGGGGGAGGAGGGAAGGAAAGAACAGCAATAATATGTAAGCACATGCAGAATAAACATAAAGAAACTAAATACAAAGTAAATGAACATAAGCTAGTCAGAAAGGGAGGGCACTAGCAACTAGAGCAGGGGGTATCAGGAAAGGCTTAATGTAGATGGTGATGCTTCAACGGCGTCTTGAATTTTAAAAAAGCGTTCCATGAGGCAGAAGTAAGGAGGAAGTGCATTCCAAGCACGGAGAATGACCAACACAAAGTCATGGAGACGGAAATAGAGTGTTGTGTGTGAAGAATAGATAAAAGCCTTGTTTGACAGGATCAAAGAATGTGGAAGGGGGGATAATGTTTAATGATCATGGAAAGATACTTTGGGCCAAGTTTATTACAGATTTTAAAAACTAAACAGTCTGTTAAAAAGGGGAATGAGATAGTGAGAATAACCCTGAAAATGGATCATTTTAGTAGCTGTGTGGAAAGTGGACAGAAGTGAGGAGAGCCAAAGAATATTTGAAGAGAAATGCAGCATTATCCTTATTCCCCTCCTTCCTCTTAAAATTTATTCTATTTCCTCTTCCTTTTTGCCATGCCTAAATATGCATACACCCCCCCCTTTTGAAAAGGTTTCAGTCTAATTTTTGCAACTAGTAGTAATAATAGTAATGCAATAATAATGATGACAATAATAATAATTCGTTATTATATAAGATACACATATATATGATAGAGATTAAATAGGTGCTATGATTATTATTTTCCCCACTTTATACATAAGGAAACTAAGACTCATTGAACTTCAGTGACTTACCCATAGTTACATAGCTTATATCCATTCAAAGCCTGACTCAAACATTCTCTCCTCTTTAGATAACCAGCCATGTGACCTGAAACAATTCACTTAATTTTTCTGTGGCTTAGTTTCCCTCATCTATAAAAGAAAGGATATTATGTCTTGGGTTCTATTCCTGGCCAGGGAACCTCCAAGTGTTTGATGAACTCAAGAACATAAACTTCTCGGGGGAAGGATTCTTTACTTGACAAGACTGCTAGGAAAATGAATTAGAATAAATTAGGTTTAGACCAGTTTCTTATACCATATATCACAATAAACTCCAAATGGAGTTGTGATATGAATACAAAAAGTTAGGCAATAATATAATAGAAGAGAATGGGAGTATCTTTCACAACTATGACTAAGAGGATAATTCTTGATTAAAGCATGATAGGGATGATCATAAAAGACAAGACAGACAATTTTCATTATATAATCATAATGCTAAAAAAATCCTTTTGCATGAATTAATGTAAAAGAATGAAAAAAGATGGCCAAGTGACAAAAAAGTATTTGGATCAAATACCACTGATAAAATTTGATATCCAAAATACAAGAAGATCAGACAAATACTTAAGATCAAGAGGTAACAGATAATTTGCTTCATATCAAAAGATAGGAATGGTTATTTTTTAATTGCAATCTATTAACATTCATATGAAAATATCCAAATCATTGATAAGGGGAATTCAAGTTAAAATAATTTTGATGTTTTGCCTCATACCTTGCAAATTGAAAACAAAGGCAAAAACTGGAAATAGTGTTGGAAGGATCGTAGAAAGACACCCTAATGCAATTCTGAGATTTCTGTGACTATTCTGGATAACTATTTGGAATTATCATTCTGATTGCACTACTTGACATATATTTCAAGAAAATAAAAGATGGAAAAAGAGAAAATACATATAAACACAAATTATATATGTGTCATATATATATATATACTGTGTACATATACACACATATATATATGTGTATATACATACATACACACATATGCATGTATTCCATTGAAGCACTTTTGTGGAAATAAGTAGGAACCAAAAGATCTGTGTGAGTGAGTGTGTGTGTGTGTGTGTGTGTGTGTGTGTGTGTGTGTATGATTCCATAGAAGTAATTTTTGTGGAAACAAGACGTAGAAACAAAAAGAACAACCAGCATTTGGAAAGTGATTGAAAAAAATGTATATGAATGTAATAAAATATTGTGTAGTTAAAAATGATGACTATTAAAAATTCAGGGAAAATGAGAAAACTTTATAAAATGACGCAAAATGAAATAAGCAGACACAGAATAATTTATATCATGACTACATCAACATAAATGATAAAAATCACTAAAAGGAGATCTAACTCTGAATAACTGAAAAAAACAATAATAGTCCTGGGAGGGGGGAGGGAACACGACAGATACTTTCCTCTTAAGAACAGCTAAGTGGAAAGAGTAGTAGATAGAGCACAGGGCTGGGAGTCAGGAAGATCAAATGCTCCCTTAGATACCTACTAGCTGTGTGGCCCTGACACGTTACTGAACTTCTATCTGCCTTATTTTCCTCATCTGCAAAATGGGTATAATAATAGTACATAATGCTTTGAGGGTCAAACAAATTAACACATGTAAAGTACTTTGCAAAGCTTAATGAATTCCATAAATGCTAGCTGTTATTATTATTATTTCTGGCAGAGAAGCAGAGGATTACTTGAGCAAAATTTTGCATACATTGTTAGACGCGGTCAATATTTCCTTTGATTTTATTAACCATTTTTCTTTATTATAAAAGAAGGTTCATTTCCATCAGAGGCTGGTAGGATTTTGATATCCAAGAACGACAGTCATGTAAAAAAGCATAAAGCTTAAATAAAACTTTAAAAAGAATTAAAATAAATATAAGCTGTTGTAAAAGAGGATGATTAGACTAATGGTCTCTAAAAATCCCTTCTAGCTCAAAGTCTCGATGAATCTATTGAAACTCACTTCGATCCTCTCTTCTACCTATTTTGAGCCATCAAAATCACCCTCTCCCCCCACTGCCTACTTTAATTGTTTTGTTTTGAGGGAACACCAGGAAAAAGGTTTTTAAACCATCAAACCAGTTAATTTCAGGAAAAAATTATTATCTATAAGCTACTGGATTGGGAAAGGAAGGAGACTTTTAAGGCAACTCAATCAAATAATCAAGTATTTATTGAATGTTCTAGGTGCACAAAAAAAGAAGGAGGAAGAGGAGGAGGAAGAGGAAGAGAAGAGGAAGAAGACAAGGACAACAATGAGGATGAAGAGGGAGAAGGGGGAGGGAGAGGAGGAGGAAGAGGAGGAGAAGAAGAAGGAGAGGGAAAAGGAGAAAGGGAAAGGGAAGGGGAAAGGGAAGGGGAAGGGGAAGAAGAAAAAGAAGAAGAAGAAGAAGGAGGAGGAGAAGGAGGAGGAGGAGGAGAAGGAGGAGGAGAAGACAAGAAGAACAAGAAGAAAGTTGTCATCATGGCCCCTGCCATCAAGAAGTCTCTATTCTAAGTGAGAAATTGTGCCAAATACACATAAAACAATCAGAGGCATATATAATTAAATGCTAGACTCTGTAAAAAAGGCCAGAATTGCTATAGGAGTTCATAGAAACTCACCTAAAACCATTCCCCCTTCACCATAAGCCTAAAAAATTATTTTAAAATATTAAAAAAAAACTATTTGATGGAATTAGACAAAGGTCTATTATGGGAGTAAGGAAACTCTTACCAATGCAGGTTCACACATTTTTCACTTTGTAAATAAGACGAAGGGAGTTTCTTAAGGCTAAGGGAGATTAAGGGATTTGCCCAATTTCACAGTGCTTAAGAGGGTCATCGGTGGGATTTGAACCATATTCTTCCTGATCTCATGACAGTACACTCTGCTATGCCATAATATCTATACAAAAAGAGACCTTATTGTCAGGAAACTTTGATGGATTCTTATCTTCATTAGCTTAATTCAATTTGATTCAACTGGTTTTCATCTATGGCAGCTCTTTAATGCACTGGAAATATTAACAATTTTACAACAATTTATGAAATCATACATACAGCCCACAGGTCAATAGGAGCTCTGGAAAGATACTGTTTTCCTAATCCTCTACCCTGGGGTCCCCAGAGCATTACCTGTATCTCTTATAGTCATCTTCATCCTTTTCCAAGCTGACCAGTTCATTGGGACAAGCCATATTGCCTAACAGGCTGAGATACTCCAGGGCAGGTGTTACTTCTGCCAAATGGTCCAGCAGCCCCTCCAAATCTGTGATGTGTCAAAGAATTAAGGATCCTAGACCAGGAAGGAGAAAGTCACAATTTGCTGTACCACCTTCAACCAATATACATAGCAGGAAAGTGCGAGGAGGACTGATTAACCATGGAGATGTCAGGAAATTAGATATCAGAGCTTATAACCAGAACAAGGTGAATGGAGCTTTGTTTCAGGGTGCCATTGTCTACGTGGCATAATTTCTCCCTATGGTGACTGCCATATCTGTTTCTCTCTCATACCAAAACATGGTACAACACCCAATCCCTACCTTCAGGGTCTTCCCTCACTGTTGCACCCCTCTGCTAGGCCTGAATTCCCTTTCTCAATTCCCAGGGAGAAGGATCAACATCTCTTCTCCTATCATGATAACATTCATATTTGGACTGTCTTTTCTATTACCTCAATACTTACACAACCAAACTTTTTTTTTTCCTCAAGTAAAATAATTCTCTCTTATTAGACTATTAGATATGCAATGGAATGTTGCTTCCTTAGTTCTTATGGTTTTCACAGGAGCTAAGAAATACCTAAGAAATACCTCTGGCAGGTATAAGCAGGGGTTGGGAACCCTGATTTGTTCTGTGAAGTTTGGATTCAGCCAAAGGGCTGCATGTGGCCTCAAGGCTGCAGGTCCCCCACCCCTAGTAGGGCATAAGTAGGAGATAAACAAGAGGCAAGGAGTAGGGAGAGACAAAGAGAGCTAATGAGATCAAGCCAAGTTTAATCACTGAGAACTTTCTTTGTATCCCAAGTACTTAGCATAGTACCCAGTACACATTAAGTGCTAATAAATGCCATTTGCACCTATATACCTAACATTGTGAGGAATAGAATATCACAAGATGTGAAAGGAGAAAGAAAGGAGAGGGAGAAAGTAGGAAAAAGAGCAAAATAGAGAGCCTGTGGGCAATTACCACCAACAATTGCTACATGTGTCCTTCAGTAACATCCTTTGCTCTTGTACCTATTACTAAGGTAAGTCTCGCAATATACTGAGGAACAAAAAAGAAATTATTTCAGAGATGGGATACATATTTTGAGGGGCAGCTAGGTGGCATAGTAGATAGAGAGCTGGGCCTGGAGTCAGGAAGATCTGAGTCCAAATATGGTCTCAGATACTTACTAGCTGTGTGACCCTGAACAAGTCGCTTAACCCTTTTTGATTCAGTTTCCTCATCTATAAAATGAGCCAGAGAAGGAAATAACAAACCATTCTAGTATGTTTGCCATGAAAACTCCAAATGGGGTCATAACTGAAATGACTGAACAACAAACGAGTATTTCAATGTCTATTTGGCTTTTCCCAACATCCAGAGCCTAAATACAAGAAAAATAAAATAAAATTGAAGTTTGAAATTTTCATAAGGTGAGATTCTAATGAGCAAGAATGGCCCAAAAAAAAAATGATGGAAAGGAATAGAACACATGGAGTGTATCACCTGCCCATATCTCCTTATCCACTGCAGCTTGGATGGCCATTACTTCTCTCTCACCAACAACATCTAATCAGAGATCAGCTGTGTGTGTGTGTGTGTGTGTGTGTGTGTGTGTGTGTGTGTGTGTGTGTGTGTGGTGTAGATGCACATTCTATCTCCATCCCCTTTTCTCTACTCATACCTCTCACAATTACCACCCTAGCTAAAGCCTTCATCAATGCAGCAGCCTCCCAAATGAACTCTACGTTTCCAGTTTCTCTCTGACTCATCCACCCATCCATCAGCCTGCAAAACCAATCTTACTAAAGCACAAGTCAATGATATCATTTCCCTGCCTGTAGGATGAAATAAAATTGTCTTAGTTTGGTATTTAAAGCCCTGTGCAATCTGATTACAGCCTACCTTTCAAAATCTATCTCTTATCTCTCCCCTTTACATGATCTCTATCCCAGATACACTGGTCTACTCACTGTTCTCTGACCTCAGTATTCCATCCTTTCCCTTTCTACCTAGAACTGTCTACTTCCCAATGCCTGAAATGCACTCCTTCCTCACTTCCACCATTTAGAATCTGTAAACAAATTGAAATGTGTATTTTATGCCAGGATCATAATTCCTTCAAAGTTCAACTAAAACAGCACCTTCTATAGATCCTCTTTCTTGATCCTCTAGGTTAGTGTTCTCTCCCTCCTCAATTATATATTTACTTGCTTTTTTGCCCTGTAGGATATAAGCTTTTTGAAAATGGGTGCTTTTAAATTCATTTTTGTTTTTTATCTACAGAGACACATCATAGGGCTTAATTGGCCTGCTGAGCCAAATTTAATTGATGATGTCAATAGGAGCAGATGTAGAGATTTAGGATGTAGCCTTTCAGAAAGTTGAGAATGGAAAAGTATGGATGAGATCACTGAGCTAGAGAAACTGTTTAATAATTTTAAATAGAAGTTCGAACACCAGGCATACTTCAAGAATCTTGTTAGCATTGTTAAGAAATTAAGTAAACAAATGAAGTGTCTTCCTTTTTTTTGTTCTTGGCCTGAAACACAGGCCCTGTATCTTTGTTCTTTTCCCTTACCACTCGTGATTTCTATTCACTTTGTTATCTTAAAAGAAACAAAGACCTATGGCCAAGGCTATTCAAGGCTATTCAAAGTCCTTTTTCTCTTCATGAAGTCCTCTCAAAGTTTTCCCTTAGGTATAGTATATCTCTTGGACAAGTCCTCAGGTTGGGCTCTCAGGATCTGTTCTTCACAGCTCACTTCTCAATTGTCAAGACTAGTTGTCTCTTGGATGTTTGAATGACTCTTTTCTATGCTGCCAGGGGCTCTGCTCTTCAAAGCTGCTTCTAGGTCCAAATGACTACTTCTAAATGTCTGTGTTTGGACAGCATTTGTCTTCATTCCTTCAAGTGTGCCTTGAACTCTCTCAAACCAACTTTCCCACTGTTAGTCTTATTCTGAGCAAGGAGATCTATGGCTAGATGCCATGGCCAGTGGGAAAGGGAGGAGTTCTCTCTTACCTGCCCCTATCCCCAGAGCTTCCCTCTCAAGAGCTAGGTTCTTCTTTTACTGTTGGTTCCTGCTAGAACTGCCTTGAACTGTCTCCAGGCCCTTGTTATTTAAATCTTTCAAGGACAGGACCATTTTTTGATTCTTCAATAGTATTATTTCATTTGACTCAATCAGTGAAAGTTGATGAGTGTTGATCCCTTGTTACCATTAACATGTCATCACTGATCATTACATCTTGTGGCCTTATTAAGCTAAAAGTTAGCTTAAATTATGCTATATAACATTACTGGAAGGTTTCCATATGAAAGTAATGACTGAGCCTGGGGACATTTGAGGAAAAAAATGTTATATATACATATTTCTATTTCTATATGTACATAGTATATGTGTTTATATATGTGTATATACATATATGTGTGTATATGTATATTTCTGATGGATCAGGTACACATACTACCTTCACTAGTACAAGACAGAATCTTTCCATGCCTTGGGTTGGTAGAACCTGTGTATGTCCTCTCTGGCAAAGCTTTTGAGCACCCAACTTTTCTGCTGTGCTCCAATAGGCACCAGGTTAGATCTTTCTATTACTACTCTGCACAGTAACTGGTACATAGTAAGCACTTGAAAATTTGTTGATTTGACTATTGACCATTAAAAATTAAATTGCATCTTTTACTCCAGCATGATAATTTCCTCCATGCCAGGAAAATAGGAAAATGCACACTATATATATCAAGGGAGTAGATTTTCAAGGATTCAGAAAAGTACTTAAGATCTCATTCACTACTTTTCTATAGAAAATGTCAGCCCAGGAGAAATGGATGGTATTGACAAAGAAATGCTGAAGATACAAAAAGAAACTATTTCAATGAGAAGGAAAATGGGAAATTGTCTAGAAACCAATATTGACATATAGAGAAGTTACCAAATAACTTGAATCTTAAGAAGACATGTACAGAAAGTGGAAGCAAAGACAGGTAAGCATATTCATTTTTTAAAGTGACATTGTTCTCAGTGAAGTGTCAGGAATTCCAAAATTCAGAAAACTCAGACTGATGAAAAAAAGCTAAGAAAAATAAGGAAATGGGAAACATCAAAGAAAGATTGAGCTACTGCTGGGGTATGTGGAATATAACTAATGAAAGAGAGAGGACAAAACTACTCCATTATTTTGCTTCCATTTTCTCTGCCAAGGACATAGTCTTTGGATGGCAATAAGAAAAAAAGTGGGTAGTAGGGCATCAATAGCCAAGATAAATAAGATCAAAAAAGTGCAACTAGCTTTCTTCGATTTTAAGTGACCTCGCTAAAATAAACCATAACTTAAAAGAAATGATAGATGTGATTTTTGAGCCACTGTTAATGATCTTTGAAAGATCATGAAGATTTATTTGCAATTTCTCTGTGCCTTAATATATGGTTTATTGTTGTAAAAGTGAGATGTGGTGCTGAGTTATATGTATATTCTTTAGTGGTCCCATCCAGAAAAAAAACAACACAATAATCTTTTAGATCTAATTTCTCCAGATATTTTTCTTATGTTTATCTTTCTTTTAGATCTGTCAAACACTGAGAAGACCACAAAAATTTCCTAACATTGCTATGCTATTATGTTTTTTTGCAGTTCAGTCACTTTTCCCTTCATTAATTTATTTAACAACTGCCACTTCATGAATTCATTGTCATTTCTTTGATATTTTAAATCTTTACTTTTTTGCTTTATTTGATAGCATGATTGAAACTAATGCTTTTTTAAATTATATGAAGGATATATTTTTCAGTCTCTCGATTCTAAATTTTATTTCTTTTAGATGTATCTCTCATAAATGAAGATTGCAGTGTTTCGTTTTCTTATCGAGTCTGCCATTCTCTTTTGTTTTTTTGGATTATTCTGTCTATTTACATTTAAAATTATCAGAATTAAACCCCCGTCCATTCCTTTTTCTAGTAGTGTTTTTATATACTATTTCTCTCCTTCCTCTTTTAAGTCAGTATTTTGTCCTTATAATTGTTTTTCTTTAAAGGACTTTATACAACCCTATTCCCACAGGGGATTCCTCCCTTTCACCTATTTGTCAAGCTTTCCCCTAGCTTGGGGATTTTATTTTAAATATAGATTTATTTTCCTTTCTTTATATGTCTATTTATTCCCCTCTTTTCCCCCATTCTCTTTCTTTCCTCTCAGTTAAATTTCCTTCTCCTTTCCTCCTCAAACTTCTTTTGCTTATAATTTTCTCTACCTTTGACTATTGGAGCATAGCAGAAAAGTTGGGTGCTCAAAAGCTTTGCCAGAGAGGACATGCATAGGTTCTTTATTTTCTTTGTTTCATTTTAATTGTTTAAAATTTGTATCTATTATGAAATTTTGTTCTTTCTCTTCCTTCCCCATCTTTTCCTTCCCCCACCCTGTTTCACCTTTTCTACCTCCTTCACTCTCCCTTCATAATAATACATAGCATATTAGTGGGTAGTTCATCAAGATCCTTCTGACAAATTGATACCTCCCTCCCCTTCAATCATAGAAAGTAAAGGGCAGATAATATTGACAGAGAGGTGTTAAGATAATGAAATATAAAGAAGGGTTTTTATTCTTTATTGTCTCCTTTGGGAGGAGTATTAAAAAGTTTTTGAAGCAAACTTGATGGAATGGGAGAGCTGCTTGCCATTGGTTGGCCAAATATTGCTCACTCACCTCATGATCCTTGAAAAGCAAGCTTGCCAACTCTGGAGTCAGCTGAGGAGAATTCTGAGGAGTGTGACCCATGGCAGAAGAGAAGAGAGCTACCTATCAAGTCATGAAGTCTTAGGAAGGGATCATTCTTTGCCTTTTCCCTCAAGCTTCTTCCAAATAATTATGTGGAGAGTGGGTGGAATTTCTCTCACCTTCTTTCCACGTCAGGTGTAGTACTTTATAGCCAGAGCTACCCTTTCAATAAGAGACAGTACACCCCAGAAGGACCTCAGTGGAAATGAGCTGAGGCAAGGGGCTGCCTTAAAGAGTATGACCTCTGGCAGCAGAGAAAAAATCCAGCTATGGATTTGAAAGAGAATTAGCCCTAGCAGCTGGGAACTGCATTATAGAGAGGCAAAAGCCCAAAACATAGTGACCTACTCAAAAGTGGGATTGAACCCACTGGGGAGCAGTATGAAGACACCATGAAAGAGAAAGGTCACTGGGGCCCTTTAGCAGCAGAAGAATCAGTTGCCTTAGTCACATGTGCTCCCTATCTGTCTCTTGCTACAAGTATATGCTATGACTATTCTTTACACAGTTATGATAGAATATGTTCCAGATTTACGGGAAAAATGCATTATAGCTACTCTCTCTTTATCAGTAAAAGCCTTTGTGTTGAATTCATTGTATCTACTAGCTGATTACCAAAGGTGAGTGTATCAGTTGTAGCTTTAGGAGTCTGAACCATGATTAGGTAGACTACCATGAACCTTAGGTAGATTGTCCTCAGGGTACTCAACATTCAAGTGCAAATTGGAAGGTTAACCCTTGGAGACACGATAAAGAAAACACATATTAACATACATATGTGCACATATATTTGGCATACTACTAGAATGAAAATTCCTTTCAACAATGCAAATCAACATCTTGGCTGTAACTTGTGGCTTTATGTGACTTACTGGTGGTCACGTAACTATTTGTATCAAAGACAAGACTTAAACCAAGGTAGTTCTGAGTCCAAAGACGCCCTTCTCCCCATTGTGCCACACTGCTATGTATTCATCTGTTAGATTAGGAGCTACTTGAGGGCAGGTACTATCTGTTGCCCTTTTTTGGACCCCACAGTGTTTAGCACAGTGCTGGAACACAGTAGGCACTAAATAAATGTTTACTGATTGATTGATCTATTCATCCTCTACCTTGTATTTGTGGATTCGATTTTTTGAATCCAGGTGCAAAGATTTACTTGCTTAATTCCCTTATAAATTTCACACAGGAAGGAAGATAACAAATTGATGCGATACGGAACAAATCTGTCACCATTACTATGACAATCTATTCCCATCATTAATGACAATGGAACCATCATATACATATTATCATAGCCCAGTGCCCAATGTATTATAAGAGGAAATGGTAATTGAGAGTAATACTTAGTATAGATTCAAGAAGAGATTCTGATCTGCCCAAATACACATAACAGAAATATGTTCCTGAAGTGGTACAATTTTAAAGGTGCTTGGGGATCAAGGTTCAAATATTTCAAAACGGAGAAGATTCAAAAAACACAGAAAAACCTAATTCATGTTGCACTCCCCCCCAAAAGGAACTAAGCAGATATATCCACCTACTATCCATATACCATTATTCTTCTTTCTATTATGAGAAAAATCCACATATATATGAAGGGTATCCTTGATGAATATATGAAAAGGGAATAGGCAGGTCCTTGTTCTCTATAACAGATCACATCTTCCTAGTCAGATAGTTGACTAGGTGGGATAGAGAATGTGGCCCTACTGTATTAATAGTTTATAGAATTTTTTAAAAGCATGTGACTCAGTGGAATCAATTATAGCCTCATGCATATATTTAAGATCAGCATGGTACAGAGGAAAGAGAACTAACTCTATAGCACTGACTTCCCCTGATTCAAATGACTAGTGTGAGGTTCAATAAGTCTTTGAAATTTCTCAAGCTTCAGTTTCCTTGCCTATAAAATTAGGTGGGGTTGGACAGAATGGTCCCTTGCAACTAGCTCTACATCAATATCCTTTTGTGTTCCTGTGATCATAAAAGATTCTTTGACAGTTACAATGCAGTTTCGTTGTTTCAACAATTTTATGATTTTCAGTATCAAGCAAGGAATGAAGCCAAATGCTCTTCACTGATATTCACCAGTGTCACGGAAGATAACCCACACAAAGTCCAAACTGAAGAGCCATGTCCTAGACATGGTGAGATGGGACTGATTGGGATACAACAGGACCACTTCAATAAGTTCTGTGGCCATTCACAAAAGAGATCATTCTAATAATCCACACAGGAAAAATAAGTGGATGAATCATGAGTATTTCCCAAATTACAACATATAATTGAATAGAAAGCCCCCTGGCATATATGTTGTACATGGCATTTCAGATGAATAAATGGGCTCCAAATTTTAACAGACGAGTAGGAAATGGTTATATAGCATTTTCTATTATCACATGGTGCTCTCCAAAACAAAAGCCTACGTGCAGTGCATCATGGAACACCATAACCTCAGACAAATCGAAATTCTAGTCCTCCTAAGGGCAATGGTGAGAAGCACAGTTTAATCTACTATTGACTACAACAATTCAACTTAATAAACATTTATCAAGAACCTATTATGTGCCAGGCACTATGCTAAATTCTGGGGATATAAAACAATGTTGACTTGCAAGCAAAATGTGACATAAACAAGTTCATCCAAAAAAGGGCACACTGGAAGGAGCACTAGATTCAGAATAAGAGACCCAGGGTTAAAATCCTACCATATCAGATCAACTGTGAGGATCCTCCCAACTCTAAATCTATTATCCCAAGAGGGAGCTGATAACATGATGAACATTATTGCATTTGTATCTCTGAAATATTAAAAGACCTAAAAGTAGGTCTCCTACACACTGGGAAGATCCTTCGTGAACATTTTTGTAGGGCACGGACAAGTGATATAAAGGATGAGAAAATATGGATAGGCTGCATTTTGCATCAAGGCAGGGAATACCCCACACGGAGGAGATCGTGGATTCATGAAAGTAGTCAATGATCTCAAATACAGATTAAATAAATACAAAATGAAGTAAAAACAAAGGCTAAAAAATGTGTTAAAAAGAGTGGAGGCAGAGAAGGGGAGAGAAGGTGCGAGACTAGGAGCCACTAGCAAATAACTGTGATATTGGGGAAAACACTTGACCACGTCATGCCTCAGTTTCCTTTTGTGTAAAATGAAAAGATTAGCCTGATATTCCATTTTGCTTTGTTTCATTTTTTTTTTTGCTACCTCAAAACCACTACATTCTACAGTCTTCAGGCACAAGATGATAAGCAGGGCCACGAGAGCAGTGGATTCTCTGCCTTCCTGTCACTTTCTCCATCTGAGCTCAGATCCTAAAGTCTCCAGACCACATCCCTGTCTGGGAGAGTGGGCTAATGCTTTCATTCCACAGGAGAGCAGGAGACATCAAGCAAAGATGGCTTTAACCGGCTCTACTCATAGACACCCCCGGGAAGACAGGACAGCTTCACCATCAAGGGCGACTTCCCTTCTGAAGCCCCCTTCCTTGGTTCAGCCCCCTCCAGTATGCTCCCCACCCCCTACCCTTGCTCATGCTGGGAAAGCCCCCAGGAACCAAAGGGAGGAAAAAGTTTGCTTTGTGTCACTACTCAGCATGCGCCACCAGAGGCCGCCCTGCAACACATCCCTAAGCAAACACCCCAGCTTCTCCTTCCAAGCTGTTCAGTGTGACATTATTTTCTTTCTCTATTTTTATCTATTAAAAAGATTTCTTCACAGCCATAACTTAGATCCCCCACACTAAAATGGAGCAACAGGAAGATATAATGGTGCATTTCATTTATGAATGACCTATAATAAATTACTCTGAAGTGTCCCGAGTGCCAAGAGACAGAACGCTTTGTCTGCCCGTGGACCGTATTTCACATACTTTAATTTAGCTGACACATAAAACCCATCTGACATTTCGAAGGCATTTTTTTTGGGGGGGGGGGGTGGAGGTTGGTTGGACGAGGGGTAGACAGCAGTGCAAAGGATATTTGGTTCTTGTTGAGCGTTAAGGTATGGAGCCTGGGTAACCCTGGCAACGCAAGGTCGTTTCCAAGAAGGTTGTTGTCCAAGATCAGCTCCTCCAGCCCCGTGAATGCGCTCAGTCCTTCCAGTGACCTGCAGTGACAAAGGCACCAGGAAAAATGATCCGCCACTAAATCAGAGAGGCCATTATGAGCCGAAATAAATATTTTAACCTTCCCTTTCAGGACTGGGAATAGTTTGGGCTTGGTGCCTGTCAGGCGAGTGAATGACAAGAATTAGTAGAGGGAGTGGGGGAGCAGGGGGGGGCCCCCTCTGGCACCTCACCACATCCTTCACGCATTGCCAGCATGAAGGATGAGGGTCACTTAGTGAGTAGCCAGAATCCCAAACAAAGGCCTTCAGATACGGCCTGCAGGATAAATTTGTCAATGTCTTGTGCCTTCAGGCACCCAGCCTCGCCTGACCCTAACCTCCATTCCCAAGATAAATAACTCTGTCACAGTTCACCTTCATTCCCTGGACACAAATCTAAGTTGTCATCCATCATTCCTGCCCAGAAATATCATACCCCTCTAACAATAATAAATACAACTTCAGCTATCATTGCGGAGCAGTTCCCCTTCGTACAATCCTAGGAAATGGTAGGGAGGGCTCCCCTTTGCCTTCTTTTCACTCCCAACCCCATCCCATCCCTGCCCCCCCTTTTTTGTCTCTCCTTCTGTTGTGTTTTTGTTCTAATCGTCACTTCATTTGCTCTGGCTCAGAGTCTTGCTTTAGACGCCAGGCCCCTGCAGGACTGCAGAATCACTCCAGCCTGAGATGTTGGGGGTAGCAATGGGAAGTGGGGGGATATTGTGGAGGGGAGGTGGGGGTGAAACTCTTTAAAGTGAGTGGCCTTTCCTAGTGTCAGCTGGAGTTTCAATTAATGGAAAGCAGGTTTCTCTCTCTCAAGAAAAAAAAAGTTTAGAACCCCAAAATGTGGCTCTTGAAGCTGTTAATAAACAGAGATCTGTGGGAATTAATCAGCCAACTCAAAAAACCAAACCAGAAGGGGAATTAGCTTTTACAAAGGAGTTGAAAGTTAACTCTTAATTTCATTGGTTTCAATGGGGGGGGGAGGGACTAGAGGGGAGGTTGCATACACATACACATACACACACACACACACACATACACACACACACACACACACACACACACACACACACACACTCACTCACTAATCAAAGAAGGCTGCCTGATATAGGGAGCTTACACACAGACTCATATTCACAGCTCATTCACCTACCAGACTCCTAGAGATATGCTGAGATCGCACAGCCTGACAGCTGATGTACTATGCCGACCAGAGGGAAGATTATCATTGTATCTCCTGGCTGTTTTAGAAAATGTGATGAATAAGGCAGATGCAGTCTGTACTATTTAGTCATTTTCTGAGGCCGTTTATACTAAGGAGGTTTTCCCATATGTACACACATGTACCTTTCTGTATAGAGGATTTTCCCAGTAATAAATTAGGACCCTGGGCTGGAAGCACCACCAAAACCAAAAATTTGAGATTTCAAACAAGTTGTCAGGTAGTAATTAATACCTACAAAGTCCTCAAGGTTTCCAGCTTTCACACTGCCCCCAAATGGCTGTCTGTTCATGTGGAAAGGGAGCAGACTTCCAACACCTGTGTTCAAATCCTGCCTCTGCTGGCCTTGGTTTCCACTTCTGTAATTTGACCCACTCTCCTCATCTGCAAAATGACAGGTCTGACCAATAACTAAGTCCACTTTATTTCTTATGGGACCTTTTGGGTTTCATTTTCTTCATCTACAGAAGGAGAGGGTGAGAATAGATAAGGGTAGGGCTCCCTTCTAATTCTCAGTCTCTGATGATGGGATAGCCTCACCTAGAGACTCAGACCCTGCATCACTTACTTTGAGGTTCCCCACAATCAAAGCTTGTATCCCTTCTTTTCTGAAAAGGAAAATCAAAACTGGGGAAATGCTAGCCGAGGGAGGTTTCAGATCTTTGCGAAGCTCTCTACTCTTCCTCTCCCAATACAGGGACCCAAATGGAAAGGCCAAGCCGATTCATCAGAATGGGCTAGGCCGGACCAGGCTGGGCCAACCTCGCCCAGTGAGCCCATCTCCAGGGCTCCCCCGGGTCCTGCTGACTCTCTCCATCAGTGGTTAATCAGGGATAATCTCTGACGCTCACTTTTCAACATTAGGCCTCCACTGGCCAAGGGGAGTTCAGGCCACCTCCCTGTCAGCGCCATCGAGCCTTATGGGACGCTAATAAGTCCTTTGTGCAGAAACATCAGTCGGGCTCTGGTCAATGTCAACAGCAAAATACACATTGTCCCTGAGTTATGTTATGCAAATATAATACTCTTATCATGAGAATCAGCAACTGGCAAGGAGATGAAAGCTGGACCCCAAAGTACTGCAGGGGAGCATAAAGCAGGATGACAGGGCGTGCAGAGGGACAAAGCCCCAGGAACACTAGAGGGAGTTGCCTGGTGAAACAGCCATTCTTTCCCCAGAGCCTGGGCAGGAGATGCACAATAGTGTCCAGGGCTTTCGGAGAGGGGTTGGGAAAATTGGACTCAAATCTCTTTACACCTGTCTGGTTTGGAGATTCTTTGCCATGTAATGTTATTAGCTGCTCAGTTAAAAGGGAGCTGTGTTACACGGGGGGCTGCTTATTAATTGTTGTTTTCATGTCATCAGCGCAGTTCGAGCTTAGTGATTTAATCAGCTAAATTCCGAGCCTGGGGACTGGGGGCAGGGGAGGCAGGCAGGGGAAAGGAGGGGGAGGCAGGGGGGGCGGCAGAGAGGGGAAGACAAGATTGTCGCAGCCTGGATGGAGCAGAGAGAGACAATTAACCAATTTAAGCCTGTGGGTCCTGGGAGGGAAAGGGGAAGGAGGATGCCTTGGAGGTCCCCTTGTCTGTTTTGGTCTTTTGGGTGATATTTGGGAGTGGTGGTGGATGTTCTTGAATGAAAGCATAGGAAAGAAAATGCTTCAAGTTTACAACATATGCATATACATATGTATACAACAGCAATATATACGTGTGTATGTAGCACTATATACATATGTGTATGCCTACATGTAGCACTATATATATGTATGTATGCATGTGTGTATGTATGGATAACTTCTCTGAAGGTAGCTGAGGGACAGAAGATAAAGAAACAAACCCCCTCAAAAAAATTTCTCAGCTGTCACTCAATAATCTTAATGTGAAAATGCATAGCAGATACACCTATTGATGATATTCAAGAAATCACTTACTGGCTTAAGAGAAGATTGATGCTTTTGGCTCTTGCTTGGTCTAAAGTGAGAAATACATGGAGGGGAGGATGGGAGCGGAGGGAGGGACCTCTCTATCTGCCACTTTCTTGGCACAGTGGTGGGGAGAGACCTGACCCTCCAGCTGGGATGGGGGCTCAAGCTCACCACCATGGCAGTCTGGCTCCGGCCAACTGTAGCGGGGGGCCTTCCACACTCAGAAAATCAAAGCCAGCCCATTGGTTTGCTGGTCATAACGGAAGGGCCCAGCATCAGGCAGGTAGCACTGCTCTGGAAATCTAATAAACACTGCTGAAGTACCTTGCCAGGTTGCTTTCTTTCTCGCTCTAATGTTACAAAAGCTGCCCATTATCTCACCCACAGGTGCTATCTCAGTTACTTCGTCACAGGGCTCCAGCGTGGCTCCCACGGGAGCCCCAACTGCTGCCAGGAGACTTCGCCTGTGAGTTCCAAAGTCACATCAGAATGACAAAAACATCACAAGGCATTCGGCTCCAGTTGATTCAAACAGAGAGAACTTTTAAGTTTCCACTGTAATTAACCCTATCCTCGTTAAGATAATTATGATCAAGCTCCCTGTCACAGCTAATATCACAGCATCATTGCCTGTGGCTCACACTTTGCCCTCATTAGCTTACAAAAACAGCGACACTAAACAGACAGCAAGACTTCTTTGCAGAGAGGAGGCGAGCCAGCCGTGGAGCAGGCACCAAGGGATCATTTCCAATGCAAGGAGGACAGAGAGATGACCATTTCTTGCTCACTTCTAGCCCCCTCCACTCAGCAGCTGGGCTGACTGGGTACTCCTCCTAAATTTCAACTCCACAAGAATGAAGAGTATGTGAGAACCTAGGAGAATGGAGAGTGACAGAAACTGTCTTTTGCAAGGGCTTAAAGGAAGATGATGTTGGGCTTCTCTTATGGCCTCCTTCCATTCCCCACCCCCACCCCTTCCCCAAGTCTACTTTGACTGGGAACACTGAGTTTTGAAGAAACAAACTAGTTCAGGACAGGATGCCTGGTGGAAAAAAAAAAGCAGCCAAAACTCAACCACCTTGTGGTTCCCTGGTTCTGAAACAACAAATTCATCTCCTAAAAAGTCTTTTCTGGGAAGAATTTGACCTCTTGCCCAGAGTCAGCCAACAAAAACTGGCGCTAATTCTGTTTGTTTGCCATTTACAGGGAGGAGGCAAGAAGAAGGGGCAGCTAGCCGCTACATACCAG
The DNA here is from genome assembly GCA_028627135.1 of Pseudochirops cupreus. NCBI lineage: Eukaryota > Metazoa > Chordata > Mammalia > Diprotodontia > Pseudocheiridae > Pseudochirops > Pseudochirops cupreus. Next base: position 533,331,877 of record CM053582.1, read on the forward strand.
TGACACACGCTTCAGGTTTCTCCTGAACCTAATTTGTGCACAGATACCCAGAGCAACAAGTTAAAGGGAGATGAGTCCATCCATGCCACTGAAATTAAGAACAAATGCACAGCAAAAAAGAAAAAAAAAGAAAAAAGCCATATTTTTTAACTAAATAAAAATCTTGAGAAAACCAGGGGGCCATAGAAACATTAAGAGAAGGAGCCCATGCTGCACTCTCTCCTCTTTGAACTCTTCTTGAACTACAAAGCTCAGCCCTCCATCATTCCCTCAATGCTTCACAGGAGTCAGTACTATTTCCCCAGCTAGGCTGCAAAGATAACTCCATCTTATATTTATTTAGATGGCACAATGGATAGAAAATTGGATTAGGAAGATCTGAGTTCAAATCCAACTTCAGACTCTAGCTCTGTGACCCTGGGCAAGTCACTTAACCCCTGTTTGTTTCAGTTCCCTCATCTGTGAAATGGGTATGAGAACAGCACCTACAAACCATGGTTATAGTGAGGATAAAATAAAATAATCACTGTTGATCTACGACAATTCCAAAGAACTCATGATGAAATATGCGATCTACTTCCAGAGAGAGAATGGATGAACTCTACAAATGGAAGTATAATTTTTCCACTTTCTTTCTTTTTCTTGCTATTTTTTTTTGCAAAATAGCTAATATGGAAATGTTTTGCATGATTTCACACATATAACCGATATATTGCTAGCCTTTTAATGGGTAGAAGAGCAGCTGGAGGAAGGGAATTTGGAACTCAAAAATTTTTTTAAATGAATGCTATAAACAAATAGTTTCAGAAAATAAAATAATTGTAAAGCACTTAGAACAGTGCCTAGCACATAGCAGGCACTATAAATATGTTAGATATTATTATTATTATTATTATTATTATTATTGGGTCTTTACAGTTTACAAAAGAGTTTTACAAATAATTTTTAATACAGTTAACAGTTTCTATTTAGGGCTTTACAGTTAACAGACTTTATAATTCTGTATACATTTGCCCCTCAATTTTCAGACTTTGCCATTAAAAAAGGCAGTGTGCCCATTTTATGGATGAAGGAAGCGAGGCACATCATTCCACTAAAATTGTCCTCTCCAAAATTACCACGATCTTTTAATCGCTGAATCTAACTGCTTTCTTTCAGTCCTCATTCTTCTTGACCTCTCCACAGCCCTGAACACTGTTCATCACCTCTTTCTGACCCTCTCTGCTCTCTAGGTTTTCATTCCACATTTCTCTCCCAGTTATCCTCCCTCCTGTCTGACCACTCTTTCTCAATCTCTTGCACTGATTTTTCATATGTACCTCAAGACTTTGCCCAGGGTCTTCTTCCCTTTTCCAAAAATACTGTGTCAGCCAGTGATCTCTTCAATTCCCATTGGTTCAATTATCATTTCCACACAAATGATTCTCAGCTCCATATAGTCTGTCCCAGAAATCTTAGTGCAGTGTTAAACTATTAAAGTTTAAAACCATACAATATGTAACTGTAAAGTCAAGCATAAAAAAACATCAATGTGGCTGTTCCTTGTCCTGATCATACGGCCTTGGGTCTCTACTGTAATAAAGGTTTCTTTAATGAATTAAAACTATTAAAGCTACACTAAGACTTTTGGGACATGTTATATTATACAGACCTAAGCTGTCTCCTGAGCCCTAGGCCCACATCACTGTCTTTTTAGATATCTCAAACTTCCCACAGAGAGCTCAAACTCAATTCAAACCCTCCTGTGTTCCTAACTTGCCATCCCAGCCACCCACACATCTTAGTTTAATCTTAAATTCCTCACTCACCCTCAACCTGTATATTCAATCCTTTGTCAAATCTTGTCATTTCTACCTTGATGAACAATCCCTCTCCTATGTGTTTCCTTTTCTTTTTTTTTAACTTTGATTTTTATTTATTTTAGTTTACATCATTCATTTCCACGAGATTTTGAGTTACAAATTTTCTCCCCATCTTTCCCCTACACAACACCCCAAAACAGCCATCCCATTGTATAACCCTTCCCCCAATCTATTCTCTCCTATGTCTTCCCCCCTCACCCCTCTGACTTTCCGGTAGAG
>CM053582.1:533334457-533366651 GCA_028627135.1 Pseudochirops cupreus
ATAGCTAGAAAGAAAAGAGAGAAGATAGAAAGAAGATAGGACAGAAAGAACAGATAGAAATGATAGAAAGAAAAGAGAAAGGAAAGAGAAATAAAAGATAGAAAAAAGAGAGAAGACAGAGAAAGAAAAGATAGAAAGGATAGAAAGAAAAGAGAGATGAAAGAAAGAAGAGAGAAGACAGATAAATGGATAGAAAGAAAAGAGGATAGAGCATTTACTATGTGTAGGGAATGTTCTAAGTTCTGGGGATATAGAAAGAAAAGAGGATAGATAGATAGAGCATTTACTATGTGTAGGGAATGTTCTAAGTTCTGGGGATATAATAAAGGCAAGCAATAAAGACCCTGCACTCAAGGAGCTTGCATTCTAATGACGGAAGATAATAGCTAAAAGGGACCTGGAAGGATGAGAGGAGGGTACCCAAGCTGGGGCATGGCTGCAAATGAGGAGGTGGAGAGAAGTACAGAGAGAAAGTCAAATCAAGAATGAAGTGAGCATTGCCAGGACCTCTCATGAAATGGTGGTCTGGGCCAGAGATTCATTGATAGGAGCAGAAGCATCTCAATGAGCAGAAGGAAAGGAAGTCTGGATAGGGAGTAGAGTTAGGGTACAGGTGACAGACGGTGATGGAGGACCACAGTAAGAGAGACTGGGGAAGCATATCAAGGACCCAGAAGAAGATGATCATGAAGTCATAGGATAATAGATTCAGAACTGGAAGGGGCCTCAGAGGTCATTTAATCCAATTAGCTCATTTGACAGCAGAAGAAGCTGAGGACCAGAGATATTGAGGAAGCTTATTGAACGTCTCACAAGAAAGGGTTGGAACTCAAATTTGAACTCAAGACTTCTGACTCACTACCACAAGTCCTGCCAATCCAAGATGCCTCAAACTAGACAAGAATCAATATGAGAATCACAGACACTCTAAATTACAGAATGGACCTAGAAGATAACTTAGCCCAAAACACAACTGAACAACACATCTTTCCTACAACAGCCCTGACGAGCAGACATGCCAACTAAGTACAGTGGGAAGAATGTCAATGGGGAGTTAGGAACACCTCAGTTCAAATTCTGTCTCCAACATTTACTAGTTGTATGACAATGGGCAAAATCATTTAACCTTCTGAGCCTCACTTTACTTACCTGTAAAATGGGGCTGACAATACCTCTAGTATCTGTGTCATATGAGTATTGTGGGGCTTAAATGAGATATGTGTGAAGGACTTTGTAAACCTAAAAATGTTCTGGTTGATTTTTATTACTGTTAATATTAATAATAACACATGAGGAGATTGAGATGATAAGCATTATCTCTATTGATGAGGAATGTGTTGCTTCTAAAGTAGTTCATCCCTCTGAGTCTCTAATAAGGCATTTTTTCCCCCTTACACTAAACCAAATATATGTCTCCACCTTGTTCCCAATGTTGCCCTCAGGACCAAACAGCACAATTCTAAAACCTCCTGGAAACAACTTCAAATATCTGAAGATACAGATTGTGTTTTTCCCTCACCTCAATGACATCTTACTTCTAACTAACTCCAAATCTACCAACCCACCACCACTATTCTGTCCAATCATGAGGACAGATTTCAACTCTGGTCCAAACATGAATGAGGGTGGGGAGAGACTGGGAGAAGTTGGAACTAAGTCTTCTGCAGTCTCCATACAGCACTGGGGTACGTGCCAGAGCAAAAAAGTCTTGCTTGCCTTTTTCTATGCTAGTCAAGGCATAGTAATGACCCTTTAGCTGCTGTCCAATGGGAAAGAATTAGCTCAAGGTGATCATTCTGGGGTCTAGTTTCAGGTAGACTGATCCTAGAAGCAGATGTCTCTATGATGTCCTTTTTTCTTTCAAGATTCTATGTCCATTCTTAAGAATAAGGTCAGTATCTCTGATAAAGGCCTCATTTCTATAAAATATAGAGAAGTGAGTCAAATTGATAGGAATACAAGTCATTCCCCAATTACTAAATGGTTAAAGGATATGAACAGGCAGTTTTCAGAGGAAGAAATTAAAGCTATTTATAGTCATATAAAAATGTTCTAAATCACCATTGATTAGAGGAATGCAAATCAAAACAACTCTGAGATACCACATCACTCAGATTGGCTAACATGACAAAAATGAAAAATGTTGGAGAAGATGTAGGAAAATTGTAACACTAATGCATTGTTGGTGGAGTTGTGAACTGATCCAACCATTATGGAGGGCAATTTGTAACTATGCCCAAAGGGCTATAAAAGTATGCATATCCTTTGATCCAGTAATACCACATTTAGGGCTATATTCCAAAGAGATCATAAAAATGGGAAAAGGACTCACATGTACAAAAATATTCATAGCAGCACTTTGTGTAGTGGCCAAGAACTGGAAATTGAGGGCATCCCCATCAACTGGGGAATGGCTGAACAAGTTGTGGTATATGAATATAATGCAGTACTACTGCGCTATAAGAGATGTTGAGCAGGCAGATTTCAGAAAAACCTGGAAAGACTTATATGAACTGATACTTCATGAAGTGAGCAGAAGCAGGAGAACATTGCACAAAATAACAGCCACAGTATATGAAGACTGACTTTGACAGACTTAGCTCAGCAACGCAAGGACCTAAAACAACTCCAAAAGACTCATGATGGAAAATGTCTTCCACATCCAGAGAAAGAACTATGGAGTCTGAATACAGATCAAAGCATACTATTTGCTGTCCTTTTTTTGTTTTGTTTTGTTTTGTTTCATTTTGTTTTGTTTTTTCCTTCTCATGGTTCCTCCCATTCATTCTAATTCTTCTATACAACATGACTAATGTGAAAATATATTTAATAGGAATGTATATGTAGAGCCTATATCACATTGCACTCTGTCTTGGGGATGGGGGAGAGGAGGGAGGTGGAGAAAATTTAAAACTTATGGAAGTGAATGTTGAAAACTAAAAATAATTGATTTTAAAAAAGAATAAGACAGTGGATCAGTCTAATTTCTCAAGCTCCTGCTGACCTGTTACTACTGGATAATCCCATCCCTGTCTCACATTTTTATAGGGTATGGCCCCACCCCTGCCCAGAATAAAGTGTTTGTGTTTCACAGGGGGAGAATGAGGAACAGTGGAAAGAGGGAAAGAAGGTAAGTTTTTTGAGAGCAGGTAATGTCTTTATTTTTGGTAGTATCTGTATTCTCAGCACTAGCATAGTGCCTGGCCCATGGTAAATATTTAATAAGAACATTTACTGACTTCATTTGCCTTGGAAAGGAAGAAGAGGTGGAAATCTAAAATGACTTTGCCCTGGAGATGTTTTCAGACCCTCCCTCGGTTTGGCAGTCAAAGGGAGACATAGCTGCTTTTCCTTTCTCTCCTCTTCTACCCTGGTCCCCTGGTGACTGTATTTTTAAGTCATTGTCAGAGGGACCAAGACATGGGAAGCCAATAGCTCCAGCTAAATTCCACCCAAACTACTAAACTCACCTGCCCCATGCAGACACAACTCACTCACCAGGCCCTTGGAGAATTCTTCCAATAATATTGATAACAAATACAACAATAATCAGTTAGTTTAGAATTTCATTTTCTTGGTGGAGAAAAAAAAGACATTTGGAAGAACCAGTGTGACACAGGACTTGAGATATTCATCCCTAGTCTGCCCACACACTTTTCACTCCTTCACTTCAGGAGATAACTGTACTTTGGCCTTGTGGAGGAGGGTTAAAATTAAGTACCCCCCAAATTAAATCATCTTATTATGTAATTGGAACTAGGCCTCAGGCTCCAGCAGTAAAGAAGGGATTAAGGCTTCAACCACCTGGGCAGGCATTCTCCTGGGTCCCATCACTACCCCCTTGCTCATTTTTATAGCCAACAGATTAAAATGCGAGAGTGGCAATCTTTGATCTTTCACTTGCTGACACAAATCCTTTCAAGCCTCCAACGTTTTCTGCTGAGGTAATTAGTACTAATTAAAAGGTTTCCAACAGCCTTTCCTCCAGTTTTTTTTCTCCTTTCCCCCATCTCCCACCTCCCTCCAAGAAATTGCTTGTACAAGTGCTTCTATTGCTGAAACACAGGCACCCCTCACTTTCTTTATCTGACTTGGGCAAATTGAGTAGATTAGTGATTCCTTTATTCCCAACCCAAAGCCAGACAATAGGTTTTTTTGTTTTGTTTTGTTCTGTTTTGTTTTATTTTGTTTTAAACTATCTCTCCTGACCTGTTGAGGGTTCAGGGCTTATATTCAGAAACAAATGCCTCAGCTTGTATGAAAAGACTGTCCAATTATGCGCTGAGACAGTATGTGTCTGCTCCTTCCCTTTAAAAAAGGGGACCACTTAATGATGAAGTATTCCCCTCCAAACTGACAAGCACCCATATCTTGCCTTGCTGAGCAGGCCCACATGTTGCCCTTCTCTGAACAACTTGGCTTCCTTTTAGGTAAGAGGATGTGAGGGATTGGGGGAAGGGAATGAAGGTAAATCCTACAAATATAATTTAAAAAGTGAAAGGGGGGAAAGACTTTATTTCCCTAATCATGTTGTGGGTTTTTTTTTTTAACATAACTGGGAAAAGTGAGTTTAAGAAAGAAGGGATGGAAATAAAAATAGGAACCCAAAGATAAAATTTCACAAATCCATTAAAAATGGATTCTCCTTCAATATTTTATTTTTATTTTTCTCCATGGGTCTTTAAGTTTATAGGGAAATAGAAGAGGGTTAGGGGCAGCTAGGTAACACAGTGGATAGAGTGCAGGGCCTAGAGTGGGGGAGCCTCATTTTCCTGAATTCAAATTTAGCCTCAGACACTTAATTAGCTGTAAGACCATGGGAAAGCCACTTAACCCTATTTGCCTTAGTTTCTCCGTCTGTTAAATAAACTAAAGAAGGAAATGGCAAACCACTCCAGTATCTTTGCCAAGAAATTTCCAAATGGATCATGGAAAGTCCAACATCACTAAAGCGATTTATAACAGAAAAGGGTTATATAATAGGGAACATGTCAGAATTTGTCTATATTTGAACAGTGCCTCAAAATTCTGGGGAATACTGCTTTGACCTATCAATAATCTTTAGAACAAAGGTTCTTGTTTGTTTGTCTGTTTTTTGCTTTTTTGGAGGGGAGAAGGCAGGGCAATTGGAGTTAAGTGACTTACCCAAGGTCACACAGCTAGTAAGTGTTAAGTGTCTATGGCCAGATTTGAACTCAGGTCCTCCTGAGTCCCGGCGGGTGCTCTATTCACTGCACCACCCAGCTGCCCAAAACCAAAGGTTCTTACCCTAGGGCCCATGGATCCCTCCTTGTAGAGATATTACAAGGGATCCTGGAACTTGAATGGAAAAATTATAAATTCATTTAAATATAATTACTTTTCTTTGTAATTCGATATTTTATTTTCATGCATTTAAAAATATTATTCTGAGAAGGGGACCATAATTTTCACCAGATTGTGGAAGGAGTCTTTGATACAAAAAAAGTAATAATCCCTGCTTTAGATACTTAACTGGCAGTGTGATGTCAGATGAGTCAAATAACTAGCCTCTAAGAGACTCAGTGTCTTCATCTGTGAAATGAAGCAGTTGGCCATGAGGCCTTCTATGGTCCCTTCTAACTCTGAGTCTATTATCTCCAGCTACTTATCCCAGCATATTATGCATTACTCCTCTCCAAACATTCTACAATCCAGCCAAGCTTGTCTTCCTCACACACAACATCACATTTTCCATCTCTGTGTATTTCTCTACTCTCCAGGTTGTTGCTGGGACCTGATGAACTTTTTTCTGACCTTTGCCTTTAAGAATCCCTAGTTCTTCTTCAAAAGTCAGGTCAAAAGCCACCTGCTGTAATCCCCCTAGCTACAAGCTGTCCGCCCAAATTACCTTGAATTTATTTTGCATCCATTTGTATACTAATTACTCATAAACATTAATTGCACACTTATGTGAGTACTCAATCAATTAATAAACATCTATTAAGTACCCATTATGTACCAGGTACTATGCCAAGCAGCTGTTATCTCCTCATATGGACTGTAAGCTCTTTGCGGGCAGAGATTGTTTCATTTTGGTTTTATATCCCTAATACCTAGCAGTGTACTTGGGCATAGAACTTAAAGTGCTTATAAATTGATTGATTCCCTACCAAATGGAGTCAAGACCATGAACATAGGTCACTAGAGATGGAGGGCACCTTAGAGAGATTGTTTAATATAACCCAATTGTTTTACAGCTGAGAAAGCTAAGACTAAGAAAGATTATCTGACTTTCTTAAGGTAGCAATGGCAGTATTTGAACATGGGGAATCTAACTCAAAATCAAGTGTTCTTTCTATACCATATTTCCTGGGAATCTCCCTCTTGAGCTTTACTTCACAAGTTTCATCAAGAAAGAATTAGTATGACTAAGTAACAACAAGGAAAAATTCTCTTTATGTAGCACTGTATGCAATGAGAAAGTACTAGAAGCTTTTCAAATATATGCAGGAGCAAAGCAAAGATGCCCTCTTTCTACATTATTTGACATAGTTCTATAAATGCTAGCAATAGCAATAAGATAAAAAAAAATTAAAGGCTTAGAGTCAGGTAAATTGGAGTCAAACCTAGTTCTATTTATACCTAGAAAATCCTGGAGAATGAACAAAAAGAAAAAAACTAGAAGCAATTAATAGCTCCAGGAAAGTGGAAAGATACAAAATAAAACTGCAAAATCAAGAGTATTTCTAACTGATAATAAAAATAAAATCCAGAAAGAAATAACAGAAATGGAAATCCCATTAAAAATGACTATAAAATGTATAAAAGACGTGGGAGCCAATCTACCAAGGTATGCTGAAGATACGTATAGATATAATTATAAAGAACTGAAATAACTGGAGGAATATTTAATGCTCATGGATAAGCCATGCCAACATAATAAAAATGATGGTGCCATCTAAACTGATCTAGAGATTTAATGTTATTCCAATTAAACTATCAAGGGAAAAACTTTATAGAGCTAGACAAAATAACAAAATCCATCTAGATAGACAAAATCCAGGCAAATCAAACCAATTAGCATTTAGTAAGTGCGTACTATATACTAAGTGATTCAAGAACAGACGACATGGAATCTCAAAGACAATATTAACAAAAGGTAAGAATCGAGGAGCAATGGCACTTACCTCAAATTATGTTTAAAAGCCATAAACATTGAAATTTTTTTGGTATCAGTTAAAAAATAAAAACAAAGATCTATGGAATGATCCAGATAATAGAGAATCAGAAACAGCTGACTCCAATAATCCAGTGTTCAATAAGCTTGTGAACATAAATTTCTTGGGGTAGAACTCCCTACTTACTTAAAAAAAATTGCTGGGAAAATTGGAAAGGAATTTGGGAGAACTGAGCTTAGACTAACATCTTAAATCATATGCTAAGCAATTTACTAATATTGTCACCTTGGCCAAGTTACTCAACTTCCTGTATCTTAGTTTCCTATCTGTAAAATTAAGAAGTTGGACTATATGCTTTCTAAGTTCCTTTCCAGCTCTGAATCTATGCTCATGATACTAAAGTTGGCCCCAAATAAGTGATATGAGACTGCACCTCTCTTCCTTCTTTGCAGACATGAGGAATTATGGGTGTTGAATACTACATAAAATGTCAGACTTGGCTGATGTGTGGATAAATTTTGTTAAACAAATTTTTTTCTTTTAAAAAATTTTAATGGAAAATGGCTCTTTGGAACAGAGAAAGGAAATATATTGAGAAACATAAGTGTATCAAAATAAAGATATTCCACTTTTTAAATGATTTTTTTTTTAAATAGAAGGTATTTATAGATGTACATAGGGGCAGAGAGATGGTTCCTTTGCCTACTTTCAAAGTAAAAGTCTCCTAAAAAGTAAAAATCTCCTAATGTTTTGTGCAAATTAACTATCAGTGGAAAAGAAAAGGTCACAGGCTTTGCTTCTAACCAGTGTGCAATCCTTCTGAGGTAGTGTGGAATAGTGGCTGGACTACTGCACTTGGAGCCAGAAATTCTCCATCAGCCACTTTCTAGCTGTGTGACACTGGGCAAGGCACTTAGCCTCTCCATGACTCAATGACTTGTCTATGAAATGAGGGGTTAGATTCAATGGCATTTAAGGTGTGTCCTAGCCCTAAGTGTATGGTCCTCCCATAGAAAGCTACCTTTTCCCCCTCAATACTCTACTGTTTATTTTTAGTTTACATCATCCATTTCCATGAGATTTTGAGTTACAAATTTTCTCCCCATCTTTCCCCTACTGACCACCCCAAAACAGCGATCCCACAGTATACCCACTCCCCCAATCTGTTTAGCCATATTTTTAATGTGGTCTCAGACAACCCACCTTAGCAAAATCTCCACCTCGTCCAAAGGAAAATCTCCTTTGGCAGAGACCTGGGACTAGCCACAAAGGCTTTATGTAGAATAGGACAAAGCAGATTGAAACTCCAATTTTATTTTTTTTTTTTTTGCCTTTTGGGAAGATTTTTATTTCTTCCTGTGCCTTCTGAGGGCAGCTAGGTGATACCATATTGCATAGAGTGTCAGGCCTGAAATCAGGAAGACTCATCTTCCCAAGTTCAAATCTGACCTTAGACACTTTCTAGCTATGTGTCACTGAGAAAGTCACTTAACCCTGTTTGCCTCAGTTTCCTCATCTATAAAATGAGCTGGAGAAGGAAATGGCAAAACACTCCAGTATCTTTGCCAAGAAAACCCTAAAATGGAGTCACAAAGAGTCAGACATGACTGAAAGGAACCACAACTGCCTTATGAGTGGGTGAAAGCTACTCTAAAATGCCCACACCCACCTCGGGTACTCTTCTCTCTCACATCCCTCTCTCCACAGTTTTTTTTTATCCTTCCATCCTGTCCCCCAGCCTTTTTTGGCAATATAAATATAGATATAGATATAGATATGTGTGCGTGTGTGTGTGTGTGTGTATACATATATATGTATACATATATAAATATATACATATATATATAGGGATGAGATTTTCAAATTAGAGTAGCAATTGCTTAAGGCTACCCTGCCATTTTCTAAGCCTTGTCAGAATATTTGTATACAGTATCTCATTTCATTGGCCTCAAAGATCTTGTCAGCCACTTTTGACAGATAAGGTACTTGTGGGTCAAATGAGATAATCTGCTCAGCTTCTCAAAGCTAGTTCCTGGTAGACATGGGACAAGAAAAGTCTCTTGAGTCTTATTTCTAGTGTTTTCTTTGCTTACACCCCTTGCCAACTACATATGAAGGATGTGAAATGGTCTTACCATCCTTTTTTTTTTTTAAATTGATTGGTCTTACCATTCTTAACACTTGCATGTACCTTAGAAGCCTCAGGGCTGGCCCCTAAAGTGGGAAGACACAGTATTCTCCTTGCCCATTTTATATCCATTACGACAGTAGACAGGATGGCCAGACCCTTTCCCTAGCTCTGTTTCTGGGGCAATTCTCCCTTGAAATCCTCTGGGTTCAGAATTCCTTATACATAGGAGAGAACTATGAAAATTACAATTCAAACTGATTGTTGAGACATTATAATAAACAAGCTTGGTCCTCAAGAAGAAATACGAGAAAGTATTTCCCCTTACTTTGCTATCTTTGTAAAAGTGGGGGACCATGGATATTGAATGCTGTATACGGTGTCAGGCTTCTTTTGAAACATTGCTTAGTTTTACTAAGCTATTTTCCAGTCTTTTAAAAATTCTTAGTGATAATGGATGGCTTTGTGGGAGAAGGAGGAGGTGGAAGAAAGATACATTGGGAAATGTAGGTGACGTAAAAACAAAAGCTATCAAAATTATTTTTAAAAATAAGTGGGGGAGACTTTTAATCTAGACACAGAGAGGGCTCTAATAAGGAAAGGATAATAAATTAGAGTTGACCCTCTTCATCTCTTACTAACCCCCTACCCTAGCTATCCTCTGGCCTTCTCACCCTGGAACATTCCTTGGCCATGTTGTCCTGCCCCACCCCCTTCTTCTCCCATTGGTGAGTTCTTACTGGAAGATTCCATTTGGGGAAGGACCTAAACTGGCCAGACTTCTTTTTCTTCTTAGCTCTGTTTCTAACTTTCTGGTTTTTTCTTTCTGAAGAGAGAAAATAAAAGTGAGTGAAGGAAGAGAGGGAGGAAAGAAGGGAGAGAGAGAAGAAGGAAGAAAAAGGGGGAAGAGAGGCAGAAAAAGAGGGAGAGAGAGAGACAAGAGACAGACAGACAGAAAGAGAGAGAGAGAAAGAGAGAGAGATGGCAAGGTAGAAGTGGATATATAGAGCCATTTTCACTTTCACAGAGGAAATAGAAGGAAATAAATGCCTTCTTCTTAAAAACAACAACAACAACAAAACAAAACTGGACATCCTTCTGCTTAGCTCTATCCCATCTCAAGCTCCAAAGAGGGAACCTCTTGGGAACAGCATAGTATGGTGAAAAGAGGCTTAAATTTAAGAGCTGGAAGATCTGAATTCAAATGCTAGTTGTGCTAAGTAACTGCTGTGTAATTTCTGGAAAGTCACATCCTCTCTCCATGACTCAATCTCTCATCTGTAAAATGACAGAGTTGGAATAGACAGATTCTAAAGTCTCTAAATTCTAATATTCACTGACAAAAAAAAAGATACAGAAGCTGAGAGCTATTTCATTTTCCTTATTAACAGATGAATATATTTTTCCCTGTGGGATTCCTACAAAATCAAAGCAATGAGGGCCTCCCCCTTACCACCTCTTTGGAGTGGACCCAACTCATTCAGGCTAGCCCTACAGTAAAAGTCACAAACAGGCAGAGGTCATGGAAGAGGGGAATAGGCTGAGTAGTTGATTTTGGTTGTCTGCTGCTAAGACATAATTATAACCAAGAGTGGAGAGTAGAGCAAGGGGGGTGGGGTGGTTTGAGGAAATTACTTTTGAAAATTATGAAAAATACCTTGACGGCGTCTCTTTGAGACTCACATTTAGCTCTGGGAAAAATTCTGCCAAAGGGTGCATTATGACAGGGGAAAGATGAAGTGAGGAAGGGGGGGTTGAAGGTGGGGGGGGGGGAAGCTAAGAGGCAGCCGTCTGTCAGAACTGATGACTCCGCAGCTGAATATTCAGACTGGAATATTTACTGAGCCTGTTCAGGGAGAAGCTCAAAAGGAAGAGCATCCAAAGGCGGGCAGTCTGGCCAGAACGACCACAGAGAGACAAATGGAAAAGCTGACCGGGGCCTCAGACCACCAAGAAGTTAACATTAAGCTGCTCTCAGGCTTGGGATGGTGTTAGTTTTGCCAATCATTTGGGGAGGCCTGATTACCACTGAATCCAACACAGACAGGCTGCTCAAGGTTCCAGACTCAGATTGGGTGTTAATGGTCACTGACCCAAATCAAGCACTAACAGTCCCTAACCCAGGCTGGGCATAGGGGCATTCCAATTATACCAAATCAACCAAACTCTGGCCAACCTGTGAAAACTAGCCAGCATTTGGAAATGTCATAAAATCCAGGTTAACATCTTTTCTTTACTTGAAAATAAAGTGCCCCCTCTCATCCAGACCATTTAACTAATGGAAGCTGAGGGACAGTCACACACACACACACACACACACACACACACACACACACACACACACAGAGCTGTAGAGAATACTCAGAATTTAGATTTTTTTTTAAGAAGAGGAATCTTTTTTTTAGTAAGAAAAAGCACTTCCCATTTTGTTTTTTGGGATGTGTGTGTGTGTGTCTGTGTGTTTGTGTGAGTGTGTATGTGTGTGTGTTTGGTGAAGGGGTGGAGGGTAGGAATCCACTTTAATATAATTAAAACCAATGACAAGTATTCGGGGGTTGGATGGGAAGGACAATGAGGTCTGTGAAGTCAATTGCACCACTCTCATCAATAGAGTATCAAGTGTTTTCCCCGCACACAGTAAGTGTTGACAACCGGTTCTCACAGAGGCCTGTTCATTCAGTTGTTTCTGAAGAGTAAGGGCCCAGAGAAAGCTGGTCCCCCACATGCTGATACCATGAGAAAGCTGGAGAGCAGTAATAGAGAGGGTGCAGCAGGCACAACTTTGTAAAATGAGAAGAAATCTCCAAGATTCCCCCACACTGCCCAGACCAGGTGCCACCCTCAGCAAGGCCGACTCAAGCCTCTGTGGATGAGGCCAGCTAGTGCTGCCATCCACATTCTCCACTCACCAGGAGTCTACACACTCGTTCTTTTAGGTTGGAGGTGCCTGGCAATAACCTTTATTTATCGAACACCCCAAGACAGAAGGCAGCCTCAGTCTTGGAATCTGATGCAATTGGGATTTTCTTCCAAAAGATGAGCTAATGCAGCTTCAAGGTCATCTAGAGAAAGGGTTCACTAGGCCAAAAAAAAAAAGTGTTTCAATTGCCACAGATTGAACAGCTTTAGTCAAGAGAGCCCCTCCAGCCTTCAGTCAATAGAAATCAAAACAATGGTTTGAAACTATTTTAGTCTGTCTGTGGGCAGGATTAGTAGATGGAGGCTCTCTCTTTTCTTTTGTTTTCCTTTTCTTCCTCAAACTACAGAACTTATCCCCATTTTAAAAGAATCCTTTTAATAAAGTCCACGGTGGGCTCTTTTCTGAACAACAAGCTCCCAAACACAAGTTTCTTTTGCTTTGGCAAAAGGCGCTTCCTTGGTCTGCCTAGGCCCACCCTCCCCCTCACTATTCCATACCAATCTGAAGAAAGTGGAAGGGATGAAACCCCCTCTATTTTTAGGACTGTGTGGAGATATATCTATGAAAACTTCCATATTGCCAAAGGGGGCGAGTGGGAGAGGCATATCTCTGTAAAACTCCTTGCCACTTACCAAAAACTGATTTTCAGATCAGAGCTTGAGAGACCCCTAAGTACCCAAACCACCCAGAACACTCATCATTTAAGATGAAGTCATTTGCTGCCGTAAGCAGCACAAGGGTTAATGACCCAAAATAGAATAAATTACTACATTGAGATTCATCATTATCATGGGTTTTTAAAATAATCTGAAAAGTGTCAATGAAGACTCCAACCCATCACCCAGATGAATGGGATTCCTGGTACTCCCTTTTGCTTACGTCTATAAATTCTTTCAGATTTCAGACTTTAATACCAATTAACATTTTTCATACTCGGGTACAAGGGGCTGTACTGAGTGATTCTGTAGTAAATTAGTCTGAAAATGGCCTTAATTGTTATACAAGGAGATGTCCTCTTCATTTCCATTTGAGAGAAAAAGACCTTTCTGTCTGGAATGCCAGCATGTGCTGCCCTAGCAAAGTCTTGCCTGACTCAGACAAGAGACCTGGGCAGCAGGGTGAGCTTCTCCAGTATGAAGAACCATAGTAAATCTTCAAACCATTTATCCAAACAAAGGCCAGCACAGGGAGAGGAACCTACCCGGGAAGCAGATGAATAAGCAAGATCAATTATGGGGGATGGGCGCTGACCTTGCCACCCTACACCATCCCACAGATTTCACACCAAATTGTCACAGATTGAAGTTGACATGTCTGGACTGAAAACACGGCTCTCCTCTAGGACGCTTCTGTCCCTATGCAGCTATACTGGAATAAGGAGGGAGAAGGAAGAGAGAGACAGAGAACAGAGGGAGGAGGCAAAGGAAAGGAGAGGGGAGGGGGAGAGATTGGAGGAGAGAGGTTGGTGAATGAAAAATCATGCATAATGGCCCTCGGTTTATTTTACAGAGAACAAAATGCTTCAATTTGAGCACTTCAACTGTCGAAATCTGGGAGCATGAGATACAAGCTGAACATCCAACAAGATGCTTATATCAGCTGTTAGAAACAATGCATAAAAGTAGGATAAAAATTGTATATGATAAAGATGTGTGATATA
The DNA here is from genome assembly GCA_028627135.1 of Pseudochirops cupreus. NCBI lineage: Eukaryota > Metazoa > Chordata > Mammalia > Diprotodontia > Pseudocheiridae > Pseudochirops > Pseudochirops cupreus. The sequence goes on from CM053582.1 coordinate 533,348,305, forward strand.
GACATACATGTATATTGCATACACATGCATAGAATGTAATACATGTACACATAATTTTCTATAGTACATTGAGACACCTAGGACATGTGCATGAATGAATGCATGCATATCTAAATGTATATTGCATATGTAACATGCATGTTCATACACGTCATATTTGTGTATACACAGCTATTTGCTTATATGCATATAAAGGTAAATATATATATTTTATATATAAATACCCATACATACATGTGTGTCTGCTTTGTGTGTACGTATATACACATATGTGCATATGCACGTATATATTTAATAGCTTAAAACTGAACTAAGACTTTGGGGATACCACAGAGAAGGAGACTATCCAGCAGCACACAACCATCAGCACAGCTATGGAAGACAGCACACCAAGGGGTACTAAGAACATCTCTTAAAATGAAATCTCTTCCTGGTACTGTCTTTGCCATCCTAATTCATGCTCTGAAAATGCCACATATTTTCATTTAGCTTTTTTTTTAAAGAAATCTTAGTCTATTTTTTAGTAGGGACAGCACTATTTTTTTAAGGACTGCTAATAATTCTCGTACCCCTCTTGTAAAAAAAAAAGACTTACCCCACATTAAGAAAAAGTCATAGCCACTGACTAATGGGAGTAATTCAGAGTACAATTAAAATTCAGGTTTTGGCCTTTCTAGAAGTCTATTTAAAGATTTTTTTTCTTCCTAGATTGGTTGTAGACAGATGTTATTAAATATTTATGTGTCTGTGAAAGGGACCCCCCGAGCTCAGCTTTGTTGTGGGCTGGCTTTTTTTGTTGTTCTTGCTGAAGTTCCCTTTTTGTGGTCCCGAGAAATGCTCAGAGTTTATTTGGGCTCCTTCACCACCTGGATAGGCCTGAGGAATATCCCCCCTCACCCTCTAGGTCCTGAAGTAGCCTCAGACATCTACAGTGTGTTGGCAAGGCCACGGTCTAATCACTCACTTGTAAGGGATATTTTTAGAAGGTCTACAGTAAGAGTTCCCCCTGACTAGAATAACAACGTCTATTTGGATAACTCTTTATTGCTTAATCAGCACTTTTACATGTATTATTTCCTTGATCTTCAAAACCACCCCATGATCCAGGAAGGCCAAGTCTTACTCTCCTGACTGTATAGGTGAGGACACAAAGTCTCAGAAAGGTTAAGTCATCTCTCCAAGTTCACATGAAACTCTAAACCAGGCTCCTGGTCCCAACCGGTTCTCCAATACACTATTATTTCTCCTGCTGAAGGGGAATAGAGGTGGGACCTGGCTCCATTCTACCAAATGGAGAACCAAATTCTACCTCTATTCAAAATCCAACCTATCCTTCAAGGCCCATCCCAAGGCCTACCCTCTCCATGAAATTCTACCCAAAAATAATGAGCAGCCTTCTGAGGCAGTGTAATGGTAATGGAATTTAAAGATCCCCTTGTACTGACTTGGTTTTTGGGTTGAGTATTGAAACCCAGAGCTTGTGAATCCCACTTGTGTGATGGACTTGTTGAAGTGAAGAGAGAGGGCTGAACTGGGAGGAGCTGGTGCCATGGATTTAGAGAGAAGCCCAAGCAGAGAGAAGACCCAAGCAGAGAGAGGCCAGAAGGACTTTTGGGGAGCAGTATCATGGAGGTAGAGAGAGAGGAGAATTGCCAGGGGCCAGAGTTGCTGAGAGACTGCTGAGGGCCAGTTGGAGCTGCCCAGGACTTTTGAGAACTGCCAAGAATTGAGGGGGCATGTCTGTGATTCTGGTATTTTGTCTGTCCATTTTGATGTTGTTTTACCAGATTCGTCTGCTGGTGAAGGACAGTGCTATTGTTGCAGAGGTCCTGGAACCTTGCTATTGGTTCAGAAGCCCCAAAGAAGGATTTTCTTGTTGTATGTTTACAGAAACCTGGAAGAGGGTCTTGCTGATGTTTTCAGGGGTTCTGGGACTGTTCTGCAGGCAGAGAGTGGATTGATGAGGACACTGGCAATGTATGTTGTGGCCTTGTTAAGCTTTGTCTCCCCAGGAACAGAGATTGCTGAGAACTTGCCTCAGGTGAAGATGAAGACAGGACTTCTCCTTGGGTATTAAGTGCTGTGATGATATCTTAACCTTGTTGTAGCTTAAGGGTGGATGGCCTTTTGTGCTCTCCTGTCCCTTTTGAGAAAGTGCTTGGCCTTAATGGGTGGTATTGTAATTCAGTTGTAATCCAGGGGTGGGAAACGTTTGACTTTTTGTGCTCTGTGACTGACCAAATGAATGTACTTTGTTTATGATTGGAAGCTAATCTTCATTTGAGAAGAGAGACTTTGTTGACTGACTAAATGAATGTACTGCCCAGGGGTGGGCTACTTTGAACTTGCTTAATGAATGAGTTACACTTTATTTTTATTTTCTCTGCTCTGTAAAATGTTTTTGCCTTAATTTGTTACTGAATAAAATAGAGTTACTATGCTGGTATTCCAAACCTTGAACCTTGGAAGTTGCCTTTGCTTGGTATTACAGGCAGAGAATTCCACAGCTATCTATGGGTTTGTTAGGGTAGTATCAAAATGATTCCTTGTCCAGAAAATTGTGGGGGAGATTTATGGTTCAGGTAGGTGAATTTGTTGACTACTAGGGACCCTTCCAGGTATGGAGTTCTATGGCCTAGGGCTTTTACTGACCTTACCAACCTACAATGATCTCTCCTTCTCTGAATACCTTGAGCACTGATTTTTATGGACCAAGAACCTGACATAAATTTCTTCCTTGTATTGATAATTGCTGTTGTTCAGTCATGTGAGAACATCTGACTCTGTGACCCTGGCAAAGACACTGGAGTGGTTTGCTATTTCCTTCTCCAGCTCATTTTACAGATGAGGACATTGAGGCAAACAGGGTTAAGTGACTTGCTGAGGGTCACACAGCTAGTAAGTGTCTAGAGTCTTCCTGATTCCAAGTCTATAGCTCTATCCTCTTGAGCCACCTTGCAGCCTCTCTGTATGTTGAGCATATAAATATTAAATTGATATTGTCTTGGTTTATGCTCTTTTACCTTCCACAACTGCAATCCAACCTACACATCTGTATTTGTGGAACTCTTCATATCTCAGACGCTTCTAGGGCTATACCCAAACTCAACCCACCAGCCCCAACATATGACTTTTAGTACAATAACCTCTTTCCTGTGGCTTAGGGCAGTCCTTTCTTGGATTCCAAAGATTATTTTCCTATCTTACTCTCAGGGCATGGTCCCCAATGATAACTGATGATAGTTACAATAAATAACAGCTATTATTTGTATAAGGGCTTAACCTTCATAAGGCATTTTATATGCATTATCCCAGTTAATCCCCCAAACTGTCCTGTTATACATATGAGTATTAGTGTCCCTATTTTATAGATGAAGAAACTGAAGGTCAGAGAGGTTACATGATTCTCCAGTGGTCAAACAGGTAATAAAAGGGGGTATTTGGACCTAGATCTCTCCAGACTCCAAGGCCAGTGCTCTTGCATCACTGCCTCAAAGGAGAAGAGCAGAGAGGGGAGTGACCAGGGCCAAGAATGGAGAAAAGTTCCATCCTCTTGAGGTGCACATCCATCATACTATCCAACGATCCACCCTTTGGTCTATCAAAATCTTAGATATTATCTGTCACATCTATTCCCTAACTTGATAGATGAAAGAAGAGTAAGAAACTAAAGGGTCAGAACAAATAGTTGAATTATTCCTGCATGACAGCTAAGCCCCATAAAGTGGACAAATAGCCAGAGGTCCATAGGACCTCCAACCTCCAAGACCTACTTCAGAGCTTCTCACTACAGAGTTCTGCCACATGATGGGTGGTAAAAAAACAGAAGTCCCCAGTGTCCACTGCTGCCGTTTGGTTATATTCACAGGAGATAATCAGCCTGACTCAGATCCTTCCAGTCCCCTTCTTCATTTCTCCCTGAACACCAATCTATAGCCCCTCCCCTCAGACCAAGAATTGAGTGGTTTGTAGAAACTACCACTCCCCTTTTCATCCAGCTGAAAATGTCCCTCTGGAAAAGATGATTGGCAGGCAGTCCTCGAGTGCAGGTAAAAAAAAAAAAAAAAAAGAATATGTCTCCTGAGAAGCCTCAGGGAAGCTAAAAGGAGGGTCACCCCCCACCCTCCCACAACTCCTCAATCCAACCATAACAGGGAACTTGGTGCTTTTTAGAGCAGTCTTGAAAACAGATAGCCTTTTCCAGGGGGAAGTCCAGGGGGAAGTCCAGGGGGAGTCCAGGCCATTTGTGAGGAACAAAGATCACTACCACTGATATTATATCATTGGTGATTTCCTGAAGGCAGGCTAGGAAATCATATTTGAGTCACTAAGTGGATTGTACTTTTTTATATGAAAGGTACTGAGTCTTGAACCCTCCCCTATCCCAAACAGGAATGGACTTCAAGGATCAACAGTCAGAACCAGTAACCCTCTCATCTTCCTGCAAGCAGCACAGGTATAAGTGAGGAAAAGCAAATGGGAAGAAAGAAAGAGAGAAAGAGAGAAAGAGAGAAAGAAAGAAAGAAAGAAAGAAAGAAAGAAAGAAAGAAAGAAAGAAAGGAAGGAAGGAAGGAAGGGAGGGAGGGAGGGAAAGAAAGAAAGAAGGAAAGAAAAAGAGAAAGAGAGAAAGAAAGAGAGAAAGAGAGAGAATAGATGAATCACGGACCCTACCGCAGCATCCAAATTGCATAAGGGAGGGGGGATGGGCAGCATATCATACTGGAAATAACACCAGAACTCTAGGAACCAAATCCTGGCTCTGACATTTTCAATCAATCAATCAACAAGCGTTTATGTGTCTACCAGGTGCCAACCACTGTGCTAGCCTGGGGTGGGGAAGTAGGAATTATAGTATAGAGATATTTAGTGATAAACTATTATCACATGACAGAGAATCACAAGCCAGATGAAGTGCCATCAATGTCAGATGAGCTTGTGAGAAGGATTCAGTTTTATTGTGATGTCATTTACTTCTCTAGGTCTCAGTTTCTCCACTTGTAAAAGGAAGGGGTTGGACGGGATAACCTGTAAAGTCTCTTCCAGTTCTAACAGTAGCTGGTCTATAGAATCTCAATGGAAAGCTTCTCAAATAACTAAAACATCACAGCATCTCTGAAGAAAATGCCTGTTCCAAGGTAGCACTAGAATTGGAAGGTGGGAGGCAGGAGGCATGGGGTAACACAACAGTTCTTCTGAAGGTCAGGTGAGACACTAACATTCAGACCTTCTATAGGAACACTTTCAATAGGAACCCGATGAATAGTCAGAACTAGGAAGGGGAGATAAGACTTTGACCCATAGCACTGAATTCAGGGAAACCAGAAACACTTGCAATGTATCAGTGGTGCAGAAACAACATTAGCACCTAGTTATACAAAGAATTACCTGAAATTAGATGCTATCAGAGAGCAGACAGCCTGAGGTGTGCTCTTCCCCTACATTGCTAAAGTGGTATCTCCCTTGGGAGAGTGATGGCTTTCCCGGAAGTGACTTCATATCAATATCCTAGGTTTCTACTTTCCTCTGTTAGCTTGATGAGCTATATAGGTCTTGATGGTGTGTTTCATTCCCACTTTTGTGCAGGTGAGATCTGTAGTCTTTACCTTGAGCAAAAAACTTCCTAGCAACTCTGCCTGTGGAATATATCACTGATGTTCTAGGTAGCTGCCTTCAGAGAGCCATTCAAATCAAGTCTTCCCTTTTTCCAACTTCAGCCATTCTTCCAGCAACCTCTGTGGTTTATTTTTCCCCATTCCAAAATCAAGGAATGAAGAGTCCATGGACTAAATTGTAGGTGACTTTTGTATCTCCTCTCCTTTCCCCTCAACACAGAATGAGCAGCGTGGTTGTGAAACAAGACACACTGAGGCAGAGACAGGCAGGTGAGGAGTGCACACAGATCCAGGAAAGCACAGAGGTCAAGACAAACCAACTCGACAACAGCCCAGCAAAGTCTGGCAAGCCTTCTCTAGCAGAAGTGATCTTCTTTTGTAAGATTTCACACATTCCCTGATTATTTCAAGAGGACTTTCAGTCTCAGCTAATAGTCTCTCTTTTATCATTTGCCACATGTAAAGGCTCCTTATAATGTTGGAGCTCCAGATTCTTCCATCCCTACTCTCCTCCCTAGCACACACATGCACACGCGCGCACACACACACACACACACACACACACAACCAAAATAATTTTCTAAAACATTTTTAGCCTAAAATGTTCCCCTCGATTTTCAAAAATTATCTTCAAGAAAAGAGATTTCTTTCCATTTCAGTCCCACAACAAGGAGAATGTCAGCCAAGCTTTTTTTTTGACAGACAAATTATTGAATCAAAGAGAGAATGCCATTAAGCTCACAGGTTAGCAAGTGTCAGGAATGGTTTAAAGAGATATCCCATTTATCTTCCAAACATGCACGAAATGTCACTAATGTGTGTTTATCATGTATAATCAGACAAAGAAAATATCGAAATAAAGTACTCTAGCGTACAATAGAAATCTCCTTCCATCTCTCAAGATATCAGTGCTATTCAAATAGAATAATAATGATGAAGCCTCTCTCTTGAAAATGGAAATCAAGTGAAATGTAGATAGAAATGATTTTTTTTTGTAGTTGATGTACATTTCTAAAGTGCATTAACAGGAAATCCAGAACTTTTTAGGTCAATTATATTGTCAGTATTGTCAATGCCACTGAAATGAATACCTAAGCAAAGCCTATTCCTGCTGGAACCCAGCTCGAGAAGAAATCCCTGGATTGGGTGACTTGGCATCTCACCACAGAGATGCATTTGAAGCCTCACTTTTTTTATAAGCTGTTCTTTCTTCTTAAAAAAAAAAGTCAAAACGGTTCCACGCACCACATATTTCAACTTCTTGCAGAAAGCAAGAAAAAAGGGGGAAAAACTGGAGAAGCAACTGATCTGAAATCCTACCCCTTTTTCTCAGCCACCCCTCAAGCTCCATCTTCAAGAAGCTTATTTCTTTAAGCCAGGTATAACAGAAACAAGAACACCAACCCAGAAGTAAACATTTGTGATATAAATTTCCAACATTTAGATGAGGGATTGGCAAAACAAAGAATCTTTGTATGCCTTTGGAGCCACAGTGGCTGTTCAGAAGACTGTCAGAGATAAAGTTAGGGAACGAAGTCACACTTCCTCCCTCAAACTACTGACTCTCAGAGGTCAGCAGAGGGCTTGGGTTTGGGAACCTGGTATCACGAGCATAGTCCCACTACCTCCCCTCAAACACTTCCTGATGCCCTTCAACACAGCTACGTCATTGAGTCCCCAGGCTTCTATTTTCTCACCTGTCAAGATGGTGTTTGCTGTAGTACTGGGGACATGTTCTATGCATTTTAACTCATCAAAATCATAGCTCTTTACATTTCTATGGAAATAAAATCCATATGCTATTTTTTCATTCTTTCTCCCAGTATTTCTTAATAGAGTGTAACCTCCATAACAGTAAAGACAGTTATGTTCCTTTGTCTCTGTAACCATAGCTCCTAGTACCCAGCCTAGTTGGAAGCAGGCACAAACAAATGCTTGTTGATTGAATATCTACTACCTAAAAAGCACTGTAATACAAAGGACCCATTCCCTGCCTTCAAGGATCTTACAGTCTGATAAGGAAGACAATAAACAATCAATCAGTCAAGTCAATGAGCATTAAACCCCTACTATGCACCAGGCACTGTGCTAAGTGCTGTGATACAAAGACCAAAAAACAATTCCTAGCCTCAAGGAGCTCAGTCTAGCAAATTACAAAGTCTAGGTATAGCCTACATAATGGTACTTCAGGCTGGACTGACCCGTGGACTGGCTGCCTAACAGTAATGCTATTACTACAACATAACAAATTCTGCTATAATAATAGGGGACTCCTCAAAAGGATCAATCTGACAGGTCACCAGAGCTGCAAAATGGGATGACTGGGGAAAGAGGGACTGTTTAATTCAAGAAAGTTTTGAACATGGACTATTCAAAGAGCCAGTCAGTATCATTATTCACAAACCTTACAATTCAATCCTTTCATTTAATAGATGAAGAAACCAAGGCCATAGAGATAAAGCAACTTGCCCAGAACTAGGACTGGGGTTAGAGCTGGAGCCCAGGACTCATGACTTCTAATCTTATACTCTCTATACTAGAACTGCCTGTCTCTCAATAGTCAAGCCTTTGGGCTTACCGGGTTCCCACTACGTCAAAGCAACCACAGATGGAAAGGATGAACATTGAGAAGGTTCACAGGAAAAGAGTGTCGATAGAGGTGGCCACCCTCAAAGGAAGGAGCAAAGCTATAACATAGGCAATGGTCATGATTACTAACTTTGTGGCCAAGAACAAGTCATTCAACCTCTATGGGACTGAACTAACACTTTAAGAATTAACTACTAAATCACAGAGTAATTGCAATCTGTATTGGTGGAGGGAGTTTCCTCACAGGGAATTCTGCAGGTTCATGTCATCACAGTTCTTTCCTTTAGTTGAGTATATGCTTTCGTTATAAATAGAGTACAGCTCCTATTCTTATAATCTTGAATGAATTCCTTATTTATTGTAGTGAACTATGATACCAATTTCCTGAAAAGGGGGGAATGGGAAACTGGATTCAAGATGTAAGGAGCATACATTTTCAGACCTGGACAGTGTGGGGACCTATTTTGCTTGATTATGCATACTTGTGGCAAGGATTTTCATCTTCTTTTAAACTGGGGGTAGGTGGGAGGTAGAAAAAAAATAAATGTTTATTCGTTGGAATATAAAATAAAGAAACCCATATAGAATGGGAAAGGTTTTGGAGCATAGAAGGAGTATTGCAATACTAAGAGAAAAGGGGAGTGTTTCTGATATCTCGGGAAGAGAGAAGGGAGCAAGGGTGGGTTTCCTAAATAATTACCCAGAGAGACAGAGACCCTCAAATTAAAGGGAAAAACCCATCACGGGGAACCAGAGATGGGTGAAGGTCATGAGCCTGTTACACCTACTTTGATTTCTTTCTTCAATGCTCCTCAACCTCCACTGAGGGGAAGTATAAGTGGGTAGAGGGAAAACATGTGGTTCTTTTCTCATGTAGAGATTACGGAGGTGAGGGGGGACAGGAGTGTCAGAGATACTATTCAGGTACATCAACAGTTGGGGCTCATCATCCCCGCCAGCTCCTCCACCCCTGGATGCTAGAATCACTCTCTAATTGAGGACAAAGATGCAAGAGCATTAAATCTCACCAGTTATAGATACAAACTGGGAATACCTAAGTTCATATATCACTTAAATTCTCATGCTCCCTAAATAGAGGTTCAGTCTAGAGGGTGACTCCAAAGCCTCTGGGGAATCTATACATGGAAGCTGCCAAGTACTGGCTGTCTTTCACACACAGCAAATGATGCTTGCTTACAGAAATATCTGGGAAGGCAGTAATGAGGATCTAGACACACAGACACACAGATACATCATGTGTCCCAAAAGTTTTAGTGCAGTTTTTAAGCTTGTAGTTGCTTTAAAACACCATAGATAATAGATAAATAGATAATAGATCTATAGTTTATAGACAGAGGAGAGAAAAACATGGATTTTATCTTGACATTTATAACTCAAAATCCATATCCAGGTGAACATGTATTCATATGTATACATATACATATGTAGACATACATGTGTGCAGAGGCAAGTACTCACACATATCAACACAACACATACACATATGGAATATAGAAAACTGGACTCAAGTCAGGAAGATCAGGATTCAAGTCTCATTTCTGATTCATGTTTGCTGAGTGACCCTTAGCCTATACCTGAATCTCTCAGTGACCCAGACTATTCCCTAATCCTATAGTTACAGAGAAGGGTTTGGCCCACATTGCTGAAGAGTGTTTCTCACCAGAGGCTCCTTACAGGAGTGAATTACAGCTCTAGTTTAAGAAAAAAATGCACATGTCTGCGTGCACACACAACAAGTATAACAGAATCCCTACCCACTGCCTAGAACAGAGTTAACTTGCTCATAAGCTTTCAGATGCTAAGCATTAAGCCAATACCCCTCTCCTAAGCATGCCAACATGACTCAGAAAAAGTACCAACACAGGAAAGTGGAGAGTGTGCTGGCCTAGGAGCTACATTCATTCTTGCCCTAGTTCTACCTCTTACTTTCTGGGAAACCTTGGCCATATCACTTTCCCACCTGTAAAAGGAAAGTAGGGGTCCTTGTTGTAAATCCCAGCACAGGACTGTTACAAGGATCAAAAGAATGAACAGAAGTGAAAATGCTTTCAATAACAGAAATCACATCTGAGGTGGTAAGGCATGAATATCATCGCCATCATCCCTCTGACCATCTTGGAATTTAGAGGAAGCCAGGCCCAGGCTGGGCTGCTCAAAGTGAAGAGTCCTTTGCAAGAAGAGCTATGAGACTCACTCGTATGCATCTCAATCTTTCTACTTTAGTGTGAGAGTCATTTTCCTGGCAAGAATAACAACTGATTCACAGAAAGAACTAGTGACACACAGGCCTCCCACCTGGCTGAGACTTCATACTCATTTTTCTGACACAAGGAAATTTAATGATTTAAATAACCTAGACATGGCATTCAAACCATTTTCAGATTCCCAAAGTCAGTGGCCACAACCAGGCCATGACAATTCTCCCTCAGATTGAACTTTAAAAGTGCCACACTTAAATGCACCTTTAAAGTGACAGGGCTGAATTTTTCTCAAAAAAAAAAGTTTACTGAATCTTAGAGGTCAGTATTGATAGAACAATTTTGCTCACACCCTCAGTGCTTAAAAATAAAACAAAAACTTTCTGCCTCGTTGGGTACCAGGTAGGTTAGGAAACTACACTGAACTTTCCAAACTTTTTTTTTTAGTAAAAGCATCTATTTTATGAAGATATAATGGCATAGTAGATAGAAAGGTATTCTCAAGAGTTAGAAAGACCTGAGTTCAAAGGCTACCTCTGATACTCCTCCCTAGCTGTGTGACTCTGGGAAAGTGACTCAATCTGTTAGTGATCCAGATAACTCTTGAAGACTATCAATTGCAGAGAAGGTTCAATGTGTACTGGCAGAGAGCACCTTCACTGAATGTTCACTACACCAAAACAACAACAACAAAAAAACAAAACCCCAAACCAGAGGTCTGGCCTAGTCACTTGCATTTGAGTGGTGACACAATATGGTACATATACGGCAGGATATGGAATCAGGAACACCTGGGCTCCAATCCCACCTCTGAAACTCATTATATGAGTGACTACGGGCTAGGTATTTAATATCTATATGATTTGGACAACTACTTAATTATCTATTAAGTCATAGATGAGTAGTGTTCAGCACTGATGGAGGGAGTTTACACACTGGGTATTCCCATGCTTACAAATCACAGATCCATCACATATTTGTGTATCTGCTTTTATTGTAAACACACTTCATCCTAAACTCCTCCCTCTATATTTTACACAATGGTGTGGTATACATCTCCTCCCTGAAATTCCTGGTGATTTTTAATTTGATGGGGTAGCCTAGCCTAGGTAGTAACACACAATCTGGAGATACTGAGGATGATTTGACTTATGGCTGAAATGATGTTCTCCAACTCTGAAATTTTCTGGAGGCTCCACAAACAAAGACAAGTCTATTGAACTACAGTTCACTGAATATATTCTCCCCATGGCAAATGGAACCAAAGTGATAGTCAATGAAATAAGTCAAAGCTTCAGTGGAAAAAGAATAAAACATGTGTCAGATGTTTAAAAAGTAAGTTAGTAAGGTGAGTATACATAGTATGTCAAATCATCATAGTAATAATGTCTCAATTCAGGCATACTTCACTTAGTGTTATTAATGGAGTCTGCAAAAGATAAAGTTAGGTGAAACAATGTGATGGAGGTTATTCATTGGGATTTGGTATTAATGAATCTGTTTGGGGCAACACAGTGGGCTATATTTGTGTGGATCCTTTTAAAATTTTCAAGATACTTGTGTGAAGGCAAGTGAAAGGATGCTAGGGCATAGTGAATTGAGAGTTGGCCTTGAAGTATGTCTCAGATTCAAGTTCCAACATATACTATGGGGCAAGTAATTTACTTTCTCAGAGACCCTAGGACTCAAGCTTCCCATGTCTCCAGAGTATACCGACTTATATTGATAGAGCGAGTTTCTTCACTCTGGAGTTTCCTATGTCAATGAAACCACAGGTCCATTCCTTATTCTATCCTTATCCAATAGGCTTATTAATCTATGGTTAAATTTTAACCCCATTGCAATCCCAAGAAGTGGGTGGCACAGTTATACCTCTGTTCCCAATGCCTCCTTCCAACTATAGCTTTGATAACAATAATCCACTGCTAGAAAGGCCATGTCAGTCACTTGCCCTATGACTTGTCCATCCAAAATACTCTTCCCTAGTCCCATTCCCCTCCAGGTGTTGTCTTCCCTTATGAGAATGCAAACTCCTTGAAGCCAAGGACTCTCACAATTATATTTATATTCTTAGCACTTGACACAGTGCCTGACACATAGTGAGTTCATATATTCATTCACCCCAAATTTAGGGATAGGGAAATCAAGAAGTTTATTTTACCCCCAAAAGACTGGTTAGTCAGAATTTAAGCCAAAACTCAGATTTTTCTAACTCATATTCCATTGTTCTTTATTCCAATTTGAGAATCACCCATTTCAGTTAGACCAACACAGAAGGTGTCTACTCCATCCTGTATAGAAGCAGAGAACCTTGACTAACCCAGTGGTGCTGAACTATCAGGAGTAGAGCCTGAGAGGCAGTATTGAGAGCAGGTGGTTCCCTCCCATGAGACAAATAAACCTTTTGTGAAGGTAGCTATGGGACAGCATGATCGCTCTGGAAGAAGTTGTGTATTACTTTGTAATATGAGCACTTCTCGTTTCATTACACTACAAATAGGAATCACAGACAGGCTTCAACCTGCCCATGGTGGAAGGTCTCTCTGGAACTTCAGAGAGATTTCATATCTTCCTCCCAGACTACATGAAGAAGGGAACACGGTAAAAGGCATAACACTCCCATTTCCCAAAGTTGCAGGAATATAATACACATACACATATACACTCATATATGGAGAAATGTTATAGAAAGTAAAATAGATCATGCAAATAAAGAATAAATCAAAGAATAGGTATGAGGCAGCACTCAACTCTTTGCCTCTTGCAAATTTAAATGAATACTCCTTGAGAGCAAACTACAAAATGCTAACCTTGAAGTGTTGAGTGGCAGAAAGAATTATGGGTTATTGTACTGTCAAAATGCCAGACAGCTGTATGTTGAGTTACTGCGTTATTTAGACAATCAGAAACTTGGAAGCTAATGTGACATATTTTTTTTTCAATGTGAAAGCTCCTGACATGCGTCACGATAATTTCTAAAGGGACAAAATGTTATATAAAAAACACAGTGCCTTTAGGAGATTGCCTCATAGGTAGAGTGACACTGAATGGAATTCTCGGTCTAAGTACAGATGACAGGACACAGCTAGTTCAAGCTACCATGGGGACGTGGCATCATTTTCCTCCCTGCCTCAGTAAAAACTTTCTGAGAAGTAGTCAGCACCATGGCCAGTGATTGCAGTAGGTTGGTTCAGTAGGGTAATCTATTTGGAAGAGCTGTTGGGTCTGGCCTACACGCAGGTAAACTCTATGTATGTCTTTACCAGGAATTTTTAAGAAGGAGGAAGGATAGTTATCAGGCTGGTAGATACAATTGAGTTTCTTGACTTTTGTACCTTTAGGCAATTTAGATTGTCTGGAGACACAAAATAAGACCCACGTGAATGTCTGGGCAGAAGACAAGATACAAAGTATTGTCTAGGTTTTCAAAGGGAAAACTTCCCTGATGTGTGCATATCTTTATGGTCCTTCCTAACTGAGAGGAAGATAGTTGGGAGAGAGCACGCATGTCTTTGTTTCCCTGTCTCAGGTGTCTGATATCTTATGGCCAGACTTGGTATGATTCCCACCTCTCAAGAGGCTCAAATAAAGATAGAGTCTCTGATGAGAGAAGCTTTTAGGAGAAGCTTAATTTATGTTTCTACTATGGTGCTTGTCCTGAGGCTCTACTCTTGTTACTCTGCAAGCATTTTTGAGACTCCCATATTTACCAGTCTCAGTCTATGGTAACAAGTCTCATGAGTACCTTCTTATGAGGCACTAATAAGCATTTCTGACTTCTCTGAGGCAATCATCAGCTCTTTAGTATAAACTATTCTGGGTAAAACCCCCAAATACAATATAAACATTTCCACCAACACATACACACACCTCCCAGTCCTGCTCAGGTTCCTCCTCTTCAGACATCCTGTCTGGATTAGTAGCATTATTGATGCCTCTTTGACTGTGGAGGGAGCAGTGATCTCCATCACAGTACCAGTATATAGGTATGGCTTTGACTCCAAAGAAATGCATTTTAGAATTGTTTGACAGGTATCAAATAAATTTTACTTCCCTGGTCTGCTTTTAACTTCCCCTCATCAATTCGCTGCACCTTTTTCAAGGGCTGGATTTCACAGGTAGTATGGCAGATTTGCTCTAATTTTGACCTTCATGTGAAATTACTTGGCTAAGTACCATTCTTTGTCCTATTGTCTGCACAATTATTACTTCTACCCCTAAATACCAGCCCAGGCCCCTATACATTGTCATTTAAAGAGAAATATGAAAATTATTCCGGGGCAATTCTATATTCAGCAACATTTATTATGCACTGAATATGGGCCAGTCACTGTCCTAGGTATTGAGCTTTCATAGATAAAAAAGAGAAACAGTTCCTACCCTTAAAGAGCATACATTCTACAGAGGCAAAGGAGTTTTCAAATGGTTGGGTGGGGCAAGAAAGAAAAGAATTAGACCAGAGTCTTATACATTTCTCCTCAGTCAATTAAGGTCCCCAAACAAAATCCATCCTCACCCCCAGATCCATGGTTCCCAAATTAATTACTTGCTCCAATGTTTCACTTTTGCCAGCTCTGTTAAGAGTTTTAAGTGGAGTCTGTCTGCTCTTCATCTTTTTTCCACCTTATTAATTTTTATTTTTATTTGACAGTTAACTTAAATGTTAAGATAATACTGTGTAACTTTGCTAGTGAGACCTGATATATAGCCATGGGGTAAGGCTGGTGGAGAGAGAAGTCCAGGGTGACTTCCAAGAGTCTTGCATTTAGCTACTATTGTGCACATGAAATAATGAGGGAGCCTAGCTTTATGCCTTCCTAAAAACAATAAAAGCTGCAGACGTGGGAAATGATGGCAGATCACTGTTTTAATGCAGCATTGCACTACATGAACTTACATGCAGAAATGTCAGCTCAAGTTCCTTGAAACTCAGCAAGGCTAATATTGCTAAAGCCTAATAGAACACCATGAACCTGTCCCCCAATAGCAGCATTATAAAAAGATTGATTTCCCCTTTGGCAGATGAACACAAAAACCTCTCTCCAGCTGAATCAAAACATTAGGGCCAGTCTGTTGTGCATCCTTGTTTCTATTTTATAAGTCGTATTGGGATTTAATCACTTTCTGCAAAATATAGAAATGAACACTCATGGGCTTGATTCATCCCACTAACTCTCTACCCTGAAGTCATGTTTTATTTACATTGGAGCAAAGCACAACAGGAACTTCTGCCTAGGGTGGAAAAAGGGTGTGCAACATGTACTGTGCAATGAATAAGTTTTAGATGCACTGGTCCTCCCCCCCGCCCCCATCCCCTATCCCACTCCTACCATACACATCCTCTTTCTTAAACTTTTAGGGCTACTGTAAATTCAAAGGACATCTTCACTTTTTTTTTTCATTTCAGAATTTCATTAAGTGAAGTTGAGAAACAGAGTTAACATTCCACTAGAGGGTCAGAATTCACAAACACTTGATCGAACGATAACAATAGGTCAAATCTCAGGAGAGGATTTTTAGTAGAACCATCTTCACTTATCAATGGCTACAGGCCAACATTCAGTACTCTCCCTACCAGAATTGGGATATTTCTCCTGCTCAAGATCAATGTTAGCACAACCCAAAGTACATTGTGGACACGAGAGATATTTAAAGGCTTTGCCACAGACACAGCTTCAGAAACTGAAGCCTCAGTTCCATGGTCATTAGCAGGAATTACCAGAAAGAGGAGAACATAGCATGGTGAAGATCAAGGCTGAATCTTAGAGTTGGAAAGAAGTTTGGAGGTAGTCTGGCCCAACTTGTACTTGAAAAGAAGCAGTAAGCATGACAACAATACGGACAAATACTCTCATTTGTGTAATGTTTAAGGCTAGCAAAGGATCTTCCTCACAACACCCCCTTCGAAGTAGGTAGAGTAAATATTATTTTAGCCATTTGACAGATGGGCAACCTAAGACTCAGACAAGTTAAAAGACTTTTCTATGACCACATACCTGGTAAGAATCTGAGGGAGATTTAAACTCGGGTCTCCTGACTCCAAGATAAGTACTATACACCACTATGCCATGCAAATACTCACATCATCTCTTCGATAAGACCTCCAGTGATGGGCACCCCTCGTTTCTCAAATTAGCCACTCTACTTTGGAGGCATCTCTATTGTAAAGCACTTAGCATGGTACCTGGCACTTCTTTGTAAGGATTTCTTTTCTTATTTTCAGTCAAACCCTGTCTCAAATTTTCACCCACTGGTCTGTCTTCTGGGACCCAGTAAGATGAGTCTATTCCATCTTTTATTATTGCTATTCGGCAACCAGAACTGAATATAGCATTCTGGATTATAGCCTCACCAGTACAAAAATACAGTGAAACTATCTCTTCTTTCAAATGTTATAGCATACCATATGGAGCTTGCGATCCACTTAACTGGTCTTTTTCAACCTAACCATTGCCTAGCTACAAATCCCTCATTCTCTAGTTGTGAAATTGATTTATTTAATGTAGGATTTCACACTCATCTCCGCTGAGCTTTATTTTATTAGATGATTAATGTATCGTTGATATTATTGAGATCTTCTCATAGGATATAAAATTGGAAGGGACATTAGTGCTCACCTAGACTCGACCCCTTAAGTTACAGATTAAGAAACTGAGAATCAAAGATTAAAGTGACTTCCCCAAAATCATACAGGATGTAAATAGCAGAGTGAGGATTTGAATCCAAATCTAGGGCTCTCTACCCTATAGCATTGCTATCTTTTTTGGCCACTGATTAGATCATCCAATGAGGAGCAGACCTCTTCACTGATAACCATTAAATTAATAAATCTATCTACACCTTCATCTAAACTAAAGATAAAAATATTGACTATAACAAGGTCAACCTCCTTGGAATTAGAGAGACCTATGGCAGTTTTTTCCAAGACACAGAAAGGGAAAGTATGAAACAAGGAGGCCTGGGTAGAACATGGATAGAAACACAGAGACAATGTGACATAGCACAGACAGGCATGATGGAAGGAGCACTGAACTGATTGTCAAGAGACTTGAGTTTCAAGGGGCCTTCAGAAAATAAATTATAAAATAACCATTCATGATTCTGGAAGATCAATAATAAAACACGACATAGATCACAGAGAGATGATGGATTTAGGGTGAAGAATTTAAAATCCTGTATACAGCCATTGAGGGAATTTGTTTTGATTTATTATGCATATGTGAAAAAAGAAATTTGCTTATCTTTCAGATGAGGTAGAAGTGGGAAGGAAAGAAAATAGGTGTTATTTTTTTTTTAATAATGAGATGAGGAGGGGGCGGAGCCAAGATGGCGGTGTAGCAGCAGCAACATATCGCAGCTCTCACATAACCACCCCAAAATACCCATAAAATAGGACTCTAAACCAATCCTAAAACTCCAAAACGCACACAAAGATACTTCCCACTAAAGTCAGCTCAGCTACGAGGAACCATATCAGCACTGTGAACCGAAATCAGCCTGGCCTGAAGCCGCGGCTGTGCCCCGGGGGTGGCTAGACAGGAGGAGTGGAGAAGCCTCTCAGGTGAGCGGATTAGCAGCAGCTGCAAGTGGGATTCGTGAAAGGGGGAGATAAGCAGTCTGGCCGGAAGGCCTCCAGAGCAGAAAAGCGAAGGGCAGAGGTTTTGCACCCGCCTCTGCGTTGCAGCTTCCCGCCGGCGGCCTGCAGGCAGCAGGGGGACTGAGCGATTGTTCTCAGGCCAGGGCTCTCGCGTTGAGCAGCCTGGATCCGGATCGCTGTCTTGGGCCTCGGTCTTGGAGTCCTCGCTATCTAGTCAGCCAGAAGTAAATAGGAGGAGTTCCCAGCCCCTTCCTAAGAGCTACTGCAGCTGGGAGGACCCCAGCAATTTGGGACAGAGCTTTCCCTTCTGGAAGCAGAGCCCCACAGAGA
>CM053582.1:533367151-533387538 GCA_028627135.1 Pseudochirops cupreus
GAGAGAATAGACTGGGGGAGGGGGGACACACTGGGATGGCTGTTTTGGGGCGGTGGGTGTGGGGGAAAGACGGGGAGAAAATATGTAACTCAAAATCTTGTGGAAATGAATGATGCAAACTATAATAAAATTTTTAAAAAAATAATGAGATGAGGAGTGGTACATACACTTTCAGATGAGGTCACTATAGTATTAATTTTGTACAATTGTTTTACTTCATTATGAGAGACCTTACAAAACATGGAAGTAATCTATAAAGTTAATGTAAAAACAAAACCAATAAAACTTAAACATTTTTAAGGAAGTGAATCAACCTCTCTGAATTTTAGTTTCCTCATCTGTAAAATAAAGTGACTATGCTAGATGGTTTGTGAAGATCTTTTCAGCTCTAAATGTTTGCAGTTGCTAGATTCCTAAACCACCTACCCATTATTCTGTTGCTGATAGTAGCACTAAGGCAGTGGTTCTCAACCTTCCTAATGCCACAACCCTTTAATACTCATATGTGGGCATAAGTGTATCTGCATGTGGGCGAACCCGCCTGGAGATGGATAGAAGAGCAGTGTCTCTGTTCCTGAGACCATCATAAATATGTGTTTTCCAATGGTTTTAGGTGACCCCTGTGAAATGGTTGTTTGATCTCCAAAGGGGTTGCAACCCACAGGTTGAGAATCACTGCTCTAAGGTATGACTGTCCTCCCTACTATTAGCCTTAATTGTTCCAAACATCTCACATTCTCTTGGTAGCTACCCATGGCTCTGACATTGAGGAATGTATCTGACCACTTTTAAAATCCATTTATATTGCATGCCAGTATCATTTCATGGTGCAACGAGCTCCAGAAGTTTATTACCAGCTATGTGAAAGTGTACTACTGCCTCTTATTTGTTCTAAACTTACTTCACTCAAGTTTTAAAAGATACCCCCTTCATCCTAGCACTTCAGAATTTAGTGAACACATTTCCATTCACTTTATCTAAGTATTTCAAATAAATGTAATCAGTCTCATCGCTGCCTCCCCAACCGTCACATTTTTAGGATGAAAACTCCCAGTAGTTTGAATATGTCCCGTCCTTTGGCCACCATAATTTTCCATATCAGACTTTTTCCAGCTCTATTATCTTACTTTAAGTATAAGGCCCAGAAGTTTACCTCAGTCCATGTTTGGAAGCCTTCTATCAGCTACTTTCTACTATATGCGTCTTTTATCTTGGTCTTTTTCTTTCTCTACCCCCTTTCTCATCTACTTTCCTACTGCTTTTCTTTTTCCATTGAATTAATTTTTCTCCAATTTTCTTTTCTTCTCTGCCCATGCTTCTTATGCTTATTACACAGGAACTCTCAGGGTTTTACTGAAGTAATTTAATCAAAGAAAACATAAGTCCCTACCCTCATCTCCATACACATACAACATACCTTATAGGATCACAGTATATAGACTTAGATGGGGCTTTACAAAATACCCAGTCTAACCCTCTCACCTTTTCTAAAATCAATTTTATTGATTAATCCGTTGTTTTTACTTCACCTGCATTTTGCATTGATTACCCATCTCCCTTCCAAAGAGTCATTCCTTATAACAGAAAATAAAAAAAAAAGAAGGGAAAACTGATTCAACACAACTAATTAACATATATGGAAGGGGAAGGGAAGGAGAGAAACATTTATATAGTGCCAGACATCATGTTTAGTGCTTTACCAACATCTGACTTGATCCTCACACCAACCTTATGAGGTAGATGCTACTATTATCCCCATTTTACCATTGAGGAAACAAAGGCATAGAAATTATGTGACTTGCCTAAGGTGACGCAGCAAGTAAGTGTCTGACGTTGAACTTGAACTCAGGTCTTCCTGACTATAGGCCTAGAACACTATCTACTGCATCAACTAGCTACCTCAAATATATCAGAGATGTCAGACATCATATACAGCATTCCACCTCTGCCACCAGAGGCCACCACCTCTGCAAAGAAGAAAGGGAGGTATCTTCATGATATCTCTAATTTCGGGGTAACTTGCCCATTATAATTTTACAGAATTCAGATTCAATTGTTAATTTTTTTCTGGTTATATTGTCATAGTCATTATTTTCACTGTCTTCTGTTTGTGCTTGCTTCTGCTTACCCTACTTTGCATCAAGTCTTTGCTTAAGTCTTTCCACACTTCCCTGCATTCTTCATAAACATAATTTCTTATATAGTACTCCATTATATTCATGTACCAAGTTAATTTAGCTTTTCCTCAATAGATAAGAATATACTTTGTTTCTAGCTCTTTGCTAATATAAAAAGTCATCCTGAAATATTTTTGCATATATAGAGCTTTTCTCTTTATTATTTACCTGTCTGGGAATCTATGCTTAGCAGTAGAATCTGGAATTTTAGGCATTTTCTTCATAATTCCATTTTTTCCCCAGAATAGGTAGAATAATTCACAATTCCACCAACAGTATATTAGTATTCTAATTTTTCTACATCTCCTCCAACATTGATTATTTCCATCTTTTGTCATCTTTGCTAATTTGCTGGTTGTCGGGTAAAATCTCATAGCTAATTTGATATACATGTTTCTCACTATTAATGACTTAATATTTTGGTTAGTAGTTTGCAATTCTTCTTTTGAGAATTGTCTGTTCATATATTTTGACCATGTGTCTATACTGGAAGAGCTTATGGTCATATAGTTTTGTTATTTGCCTATAAATCATGGATATCTGATACAAATATATCCCTGGTGGATCATTTTCTTTCTGGGTCTTAATTACATATATACTGTTCTTGCAAAAACCTTTTCAATGTCATGTAATAAGAATTGTTAACTTTGTCTTTTATAATTGCTTTTCTATATAGTAGAGTTAGGAAATCATTGTCTATCCATAGATATAAAAGGTTTCTGATATGGTTTATAACTTCATTTCTAATATTCAAGTAATATATACTTAGATTTCATTGTCTTCATTGTTTCATTGTCTTCCAATATCTTACATGAAGTAATCAGAGGCCAAGAAATGTTAAATTATCTACATAAGATCATACAGATTATAAATAACAAAACAGAGATTCCAAATCCAGTACTTTTCCTACTATTCTATATTTTATGTCATAACAGCACTTTCTCCAAATGAATTACTTAAAACATTTTAGAAGGAAAATGGACAGAAATTCTCATTCATGTTTCCTTCATACTTGCTTTCCTTAAGACTATGAAGCATTAGGTTTACAATCCCCAGGATCATAAATTCAAGATCAGAGAAAAGCAGAATTAAGAGTAATCTCAGAGTTCATTTAGTCTAGTTGTTCCTATTCAGTAGTTCACAAAACTACTGGAGTGCAGAACGTGGCAATAGTCCAAAGAGGTCCTGCTAAAAATTCTTTAATAGTGACTAGAGCAGTAAATGACTATCCATTTATGATAAAAAAAATAATAATAATAATTCCTCTGTGATAACAAATGTGCATTCTTGCAGCATTATAGCTTGATTTCTATAGAGACTTGAAATTATTGTTATCACATGCCCCCAACTTTTGATCTTTGTGTGACTATATCCAATTTTGACTTCTTCTTACTAAGGACAAGATGCTTTTGCAGTTTCTCAAGTAGTCATCAAATTGTTTCCAAACTAGCAGAAGAATTCACCATTTTTGAGCAAACTGATTCCCAAAAGGTGATTAGATGTGTTTTACTCATTTGTTTCTGTATACCACATTAAAGTATCTCCCTCATTCCCCTCTGTTATCCTGTAATAGTACTTCATCAGCTGCTTGATCATGTTATTAAGACATTTTGAACATTTATGTTCATGAAGTAGAAATTTTAGGCTGATGAAAACTATGATCACTGATTTGATTATAAGTCATCTTGAGACCATTATAGATATTCATACATGTTCTGAAGAAATGCAATTTTTATTGTCCCTCATTATAGTATTAAGAATGATTTCCTATTTAAAATTATCCTCAGCTTATGTTACTATTTTTATATCTGGTATATTTTCAAATGAATTTTTTATAAGCATTGATGAGTTGTTCAGTAGAGTTCCTGTGAGATTATAGCCTATATGTCAGTGGTAAGACAGAAGAAAGTCACATCTTTCTTTGTGATTCCTTCCTTACAAAAGTTATTTACATATCAACATTTTAAAAATAAAGCATATATATAACTGTAATTTATCATTTAATACAGAGTTTATTAAAAATATATATATTTTGGGTGGAACCAGATGGTGAAATAGCTAGAAGCAATGCAGATAAACTCCGGATCTTCCTCCAAACAAATCTACAATATGTACCAGACCAAACCCTGGTGGAGAAATCCAGAAAAAAGTCAAAGTGAGTCCTTTGTTTAGAGTAAGTAAGCATAGAGAGACAGACCAAGAGATCTACAGACACTGGAGATGGGATGGGGGCAGGAGCATACTGTGGGCAGAGTATTCCAGCACCTAGGAAGAGGTTGTACACTAGTATAAAAGGCAGTCCTAGATCCATATTGGAACACCCCAAGATCCACACTGGGGCACTGAAACAAGAACAAGTGCTAACTGGCAGTTTTGTTGTCCACTGTCCAGGACCTGCTCATCAATCCTGAGTGGAGTGAGAAACACACTAAAACTGTGCAGTGGGCAGAGGGTCTAAAAGGAAGAAGTTTAAAAGCCAATAGCAACAGGGTTATGTATCAGACTTCATGTGCAAAGTAAGGACTCCCATGTAGCACCTAGTCTAGTCCATAGAGCAATAACCAAAGCAGAAAACCCAGAGCAAAGGAGATCCTATATATCTGCCATTTTGAACCAACAGAACTTTCCAGCTGGCTTGTAGGGGTAAAGCCTAATAGCAATTCATGCTTGCACAGACCCTAACCCAGATCAAGAACCTGGAGGATTTAAACTGGGGAGCAGTAATCAGACTTTGCTGTAGATAAGAGCAAAGCTTGCACTGAAAGCTCACAAGTTCCCAATCTGTCCCTAAGATCCCAGAATAATACAAATCAATACCATAAGAAAGCAGCAACAGGACCAGTTCAGACATTCCCTCCAGAAGTGTAGCAGAGCCCATTCCTAATATCAGGTCCAAAGCCAGGAGGTAGGTTGGAAGAACAAGAAAATAAACAAACAAACAAAGATAATCACACCATAATAAGCTATTCTAGTGGCAAGGAGGGTCACAACACAAACAGAAGTTAAAAAAAAAAAGGCTGCAAAACATCTACAAGCAATACCTTAGGGAAAAACACAGCTTGGGAACAAATTCAACTAGAATTCCTGAAAGAGATGAAGTAAGAATTTTTTAAAAGAGTTAATTTTTTTTTGTAAATTGAATAAGTGCTTGAGAAAAAAAAGTTGGAAAAGAAATAAGAACTATGGAAGACAGAATTGGAAAGGGAATTAGAAGCTTGGCACAAAAACTTGCCCAGCAACAATCTCTCTGAAAATTCAAATGGATGGAACACAAGCCAGTGACTTCCCAAGGCAACAAGAAATAGTAAAACAAAGTCAAAAGACTGGAGAAAACATGGAAGAAAATGCAAAGCAATGGTGTAAAATTCCAGTAGAAAAGTATTCCTGAGGAACAGGGTGACATATTGACTTAGGAAACCACACATTAACATCGTTTTAGAATATTTTTGTTTTATTTGGTGAAATATTTCCAAATTACTCTTTAATTTGGTTCAGAGGCACTTGGGAGTTGCAGGCAGTCAATATGACACTTTCAATATAAAGTATCTCCTAAGGAAAACAACTGACCTAGAAAAGAGATATCAGAGAAAAAATTAAGAATTCCTCAAAATAAAAACTTCCAGGCACTTCGAAGTCAAAATTCAGAGCTTCCAAGCCAAAGAAAAAAAACTGTAAGAATCCAGAAAGAAAGGACACAAGTACTGAGAGTATTTAGCAGTCACAACTCTAAAGCAGCAGAGAACTCGGAATACAGTATTCCAGAAAGCAAAAGACATAATAGCCAAGAATAACTTACCCAGAAAAATGAATTGTAATACGCAGCAGAAAGAAATTTACTTTTAATGAAAGAGAAGGCTTCCAAACATTCCTGAGAAGAAAACCAAAGTTACAGAGAAACTTTGACTTCAAACACAGGAGTAAAGAGTAACATAAAAAAGTAAACTTAAGTGAATAATCATATAGGACTAAACAATGCTTTGAATTCAATAGTTTGAATGCTTACATTCAAATGTTGGGAAATAATTCATGTTACCCCTTTGAACCCTATAAATGGGTTCAGGGTTCATAGAGGTAATCCAATTAGACAAGGCCTGGGAGTGGTTATCTTGAGTCTTGATGGTCTCAAAAAAGAATGAAGAGTAATAAGGAAAGGAATGAACTAGGAGAGGGAGAAGAAGAACAAAAATTAGAGAAAATTAGTTCATATAATCAGAATGCACAAGCAGATATCTATACAAACAAGGAGAAGGATTTTGGGGGCATGTGGCTGGTACTTTAACCCCATTCCCATTTGAACCAGTCAGAATAAGGAAAAAGAGAGAGAGAGAAAGAGAGAGAGAGAGAGAGAGAGAGAGAGAGAGAGAGAGAGAGAGAGAGACAGAGAGAGAATTGGTTACAAAAATCTAATTCAGTCAAAAGACAAATGAGAGGGAAAAGAAAGAAGGGGGAAAGGGAATTAGAGGATTAGAAGGAGGGTAGAATAAAGGAAGTATTCATGCTAAGCAAAACAAACTCTAAAGATCAACAAAAATATTTATGACTTTTTTTTGAGGTGGTAAAGAATGAAAAACTGAGGGAGAACCCCCAAACTGAGGAGTGAATAAACAAGTTATGTTATATAAATGTGACATAATACTGTTGTGCTGAACATCCATCAGCATAATGATTTTAGATGACTAATGATGAATCATGCTACCCCCCTTCTGATAGAGTAGTGAAGGGCTCAGAAGGCAGAATGAAACACATTTTTTTTTCCACTTGGCTAAAGTGGACATTTGTTTTGATTGATTATACATGTATATAATGGGCTTGGGGTTCTTTGCTGGGGGACAGCAGTGCTCTTTGTGGGAGAGAGGGGTGAGGTGGGAAGATGAGAAGACAGATTTTGAGTGATTAAAACAAAATACTTTTTTTAAAAAAGGAAAATAAATATATTGTAACTAACTATTCATTTTCATCAATTGATTAGGTGGATGCAAATTTTAAAAAAGTAAATTATCATCTTGCAACAAGAAAGCTTGCAAAATTCTCCTACCATTTTCCATCACATATTGGTATAAGCAATCACTTTCGCTTTATTCTTGTTTTAAATCAAAATTCAAAAATAAACTCTACGTTGAACTGTAATTAAAATTGTTTGTCTGGTGTTGAGCCAAACATTGCAAATCTTTGTTCAAATTAAAAAGTACAACAATAAAATTATTTATAAATATTATACTATGTTAAATACCTTCCAATTTTCATTAAAATGTCTTATTTCATTAAAAATGCTGTTTTTATTGTTCAGCAACATCTGTAAAATAAAGAAATTCAATATGAAGTCTTGTAGAATATAGTTAGTATATGAGGTCTTGCTGGATTACTTCTTTTAATTCTAACAGAATGCTTCACATAAAATATTCAGAATTATTTTATAATTAGTTTTATAATTTTATATTCAGAGTTTTCATAATTACATGTAGAATAAAATTTTATATTTTATAATTATATGATCTAAATTTTAATTTGGAACTTTGGGAGGCAAAATTTATCATTATGGTTATTGTAAGTACTGAATGAATAATTCTAAATGAATATTATTAGTAGTATATTAAATTATCCTGGGGATTCACATCACATTTTTTTTTAAAAAAGGATTCTATGAATCCATAGAACACTTTAACAAAAGGTTGGAAACCTCTAATCTAGTCCAAACCATTTCTGACTCCAAAGCTTCTCCACATCTCCATCAAGTGGACATCAAGCCTTTGCTTGAAGACCTCTAGTGAAAAGGAACTAAAATGCCTCCCATTCTTTAAGACATTTCCAATTATTAAAATGTTTTCCCTTCTATTGAGCCAAAACTGGCTTCACTCTAGCCACCAACTTTTCCTAGTTCTTCCCTAATTCCCCTCCAACATGTAAGCCCTTCTAATACTGGAAAGATATCTTGTCACCCCAAGGGGTTCTCTTTTCCAGGTTAAAAATGCCCCATTTCTTTCAACTTTTCTTCATAAGCACAATTGCAAAAAGCTGCCCTTTCCTTGGTCACTCTCCAACTTATCAACATTCTTTCAAAATACCCAGAGCCAAAAAATAATAGTACAGACACATTCTGTCATGGCAATCTACCATCATGCTACTACTGGTCAGCTCTCCTTCCAAATATCACTTGGAGCTAAAGAAATTATTTACTCCTGTCATCAGACAGAAACAGTAATTTTTAGTTACCTAGATTTTAAATTTAGTACCTAATTTTTAGTACCTCAGAGATAGGAATCCAGTTCCTTTTTACTAGATTCTAGGTGGCAGTTGAAAAGACAACATGAACGTTTTTGAGGAATAGACTCGCTAGGCCGTTAGACTTTTAAAACTGATTAGGGGCTGGAACTGCCTTCTAAACACAAGTGCATTTTATTATGCTGATAACACACCTCTCTCGCTAATTCTTTGCAGTGATGAACAACATTGCTATTCATCATCATTCAACAACATGTCCCCAGTGCCCTCACACATACAGTGGCTGCGCTCAGTGCTATTTGGAGTTTTCCCAAGGAACTTTTGCCTTCTGGAAGGTTACACACTAATACAGATGGGATGAAAAGTGGGATGCTATCAAATACAGAGATTTAATATACCTTCCTAGATAAAATTGAACCCCAAATAAAGACTGATGCACTAAGATGGATTTGTTCCCACTTTGAAATATTTCTAGCAGCTGCCTGCTTTTCCTTCCAAAGTACCTCCCTTCCCAACATTCTTTCACTTACTCTAGTGTCTATCCACCCATCCCATCTCTGCCAGGGGATTTCAATATATTTTCCGTATCTCACCAAGCTTCTTTTCTGTACTACATGGCAATGTCCTCCATTTTTTTCTATTGTATGCCATCATCACATTGATAGCCAGACAGAGAGATTCAACAGATGGCCAGAAAGAGAACTCCAACTCGACACTGGAACATTTATTTGCTATCACTGATCTTCATTCACTCTACATTTAAGCCAAATTTGTTCACTTGGTATTTCATATCCCAAACGCTGTGCCTTTTATAGGTACAAAGCCTGCCTTTTCTTTGATCTCACCTGTCCTTGACTTCCTTCAATGCTGCCTCCAGTAGGAAGCCTTTCTTGATACTCTGGTTGTTAGTATTCTCTGGCTTCTCAAATTACATGTATACCCATGTATTAGCAAACTCTAACTCCATACAAAATTTGAAAGAGGTCAGAGGGAAGAGGAGGATGTAGAAAATGTGAGAGGACCTAGAAAAGCGTTGAGGAACAACCACATTCAAGGAGGATAACATACAAATGAAAGAGATGGATAAGCCATCACACATGTAGGAGGAGAACTGGGAATAAGTAGTAACATGGAAGCTAAAAGAGGATTAGGTACCCAGAAAAGAGGCATGGCCAACTGTGAAAAATACTGAAGAAACAACAAGAAAGCTGAAAACTGAGAAAAGGTGAGAATCCCTTGACTTAGTAATTGCCATATTGTGAGATCATCATTCCTTTTCTTATCTACACTACAAAAAGGGATAAAACCAATAACTTACTGGGTAGAAAATTATTACATTGACCATCATGGTTCCTGTTCCTTCCCCTAAACAAGTGCCTGCATAGAGATGATAATTCATATTTTCATCCATTTAGGCAATTTTTAAAAGTTTTGACTAAAACTAAAAGTTTTAAAAGTTGACTATGTGCTATGTGCCAGGCACTGTACTAGGGCTACAAAGGCAAAAACACAACAGTCCCTGCCCTCAAGGAGTTTACAGTCTATCGCACTTGATATTTTACTAAGTATACCTTCAAATATTATCATATTTTATCCTCACAATCACATTGTGAATTATCTTCATTTTACAGATTAGGAAACTGAGGCCCAGGTAAATTGGGAAATTTGCCTAAGATGATACTCCTCCTCCTTAGCAGTTGTGCTGGGACTAGAATTTCTGTTTCCTGAGGCCTTGCCACAAGTTTCTTTACCTTAAACCTCGAGTGTTGCCAACAACAGCATCACATAGTGGAGATAAATACGAGACGGCTTCCTATGCTGCATACTAAATTGTAATAAGGATCTATACATCTGTGATAGCCTAACTCAACTGTCTGCACCCTCCTAGCCCCCACTTCATCAAACCCCTAGCGTCCTCAGGCATTTCCCAAACATACAGTTCACCAACCTGGGCCATTTCCTCTTTATTATCTACACAAATATTCTTAATTATTTTTCCTCCAACCCAAAGTACTTATTTCTTATTTATGGGTGTAAATATAAAGCAAGCAGAGAACATATTTCACAGGCAGCTGTTCCGATGGCATCCACAGCCTTCCAAATTCAAGAAGCAGGAAGGCTGATTCTCTGCCCATTTCATTATAAAGGGGTTTACCATAAATATTAGAACTTGAACTCCACCCAAGTAATGCATTAATAGATACTCAACCATTAATAATTTCTGTACCTTTTCATAAATGGGCAAAGTCCAATAAATAAACTATAGCTCTTGCGTGGTAGAGCAGGGTTCACAAGGACCAAGGATCTTTCAAAGACAACCACTAGCAGGGGCTGCCAGGAGCTAAGATTCATAATGAAACCACAAATTCTGGGGACCCATTTTTTACTGTCTGCCATGGCAAGTATCTAAAATTAAATGCTAAGCAGAAATCCATCCTGGGATCTGACACACGGCAGCTTAGGTAAACAATCTCTGAAATTAAAAACAGATTCCATATAATAAATAAATTCATCCATGGATCTCTCTGATGACAGACACCTCTCCCTGATAAATCCAAACCTGTTCTAGCCCCCAGGAGCCCTTTCTAAAGTAGACCAAATTATTCACCTAAAATATTTCATCTTGTCTCTCTAGTCTTGACAAATGTGGGTAATTGATGCCTCCTCAAACATCACCACATCAAAACTAAAGGCTGTTCAACTAATTACATCAAGGGTACTGGTGAAAAAGATGGACTTACTTTTCTACTGAGTAGAGGAGACCTGAGGACAAATAAGGATTTCACTACCTGTCCCCTAAAATTTCAGATCCAAAGAGCTTTTCCAAGGAGTCACGCATTCAACCTTCTATTCTTTGCAGAAGGTCTAAGATACTTAAATTCACATCCTAAGATTTTAGCTTGATCAGACGTGGATTCTTTGGGGAAATACTGGGCAAAGGGAGAGTAATGAAAGAAGAGCTGAGCTTTCTTGTAAACCCTCAAAAAGGGTTAGGAAGTAGCAGCCTAGGCAGAAGCGTGGGGAGAGAGGTCAGACCAACTGACGTCTTAAGAAGTCAAAGGATGAATGGTGAACTCTTCAAGAAATCCCAAACTCCCCTGGCCTAGTCACTGTTTTTATTTATTTGTACACACACGTATGCATGTATGTACGCATGTGCATGTATTTACATGTATGTATCTGTGTGTAAATATATGTGTGCATGTATACATGTGTGTATTATATTTATATATACATATATATGCATGTGTTTGGAATATTGGAAAGCATGGGGATAAGGGAAGGATAGAAAGAAAATTTTTGTTGTCTAGTCATTTGTAATTGTGTCCAGCTCTTGGTGACCCCTTCTGGGGTTTTCTTGGCAAAGATACTGGAGTCGATTGTCATTTCCTTCTCCAGAATAAAAATATCTTTGGCCAAATTCTATATCTTTACTGTAGTCAATGAAGTAATCCTAAGGCTCATGCTTACATGCCTGGGGATCATCTCTTTATTAGAAAGAGGCAGCCCCACATAAGGATAAAGTACAAATCTTGGAGTCAGGATGATCTGAGTTCAGATCTGGCCTCTAGCACCGATTAGCTACATGAAGACAAGTGAGATACTTAACCCAAGACTCAGTTTCCTTATCTATAAAAGGCAAATAATAAGACATAAAGTACCTCACTCACAGAGGGGCTTAAATTGTGAGGCTCAAATAAAATAATATATATAATCTGCTTTGTAAACTTTAAAGTATGACATAAATGCCAGCGAATAGGGGTCTCATTAGAAATTTTCCTTTTTTTTAACCTGGGGCAAAACCAGTTTCTGTGGCTTATTTTAATTCATTGGGGTGGGGCACACTTTGGCATGCAAAGAGGACAGTCTGACTATAGATGCAATGATGCTGAGAGGGGATAACCTGTTCTCCATCCCAGGTTCATCACCTCAGTCCCTTGTTCTCTCTTGAAACTTGCTCCCACTCCCCACCCCCATTAAGACAGCTAGGTGTCAAAGTGGATAGAGATCTGGGCCTCCAACACTCACTAGCTGTGAGTCCCCAGGGAAGTTACAGCTGTCTGCCTCAGTTTCCCCATCTGCAAAAAGAGGAAAATAACATCACCTACCTTGTAGGAGTGTCATGAGGATCAAACAAGATGTTTGTAAAGTGAGTAGTATGGTGTCTGGCACACGGTTGTTGCTGCAGAAATGCTTAGTTCTTTTCTCCCTCTCCATCCCTAAACCCACAGAATCATGAGCCAGTAGAACTCAGGGTACAAGGATGATTGACTCAGGACTGTTTCAGCAGGAACTATGCCTCCTCAGGCATCAGATCCTTGAGTCAAAACCCCAGCTATCCCAACCTAGTTCTAGTCACCACTGGTATTATGAATAAAAAGTAGGGGGGGAAACATTTTTTTTTTCGAGAAAGGCAACTCTCATCGGAGTATAGAGACTATATTTTATCCAGATAAAGAACAGCTTTGCCTCTTGCTTCAGAACAGAAAATGACTCCGAGGTCATTCCATTAGTGATCACAGCAGCTTTTAAATGAAACACATATAACCCTAATCCAATTAATGAAAGTATCCTGCAATTCTCACCCAGGCTAATGCTGAATGAAGGCTTCAACCCTGCCCATTCACCGGCTCCTTGGGCTATTTTTCAAATCTGAGGAACATCATGTAATGTCTGAATGAAGGAAATTATTGCTCAGCATTCCTTAGCTGACATCCTTTGGTCTAATGTCCATCACAGCAGTTCTGACCAACCAGAATTCCTCATCAGGTGTCCTTGTCCCTCCACCAAGTCTCTTGGCAAGAACAGAAAATAATAACCCTCCTCCGCCCTCACCTCTCACCACCACCATTGGCACCGATATTCACAATCATTCTAAAGTATCCTGTGACACCAAGACTAGGTTCTAGAAGAGATCAGTTGCTAATTTAGACTTATGTCCCCTCTTCCCTCTTTACCTTGTGGCTCCTGATCCATATTCTATCTTTTCTCCTGACAGAGGTTTAAGACTTGACAATAATCTCTCCTACCATAGAACCTTCTCAATGCTTTCTTGCCAGTCTATGGAGGTGATCCTTTTGACCTTCCTAAAAACCTCAAACTTTGCTCCTCACTGAAGCAGGGAGGTTCTCCCATCATGTCAGTTTTCTGCTCTGAGGCACAAAGGGGCTTGGACTAGATGGTCTCTGGAGACCCTCATGGAAAGACAGCTAGACCTTGAGTCAGGCAAGACCTAGGTTCAAATTCTATCTCATGACCATTGGTTTCCTTAGCTTTGAAATGAATGGAAAATACCTTTAATAATTACCTCCTATGATCAGTGCAAGGATCAATCAGTATAATATATGTAAATAACTTTAAAACATTTTAGGATCTCTATGTCACCTAACAGGGCAGCTAGGTGGCATGGTGGATAGAGTGCTGGGTTGAGAGTCAGGAAGATTCATCTTCCTGAATTCAAATCTGGCCTCAGACACTTACTAGCTGTGTGACCCTAAGCAAGTCACTTACCCCTGTTTGCCTCAGTTTCCTCATCTGTAAAATGAGCAAGACAAGGAAGTGGCCAACCATTTCAGTATCCTTGACAAGAAAACCCCAAACGGGGTCAGGAAGAGTCAAATACAACTGAAAATACCTGAATAACATGTCACCTGACATTGCTCCAGTCATAAAATGCTGATTCTCTGAGGTTCACCTTACTCACAGTCAGTCCTACAGTAGCTTTCTTCCTGTGAACTTGCTTGAGCCCCATTAAATTAATATTTCATCAATTCTACAAGTCCTATTTTGGGGTACAATGAAATAACCATAAAAACAATGACAACATCAACAAGAATTGAAAAAAGCCAGATTTGGAGAAGAACTTGGGTTCAAATTCTGGTTTTGCAGCCTTAGGAGTTAATCAGCTTCACTGAGTTTGTTTCCCCAGCTATGAAATGGGGATGATAAGAATTGTACCTATTTCACCAAAGTTTTGTGAGGAACCAATGAAATAATCACAGGTTTGCAAAGAATGTAGAACAAACACACTGGTGAGAGCCCAGGGAGGCATTTCCATTGTTTGAATCCAACCTCTGCTGCTTGCTGCCCCTGATGACCTGGAGCACCTTAGTTCACCTGAGGCTGGTTGGCATCGATTATAGCGCTGATCTCCATGCCTGGAAGACTGAGTTCAAATAGAAGTAGATAGGGGGAACCGTAGTGTATAGGGCACTGGGCATGGAGTCAGGAAGACCTGAGTGCAAATCTAATCCTCAAATACTTACTGTGTGACCATGGTCAAGTCATTTGACCTCTGTTTCCTCAATGGCAAAATGGGAATATTTATAGCACCTACCTTGCACAGTTTTTGTGAGAATCAAATGAGATATTTTTAAAATGCTTAGCACGCAGTAGGCATATAATAAATGCTTATTACCCTCCCTTCTCCTTCAAGTTCTGCCCTCTGATGTATATTAGCTAAGAGATCTTGGGGAAAAACACTTAATTTTTCAGTGCTATTAGCAACTCCATAAATCTATAAGGTACATCTTAGTTTTTGACTTACATTTATAGAGGGAGCTTTCACCCAGAATTTCCTTACAGATCCAATATATATCAATCGTTGGATCTCAATTTTCTCATCTATAAAATGGAGAGGCCAACCTAAATGAGGTTTTTATGTTACTGTGATTTTGGGATACAATCAGTAATGTTAAGCTTACTATTTTGTAAGGCAACCTATTCCCCTGTTCCTCCAATGATTCTCCAGTGAAATCATTCCCAGGTACCCCTGCCATCTTGGCCATTGCCCTGTGGAGGGATAACTCTGAAATGCCACTACAAAGCTAATCAACTTCCAAGGATTCCCAGAGCATGAAGGACGGATGGAAAACCAATGTGGTATCAACCAACTGTAGACCAGTCTCTAAATGATACTAAAAGACTAAGGGAATTTATTCGACATCCATTAAATAAGTTATGCTCTATGAATGCAATAGAATTCTATTGTGCCATAATAAGTGAAGGGGATAATTTCAGAGAAAGATGAGAACACTCGTATGAACTGATGGAGAGTAAAGCAAGCAGAATCAAGAGAATAATTCGAATAACTACAAAACGTTGCATAAATGAAAAATTTGAACAACTTAGCAATTCTCAACCTGTGGGTTATATTCAATTTGTAACAATGAAAATACACCCTGCATATCAGATATTTACATTACGATTCATAATAGTAGCAAAATTACAGTTATGAAGTAGCAACGAAAATAATTTTAGGGCTGGAGGTCGCCACAACAGGAGGAACTGTATTAAAGGGTCATGGCATTAGGAAGGTTGAGAACCACTTGACTTAGGGACTCTGATTAATGCAATGACCAGCCATGATTCCATAGGGCTAATGATAAAGCATGCTACCTGATTGCAGACTGAGAGAGAATGGGGACAAGACGCAGAATAAGGCACACATTTCTTCAGTTGTGGCCAGTATAGGAATTCACTTTGCTTTACTATGTATGTTTATTACAAGGACTTTTCTTCCAAATGAGGGACAGGGAGGATGTAAGAGAGAGAGAGAGATAGAAAAGAAATGTTTGTTAATCAGAAAAAAAATAATTTAAAAAGAGGAATTTAATCTATCTTCTTATGGCAGTCCCTCATCTCTCTCTTTCCTTCCTTCCTTCTTTTCTTTCTTTCTTACATTTACATTTTCCCTCTCTGGCTCTATTTTACAATCTTTTCTTGTGCAGTTCAACTCAGTGAGCATTTATGTAGCCCTTCCCATATATGCCAGGTGCTCAGGGTACATAGGGAAAAAAATGTACACGGTTCCTGGCTTTCAAAAGTTTACATTTAACTAGAGGAAGGGGTAGACTATGTCACGCATATAAATAAGCACAATACAAGATACTGTAGGGGGAGAGAGGAGCAAAGGAGGCAGTCAGACAAAATGCTCTAGAGAGAGTGGAGGACAGAGGACCCTGTCAGCTGAGGAGACTGGGAAAGGTTACACAGAAGTGGTATCATCTGAGGTGACCCTTGAAGAAAGATAAGGAATGTGAAAGACAGAAATGAGGAAAGAGTGTACTCCAGCCATGAAGTGAATAGCCTGTGGGAGTGACATGTTGAGTTTCGGGAACAGCTGGTAGGCCAATTTGGCTAATGCAAGAGGAAACATCCTTAGGGTCCCCGAGAAACAATGTACCTATTGATTGCCCATCATCCTCCTTGCTAATTAAAATGTGCCTCTTCCCCTAGAAGCATCATGCTGCCGGTCACAGGTGTCCCAGTTGCTCTAAATCATTGTGTCGCTCAGCCAGTGTGCCCCAGGACTTTCTTGTCCAAAAGGTCATGGGACCTGTTACAGCATAAATAATCGTATCTCCCCAGGATGAGAACCAGAACTGCCCCCAGAAGCTCTCGGTGATTGCCTCTCTGTCCCTCACCACTGTATGCATACCCTTTTCTCTCATCTTCCTCTTCTCTCTCCACTTTTCTTTCTCACCACTTTTCTTTCACTATATATTTGGAATCAGGGAAAAAAGAGACTGAAAAATTATCTATGAAGTCCTTGCTTTGTGCTAATCATTATGCCAAGTTCTGGGGAAATACACAGAAAAGGCTTCAAGAACTGGAATTCTGATTAGATCAGACAGTGCAGGGAGAAGGCCACGGCTTCGAATCCTGGTCCTGTAACATGACGCCTGTATGGTCTTGGGCAGTCATATCACCTCATTAGACTGAATCCGCCTGATTTTAGAGCCTGGATTTAGTCAGAGGACTTGGATTCCAATACCTCAGTTATTAGCTAGTTATGTGATCCTAGGCAAGTCACATAACTTCTCAGAACCTGTTTCCTTATTTATAATATGGGGAAAATAATAACACCTACATCATAGAGTTATTGTGATGAGCCAACAAAATAACCATGGGCTTGCAGAAAGTCAAGGCCTCTGCCCTAAATGGGAGAGGAAGGCCCAATGGGAATAGTCCCCTTAGACGTGCCCATCCACTCCAGGCAAATCTATGGAGAATGTACATAAAGTGTTCTGCAAACACATCCTATCAATGTCAGTTATCACTAGCATTATATTTCCAGCTTCCCTGCTTATATGTTACAAATTTACCACCTACTACCACAAAAACACAGAACAAGCTCACAGGTCTACATTTTTACCTCACACATACATGAACACAATACATACCATCCTTTTCCAAATGATTTATGCAAAATGTTTTCTAAATGCACCTGAGGAAGTCATGCAAGTATATTCAGGGGGTCAGATCCCACATCTCTTTCCAGTCTTACAGAGAGTTACGCCAGGCTGACACCCACCCACATTTCTCAGAGTTATAATACAAAGGGCTTACTAAAGCCTTGACTAAAATGACTACCTAGCAGAGTTAATGATAACAACAAACATCATATAATAGCAATTTAAAGTTTGCAATGTTCTTTATAAATATTACCTCAATTTGTCCTCATAGCAATGCTGGGAGGTGGGAACTATTATTATCCAAATTCATATATAAGGAAATTGGGGCACAGAGAGGTTAAGTGATTTACCCTGGGCAAACAAGGGTCTGAGACTGAATCTGAACTCAGGACTTCCTGACTCCAAGTCCAAAGCTCTCCTCACTGTGCCAACAGATATGGGCCAGACTTGCCCATGAGGATAAAGAAGTCCATGGGCTCATTCTCTTCCTCTTTTCAAGCACGGTGATTGAAAAGATAAGGCTAAGCAACCATTGGAGGTCAATTTCCCAACACCAGGGATGTGGGCTAATGTTTTATTTCACATTCAATTTCCTGCACAAACCAGGTCCGTTGGTTAGAAGACTACATACCCCATGGCTGGCCTGGGAGAGCCATTTGGTCAATCCATGGGGTGAAGAACATGGCCATATTTTATATTCTCTCCCTCCTCAACAAGGGAAGGAAAGTAAAGAGCTTGAGCTCTCAATCACACTGAGTGAAGGATGTACTGATGTCTTCCCTCCTCACGTCCCCTCCTGTAAAATCTCTACCCTTGGACAGTGACTAACAACAGAGCTTGTTCTAACAGCAGGACCGTTAGGCCTGTCCTACTGGCATCAGGGGTAGGCCTGGTGAAGAATGGCTAGTCCCGGCTCTTACAGCCTTGACCATTTCTTCTCTGCTCTGCAGGAGAGATTGTTACTGCCATGCTAGCTCAGCCCAGCCTGGGCTCTTGACACTTCTGCTTCCTCTTCCTCCTCCTCCTCCTCTTCCCACCCCCTCTTCCTCCTCCTCCTCCTCCCACACCTTCCTCCTCCTCCTTCTCGTCCTCTTCCAACTCATTGATTTAGATCTGGGCCCTGGCCAAGGCCATGCTTCTTCAGAAAGAACAACATGCAGCTTTACCTCCAGCCATGAACATTAATATCTGAGTCACACACAGGGTGCTTTGTGTATTCCTTCCTTCTTAATGTCATTATGATAAGTGGGGTTAACACTAGTAAAAACCATGAAGCTAGACATACTTTTCCCTGACATCCACTTCTTTGATAACCTAGCTTTCCTTTTTAAAACCCTCTCCTGACCATCTATGCCCGCTTGCTTCTTTCTCCCTGGCTATTCAGGGTCCCACTGTCTTAGTCCGCCTAGACTTGCCTTATCTACTCAGTATTCCTATTCTAGACCTTTCTTTATCCCCAGCACTTATCAAAACTTACCTGTCCCATGTTCCTTCCCTTCCCTGATCTACTGTGTAATAGGTAATAAGAACTAATTGGATATATGAATACATGTTAATGGATGGTGACATATTTAAAGTATTAGTTTCCATAAAATTCCATTCAAATTTTAACAGGGGCTTTCTGTAAACATTGTCTGAACCCAAAGGGGAGATTTTAGTGGTAGAATTTTAGGCCATCTAACAAAATTCTAAATAGGTGGGATTGTCACGTACCTAAGCAATTCCTCAAGTGATCACCAATCCTGCCTTAGAGCTTATAGACTAAGTTTTCCATAAATGGACATGGAAAATAAGTCAGTCTAAGGTAGATTTTAAAAAAGAATATTTCAATATATTTTATTGTCTCTCATTTTTAATAAAACTCTTGATTTTTTAAGTATACGTAATTTCCAGTGACAAAAGTCTCTTTCCCTATTCATAGCAGCACCTATTCTACTCTAAAATATATATAGTCTTAGAATGATGTCTGAGGCAGAGAGGATAAGTCACTTGCTCAGTCAGCAGATACTAGAGTAAAGCCTTAAAGCCAGGTCTTCATAACTGTCAAATTATCTTTCTATTCAATATGCTGATCAACCTGTAGTAGGGTAATCAATGGCTTCAAAATGCTCACTTATCTGCTAAAATATGCATGTTTAACATATTTATCTATGACTGACAGCAGAGTATAGGATACATGGCTGGTATCAGAGCCAAGAAGAACTAGGTCTAAGTCCTGCCTTTGATACGTACTGGCTGTGTGACCCCAGGCAAGAAGACACTTAGCCTACTCATGTTATAGACAATTTACAAATGCTATAAGTTGGATAAGTTGGATAGAAGGTGATGACTTGCATTGGTAGAGGAAATTTCCTCATCTGGGCATTTTCCTATAGCAATGAAAGCACAGGCCCTGTCCTGATTCCTTTTTTATCACTGACTAGAACGTAAGCATATATGGTATGCTTATCCATTTACAAAATAACATGAGGTCAAGAGGAATAGAAAATGCAATGGATGAAAGAATTGGTATCAAAAAAGATCCTTTCAGAATTGCACAATTCCATCTCATATGATGAAATTTGATAGGAATAAATGTCAAGTCCAACTTGGTTCAAATCATCAATTGCAAGGATAAAATATGGGGATGTCATGGCTAGACAGGTTGAGTGAAAGACATAGGGGGGCTTTTGTGAAATGCGAGCTCAAGCTGAATCAACAGTGTGACATGGCCACCAGAAAAGCTGATATAATCTCATAATGTAAGAGACTTATAGTATTCAAAACAAGTGAGGTAATACTCTACTATACTATG
>CM053582.1:533388038-533405141 GCA_028627135.1 Pseudochirops cupreus
AAATGCAAAAGAGTAAGAAAAAAAGGTACCCACATGTACATGTGATGTTAACATGTAGACTTTCAGGTTGAGTCGTGGACATACAAAACATTGGGGTTGTTTTTCTTTTTAGTTTGGTTTTAGGACCTCTGATTTCAAAAGGG
Source organism: Pseudochirops cupreus (assembly GCA_028627135.1). Classification (NCBI taxonomy): domain Eukaryota; kingdom Metazoa; phylum Chordata; class Mammalia; order Diprotodontia; family Pseudocheiridae; genus Pseudochirops; species Pseudochirops cupreus. The sequence goes on from CM053582.1 coordinate 533,388,182, forward strand.
CATGGAAACTGAAGGAAGGAATCTCCCCTTAACAATGCAAATCAGCATTTGTTCTGCCTCTAATCATCTTGGAGCACCGTCTGGTGCATTGAGATGGTACAGGATTCTCTTAGGGTCACTCAGGCAGTAGTATGAGTCAGGGGTGGGACTCACACCCACACTGTCCTAACTCTAAGGCCAGCTCTTTATCCCTTGCACCCATTCTCTTTTTTTTTTTCTTTTTTTTTAAAACTTTTATTTATTTTAGTTTACATCATTCATTTCCATGAGATTTTGAGTTACAAATATTCTCCCCATCTTACCCCAACCCACCACCCCAAAACAGCCATCCCATTGTATAACCCCTCCCCCAATCTATTGTCTCCTATGTCCTCCCCCATCGCCCCTCTGACTTTCCGGTAGGGCAGGATGGATCTCCCTACCACAGCCTTGCACCCATTCTCAACCAAACACTGAAATAGACATAAATCCATGCTATGCCACCACAGAATGATTGAAAATAGATTCTTAGAACCAGAATGATGCACCATTATTTTGATGTTTTTTTAACATCCTCCCCACCTATGCACCCCTCATATATTTCTGTGCATCTAAGTGTAAATGAAGCATGTAGATGGAGTACAAAGAGGCCACATGAATGCCATGCAAGTAAGCACCCTTCTACTTGGCCAGGGAAAGAAATTATTCAGATTAAAAAAAATACCAAAGTGGGGCAGCTAGGTGGCTCAGTGAATAGAGCACCAGCCTTGAAGTCAGGAGGATATGAGTTCAAATCCAACCTCAGATGCTTGACACACTTACTAGCCATGTGACCTTGGGCAAGTCACTTAACCCCAATTGCCCTCCAAAAAAAAGAAAGAAAGAAAAAAAAGAAAAATACCAAAGTTTAATGTGTGTGACTTTAAAAGGCCAGCCTATAGGAAGAAAGAAAGAAAAAGAGAGAGAGATAATATATAATATTATATGTACATATGTAGATACAAATGTAAGATTATATCATATGTGTATATATCTATTCAAGAAGTAAGAACGCATAGGCTGTTCAAACTGAAAAGAATCTTAGAGACTGTCTGTTTGACTCCCTAACAGATGAGGAGATTGCAACCCTACAAGGTTCAGTGGCTGACAGTCAGTCTCTCTACCAATTTCCATAGAACTTGGAAGAAAAAATCAGAAGTCACCAAAGCCATGTATGACAAAGGAGATACCATTGAAAGGGACTTTATATTTTGCCTTCATTTATCTGCATATGTTGTTCCCTCTCTGTCACCCCTCCAAAACCATTAAGATCACTGAGGCGAAAAGGTGATTCTATGTTTATTTATTTGTATCCCTAGCACCTAATAAGCTCTTAATAAATACTTACTGTCTGATTGTTTTGATTGATTAAGAAGTTGTGTTGACTGTGAACTCAACAGAAATTTATAAGTAATAACCTATGATGAACCATTTAGTAAATTCAATATAATTCAATAAACTAGGTGATAGAGATGAAAAGACAAAAACAATAGTTCTTGCCTTCCAGAAGTTTAGTTCTTTCTGTCTGTAGAGGGTAGAGGCTGTACAGTGCTGATGTCCACGTAAGCTGTCCGTGATGCCATTTAGTGTTCAGCTCGTCCAATGCCTTATTTTTTTCTTTGAGGACACTGCAGCATAGAGAGTAACCTGCTCGAGGTTACACAGGGCTGGCATTCTACCTGTTCTCAGACTCCAAATCCAATATCCTTCCCATTGTACCACACTGCCTCATCTTGTAGCTGTGCCTCCACTAGTGTGCTATGGATTGTAAGAAGCACAAAGTTTAGAAAAGATAGAGTTCCTGTATTCAAGGATGTTACAATCTAGTGGAGTGAAACAAGGCATACATGGATATTAGATGTGATCTCACCCTTGTATGTATTCCTTTCACTTATATAAATCAAAATCCCACAAAGCCTTCTGCTCTTATGTAGCCCTGATCTGTCTCTTCTAACAAATCTCCCACAGAAGGTCTAGCCAACACTCTCAGAGGTGTGATTAAAATCTTTGAATGTTCTGTACTCATACCATGCAGATCAGACCTAGCACTCTCACTGCACGATTCATTCTCACTTCCTCTTTTATATATGTTATAGTGGTTTTTTTATGCCACTCTTTAAACTCAAGTAAGTCAGTGGTAACCTTCTACAGTCTACTTACAAGCACACATTCCTTTCCTGTCTCCCCTGGATGGCTGCCAATGCCCAGGGAGCTCTATTGTAGCATCACTAAGAAAGTGAGAGAGTAACTAGTGGGCAGCCTACAGGTTCCATTGTTGTCCACACAACGTCAAGAGAAAAAAAATGAAGACCACCAGTACACTGGGTATATACCCTTTGTGCAGGATTTATGGGAGAATATGGGGAGTGGGGGTGGGGAGAGTCATACAGTATGAGAATGAGAGAATACTAATTTTCAAATGACCCAAGGAAACAAATTATTAAGGCAATAATTCCCTATTTAATAAGAATTAAGGGAAAAATGGAAAAAAACATTGGTAGAAATCAAGATTAGACTATAACCATATACCACAATATTCCTCTTACACAATATGCCACAAAAAGCTCCCGAAAATACTCAGCCTAATTATCAAAAGGTCATACAGCATTCTGGCAACTCAAAGGCTTTTGGTTTTCTTGTAACAAGAAAACAATAAACAAAAGCAGATCTGTTCCACTTCACACATGTTTGTTGTCCTGCTTCCAGTTGTATTCATTTATTATTTGACTTAATTGGTTCCCAGCTCAAGAATTCTTATTCTTACTTATGCTCATTTTCCTTTCCAGTGTTTTTCACAGTTGTGTGAAACAAAAGTGGTTTCAATTTGCTGTCATTCTCTTGCACAATATTTTTCAAATAAGCTTTTGTTCTAAACTGGTGTTTCTTTTGGCCACCATTTTCCCATGTCTCCCTACTCGGCAATGAGATAAGGATTTGCTGGCTGAGGTCTCCTTTTGCCTTAAGCTTAAACTTTAAAAAAAAAAGAAAAGAAAAGAAATTAGTTGGCACTGTTATAATTGTAAACTATATTCTTTCTTATAATCTGGTGTTAATAGTGACCATTCCTCTAAAGAATTTAAGATCTACCAGTTGATTATCAATCATTCTCTACCAGTTAAGGTATAGTCAACTGCATCTTTATGCATAGAGGTGCATGTGATAAAGGTTAATGTTCTTCATGTTTAATGTTTTTCCAAATGTCTTCAAGAAGGAAGCATTCAATATGAATATATATATACACATATATACATATGTGTGTATATACATATACACATACACGTATATATGGCTCATATATATATATATATATATTTATATATATTTATATATATATATATGGCTCCTGGGCATGATATGTAGATAAACAGACATATGTATGATTCATATAAGCATAGCACACATACACACACATTTATACATATATGTGTGTAGGAAGCTTCTAGACATGACTTATATGTATGTATTATGGATAGATAAAAAGACAGATACATACATACATACAAACATACATAGACAGACGGATAGATAGATAGATAGATAGATAGGTAGGTAGGTAGATAGTTAAGAATCTACAACCCTTTGGGTGCTCTATTTCTTAATCCAATACCATATTTCCCCCTTTTCTCTCCTACACTTTATCTTTGCCTGGAAATACCAACATCAGAGCATCCTGATTTAGATTGAAAGATCTTGTCGAGCCTTTTGTAGAATTTCCTGACTCCATAAGCTACTACAACTATCTCCCTTGTGATTCCCTCGCCTAAATTAATCATAAGCACTACAATGTAAGATCCCCAAGAGTCTATGTTTCTTGTTGCCCTTTGGAACAGGCCCAGGAAAGCTGAGTCCTCCTGTGACCTAAGGCTCTGAGTCAATTCTATCTTGGGGTGCCCCTCGCTTTCAGCCATAGCCTAAGATGGATATATTACTATCACCCCTTTGATCACTAGAAAATCCTACTATCGTAGTATTTTAGCACTAGAACATACTTAGTGATGTTCTTTCTAAGCCCTCAAGAAGAATGGTTCTTTAGTGGCTGGCCCCAGGTCTGCCCTTCAGATTTGGGGGTGGGGGGCAAGACTGCCTTTGTCATCATCCTCTAACTTTGAGGAATCAGACAATACTTTCCCCAAATCTCTGTACCAGATTCCTGCCTCCTGCCGAAGATCAGCTCTCCTATGTCTCCCTGAAAGCCTTCTCAAACATCTTTCCCATGCAGATCCACAGCCCACATTTATCATCCCTTGTCTTCTTAAATGTTCTCTTTCTTGGGTTCACAGTTTCTTCACTCTGCTTGAAACTCTTCACTTTGTCACACTGCCTGAAAGTCTACCAGACTCATCTGAGTTAACAAGCTGGCCTACTTTTAAAATGTAAATACCCCTGGGAGGGTTGAGAATGTCAGCCACCTTATCCAGCCTGCTCTTTGTCACAACAAAGAAAGCCAGGGGCACACTGACCTGGACGTTCTGGAGGTGTAGAACCTTTAATACACATGGTGGAGTTCAGAAGGCATTCTACTACTTTAAGTCCCTAGCTCAGTATTCTAAGGACCTTTTCCTAAAGGAAAGTGAAGAAAGGGGAGAGGGAGAGGGGAGGGGAGCAGCTTTCTAGGTTTCCACCAAGGAAGCTTTAATGCAACAAAAAACCTCAAAAATAAACCATGAGACAGCTTGGCACAGCAGAAAGAACATTGGATTTATAGCCTAAAGCCCAAGATTTGAACCCCAACTCTGCCACTTATCTCTGTGACCTTGGACAAGTCATATCTCCTGGGTGGGCCTATTTCTTCATTTATAAAATGAGGGGGTTAGACTCACTAGATGATCCCCAAGGTCCCTTAAAGTTCTAAAATCTTATGGTCTTAGGGACATGTTTATCCTTGACAACAATTACCATCATCATTAATCACAATTTTTCGTATTTGTATTCTGCCTTACAGCTTTCAAGGAATGCAAGCTTGACGGCACAAGAGCACTGATTGATCCAGAGTGGCTAAGCGAGTAGGCGAACTGGGGCCTTCCGACCCTAAGTCCAGGGGTCAATTCCCGTACTGCACACTGCTTCCTCCTTCAGCAAGCCATGGGTCACATGATCTTTCCTATTGTGCTGCTATTTCTACAACTAAGCCCACGTGCTACTTCCTGTCGAATTATTAAAAACAGTAAAACATCAATTGACCAGGACCCATGTCATTTCAGCCTTGAGGGAATAAGAAAATGTTTGCGTGACTTTCTTTACCCTGTACTTGACCTTTAGTTTTATTTTCAAGTTTACTGATGACTTTAGTTTTTTAATATCACAATCATTCTTGCATATGTTATGTCACCACCTTATAAGCTTTCCATCACAACAAAGAAAAATAGAAAAGCAAAAAAAGCTAAGAGAGCAGTCATATTTGACAGTATACGCAACAATCCACCCTCGGGACCCATACCTCTCCAGCACAAATGGAGGGCACACTCACCTATTAAAAGAGAAAAGTGGAGAAAAACAAAACACATTCAGAGCAAAGATTTTTTTTTAAATAAAATTTGTTGGTTTTTTTTTAAAGAAAGAATAAGATGATGAGGGTATGTCCTGTACTCTGGATAGAGTCAATCTAGTCACCTATGCCTTCTTTATCTATAATGCTAAATGCTGGATATGAGTCAGCAGAATATTGAGCCTCATGGCCTATAAACATCTCAATCTTTAAAACAAGGTTTACCATACTGTACTTACTAAGGCAGGGGAATATACTAGCATGTACATTTTTAAAAGATCTGTTACAGGTCAACCAGAAAATTCAATTAACTAGAATGTACCATTCCCCAAGCATTCTGGTTAATCAAGGCTTTACTGTCATTCACATTTGATTCCTGGGTTAATTTAATATTTGTACAGAGAGGACAATTGATCTGGCAGAGTGTGCCTAGAGACAGAGATAGAGGCAGAGATGTTTCCCAGAGTAGCCACAGAATGGACCACTGCTCGTGCTTCCCCTCATCTTTCTGATCTCTGAGGTCCTTTCTAGGACTGAGATTCCATAATCCTTCTATGATCGATGATCCTTCAGCTCCATTTCCTTTTCTGCCAAACACAATAGAAGCCTTTAAAATGTGTTTCTGTAACAAAACATCATCTTTACCAAGCAGCACAGGAAGCATTTTTCAGTTTATAAACCTGTAACTCCGATACCGTCTCCCTTTTGCCCTCTGCATAAGACCATAAACATCCCGAGCTCTGTATCATGCCCATTCTTTTTTTTTTCCTAATGGAAGCTCCCTCCTGGATATCCCCAAAGAGAAAGATGTGTCTGGTAAGTGGGAGAGGTCAAACATGAGCATGGCTATTTATTACATCCACTGCAACCAGATGGAACTAACATCATCCATCAAAGAACTCGTCATCCTCATCACATTAGCTTCTTATAAAAAGCCTCCTGCTCTTTCCCCCACAGTCCAGTTCTCACTCCCTCTGTCTCCTTCTCTCTCCTCCTCCTCCTCCTCTCTCCCTCTGTCTCTCTCTCTCTCTCTCTTCCATGCACTTTCAGAAAATGAACCCTCTCTAACCCCATTGCTGTTCTCCTTAAATCATCACTACCCATCACTTCGTGGCTATTTTTAAACTTTACTTTTATCAATACTCATCCCGTAGCTCGGGGAGATATTAAAACTGTACCGGGGCAAGGAAGGGCGTTTCTGACACTTGCTCCCTCATTCATCAGTTCCTCATAGGCCCGTTGGTGACAATGAAAAGATTTCACAAAGGCGTGCAGCAGAAACTCATTCTCCTGCTCATCCATCATGCTCAACCTAGCAGCGGTTCCACTGACCTAATCTGCAATGCCTCGGTGCTCACTGGAGATTTCTTAAAGGCACTCTTCATTGTTGTTAGTAACAAAGAATAGGCCTGGGCTATTAGATAAGGAGGGTAAATGGTGCAAGGATTAATGTAATATTCCTCCTTTGCCTGAGTTCTGGGTTCAAAGACTGTGGTGGCAAGATTAGGCAAGTATCTCTCCTCTCTCACAGTGCCACACGTAGGCATTTGTAGTTTGGGCAAGGAGGACTCAGGTAGGGAGGTCATTTTTCAAGAAGCAATTGGAATGTAACTAAGGCTAGGAATACCATCATCGATTCATTGCCCATCTTCAGTGATAGGCTAGCCAGTGTCTACTGACAAGGAAAGACATTTCCACAACAACTACTCATAGATTTAAGCTAAAAGGGATCATTGAGGTCAAATGCAACTTCCTAAAAGTCTCCATTTCCTTTGTTGTAAGAACTCAGTCCTTTCGCACAAGGGCAACCAAGGGAGGCTAGACTATCTCTATACCTGAGAGTCTTGGAGGGTGGCTCTCTTTTTCAGCTGGGTTTTGCTCACATATTGCCTAGGAACCAAGTATGGACTAGGGAACCTCAAAAGCCCTCTTCCTGCCCTGTTTCCTTGAAGGAAAGCAGAGATGCCAAATATATAAGCAACACCACCCAATGAAGCCAAAACCAGATTAAAATGTTATTGGGAAATATTTACCAAAACACAGAAAAATACAACAGAACATAGATAATGCTGACATAGCTAGAAAACATAGTTTTCTAAGTCAACATGCAGCTTCTATGCAAATGAGTGGCCCCTGTTTTTATTTGAATTTGATAACAGTGATATAAAGAGTAGCAATAAGACCAAACCAACTCTCCAGAAAGGAATGGAAGAAAGCAGCAAAATCCCACTAAGAAATTTAGAATGTTGTTTTGTTTTGTTTTTTTAAGAGTGAAGGTAAAAAAACAGTCTTATCACAATGACATAATCACAATAGAATAGCGATGGTGGACAGAGAAAGAGGTAAGAACAATGTTACTGTACAAAAATGGGATTTCTCTCCAAGATTTCAGAGCTTTCTATCTGGTCATTGTACACAGATCTGGCCATGCCTCTCTTCTGCTCAGAAAACTTTGGGGGATTTCTACTATCTATCAAGTAAAAGCCCAGTCTTCTTTGCTTGGCCTTCAAGAAAGGAAGAAAGAGAGAGAAAGAAAGAAAGACAGAAAGACAGAAAGGAAAGAAAGGAAAAAGAGAGAAAGAGAGAGAGAGAGAAAGAAAGAAAGAAAGAAAGAAAGAAAGAAAGAAAGAAAGAAAGAAAGAAAGAAAAGAAATACATGGTAATTTGAGGAGAGTATGAGCATTAGTAATTGGGGGAATCAAAGAAAGCTTCATAGAAGGCATGGTATATTAGCCAAGCCTGGAAAGCAAATAATGATTATGAGAGATAGAGATGTGGAGGCATTATTCCTAGGCATGGGGGATGGCTGGCTAAAAGCACAGTGGTGGAAGACAGAACCCTTAATATTACAGCATGCAGGAACATCATAGCAAGTGAAGGGCAGTAATTTGAAAGAAGAAAGCTTGGTTAGAGACAGATGGTGGAGAAAGAAAAGCGGATGGGGGAGAAAATGATGTGAAGGTGGAATCAATAGTCTGGGGTCACCCTACATCTTATTCTATGTTACTTTCATCTGTGTGTTATTTCCATTACTCTAGCTTCATACATTTCCCCCCAAACAAAATGTGCATTTGCCTACTTTAATGCCTTTGAATGTGCTGTGCCATAAGACAGGAACATTCTCCTTCCTTTTCTGCATCTGCTGAATTCCAACACACCCTTTACAGACCACTCCAAAGGCCCCTTCTTTGAGGAAGTCTTCCTGGATTCCCTCAGTGGATTGTGACCTGACCTCTCTCCTTGGAGATCTCACCTAGCAGTCTTTTTACACCTCTCCAGTGTTCTTGTCATGTGAATCCTCAGCCTACCTTTTAAAGCCCTCCACCATTTGACTCCCACCAGCCATTAGAGTCTTGTTTCACATAACTACCTCTCTTTTACTCTCAGTCCCAGTCCAACTGGCCTGTTACACTCCAAACACAACCTTCAATCTCCCACCTCCATGACTTTGAGCAAGCCAGTCCCCCTACCTGGTATGCACCCTCCTCAACTTTGACTCTTAGAATTCCTCACTTCCTTCCAAGTCTAACTCAGGTGCCACCTCCTACACGAAGTCTTCATTGATCTTCTCAGAGCTCCCCGTTTGAAAACATTTTATACGACTTCACAGAGAGGCTATATTCACTTCTCTGGCTGTGTATGATCATAGATTCAGAGAGCTTCAAGGGACTTCAGAGACCATCCAGTCCAAACCTCCCATTTTATAGGAGACAACGGGAGAGGGGAGGAAGGGTGAGATTTGAATAAATGGTTGTCTGATTCTAAATCCATTGCTCTTTCCATGGTACCCAGCCAAATGGAAGCTCCTTGAGGACAGAAATAGTTTTATGTTTGTCTTTGTATAGTACATTACTTAGCATAGAGCATTGTACAAGTGCTAATAATGTTTTCACTAGCAAGTGCAGGCCTGTTGAAGTAGTCTGGCCCTGGTGCAGGCAACAAGGAGGTATATTGTGGAGAGGACCCCAGAGGAAAGGCAGAGTTCTCAGACAAGGAACCATCTTCCCAGCAGGTCTCTGGTGTAGCATCAGGTATGAATTGTGGAGAAGGAGGCAAGTACAGCCTCTGGGCATCTGACTAAAAGAATTTGTTACACAATGTGCCTCAGTCCCAGTGGGCATTGCTAAGGGTTCTAACACAGGGAAAGAGCCAAAGCTACTGCCCCAAAATTGAGATGGAGATGGTGGTAGCTCCCCAGGAGAAGACACTATTCCTAGATCTAGCCTCAAGTATTTCCACAGTACCTTGATAGTCTTCTTAGGTGGATGGAACAACCCTAAGACATTACATTAACACAATTCAAGAGTATTAATCCATTACGTCCTTCTTCGCTCCCCCAACACCTAGCAGAGTGCCTTGGCTAGTCAGTGCCTAATAAATGTTTGTTAATTGACTGATTGATATATTCTATGAGTCATCTTTCCTCCAAGAATACCACTTCCTGCCAGGAGTGGAATTCTTTGAACATCCATGCTCCCTACTCCACAAACCACTTCTGTCAAATCCTACCTTGGAACAAGCCTTGTCAAACCTTCAGAAGACTACATTTACTCGAGCCTCATGCCTGGCTTCAGTCCTCAGTAGACATTTGGAGGTGGTAAATCTGATGCGGGAAGGAAAACCCTGACCTATAGGTTATCTGTTTTTGTTCCAATGGCTTTTTCAGATACTGTTTACACCTGTTCTTACTTGGACTCAGAGGCCCAGGTTAGGGAAGTTCTATATACAGGGAGGTATATGCTGACACTCCCTTCATCCACTAGACCACACATGGGCATGGCTTTAGTTCACAGACCACCTACTCTTTTCACCCCCATTTTCTGCTTATAAAAAAACACCTTCAACAAAAGGAATGATAAATCTCTTCATTCGGACACTTACTCTTACAAGGGTTTTGGATAGCTCTTCATTTCACATTAAACCTGTGCCTTCATCCATAGGATGCCCTCTCTCCTATCTTCCTGTTCCAAGCACCTATCACAGTGCTAAATTCACAACAGACATTTGCTAAATAAATACTCATTGTCTTGAACTAAGTCATTCATTCATTCAACAAGTGCCTATTAAATGCTTACTATTTCAGGGATGGTGATAGGTGCCAGGAACACAAGACTGGAAATGAAACAGTCCCTGCCCTCAGGGAATATTACAATCTACTAAGAGATATAAGATACACATTAATAAATGTCAAAAGTGAGACAGGCTGTGATTTCTGCTGGAGGGAATACAGATACATAAATAAATGCAAAAATAAGCCCCTGATTTCACTGCTGTGGGGACCTCCCTGGTGAGGAAATACCTACCTTCTATCAACCTGGATTGGTGGTTTGTTGTTCTGAGGGGCTGCTTAGAGATCACGATGAAGTGACCTGCTCACAGAGTTACTATGTGGCAGTTAGATCATGGAGAGCAGCTTTGTAGTAAGTAGACCAGGCCAGACTACAAAGGAAGTACAAGGTAATTTTGAGGAGCAAAGGATGAACAACAGGAAAGACAAGGAAAGGTCTCATCTAAGAGGCGGCAATGAAGCCAAACCTTGAAGAAAAATGGGGGGGGGGTGGAGTAAGGAGAGCATTCCAAGAATGGGATTGGTCTGTACTCAGAAACAAGAAGCAGAATGTTGGAGACAGATGACAGTGAGTGGGTTGGTTTGATTTGAATATAGAGTGCATGAGAGAAAGTTTATACGTGATTAGCTTTTAAAGGCTCATTTAAAAAGCAAAATTGTGAAAGTCTTAAATTCCCAGATGGAGTTTTTAGTTTATTCTAGAGGCAACAGACAGCCATTGAAGTTTCTTGAGCAGAACGTTTCAGTCAGAAGGGTTATTGCAATGGTCTTGGTGAGAGATGATGAAGGTCTGAACTAGGGTAATAGAGTTCTTGCTTTCTTTCAAGACTCATCTCAAGCACTGCCTTCTACATGATGTGTTTCTTAATCCCCCAAACTGCTGATGCACTCCCTCTTGTATTCATTATATATAATGAATTATATATATATATTTATATGTATATTATATAGTATATATATTATATTATATATATAATCATTAGCTTGTATTCATTATATAGAAATATATGTATATAGCACATATTGCATGTAACATATGTATACACACCCATATATATACATACATTAGACATGTATCCACTTACATGTGTATACATATGTGTGTATATGTATGTATGCATGTGTGTACATGCCTCTCACATTTAAATGCAAGCTCCTTTAAGGCCAGGGCTAAAGTCTTTTTGTCTTTGTAACCCCAACACTTAGTAAAGTACTAGCACATGACAGGCTCTTAATAAATGTTTGTAGACTGCTTGCTTGCTTTATTGGGAAGAAACCTGAAAGAGGTTAAATGACTTGTCTAAGGTCAATCAGCAAGTTAGCTGCAAAGCTAGAAGATAAACACTGGGTGAACCTCCCATACTAACTCAGGGCAGAATCAAATGGTAAGGCAATGTCATTTCATACACAACAATGGCCTTCTCCAGCTTGGGCACCTTCCTGAACCTTTGGTAGTCCTCAAATCATATGTGGCAAACCACTGATCTCTAATCACAAACTCCTTCCAGGGACCTCAAAAGTTCTTAGGTCGTTCTAGGGCAGCAAGGGGCAGTCATCTTGTAGTAACCCCAGATTCTTGGTTTGTCCTACCTGGCACCAGTGAAACCAGACTTCAACAACTCTGGGTTGTAATCATTCTGATTCTCTGTTCTAACAACTAGAAACAAAGCTAGAAATGTGATCTTGTTTCCTCCAATAAAATGTTCCGATGTCATACTCCAGCATGTGAGGTATATTATCCAATGTGTTAGATTACAAATTATTATTGCAGTAAATATAGCGAGCTGAAGATGCATCGTGTCAGGGCTATTTATGGGTATGATCTGCCCCATTTTGAGGATGGGGCACCAGAAAGCACTATAAGAAAATTAATCTAAATCAGGCTAATGCACATTCTAGTTGGCAGATTAAGGTCTTTGGAAACCAGGAAAGAGATGAAAAAGTGAAAAAGCATAGAAGGGTTGCAAAAGCAAAGGAGTAAAGTCCCCAGTGTCCCCAAGGCAAGAAGCCAGGGCTGATTTCTCTTTTTGCTATCAGTGAAGGTGAACAACAAAACCATTTATTCAAGAAGCATCTTGGGGGGGAAGAATTCCCCCTAAACTTCCTAAAAAATATTTAAGTATTTAAGAAAATTTTCTCTCCAATTTTCTTGGCTTATATTAAATCTGGGTTATTTACCATGCATCTAACACCTTGAAAACTTGGTAAATCCTTTCACCCAAAATATCCCTCATTTATTCTAGCTGACAGGGTTATATCCTTAAAATTAAAAAAAAAAACCTATGAACTTACTATAAGAGGGAAAGAAAGAACAAGAAAGGAGAGAGAAAAGAGAGAAGAGAGAGAGAAAGAGAGAGAGAGGAGAGAGAGATGAGAGAGAGAGACAGAGACAGAGATGAGAGAGAGAGACAGAGACAGAGATGAGAGAGAGAGAGATGAGAGAGAGAGAGAAAGAGAGAGAAAGAGAGAGAGAGAGAGAACACACGACATATCTGAAGAAAACCATTTCAGAATTTTTCTCCAACACTTATCTCCAAAATGGCCCATTTGATTCATGAACATCTCTAATGTATATCATCAGTGACTGAAGGAGTTTTTTTATATGATTTTTGACAATTTAACAAGTCCTCCTGACAAATTAAATGGTTGTGTTGACAACTTAACTGTACTGCCAATCAATATTTTCAATTACTTTCATTGTCATTCAGAAAAAATACAACACGAGGTCACACAGTGGTAAAACCAAGGAAAGAAAAGAGAACGATGCACATTCAGTGTTGGGGGGTGGAGGCAAGGTGGGAGGAGAAACTTAAATGAAACTTGGAGACACAACCTACAGTTTCTGGGTTCTCAGGTCTGGGCAGCTCCCTGAATCTCTGAGATGTGTTTCTTCATTGAGGTCCCAGGGGGGCTACTCTGTATGGCTTCGCAATGGAATCACCTCCCTTCCTATGAGCTATTTAAAAGTCATTAAATTTGAGCCTCTGCCACACAGGATTTCATTAAAAATCCCTTCCTCCTTGTGTCTGGCTCTTTAGGGTTTTTAAATGACTGTCCAGAACCCACTCTCACTCCCAACCCAGGTTTAGGAGTTGATGGGTTAGTTTGAAAAATTCAACCCATAGACTGTCAAGTCGGAGGTCAGCCTTTTTAAGGTTTCAAAGAGGGTAGCAGAGAATCAATATTTTTAAATGTGTATTATCACAGAGGGAAAGAGGTTCATCAAAGAAGGGAAATATGTCACTGATGTAGTTTCCATATTTTCCAACTCTGTTGTATTACCAGCCTCCCCAATAATCTTGACAATAATACAGGTTAGAGGAAAAAGTAAGAATGAGGTATATTTAAATGGCCTTTCACATAAAGGATTGAAAAAGGACATTTTACAGAATATATACCCAGAATATATATGCCCAGAACCAAGAGATCTGAAAGGGCCAGTAACTGGGGTGACTTTGCAACCCCCCAGCATCTTCCAAACCCCTAGCTCTGTAAGGAGGGAAGGGTCTCACCTGCTGCTAGGATTGCTTAGAAGCTTGACCATATATCTACTAATCTTCCACCCTCATTAGTTTCATCTCCTCCCTCCCCACCTTTCCCATCATGCCATTTTCTGAACAATGCACAACTTTGCTTCATGTTGGCCTCCCACTTGGAATGTTCCCCCTCTTCCTCTCTGCCTAGCCAACAACTCCATCCTTTGAGGTTCAGTGTCAAGTACCCCTTGTCTCCTTGGATCTTTGTCTAACTATTCCATCTCACAGAGATCTCTCTTCTCATGGACAGCTTTCTAACAGTCACTAGGGGAAAGAGAGAGGGAAGTAAGCAGAACCATTGATCACAACAAGGTAAATGGAAACAAAAATTTTAAATTTGAACATTATGGAATAATAATAACAAAATCTGGCCTCAAAAAGAGTTGAGCAATTGCAGGGGTGGAGGACTGAATGTGCTGTCGCACATGACGGACGCCCTACACTGATATTTCTTCTTCCTTTTTCTTTAACTTTCTAATAGGTGTGTGTTTGGCTTTTAATGAACAAACACGCATTTTTTTTCTCTCTCACATATCTGCCAACATTGACAGGGCTAAGGGGATTCTTCTAACAACTACGCATCGTCAAGTAAGACACGTTCTGACCTTGGCCATATCGCGTATGTGTAGAAGTCTATAATACGTATGTATGATTGCGCGCGTCGAGTCCGTAGAGGTGCTGCCTTGTGCTGATTAATGTTTTCACGTCTTTCAGAGGTGTTTGTTTTAACAATGCTGATATTATTGCTCATATTGTTCTCCTGGCTTTAATCACTTCGTTCTATATAGAAGTCTTCCCAGATTGCTCTGAAATTGTCCCTTTCATCATTTTTTATGGCGCAATAATACTACACGAGGGACAATTAGGTGATGTAGGTAGGATAAAGTGCTGGCCCTAGAGTCAGAAGGAACTGTGTTCAAATCCAACCTTAGAGGCTTATTAAGCTGAATGACCCTGGACAAGTCACTTAACCCTGTCTGCCTCAGTTTCCTTATCTATAAAATGAACTGGAGAAGGAAATGGCAAATAACTCCAGTATCTTTACCAAGAAAATCCCAAATGGGGCCACAGAGTTAGATATGACTAAGCAACAATAACAAAATATTTCAACTACATTCATATAGCATCACTTATTTACCCATACCCCAGATGATGGGTATCCCTTAAGTTTCTAATTTTTCGCTACTTCAAAAGGAACTGCTATGAATAATTTTTTCACATATGAGTTCTTTTCTTCTTTCTTTGATCTTATTGGGGAACAGGCCTAGGAGTGGTATTTCTGCATCAATGGGTATGCAGAGTTTGGTACTTGGGGACACAATTCCAAATTGTTTTCCAGAATGGCTGAGTTGACTTACAACCCCTGCAACTATGCACTGATATACTAGTTTTCCCATAGCCCCTCAAAAATTTGTGATTTTTTTTGGTTGTCTTACCCAAGAGATTGCTCTCTGGGTAGGACAAAGGGATACAATGGGAAATAAATGTGAAATAAAAGGAGAAGACACAAAAAATATGTAACAAAAAAACCAAGTCATTAATACAATACTTTGTTACTACTTATTTTTACTCTAAATCTCATACCATCTTGCATTTATTACTATTATTATTAAAACATTAAATATATTAAGTATTTTGTATAGATTAGCTTTGCCTCCAACCGAGGCTGAAAGCTCTTTGAGACCAGGAGTAGTATCTTCTGTCGCTCATAGCTCATGGTAGGGTTGAAGTATAATAGTGTTTAGAGCTGAGAGAGACATTATAGATAATCTCTCTAACCCACTGATTTTGCAGGTGAGAAAGCTGAGATCCTGTGATTGTAAGTTACTTGCCCAAGGTCACACATAAATAGCAGTCATGTTTCGACACCACATCTTCCAATTTCACATCCACAGCCTTTTTCATTAGTTAATTTTGTCTCTTGGAACTCAATAAAAACTAACAGAATGAATTAGTACCACTGTAGTCATCAGTAAAACAAATAAATATACAAAAAAACTAACCAACCAACAGTCCCTAAGTCTATCACTAAATTCCAATACCATGAGACCCAGTGAACATAGGGTCTAGCCATTACAGGTTGCCTAACTGTTGGAAAGAGTCAGGATACCTTGTGTGTTTGGCGTAATGAGATGGGGGCAAAATCCAGGATTTTATCTCTCTTTGTGCCTCTGTCTGTCAATCTCTGTCTCTATGTTTGTCTGGCTGTCTCTGTCTCTCTCTCTATCTCTATCTCTTTCTGTGTCTGTCTGTCTTTCTGTCATCTCTGTCTGTGTCTCTCTGTCTCTATCTGTCTGCCTCTGTCTCTGTCTGTTTACAAAAGATTGTTCCTAAGGCTGGGCTTCCCATTTTCTTGGCAGCAAAATAACTTAGAGAAACATCCCCTGTAAAAGTAAATAAAAGTCCAAGAATCATCTAAATTTCAAATAATATTCTTTTATTCAAGAATTTATTAACTGGTTCCTCAGAAAGGGGCACAATGTTACTGTTAGCATTTGATGAGGAATTTTAACTGCTTACTGGAAGCATCACCTAGCCCACTCCCTCATGGAAGCCCATTAATAGAGGAGTTTTGGCCTTAACTTGACAGGGTCCAGGCTGTCACCAGAACTTCTCTAGGTCATCTCCATACTGAGCCTTCTTTACCAAGACTATCATTTCCACCTTTTCCCCAGGGGAACTTTGGACCCCACCTGGGAGTCATTGAAAGACTTTACCTTATCTTACAAAATCAGTTACGCTTTCATCCCTATTCCTGTCATCTCCAGGTTGCAACTATATGCATATTCACCCCTCCTTTGAGCCCCCATTTTTGTATGGTCTTCTGTTAGAATATAAGCTTCTTTTTTTTTT
>CM053582.1:533405641-533433141 GCA_028627135.1 Pseudochirops cupreus
GCTGACTTTAGTGGGAAGTATCTTTGTGTGCGTTTTGGAGTTCCAGGATTGGTTTAGAGTCCTATTTTATGGGTATTTTGGGGTGGCTATGTGAGAGCTGCGATATGTTGCTGCTTCTACGCTGCCATCTTGGCTCCGCCCCTAGAATATAAGCTTCTTGAGGGAAGGGACTGGCTTGTTTACTTGCATTTGCATCCTAGAATTTAGCACAATATTAAAAAAAAAAAGCCCAACCACGGGATAAGAGCTAAATTCTGTTTTCTCTGGTCTAAAAAAGTCCCTCTATGCTTGGCCACAGAGGCTACCCCACGGTATCCCCCAATTCTTGATACTGTCCTATTCTATTCAGTGTATGAGGCTAGGTTGCCCTGAATCTGTTCCCAATAAGGATTCTAGGAGGCATACTCTTTTTCTTCTTGGCTGTAGCATGTGTGGTTTTTTCCTAAAGCGTTGGGAAGAGGCCCTTGAGGCTAGAATATTAAGACTGTCACTGTCACCCCCATCGCAATGTGGAAGAAAACCAAACCTGCTGCATGATTGCAGTCAGGATTTATGTGCTCTTAGAAGAGGTGATCAAGGTCCCTTATGAAACTGCATTGCATTTTGGGGGATGGCAATTACAAAAGAAGTCTTTGAAGAGATGCCAGCTTGACTCAATACACCATGGTGCCCGTGGCTTGCTTTCTTTTTTTTTTCAAAGAACACTCTCTACCCATGTTTGTGAGCTTATGTTTTTCAACATCAGTCATTTAAAAAATTTTTTTTCAGATGTCCATCAGTTCTACCAAGGTGCAAAATGAAATAAAAACATGTATTCTGTGAAAACACCCAGTATGGAAGTTTATCTGGGGGAAAGACTAGGTCCTCAAAGCGGATGCCATGGCTTGTGTTACTAGAAAACCAATGGATTCTGCTCAGTTCTGTTAACCATCAGCAATTATCTTCCTGTCAAAGCTAAAGGTAACAAATTTCCCCATATCCAGCAAGGCTATATCATCAACTGGACACCAACATCATCTGACGGAAAGTAAATCACCGAGCAGCCCACGGCGCTGACAGACAAATGTGCTGCCTCAGAAAATCCAGGCCTATCGCTCAGAGGGGGGAAAAAGGTTCTCTCAGCTGGTCTCTCTGAGAAGAGATTAAATGGTGCAGATGCGCTAAGTACAGTATGGAGCAAATCCTAAATATGAGAATTATTAATGGACTTTACACTGGCCTTTTTAATCTGTTGCCAACATATGCTCATCTATTTTACCTTGGTCTGTCTTGCCTCCTGACGGACATTAAAGGCAGAGGCTGTGCATTATCCCAGCCTTAATCAGAGCCAACAGCTCAAGAACAATGTACTTCCACCTATCAAGCAGAGAACGTTTTAGCAAGAGCTGTTCCTTTATAATGAAGACTGTGTAATAAAAGATACCACTAATATGTCCTGTCCGTATACTTAACAATAACATTCATTCCGTGATATGCTCCATAATGGGGATATCAGTTCTGAACCTGCTCACTAACAAAGTGCTGCATTATCACAAGGCAATTGGAACTTGGCTGGAATTCCGTGATAATCGGTACTTGGAAGCAGCATTTCCCCCCAAAGGACACATGGCATAAATGTCAGGCTGTATAACAGAAAAACTACCACTTTAAAAAAAAGCCACCTTTAACCCTCACAATCACCATTGGTCTGGGGGAACACACAGATTAGGTTCTATTATGCAAATAGCTCTCAAGGGAATTCCTGTTTTCCTGATTAACATGTGTACCTGTAGCTACAATCACCGTGTATATGCATATGCATGACCGTTTTTTTTTTTGAAATATTTATTTCAGATCTCAAAACCAAGGCGCATGGATGCTAATGCATGCTTCAGACTATGAAGGTGTGGTAAAAGATAAAGAAGACAAAGCCTCACTCTCAGGGGTATTTCTAACTTCCTTCAAAGCACTGTTTGGATGCTCTCACTTATGAGACCTTTCCTGATCCACCCTCCCCTGTTGCAGAGACCATCTTCCACTGGAAATTATTTTGCGTTATTTTGTATATTCTTTGAATTTGTGTATTCTTTGTATCTCCTTAATTACACTGTGTATCCATGTTCCCAAAGAGAATGCAAGTTCCTTGAGGGCAGAGAATGCTCAGAGATGTGCTGGTAAAAGTTTAACAAAATTGGATCACCTCAAAGTATGATTTTTTTTTAAAAAAACATTTAATCTGCCTCATATATACATATATGTATATATTTAGTAATACTTTCTCCATAGTCTAGCCAATCAACAAAACAATAAATTAAGCCCTGGTTTCTAGCATTTTTTAAATTTCTGAGATATAAATGTTTACACCAAAAATTTAACAATCAGCTTGAGAGTTAGTACTGGCTCCAAAACACTCTGGGGATTAATTTTTTATTTTTTTGTCTTTGTAATCCTAACAGCACAATGCTTCACACAATGAAGGTTCTTAGTATGGCCACAAAATGGAAGTGGCCTCCTCTACTTCAATGGACAAAACATACATAGAAAGGAAACAACTGGGGAAGGTGATAAGAAATCTGAAATATCTGAGTTCAAACCTTGCCTCTGACATATACTGACTATGTGACCTTGGGCTCATTTTTTAAGCTCTTGGTGCCTCAGGCAACTCTGAGACTAGTATCATAGATGAGTCGCCAATATGCCTTAATGGAGGGACTTTTCACAAATAGAATTCTCTACATGAATCAAATAACAGGTCTAGAAAAACAATGATGAAAACAACAATGATACCTCCTCCTTCTCTGATTTCTTTAGGATTGTAAAACACTTTCCTCATAACAACCCTGCCAGGTAAGCGACTATTGTTATATCTGTTTTCTGGATGGGATGTCTACAACTCAGAGGGAAAGTGACTTGCCCGTGGTCATTCAGAATGTAATCACGTGAACAAATCTGTAGGACAGACAAATGCGATGATGTGTAAGTCATATATCATGTATGCTGGTCTGTTTGTGCTCTTTAGTCTCTGTGACAGCCTGTATGTACCTGCAAGAAAGCTATTAATATAAATGATTGGATTTAGGGAATGTGATCTGGCGCTGGTACAGAATGCCACCCAAGCGATCCGAACTATGATCCTGACCTCATCTGTATTTTATTTTAGAACCCTGAGTTAAATGGTCTCACAAACACCAATTCTTAATTATTCTAGGTAAGAGAGGACAGAGAGAACTTGGACGTTCTAGAACAGTGGTTCTCAACCTTCCTAATGCCGCAACCCTTTAATACTCATATGTGGGCGTATCTGTATGTAGGTGGGCCCGCCTGGAGACAGATAGAGGAGCAGTGTCTCGGTTCCTAAGACCATCGGGAATATGTGTTTTCCAATGGTCTTAGGCGATCCCCAAAGGGGTCGCGACCCACAGGTTGAGAACCGCTATTCTAAAACCATAGACAACCCAGAACTTCTTCTAACCCCTCCCTATTTGAATAAAATGCATAGGTCTAAGGTTACCAACAATCTCTTAATTACTAAATCTAATGGCATTTTATGAGTCTTCATCTTTCTTGACCTTTCAGTAGCATCTGACACTGCTGACCCCTCCCCACTCCCACTTTGACTTTCTTCCTCCTTTAGTTTTCAGAACAATGCTCTGCTGATTTCCTCTTCTGAATTACCTGACCAATCTTTCTAGAGAATCTCCTATTCTGTAAAAACACTCATGTTTCCTGACCATGAGTGAGTAAACACCAGTATTCTGTCTAGGGTCCTTTTCTTTTTTCCATGTATACTCACTCTCTCATCTACTCTCATGTGTTTAACTACCAGTTCTAAGGAGAGGATTTCCAAATCTATATATCTAGCCTTTATCTCTCACCTGAGTTCCAGTCTCATGTCACTAACTGCTTATTAGAATTTCCTATGGGATAGCCCATGGGTATATGAAACTCAACATGTCTACAACATAACTCATTATCTTATCTCCCAAACCCATTCCCCTTCCTAACTTCCTTAATTCTATTAATGGCACCACTGTCCTCCGAGTCAACCTGGTCCACAACCTCAGAGTCATCCCTGAATCCCCAACTGTCCCTCCAGTCCTCAAGTCTAATCACTTATAAGGCTTTGTCAATTCTACCTCTCACATCTCTCCTCTTCTCTCCATCCACCATACTAGGTTAGACCTGCATTATTTCTGACCTAGACAAGTTGCATCTACTTAAATACATTCTGTATCCCTGTTCCCATGGCTCCTTGTGGACAGGAGCTGTGCTGGTAAAAGTTTAACAACTGGATTGCCTCAAAGCCTGAATTTTTTTTGTTTAATCTGCATCAGAGTCTGCATCAAGTCTCCTAATGTGTTCCCCTCTTTCCAGTCATTGCAATCTCAAATATATCCTCCACACAGCTGATCAAATTAACATTCCTTCATGTGTCTGACCATGTCATTCCCTTACTCAAAAATCTTCAGTTGTTACTAGGACAACATGTAAACATCTATTAGAATTAAAGCTCCTAGGTACTTGGGATTGTTTTATTCTTTGTGCCTGACACATACTAAGAACTGAATATACACTTGTAGATTAAGTAGGTGCTAAATAAATGCCTACTACACTGAATTAAATTACTGATGCGAAGGCCAGTATATAGTGAAGAGTGGCTACTTTAACTATGGGAATACCAATCACACACACACACACACACGCACGCACGCACGCACGCACGCATGTACAAACACACGAAAAAAGATAACTCTCTCATCCAGAGAGAAGTTACTAGGCTTTAGAACTGAGAAGGGTACACCCAAGACCTAGTAAGCAGGGGGAGTGGAGAATAGGGGCTACAGGAGGCAAAAGCCATGGAAGGACAGTCGATTAAACCGAACAGCTGGGCCAAGTCACTTCTGGCTCTAAACCTGAGTTTCTTCATCTAAGAAATAAGTGGGCTGGACTAGTTTTTCTCCAAAGTCCCCTCCAGTTATCAAGTCCATGTTTTAAGGCGGATAGATATCAGAATATTTCCCAGTGATGATGGGAAGAAAGACTATGTAGGCACTAGAAAAATAGAATGGCAGGAGATAGTATCACAGAGAAAGAAAAAAAATATGGAAAGGAGAGGTTGATGCCTCGAAATTTACAGACATATGCATTGTGTGCACTAGACAAGAGAAGATACTTAATCCTCTTTGCTTAATGTTCTAACCCCATGGTTCTCAACCTTCCTAATGCTGCAACCCTTTAATACAGTTCCTCATGTTGTGGTGACCCCCCCACCATAAAATTATTCTCATTGCTACTTCATAACTGTAATTTTGCTACTGTTATGAATCGTAATGTAAATATCCGATACGCAGGATATATTTTCTTTGTTACAAATTGAACATGACCCACAGGTTGAGAACCACTGTTCTAACCCAATTGGTCATGGCTGAGTCAAAGGGAAGCAACAGAATTGGGGTAGACAGTCTCAGCTGTCCCCTTCCCATTCCCTCCCCCCTTTCTATAGGAGGCTTCCACATCTTCAATTCCTCTCTCAAATTAAATTCCAGAGTCTGATCTGATTTGTCACATGAGAAAATGAGGTCCTTGCCCTCCTCATGGCAGATAACAGCCCAAAGACTCCTTCCAACTCAACTTCATGCCTTGTGGTAGCACAGGGGAAAAGCTCTCAATCGGTTCCTCAGTTTCCCCCTCATAGTCATTCTTTTGGGGCACACTAACAGATCAGTAGCCCTCAGGAAGCCTCAGTGATTCTCTGAGGGGCTCAGTTAAACCCTGAAGGCATTCATACAATGGGAAGGCAGTAAAGCAGCTTTCTTTTTAAAGGGAGAGGGCTGGGAGGGGTAACAGCCCGCCCTGGAATTCTGCCACCAACTTGTTCTAGCACTGGCACTGATCTGGGGATATTAAGCCTGGATAAAAGAAGGAAAATGGATCCAATGTTTTCCAGTGATTAAAGGGAATTGATACAGAAGAGGGAATAGATGTATTCTGTTTGTCCATTGAGGGCAAAACTTGGTGAAAATGACCCAAAAAAAGGTTCACTTAGGTTGGATATAAGGCAAAAAGTTGCAAACAATTAGAGCTATCCAAAAGTGGGATGCACAGCCTCTGAAGTAGTGACTTGCCATCCAGCAGAGGTCTTTAAGTGAAAACTGGATGTCCACTTATGAGAGGGACACTGTAGAAAGTTCAAGTAAGTGTTAAAGGAGATGGCCTATGAAATCCTCTGTAATTCTGGGCACAGGCAATCACAAATTATTTACCTACTGGCCTATGGACCTTTGTTGTTGTACTTTGTCACTTGCATCCAACTCTTTGTGACCCCATGTGGGGTTTTCTTGGTAGAGATACTGGAATGGTTTTCCATTTCCTTCTCCAGCTCATTTTACAGATGAGAAAACCAAGGCAAATGGGGTTAAATGACTTGCCCAGGGTCACACAACTAATAAGTGTCTGAGGCCAGATTTGAACTCAGGAAGATGACTCTTTCTGACTCCAGGCCTGCACTACATCCACTGCACCAACTAGATGTCCTATGGGTCAACCATCTACCAGTCGGCCTAGTATAACTAGGGGTAGATCATAGCTGGTCTGCTAAGCAGAGGAAGCTAATTTCGACTCTCTCTCTCTCTCTCTCTTTTAATTAATGGGGGATAAAGAAATGAAATAGTTTATTTAAAACAACAGAGAAGCCAAAAATTCCTTATACTTGGTTGGCAATCATATCCATATCCTTCTTTGGATCCCTCACATAGAGAACTGGTGTTCAATAAGTATTTGTTAATTGATACACTCACTTCCATTCTGCAGTAACTAATTTCTTATTATGTTTTACAGAGTGGTATTCAAATTAGTTCATTGGCATTCCCTGAGTTCCCATCAACCGATGGAAATCCAAGAGCCATGCTGGGGGCACAGGGAGAGACCATTTGGTGATTAAACATTCATGAAGCTGATAACCCACAAAGCAGATAAATGAGATCTGACTGTATCTGACTTAGGACCATATACCCTGTTAGGCTCTTTTACTCAACATCCCAATGAGTGATTCAGCCAGGCTGCCTCATGCCAGGCCCTCTGGCTGCCCCCCAAGGCAAGGGCAGACCATCCCAGAGCCAAGCTGCTTGCCAGTGGCACCTCGCACTCCCCAACCCATCAGGCTGTGGCACCTCAGGCATGAAGTGGCCCACATCGTCACATGGGCTTCGCCTTCCAGTGAGTGCTTAAACTTAAAACATAATCAAAACACCTGTCACGCTGCATCAGTATGATTTATATCACAATACACTAGTACCATGACATTGTGGCTACAGGCTAGTGAGTGCTACAGAGGGAGGACATATTTACCTACCAGCAGGAAATCTCACACAGAACCACTTCAGACCTTACTTGTCTACATATGTCTCAACTAATCTTATTAAATACCTGGTTCCTACTAAAAAGGGGCCCAGAGTTCAGCCAATACATTTTTCTCATCTTCTGGCGCACTTCTGGCTGGTGAGAACCTCTACCACTAATAACTAGGAAGGGGTCAACTTACGAAATTCATCATGGCAGATCCAATGGAGCTTGACTCTGGTGATTTCTCCCATACCCAACGCATGTGGTTAACAAAGAATAAACCAAAAATAGGCTTTATAATCCCAACCTTGGAAATTAGTTGCTTCTCCCCTTAATTGCTGTTTTGGCTGATTATACCTGCCTTTAACTTCCTTGAGAGTGGTTAACTAACAAACTGGTTATTACAGGCTTCATAGAGATTAGAGGTTCAACAAAACCTGATCCAAAGCTGTAACTAGGAGCCATTTGAAATGTTATTGGTTATTATAAAAATACATGGCAATAATTCCCTCTTTAATGAAAGGGAACCTGTGTTTAGTGGTCCCCAGCTTCTTGTTCAGTCTTTGGGAAGGAGATGTGGTCACGACAAATAGCTCTCAGATTATGATGGGCATCTGGGGTGAGTAGGCACAAATAAACACTCACCCCTTAGCATACTCATAAAAATATAAAACTATCACCACATTTGCCATTACAAATGCATAGTTTATGGGTCATAAGCTTCTCATTTCCTAGAGGAATTTGCTAGCTTTGTCTAGGGTTGGGGAGAGGGGGAGTAGTGGGTCAGCAAACCCAACGAAGATCTATCTTGGATGGTACCATGCCACAATGACCTCTATGGAAGAACTCCTCTCTCCGGAAGCATGAAATACCCAGGAGAAAAAACCCCTCACACTCACTCTAGAGAAGTAAGAAATGGCAACATTGTCAAGCGTATGCTGCACTCAAATTATGTGTATACACATATACAATACCCATGTATAATACAGATAAAATATCCACTTAGATAATCTCTCTCTCTGTGTGTGTGTGTGTGTGTGTGTGTGTGTGTGTGTACTATCATGAGAGAGAAAGAGAGAGAGACAGAGAGAGATTAAAAATACTCAAACATCAAAACAAAGTGAATGGGAAGAGGTAACTGAAAAACATAATGAACAAAAAATCCCTCAGAAAACTTAGAAATTCTATGTTTCTGAAGAAGGCCAATTGGACCAAACTGAATAGAACCGAAGTCATGGGCCCAAGGTTATCAAAGTTCCCTATCAATGAGAGCATTGTTAAAGATGTCACGTTGCAATAGGCTCACTACCAATAGCCTCCTAATTGGTCCCCCAGACTCAAGTCCTTCTCCTCTCCAATTCAACCTTGAAACAGTTGTCAAAGTGATTGCTCAGTAAACTCCAGAGCCTTTCTACTTACTACTCATGAGTTCAAATATAACATTTCCTGCTTGCTATTTAAAGTCCTTCATGACCTGGCCTTAACCTACCTTTCCAGTCTTATTTTACCTTATTCTTCTTCACGGTCTATTGTTACCCAACTGGTCTTCTAACTGTTCCCCCACCATGAAATTTCTTCTCCTAGCACCATACCTTTGCTCAGGCTGTCTGCCATGCCTGGAATGCACTTCTTCCTCATCTCTGCATTTTAAAATCCTTAGCCTCCTGGTTAAGGCATAGAATGTTCATCTCACTTAACTGTTAGTGCCTTCTTACCAACCAGTTACCTTGGATTTATACTGTATATGTGTGTGTATATATTTACATATACATATACATGTATGCATGTCATCTTCCCTGATGGAATGCAATTTTATGAGGAGGAATTCTTTCATTTTTGTATGTCTATTCAGAGCCTAGTACCATGCCGGTCACATAGTAGGCATTTAATAAATGCTTCTTGATTGGTTGATTCATTGGAAGCTGGTCCTTGATCTAAAACTATTCCCAGGTTAGGCTGTAATTCCATTCCTCCTAAAGAGAGGTTGATTGGTTGATTACTGGAAATTATTTCCACTCCTATTCTCAATGAGGAGCATCAAGGACTTGGAATCAAGTCTGTTTGGTGAAGGAGTACCAAGTTGTGCCAGCCTTTGGGTATAGAGGAAATTAGGGTTGGGAGCATGTCGTCTGGACTGAAGGGTGAACCATATAATCACCAAGAAAGTAAGGCACTACATAAACCCCAAAGCCAGGAAAGCTATGGAAAACCCAAGTGGTGATAAAATCTTTATGACTCCCTCCCTCCGTAAGTGGCCTGTTCTGCTTTTAAATTAAAAGTCCTTCTCTACTTTTTTTTTTAACACCACCAACAATAACACTTTATGGAGCATTCTGCTTTCTCTGGGCAGTTTATAGTCATTAGTTATTCCATCTGTACAGGGGCCCCAGGAAGTAGGCATGCTAAGGGCACATTTACCCACTTCTCCTGGCATAGAAGATGAGGAAACTCCCAGATGGCAGGTGTCAATGAAACTCCAAGATATTCAGTAAATCAGTAACAAGTCAGAAGGTTTCAACAAAGGCCCCAAACCCAAACTTCCAGGGTTCAGTCTACAAGTCAATTTTACCAGTTTCATTTTGCAAGATGGTGGCATATGACCCATGTTATATAGTGAGTATTTGGCAACCTGTTAGCATACGTAAAGCTTAATAAATTATAGAATCAAGGAACAATTAAAGAAAAAGTAAAGGCAGCATGATTGAGCACAAAGGATGTAAGACTTAGGGTTAAGAGATTAGGTAGAGTTAAGTTCAAATCCAACCTCAATCACTTACTAGTTAAGTACGCATAGACAAGTCATCTCACCTCCTCAGAGTCTTAAGTTCCTCTTTTCTAACTGGAAAGAATGATGACAATGACAGCTAGCATTTATAGCACTTTAAGGCTTACAAAGTGTATTACATGTCTTAGCATATGTGATCCTCACAATAACCCTGTAAATTAGACGCCATTATTATTCCCATATTACAAACAAGGAAATTGAGACTGAGAAAGGTTAAGTGTTAGGTTAGAAAGGTTAAGTCTAGGGTCACAAAGCTAACAGGTGTCCAAGGTGGGATTTGAACTTAGATCTTCCTAACTCCAGGTCCAAAACTATCACCATGTCATCTAGTGGTGCCATATAATGATAATACACTACCTACTTCACAGGGTTATGGCAAGAAAAGTGTTTTGCAAACCATAAATCATGATATAAAGGGAGTGGGTATTCCTTCCATACTCTGATGGGTCTGTGATCTCACTGATAGAGGAATACCAGCCTTGCATATGACATTCCAACCTTACCTACTCATATAGTACAACTCTTCTCCATGTCTTCCCCAATGGACCACCCAATATGCCAAAGACTTTCCTTTAGATATCTAAACCAATGGAGACTTACCATCTCTGGACCACTGACCATCTCTGGACCAAGACCTCTTGTATACCAATAGATCAGATTGGCTATCCAAATGTTATTTCTTATTCTTCTCCCTGATTCACTTTCTCTTCCTATCACACATCTTTCATGATACTTTTTATACCTTTTGTGATGTGCAATACTTCACTGATAATAGACTGTACCCTACTTATTCTCACTACATTTCTCTCCATCTTTTTATCCAGAGGTGATTTTAGGCAAGTTGGCTGCATAATAGAGAGAGTTGTAGATTTGCAGTCAGGAAGACCTGAGTTCAAATATTTCTTCAGTCAATTACTAACTAACCCTGTGACTCTGGGGGAGTCACTTTATCTATAGTCTAAGTTCCCCCAAGAAGGAAACTGAGAATAATAATATCACCCAACTCATGCAGGTGTTGTTAAATCAAATGAGATAACATTTGGAAAGCACAGACCTTAAAGATATGACAACAATGCTAGCCATCATCATCATCATTTCATCCATACAGGAGATCTCCAATACGAAAATTCTCAAAAAAAAAAAAAGAAAGAAAGAAAACTCTACAGGTACAGATGGATACCTTACCTATACCTTCTAGGGAATCACTCAGGGTAATGAAAAGTTAAGTAACTTGCCCATTGTTAGGTAACTAATAAGTGTCTGAAGTGAGATTTAAACATAGGTCTTCTTGACTCCAAAGTGAGGTCTCTGTCCATTATGTGACAGTGGCCCTGTTCCACTATTATGGAATTCTTCTCTTCATTATTTTAATAATAAATGTTCTTAATCTCTTCAATGAAAGTACCATGTGAATATGAGCTACACTGTATTATTATTTTATTTTTAATTTCATATACCATGCACTTTATAGAAGTGACATTCTAACATGTTTTGGCATAATTCAAAGGACAGTGTTATATGACTCAGAGTGAGGAAGACCTAGGTTTGAATCTTGCCTAAGACTTTTACTAGCTGGCTAAAGTCATTCCCTGGATAAGTCACTTACCATCTCTAAGCCTCAGTTTCCTCCACTTGTATACGTGTAAAATAATAGCAACTACCTCACGAAGTTGTTTTAGTATCAAACACAATCATTTATGCAAAGGATTTGTAAGCACAATGTGGGAGCTACAAATAATTATTCTTTGATACTAGTCTTTCACCTGGAAATTTCTTTCCCTGTGGTAGAATATAAGATACACGTAAGTTGAGGATATCTGTTAAATATCAAATCCATCTAAATGATAGCCACAAAATAATAATCTCTTATAGCAGTAGGTCTACAGTAAATGCTTAGTAAATATTGGTTAAATATCTATATAGAATTCGTGTTTTGCAGAGCATTTTCATATCTATCTTCCCAACATGTCCTCTCTTGTTGCATGTTGCTTGCTATTGTCTTATTTCATTTTCCAGCTTCCACACAGCTGCCAAATTGGCATTATTAAAACCTGGGTCTGATCACTGCTCAAGGGCTCCCTATGACCTCTGGGATCACATACATCCTCCTCCATTTAGCATTTAAAGTCCTTCACAATGTGGCTCAACCTCTGTTTCACAACTTATTAGATATTAGTTCTCCCTAAGTACTCTACAACTCAGTCAAACTGGCCAACTTGCTATTCCTCAAGATGGTGTTCTATCTCCTCTCTCCATACCTTTGAATCAGCTGTTTCTCCCACCCTCCTGCCTCAAATGCCTTCCCTCTCTACTTCCACCTCTTAGCATCCCTAGCTTTCTCAACAGTTCAGTACAAGCACCAACTTTTCCATGAGACTAACCCTGATCTTCACAGGTTCTTGTGACCCAACTACATTTACTTTGTGTATATTTTATGTTTATTTATATGTGCATGTGTTATTTCCACTGATGGAATGTAAACTCCATGAAGGCAGGGAACGTTTCATTTTCATCTTCGTGATACTAATGCCTAGCAAGGTTCCTGATACTTAGTAGGTGCTTAATAAATGCTTCTTGATTGATTTTTATTGAATTCAATTCAACAAACACCTCTGAAGAACAGATTCTATGCAAGTCACCCTTAATAGGCAGGAGCTACTGAAAAAATCGTTTATGGAAGTGATGAGAATTTTATCATACAGTAGAAAAAGGACTCCATTGGGAGTAGGGAGACCTGCATTCTAGTCAAGTCAAGAAGAATTGATTAAGTGCTTACTATGTGCTAGGAATTATGCTAGGAGCTGAGAATACAGATTTGAGCAGAAGGAAAGTCTCTACCCTAGAGAAGCTTACATTCTATTGAGGGAAGACAAAAAAAGGAGATTAAAAAGTGGATGGAAGGGAAACAAAGTGTCTAACCATGGGTTTAGGGCAGAGAAACTCTGGAGAATAAGGAGAGAAGCTTGTAGAGGAAGGAAGAAATGGCCAACCTGCACATTTTCCTTAAAATGGAGCTCTCAAGGAACCAATCAACCAAAGGAAGGGATTATATGGGGCAGGGAGCTACCAGGATGAGAAGGCTGCTATGGTCTAGAGAACCTGGAGAAAAAGAAAATCTCTCCTGGACTTGGCATTAATTAATTGTGTGATCTTGGACAGCTTGCTTGTTTCTAAGCCTTAATTTCTTCATCTGTGAAACAGGTATATTGGACTCAATTATCTCTATGGTCCCTTTCAGTTCTATAATTCTAGATAAACCAAGACTTTACAAAATCCCTCCCAGGAGTATGTGTCATGTTTTATATCATCTTCTCGATCTTATTTCTTCCCCACTTCCCCAATGAAATGTAAGCTCCTTGAGGGCAGGGTCTCTCTTTTGATTCTTTTTTGGCTCCCCAGTACCTAGCACTATGCCTGGTACATGGCAGTTGGTGAATTGAATTTAAGTAGTAAGTGTAATCTTCTCCAAGAGTTGCTATTTGTTTAAATACTAGATAGGACGTTTATAATGATAATCATAATAATGGAAACTTAGTTAGCTTTTTACAGTTTTGAAAACATTTTTCTTCATGAAAACCACGTGAAATAAATAAAGGGATGATTATTATCCCCATTATACAGATGAGGAAACAGATTCAGAGAAGTCAGGTGACTTTGCCTCAGGGAAACAGAAAATTTGACTTCTGATTCTCCATTCAGCACCTCCATACCACCATTCATTCAAAGACTGAAACATCTCAACATGTGCCAATGCATTTTCTATTCCACAAGTAACTGGAGTGAAAAGAATTAAGAGGCAGCTCAGTGGTGGAGTGGATAGAGGGCTAGACCTGGAAACAAGGAGACCTGAGTTCAAATCCAGCCTCCGACACTTACTAGCTATGTGACCCTGGGCAAGTCACTTAACTCTTGTTTGCATCAGTTTTCCCCTCTGTAAAATGGGGGTGATAACAGCACCTGCCTCACAGGGTTGTCACGAGGACAGAATGAGATTATATTTGTAAAGTGCTCAGCATAGTGACCGGTACATGGTAAGTGCATATTCCTTCTCATTCCCTTTCTCTCCTAGTCCTTAGCAGGACCCCCAAAAATCCCCAGGCACCTAAAGGGATTGTCTCATGGTCAGTGTCAGCACAAAGGAATGAAGAACTATACTGTCCTGCCTTATTAAGAATCCTACTCTCCTATTGTCTTATGTACCAAAGAGACAAACTTGTTTGTTTCATGATAAAGGCTTGTGGGCTGGAGTTTATCTGCATAGCTACATTGTACACAGACCAGATTCTCTGAAATCCCTCCATCATATCTTAGCTTAGTAAGAAGGGTGTCCCTCGAGAAAGGGAGAGTGGGCCTATGAGTGAAGATGCTGAATGTGAAACACTGAAAGTTGGGGTACGATGGCCAAAGTACAAATGGAGAAAAAACCCAGGTCTGAGAATCCAAGAAATTTAAAGGAACCAGGGCTAAGTCAAGGAAGAGATAAAGTAACTGACCTTCAGGGTCAAGGAAGATGGGAATCTCTTGACCTCAGCCTATGATGTTAGCAACCTATGAGGCAAGGAGTTATAGTCAGTCAGTCTATGAACATTTATTAATTTATTATTACTATGTTCCAGGGACTTGGCTAAGTTCTGGGGATACAAAGGCAAACAAAACACAGTCCCTGCCCTCCAGGTGTTGGGGGATAGAACATGCAAACAAGAGAACATGATTTGATTCCACTGGACCTGGGGTCCATTGCTGGCTCTGCTACCTATTAGCCTTGACCAGTCCGTTTCCCCCTCTCTGGGCCTCAGACTCCCCATCTGTGAAATGGAGGAGCTGGACCAGAGGACCTCCAAAACCCCTTTCCTCTCTCAATCCTACAATCTCTGATCCATCTATACTCACAAAACACAGGCTCACAGAATCCCAGAGCTGGAAAGAACCCTAGAGGCTGACTAAGGGAGACCAACCCCCACATTTTCCAGATGAAGGAAAAAGAACCCAGATTGAGAAAAAGATGTGTCCTGACTCACAGAGCAAGCAAGTATCTAAGGCAGGATTTGAATCCAGCTCTTCCTGACTTTCTCCACTACATCAAGCTAACCCAATATGGCCTTAGCAGAGATTTAAGAATCATAGTTATGATAACAATAGTTCACATTCATAGCGTATTTTCATGTTTACAAAGTACCTTCCTCCCAATAGTCAGTCGGCAAGGGATTTAAGTATTATTATTAAGATTTTTTAATTAATTGCTCAAGTGATGACACATCCCTGGAGGAGCTCTGTTACTATGATGCCTCCTTGTAGCCCCATAGCAATCTAGTCATCTGACTGCTGTGAGAGTCTGGGGCCAAGTCCTGGGAAGGGGGAATAAAGGGTGTGTGTGTGTGTGTGTGTGTGTGTGTGTGTGTGTGTGTGTGTGTGTAAGGGAAAGTGAAAGAGAGACAGTCAGAAATAGAGACAGAGATACAGAGACAAATACAGCCATACCATGTGTACTATTATACCCATTTTACAGATGGACCAGCTAGAAATTAAGTGGCTTGACCAAGACCATACAATAGTAAGCACTAAAAACTTGATTCAAGTCAACTAATCAACTGGCAGTCATTAGGCATGGTTCTAGGCACCAGGAATACAAAGATAAACAAAGAACAGTTCTTACCCTCAATGAATATATACTCTATAAAGGAGACATATACACATACAAGTCTATACGATATATATATGATATATATGTGGCATATCTATTATATAAAATTACATATATAATAAATACCTACTGTCTCTAATATATAATTAAAGATATATAAATAATATATATGATTTATTATATAATATGCAATTTTATGTGTTCACACATATATACATATATACACATATGTGTGTATATGTGTATGTATATACACACATATACACATATGTGTATATATGTATGTGAGTATACACACACACACAGAGATATGGGAGGGGACCACTAGGAGCTAGAAGAATCTGGAATTTCTCACATAGGAGGCAGCATTTCAACTCTGCCTTGAGGGAAATGAGGGATTTTAGGAATTAGGGGTGGGGAGGGTAGGCACGCCAGACATGGGGAGCAGCCTACTCAAAAACACAGAGATGGACAATGGAATTAAGTCTGCTGTAAGTAGCTACATCTAGTTTTTTTTTTTCAAATATGCCATATTTCCTCTTTGTAGCACTACAAGGAAGGATGCCCAAGCATCTTCCATCGAAAGAAAACTTGTAAAGCTCCTTAGGCCAATATAGATTTGTACACAGCTCATTATTCTGCCAGTCTCCAAAGATATATTGACATCAACTACAAGATGGAGAAAATACCAGAAAAGTCATAAGAGAGCATTTTGATCCCATTCCATCCGTTACAGGTAAAGAGACAGAGCTCTACAGAGTGGATATGATATGTATGAGGTCACATGATTATTGAATGACAAAAAATGAAAATGAACCCAGGTCTTCATTCTCTGGACCTCAAGTATCTTCATCTGTAAAATGAGAATGTTGAAGCATATGGTCTCTCAAGTCAACTAAACCGCACAATACATAGAGTTCTAGACTCAGGAAGACCTGAGTTCTAATCCAGACACCAACACTAGCTGTGTGACCCTGGGCAAGTCACTTAACCACTGCCTGCCTCAGTTTCCTCCCCTGTAAAATGGAATCATATTAGCACCCACCTCACAGGGTTGTTATGACGATCAAATAAGATATCTATAAAGCATTTAGCTCAGTGCTTGGTATACAGAAGGTGCATAATAAATACTTGTTTCACTTCTCTCCTTTTACTTCTGAATCTCTGATGCTATGTCCCTAGATCCATGGCCCGAGATGTTTTTTCTACTCTCCCACACTTATCCCAATCTCTAAGATCAATTTGTGGGTATCCAGCTCAATCTTGGAGGTTTCTTTTTATTCTTAAGCCTTCATTTGCTCTTTCTGGCTGGCCTCTCTTCTCTACACACAAATGTTCCTTCTGCTTTTTAAAGGGAGATGATAACATCCCTTTACCTGTACAGGACAGGAGCCTTCTAATAACTGGAAAGACCTACGTCTATGAAATACGTTTTTGAGGACCCAAAGGATAATTGAGCCAGAAGGCTAAGCCAGCATGATTTTTTTGGGGTGGTGGGGTTCAAGGATGCATCGAAAAGGCCTAATCATGGATAATTCACCATTTGTGGGCGCACTGGGATTTCATGCAGAGCGTGGGCTTTGCGGAGGTAATTGGTGCTATTGAAACAACACTGTGCTCAGCAGCATGCGGCTTTCTCCCTCGCCTCTGGGCACAGGGAGGATCAATATTTGTTAGGATTGCTTCTTGTTCCAACAATGTAAGATTTACAATACCAGCTCGGATTCTCACTTTGTCTTCACACAACTCATCAGTGGAACCCAATTACTAACCTCAGACAAACAACATTAACATGAGCCTCTATGCTTCTTTATTGCCCTTCATCCAAGTCTCATTTCAGGGTCTTCAGGCAGTGCCACTATAACAGATACTACACTTTAAAGTGTGCTCCAAGGAATAAATTCTCAGTCTTTCATTACTCGTACCTTGATTTACTTCATATCATCTTGCCGCTATAGACAAAGATAACACACTGTAAATTACAGCCATCCTGTCTTGTAGTTGCTGAGGTAGGGGGAAGGCAGGGAGTGATGCTATGCTCCACAATTAGTGCTGGCCTGCCTCCCTCCTGCACTTCGGAGCCTTCTAGCTGCCACCAACAAGAGGCTGGTTATTAGAACCATTTGCAAAGTATGTTTCGGGCACAAACACATATCTTCCTATATCTGCTGTCATCCTGCAAGCCCATTAAATGAAGGAAACTTTGCATTTGGATGAAAATGTATTTTGGAGTTTTATTTATTATACCGATATATGGTCTATAATCTCATTTACATTGACTCAGAAGATGAATGCAGTTGTGTATGTGTGTGTGTATGCTGCGTATATGTGTGTGTGTATGTGAGTGTACCTGAAGAAGGGTGGTCCCCTTTGTGAAAAGAGAATTTCTGTTTACCAAATTGCTCAGAATCCCCTAATTCAAAGATAATTTTCCGCCACCTTTCCCTTTCCCCTCTGCCTTCCTCCCTCTCCCTTCCTTGCTCAGTGTACTGTTGCCTCAAATTTCAGCTGATCACAGCATCCAGGACAGAAGGAACCTTTGGAAGGAAACAGTCATTGGAAAAAGTCCTTCAAGTTAGCTGTAGCAGTACCCCCTTATTTGTCCTACAATTTCTTCCATCCTCCATCCTATTCCAGTGGCTGATAACTAAGAACATTAGTTTTATGCGACTTGTCAAGCTCAAATGAAAAGAGAGCTAACTTTAATGACACTGCAATTAATCGCCCCAATAGACAGACAGCTAAAAGACAAGATATTGACTTCATTAAGGATAATGTATTATGTCATTAAGTTGCTAGGGTCACCTTGTGTATCATACATGCCTGCTAATATATTGGCATTTTCCTCAAATAAGATAAATTCAGA
Organism: Pseudochirops cupreus; assembly: GCA_028627135.1. Lineage (NCBI taxonomy): Eukaryota > Metazoa > Chordata > Mammalia > Diprotodontia > Pseudocheiridae > Pseudochirops > Pseudochirops cupreus. The sequence goes on from CM053582.1 coordinate 533,424,254, forward strand.
TATGAGTGATAAAGCTGATTAGAAATTGTTTAATCTAAAGAGGCTACTTTCCTTATATGCCGGGTATGCAGCCCCAGGTGGAAGGAAAGTCGTGAGAAACCATTATAGATCCAAGATTATCTCAAACAACAGATCCAAGTCATTTATAACCTGGCCTTTCTCTATCACACTCCCCCCCTCCTCAACTCCCCTTCTGAAGTTTAAAAGGTGTCTTAGCTGATGGAACTAAGATAACATTTGGCCTACAAAACAGCACATACATGTGCTGCTGGGGTTTTGGGGGGGGGGGTTGAGATGGGGAAAGGTGATGGGGGGCTGCTGTTAAATATACCATCTGTTTTATTTCAAACCTTCCAATACCCTTCCAAATCCAATAGAAACAGGTGTAGGCTGGTTGGGGTGAAGGGTGGAGAGTTGGGACCAAAGGGGTTAACCCTTTTGAGATTGGGCACCTAGACTCACTCAATTGGGAGAAGGACTCTAGTAATAAGCAGGTACAAAGCTGATCATTCTTTTTAATTAGATAACTTCTCTTACAGCCTTATCTAAAGGGAGTTTGTTGGCTTAAAATGAAATCATTTTTCATTTAGAGTGGAATATTTGCAAATTAAGATACATTCACCAAATACTTTCCTGGCACTTAATATCACATAAATAAAATAGGGTGATTTTACAAATTATTTATTGCTTTTCCACTTGTTTGACAAGAATTAAATCATGATTCCAGTATTATCTGCTGCTGGGGACCCCCTTTCTGCCCTGATGGTGTGGGGGCAGATGGAGTGGTTCCCCTCTACCAATGAGTGGCATTTTGAAATCACAAATGGAATAATGATTTTGGACTACCCTCATTTGCTTAGGGCAAAATGCATATTTTTAATGAGGGCTCGGTTCATTAATAATACTTGAATGATTCCCCAAGCCCAAATAAAGACTGGATTGCAATGTTCAATGCTACAGAAATGACTAAAAGGTAAAGTTGAGTGAGTTTAAGATGTGTACACACACACACATGCACACACACACACACACACATCTATACACACATAAACCCACATGTATAGAATCATGGAACATTACAATGGAAATCACCTTTCAAGATTGTCTACTCCAGGGTTTCTTAACCTGAGGTCCATTAATTTGTTGTTTTTTTTTAAATATTTCAATGACTATATTTCAATCTCTTGGCTTTCTTTATAATCTCTTGAATTTTATTTTCAAGTATTTAAAAACATTCTGAAAGGGGAGCCCTAGATTATCAAAGAGGTCCATGAGGTTCCTCACCTAGCTCAGACCTTTGCCGTTTACAGATGAATAAAATGGGACTAGAGAGTGAAAGAACCTTGTCCAACCAAGGTCATAAAGCAAAAGAGTCAAAGGTAGGATCCTCATCTCCTGATTCCCAGTGCCTTGCATGCATCCCCTCACCCCACACCATACACACACATATACACACAACTGCCTCCCTCTGATTTTGAGTACATTTTTAAATGTACATCTAATGCTGTAAATTTCTGGGTCACACATCTGTTAATTGGCATAGAGAATCACCCACCACAGCAGGGGCCCTTATAAATGAACGCGGTAAGGAAGAGAAGGAAGCATTCATCAAAACACAGGTGACTTATTGTCCAAATCGGGCCAAGAAGGCGACCCAAGTCTCCCTGTGAGCTCTCTTCCAATCAGTCTCTTCAGTATGAAAATAAATAAATAAAATAAAAGCCATTCACATGACAGTTCACAGACCAGTGCAAATCCTACGCTTCGAGCCCCTCTGTCAGGCGCTGGGAGCTCATCCAGCCCACATTTCCATTTCCTCCCGTCAACGCTGACATTAAAATAATTTGCTTCATTTCAGAGCCTCCACGAGGAGGACAGAAGAGACAGCAAAGGGACTCATCATGGCTGCTGGTGGACACTTCCCCCTCAGCCCTGGCTTAGGAAGGACTTCCCACCACCCCTTCCTAAAAAAAAGAAAAAGAAAGACACTAATTAACACCACCTGCAATGTTTCATGCCAAACCTTCCCTTTTTAACTCATCCTCACATTGTTTCTAATATTTCCATTAAGGTTGTCAAAACTAGAAGTTTGGGAACCTCTCTCTGTGACCTTGGCATTTCTTTTCAGACTTAACGTATTGGCATTTTTTCGTCTGACGGCATCTCTTCTCATTTGTCATGATTATTGCTGAATTTTTCAACTGTCATTCCCAAACGTAAATCAATGGTTGTCGACTTCCCCTTTGTCATATCTGCACTGCAAACAGCCTTTCCCTTCCAAATGAAGCTTCCTCCCTTTCCATCCATTAAAAAGGGCCTGTCTCCTCGAGAAGTCAATCCTTTGTTAGGTCATTCCATTTATCATCCTTCCAATCAGTACCTGACACACTTATTCAGCCAGGTCTTCAACCACACAATCATTGTTCATCTGGGGGTTTTGCTGTAATTTATTTATGCATGGTGTTTTCACCATCCATCTTGGGTAGTTTTAAATTTTTCACTCCTGCCCTTCTCATCATCAGGGTTCTTATTGGTTGAAAGGAGTCAAGGGGGGGGGGCAGATGGGTGAAAAAGGGGAGAACACAGTAAAAGCTGCCAGGAGATGGGGTAAGCCAGGGGAGAGGGGAAAGGGAATTTGTTATGGTGTGTGTGGCTAATGATGGTTTCCCTTCACATAGAGAAGGAGAGTGGAAGGAAAACCATGGGAGAAACTGGAATGTGAACAGGAGATGCCACCCTTCACCTTGTGTTCCAGGAGAGCATTGCTCATCTTGAAGGACACTCAACAGGCAAGGTGATGGTGGCAGTTCTCATGACCTGTTTGACTAGGGTTAAACCATATAAAGTTAAACCATGCTAAACTTTTGGTAAACATTCCAAATCAGATGAGCAGTTGGGGATATACAGAAGCACTGGGGCAGAATTTATTCGGGCAGAAAAAAAGGGAAGGTAAATTCATCCTGATACACTGCACCCACATTTGCATTATTGCCAAGTTCCTGTTTAGCCAGATCACCCAAACAACTGAGTTCATGCTGTTGTGAAACTCTCAAAGTTCAGTGGGAGCAAAGAAGGCAATCATCTCCCTCACCCCAACACCAGACAAAGCTAGGGAAGGTCTCTCTGCTATTTATGTGAGCATACCAAACTATAGTTTTCTCATCAGTTACAAATTCTAACCCTTATTCCCATGTTATCTCCTGAAGGTTATCAAAGTCACTTAGGCTTCCTGTGGAAAGACATCATTTTTCATTGGAAGGAAAGAAGAAAAATTCCCAAAGAAATTCAGAAGGAATATGATTCTTCTTGGGACTGTAACTCCCTCCCCATGTACCCTGTCTTCCTGTTGCTGTGAAAAATCACTTCTTTGGAAGTTGGAAAGTTCTACTTCATTGCTTACCCTCAGCCTTCCCAACCAGGGTCATTGAGAGTGGTCAACTACATTCAAGATTCATCTTCTCTAATTACAAGGATACCAAAAGAACTGAACTCCCAGGTGTGCTTCATTCCTTCGGGGAAGGGGGGGATTATTTTCCACTGTCAGTCAAAGAAGAGCTCTGGAATATCAACAGATGCTCACATGGTCAACAGACTGGGAAAAAATGAACTGGCATTGATATCTTCTAAGTAAAGAACAAGAATTCATTCACTCATTCAAAGATAACCATTTATTAGGAACCTACTTTGTGCAAAGCATTGTGTTAAACAGTAGGGAAGGTACAAGGATAATTAAGGCCTGATCTTGCCACCATGGAGTTTAAAACCTATCAGAATAATGGCTTTGAAGTGTTGCCTTGGAATTTCAATGTGCCTTGCGTTAATTGTCTCATTTGATCTTCATAATCAGATAAAGTGGGTTTTATTTCCATTTCACAGATGTATAGACCAAGAGCAGTTAACTGGCTTGCCTGAAGTCCCATAGATAATAAAGCACAAAAGTGGGGCTTAGACTAAATCTTTTACTTCCAAATGGAGTGCTCTTTCCACTATCGCACATTGCCTTTCTGATAATAAGTGCTTCCTCCTTTGAATCAGCCATAATTCCATCATCTTTGGTGTCATCATCTTAAAGTTAAAGGTAAATTTTCCACTCCCCCCATAATATTCAATCACCAGTTTTGTACAAATCAAGAAACTGAGGCCCAAAGCATTTGATTATCTTGCCTAAGATAATTAAATTGACCAGTGACCTGACCAAAGTGATTCAGAGCTGGCAAGTTCCCCAAGATGTTGCCCATTAACAGAGCTATCAGGAATCTGGAATGCCTTCCAGATGTACCTTGCTTTCATGTTATTCTGATACCCCTCTCTACCCAGACATTTGGGGGACAGGCAAAAAAGCAAGTCTGCTGAATACCAATGCTTATTTCACATCTGGTCCTAACTTTTGTAGCTTGAAAGGAAAGGAGAAAAAGGTGATGGCAGACCCAATCATAAACCACTCTTGATTTTTCTCAACAGGTGGAGGGGTAATTTACTGATATACCCACTGGTCTACCCTAATCCTAGTAAAGAGACTGAAGGAAACATTTGTCTTTACATACACTCCCAAATAGGCTCCTGTTACACACATACACATACACACACACACACATTTATAAACACATATGCATATGTTGACCTAAGAATGCAGAAACTTCCACATCCACTTGTGACTCCATCTCCATAGTCTTTTCCTAGATATAGTCCACTTTAGCAGTGACATGCTGCTTCTAGAAGCCTTTAATCAGGAAAGAGACACCAATACCAAAAGACACAAGGGAGGTGTCACATGCATAAAGAGGGAGATAACAGTAACACGACATTCTGTCCTGGCCAATCCATCTCTGGAATACAATGTTCATTTCTGGGCCCCATGTTGGAAAAGGCCATTTGAGAAGGAAAGAAAGCATGATTGGAAAATGGTAGACAAAGATGGTGAGGGAATTTAAACCCAGACCATATGAGGATTAACTGAAGGAGTACAGCTATAGAAAGAGCACTGAATTGGAAATCAGAGGAGCAGGGGCAAATTCTGTCTCTACTCCTTGCTATGTGTAAGTCACAAGCCACTTGGGTCTCAATTTCCTCATCTGCCAAATGAAAGGCATAGAAGAGATGAGCTCTATGGTTTCTTCCAGGTCTAAATTTTGTGACTCTATTAACTAAGAGTGGAGACATTTCACCTGGGTAATTCAAGGGGTAGGAGGATATGACAGTCATCTTCAAATATCTAGAGGACTTTGTGACCCTAGATAGAACAACAAGAAAAATAATTAGAAGACACAAATTTCATATGAGGAAGTATTTCCTGACAATTAGAACTTTCCAAACATGGAATGAACTGCTTCTGGAGGTAGTGAGTTCCTTATTAGTGGAGGCCCTCAAACTAAGACTAGATGGCCTCTCCCTGCGTATATTTAGAATCTATGACTGCTTCAGGTACAGATTGGACTAAATCCCTAAGACCCCCATTAACACAGAGATTCCATCCTGATTCTACAGGATGGAATAATTATCCTTATTCCACTCCCACCCTGCTGGTATAGACACACTTTGACCTTATTGACATCCTTTACCAATGTTACTATGGACAAAAGGCCATCACAAATGACTTTGTCCACCCAGCACTCTTCAGTGGAGCCCACGAGGCCTAACCTTATTGCAAATGGAGCACACAGATAGCCTAGAGCAGCAGTTCTCAACTTGTGGGTTGCGACCCCTTTGGGGGTCAAATGACCCTTTCACAGGGGTCACAGGGGTCACCTAAGACCATCAGAAAACACATATTTCTGATGGTCTTAGGAACCGAGACACGGCTCCTCTATCCATCTCCAGGAGGGCTCGCCCACATGCAGATACGCCCACATACGAGTATTAAAGGGTTGTGGCATTAGAAAGGTTGAGAACCACTGTCCTAGAGCTATGGAGTGAGCCAAGCTGCTACCAAAATACTGCCACCTCCTCAAGTTGCCAAAATACAGCCATCTAAATATCAGCATTTATATTAAGCATTAAATCCATTTTACTAAACAGTAACTACCCTCACTCTCTATGATACACCAAGCTTTAGATGTCAACTAATTTGACTTACTCTCCTTTTCATTGCCCTTATATCTTGCTTAATAAGACATTTTATTCAGATACTGCTGAGGTAATAAAGGAAGAAGTGTGGTTGCCAAACGTAGTACAATTTTTATTTTTAGTTTCACTGGAGTAAGGGGTTATTTTCTTGAGGAAAGGATAAAATGCTGCTGGGGGCCTTTTAAATTGTATCAAGCAACCCCACTTTTGCCCAAGCAATAGATTCCTGGATAACTACAGCAATCTTCTTGAGATATATAAAAAAGGAGCCAAAAGAAATCCCCCAGCTATCTCCATCCATCCCCCTATGATCCCACTCTCAGCCCTACTCACAAATCTTAACTAGGAAGCTTTATCTACAAAAATTCCCCCAAAGTGTATATTATCTGATCTCCCTCCCCTCCAAGAATAGGAATCCATTCCCTCCTCAAAAGCTACAAGGATTCCCCTCCAGTGAGCTAGGAGCCTAGGAGATCGTTTCTCTCCCAGCAGTTCAAGGCAGGTAAACCACTTCAACTTCCATCAGCCATCCAGATCTCTCCCACCTACCCCCCCCCCACCCGCCACACAACCTCTTACAATTCATAATCCCTGGTGCTTAGTACAATGACTTAGCAGATGTACACATAGTAGGCACTTTATTGAATGAATGAATAGATGATTCCTGGCCCACCACCTGTGCTGAGCCACAGAGTCACAGAGTTGGAAGGAGCTTCACGGGCTATTTAGTCTGACCACCACCAGGTAGAATATAAATTTCTTAAAAGGCAAGGTCAATTTAGTTTCTGTCTTTGCACCTCTAGCCTAGGCCACGGCAACACTGGGGGGAGTGGGCAGCAGAGATGTTCAGAACTGTGCTTTGACAGGCATAGGAAATGTCCTCCACGGAAGCAGCTGAGCAGCATCTCTGCCACTTAGTCTTGGAAAGTTACCTGGGCCTGGGGACTAAGTGACTGAGCCAGGATCATCCAGTCAGTATGTGTCTGAGGACAGGCTGGAATACAAGTCTTCCTGACAAGCCAGATCTATCTCCCAGGCTTAGGTCACAGCATTCGCTTAATACATGCCTACTGACTTGAACTGAGCACAATGATTGTGTGCAAAACGCAAGAAAATGGGAAGGACGTCTCTGGAGCCAGTAAACTGGGGGAGGGAGGGTCCTTAAATTTTCTTATTGGTTGTCCTAAGATCACAAACCAATAGGAAATAGCAACCAGAAATGGGGGGGGGGGGAGGTGGAGAGAGAGACAGAGAAACAGAGAGAGAGAGAGAGAGAGAGAGAGAGAGAGAGAGAGAGAGAGAGAGAGAGAGAGAGATGGGGACAGAGACAGAGAAGGAAGGGATGGAGGGAGAATTAAGTGAGCTGAGAGTTTGGCAGATGCAGCATTAGTACTTGTTCTTTTAGAAATGACCTTTGTTTAGTTGTCCCCCCTCCCTTCCCAGCCCACCTGGAGTCTCAACATTCATAACTGGGAACTGGTGGCTGCTTTTGAATTCTTGGATTTCCCTCAGTCCAGAGGACTGCATGAAGAGCTGGGAAATAATGTTTAGCAAACCAAAGCAAGGGATTTTTATGGGGCTTTTTCTTGGGGGTGGGGGAGAGGGTGGGTTTTACTATTTTTAAGCCCTAGGAAGGCCCGATTTGTTTTCCTGGGGGTGGGCCCTGGCTAAAGGCTGGGAAACTGTGTGCTGAGTTAAAAGTCATTGCCTGTTTACAGCAAAGTTACGACCCTATGAAAACAGGGATTTCTAATGAAAACATTAGCAGGTGTTTAAGCACAGTGTCATACCATTGTAATCTTAAAGTAAGTGCCTCTATAAAGATCCAGAAGAAGTGGGACAAAGCAAAATTGCAAGCTTTGTCCATCAACTAAGGAAGTGTGTTTTATTGTATGAGTGTGTGTGTGTGTGTGTGTGTGTGTGTGTGTGTGTGTGTGTGTGTGTGTGTGTGTGAAGTCAGAGAGAATCAGAGACAAGGGAAAGAGGGAGAAGAGTGAAGATAGTGGGAACAGAACTTTAACAAGCTATAACAACAATCCCTTGGGGAATAATCATTTGGGGGTTGGAGAGGGCCAACACAGACGTTGGGTCCACCATGGACAAAGTTATTCAGGCAGAGGCTGGAACTGCCCCAGAAGTGGGGTGACAGGTGATCTGACACTTGGTATAGCTTGTTGCTAAGGGACGTAGAGACAAGATATAGGAATAGCGGTCACTACAGAAAGGAAGAAAATGATCCTGGAGAGGAAACACACCCTCCTCTGCCAAGATGTCAGCAGCCAGATCTAAAGCCTCATTTATGCCATGTTCAATATATTTCTGAGTGAGAGGCAGAAGTCCTGCAGTACTAGTCACTTATTCTACCACTCACTAATGATGGATTTACTGTTTACTCAAGAAACGCTTATTAAGCCCCTCTCAAGTTCAAAGCATCATGATGAGGAGAGGGGAGGGCCGAGAGAAGTCTACATTCCTCCAGAAGCCCTTATTCCTTCTTCCCTGCAGGTTTAGTGCTCTTGAAGAGAACACTGTCTTATCTTGACTTCATCCCCTTCACTCTCCATGTGATGTAATTTTCTCTGAATCCACAAGATCCTTCCAAGAGAATGTAAGCTCACAACAGGCAGGAATAATTTCACTTTTGTCTTGACATGCCAAGTGCTGAGGAGATTCTTAATAAACACTGTTAAATTGTCAAAAAGGGTTAACAAAACCCTTGTTGTTGTTCAGTCATGTCCAACTCTCTGTGACCCCATTTGGGGTTTATTGGCAGAAGTGGTTTGCCTTTTTCTTCTCCAGTTCATCTTACAGATGAGGAAACTGAG
>CM053582.1:533438141-533454809 GCA_028627135.1 Pseudochirops cupreus
TATAAAAAGTAAGGGAAAGACAATTAAACACCTTTTAAGTTTTCTAGTTCAGGGTGTGAGAAACAAGGTGGTTGGGCCTCCCACCCAGCTGCTCTGTTTTTATTCTTCCTCAGCAATGACAGACTTGCCAGAAGGCAGAGGGCTTTGTCCCAAACAGTAATTTTCTTGATGGAATGTAGGAGGAATAAACCCACCCACGTGCCATTTCAGAGTATGTCCCGCTGAAGAACTGGATCTCCCAGACAAGGTTGAACATGGCTCCTCTTTCCACATGACTCTAAGAAGAGAATATCTGGAGGCTTCCATTCTCATCACTGCATGATAAGGAAGTTAAGTGAAAAGATGAGGGATTCTGGGAAATTAAAGAGGGCAAGTGAAAACAAAATAGTGAGATGGAAGCATACTTGTTTAAGGCATATTACAGGGTTAGACAGGTGATATTGGGCTCAAGGACAGGAAATAGGAAGGAGACACTTCTAAAAATCCATCAGTATTTAATAGATAGAAACAACTAACCAGGAAGGAGTCTAAGGAAGGGGAAACAGAGACTTCATTTTAGAAAAAATTTTCTCTTAATGAGAACTTGCCAGCATTCTTGGATCTTGAAGGAAAAATTAACTTTTGGAATAAAAGTTATCTTTCAGGTCTTCTTTCTAGGCTATTTGCCCTTTAGAAGTTGCTTCTGGAGCCCAAAAGATGGTATACATTCTCACACACACACACACACACACACACACACACACACACACACACACATCGCACATTAAGCAGGAGCACACAAATGCCTTTCTTCTGATACTCAACTCCTCCTTTCTCAGGGAATTCTGAAATAAGCAATGTTCTTCAACCCCAGGATGTGAACTGGAGTGAAACAGTGGCCAACATGATGGCCATCCAGTCCCATTGTCCAACTTTCACCAGTGAAGAATAGATAACAACCCTGCATACGTCATTCCGTTCTCTGAATTCCTGTCATAATGACTTCTCTACCTCACCCACTGGACATAGAGAACACATTCACAGCAATAAAGATGGAAGGGGCCTTAAAAGTCAGCTGGTCCAATTCCCTGTTTTACAAATGAGGAAGCTGAGTCACAGAAAGTGAGATGATGTGCCAGACATCACAGAGGGCAGAACTGAGATCTGAACCAAAGTCTTTGGGCTCCAAACTTAGTGTTCTGACTACTATTCTACGTGGGCAGGGTAGAAAAGGGTTAGGAACAGATCTCTAATTTCTCAGGTAGAAGGAACTCTCCTAGCACAGAAACTCTCTACTAATGAAAATCCACAATTACTCTGCAATTCACAGTCTTAACACATCCTACTGAACTGGGAATTTAAGTGATGTGCTCAAGGTCAAGGTCAGACAAAAAGCATGTGTCAGGGATGGAATTTGAACTCAGCTCTTCCTGACTCTGAGGCTACGCTCTATATCCCCCATGCCAAGCCATAATATTATAATAATAGAAATATGACGGCTCACATTTACATAGCCCCTTAAGGCTGCAAAATGCTTTACATATATATTAACTCATCTGCTTTATATTATTAATTATCTTTTTATGTCTATGACCTTTCTCTCAATTCAGCAGTCATTTATTAACTGCCTACTGCCTTCAAAGAATGTGCTGGGAGAGAGAAAGATAAAGAAAAATTAGTCCCTGCCCTCACAGGGTTTACAATTTAAATAAATGGTCAGCCCCTTAAGGACAGGGTGCCTGTCCTGTAGCTCTTTCTATCCCCAGCACAGAAAGTCACAATGTTCTTCTAGAATGTCCATACATGTCTATTGATAATGTTGACGGTAATGAAAATGACAATAATGGCGGACACACAGTGCCTTAAGGCCTTCTGTATATAGAAGGTACTTGATGAAATGTTTGTTGAATTAAACTGAATCGGTGCTGCACAAACCCAACCCGTGCTTCACCATCCTCTGTCTTTCCTTTGGGGTCTCAAGATTTTGCTACAAGGTCTAATAGGGCTAGGATGGATCAAGTACTACATTGGGAGTCACAAGACCTATTCCTTGACTAGTCATCTGTGTGACCTTGGGCAAGTCCCTTCAATTTTCTGGGTCTTAGTTTGCCCACCTGTCAGATGAGGAGTTAGACTAATCACTAGATGACCTTCTACGTCTAATACATACACATATACATATGTACATATATACATGTGTGTATATGTATATACATATATAATACATATATGTGCATATAAATCTATATTTGTGTGTGTGTGCATGTGTGTGTGTGTGTGTATAACACAATGAGAACTAATCTCAGCTTTCTTTCTCTAATCCCAGACCTATTGTCTCCTGTCCAGTCTGGAGGTCTGCCATTAATACAAGGCTAGATTTTTCAAAGTGGGTCTGACTCACTGAAAGCCCTCAGTAATCCACGAGATTTTTCTCCCATCACATCACTGCTGGGGCCTGCACTTTATAAACCAGCTGGCCAGGGAATAGTGGGGAGGACATAGAGAGACAAGACATAGGATGGGAGCCCTGAAATATAATTGTAACCATCTCACCCTGTGTGTTTTCTGTCATCTCTTAGTTGGAGTCCAGATGTCTTAATTGTTTTTGAAAACTCCTTCAGGCCTGGCTCCCCCCACCTTCATCTGTATGGCCACCACTGTGAACCTCTCTCCTACTCATAGAGTCATAGGATCCAGGAAGGGAGGCAGCTATGGTAGAGCAGAACTAGGACTCAGAGTCAGGAAACCTTAGTTTAAAACCCAGTTGTGTAATTTGCAATCTGTATGAAAGCCATATGGAAATGGAAAGTCCCCTCTGGGCCTCAACTTCTTCATCCATTAAATAGGAATAGCATTACCCATCCTAGAGGGCTATTATTAGGATCAAATGAAGATGAGAGATAAAGTGTTTTGTATATGTCATCGAGAATAATATAAAATGCAACTTTTATTAAGAATTGGTAGAAAACCTAAAAATGACTTAATCTGACCCTTTTTATAGGAACTATGAAATGAAGTGATACACCCAATGTCCCATAGCAAGGTGATGGCAGGGCCACCTGAAGTTTTACCTCCTAATTTTTAATTTAGTGATTTGTCTACTGTATCATCCTGTCTCAGACCAGAACTTTGGGCCCCCCAAATGATGAAAGGGGAAGCTATTTGCTCTTAGGGACCTAGCCCAGCTGGAGACCACAGGGAGCCCCTTCTTTTGGAATTCTCTTTGTTTCCACAATCTGTGCAGCAAGAAGGCAGCAGCTGGCACTAATGTCCTACAAGGACACCAGCCTTTCTCCTCTTATAGTGGCTTTAAACACTGCATAGAAGCAGCAAGAACTCTGACCCATTATCTGATGGTGGTCAAAATGTGTTTTAGAAGGAGGAAGACAAAAGAATCAAAGGCAACCTCTTTCTGCCAAAGATGTAAGGCTCTAGGAATTCTTGTCACTGAGGTGAGTTTCCCTGTGTCTCTGTGCTCCCATGCATCATGTAGATCCCTGGGGAAGGTCCTATGCCTTGGGTTATGCTTGACATCTTGGTTACTGACTACACCAAAGGATTGTGTTACTTTGTCACAATGTCAACAACTATATCCTGACACCTTCTAAGCCTTTCCTTATTTGCTCAGGCATGCCTGTAACAAAGGTCATGGGATCTTGGCAGTCAGAGGTCATGGGACCCTGGCAGTCAGAGGTTACAAGACCTTGACACTTTTTGTCTTTAGATGCCCTGAGTCATCACTAAAACTAAAACATTCATCTTTGTTTAAATTCCAGCTTTGTCCATTGCTGCCTGTGAATCCTCAGGCAAATGCCTTAATCACGCTCTGCCTCACTTTCCTTATACGTAAACTAAAGGAGGTGTACTAAATGCCCACTCAGGTCCCTTCTGGCTATGATCCTATGATCTACATCTTTAAGTGTTAGTTTTAAAGAATGATTTACTCCAAGCTACTCCATCACCCATCCAAGAATATAAACAAAAGATTCTGTATAGTTCAAGGGAGAAGAGTCCAAGGCATGAATCTGATGCTTTATCTCATAAGAAGCAGAGACATTGCTTACAGGTCAAATTGGAGAGTAGCAGCTTCAGATGGAAGGGCCAGATCATGGGATCATAGATCTGGGGCTGGAGCAGGAATAATAAACCCATTCATTGTGTGAGGTTAAAGCATAGTTCTTTTCTACCAATTATTCAAAGTTTTATTATTCCTATAAAACAAGTCCCATTCCCCCAAGTATCTTTTTCCCCTTTGTTCTCCAATGAATCATGTTTGTTTACCTGTCCATATGATTCTACATTTTTAAAACAATTCCATCAATCAGCTTTCCATGGGCCATTTCTAGTGGATATATAATAAAATGTCAAATTGTAAAAAGAAGAGGGAAAAAATGACATTTCACCCCAAACTTATTTCAGAAATAGTCCAAGTACTTGACATTACATAAGGGTTGGAACAGACAACACTTGAGGTTCCTTCAAATGCCAAGATTCTATGATACTACAAACTATATTTCATTGTTCATTGTTTGCTTCTTGTATGTATGCTATTAATGAAACTCTTTGCAAAGGATATTAGGGGAAATGTGTGTGGGAGAGAGAGAGAGAGAGAGACAGAGAGACAGAGAGAGAGAGAGAGAGACAGAGAGAGAGAGACAGAGAGAGAGAGACAGAGAGACAGAGAGAGACAGAGAGAGGGAAACAGAGAGAGACAGAGAGAGAGAGACAGAGAGAGGGAGAGACAGAGAGAGAGACAGAGAGAGGGAGAGAGAGACAGAGAGAGAGGGAGAGAGAGACAGAGAGAGAGAGAGAGAGATGTAGACTTGGAGCTCAGAGGGACTGGGACTGAACTCCTCCATCCGCCATGTAATAGTTGTGAAATCATGGGTAAATCACTTAACCACTTTGTGTTACAAGTTCCTTATCTGTAAAATGAGGATAAAATATGTAATACCTTTCTCACAAGTATGCTGTTAGGATCAAATAAGATAATGAAGGCAGCTACCGTGGCTCAGTGGACAGAGCACTGGACTTGGAGACAGGAAGACCTGTGTTCAAATACAGCCTTAGATATTTAACTACATAGATGAGTGACTGTGGGCAAGTCACTGCCAGCCTCCATTTCCTCATCTATAATATGGAAATAATAATAGCACCTATCTCCAAGGACTGTTGCAAAGATCAAATGAGATCATATTCTTAAAGTGCTCAGCAAACTTTGAAGTACTATGTAACTGTTAATATATACCCAATACTTAGAAAATTTTGAAGCATAAAATTAGGAGTTTGGACTAAGTAATCTCTTCTATTTTTAATTCCTATAAACCTATGTTTCACTTACTTTTAAGTGCTATATAAAAGCCAGCTGTTGTTGTTTTAGTTGTTTTCAGTCATGTCCAAACTCCTTTTGGGTTTTCTTGGAAAAGATACTGCAATCGTTCGCCATTTCCTTCTCCAGCTCACTTTACAGGTGAGGAAACTGAGGCAAACAAGGTTAAGTGACTTGTCAGCTTGTAATTGTCTGAGGTCACATCTGAACTCAGGGCACTCCATCCACTCTGAGCCACCTAGTTGCCCCCAAAGCCAGATAGTACTGCAAGTTCTAAGAGACAGGCAGTGCCAGCATATTTTAATATCCATTTTACAAATCAGGAAAAAGTGAAGCAAGGAAAATTTAAATGACCTCCCTTCCTTTTTATGTGTCTCTTCTGCACATGATCCCCTCAATATTCCACAAGGGGTCCACTCAACATATCGAAACCTTCCTCTAGGTTTCTTAACATTCTATGAGTACCAATGCAGCATAAGGGTAGGTGGTCTGTTACTACTTTCTTCTCTGGTCAGATGAATCTTTGCCTACAGTTTATACCACTTCTTGCACACCATTCATTGCTCATAATATGCTTTACCCTCTTGATGTTCACTGCACATCTCTCCATTGCTCTTTGTGAGTAAGACTGTATTGTTACCTAATTTGTAGCTATCTTGTATAACCAGAAAAATACAAGGGTCAAAAGGATGGGTTTATGTTTCAGGGAGAAGTCTGAAAATGCATTAATTGAACATAGAGAATTAGAATACATAATGGGTTACTTTCAGAAACTTTAGTGCAAAGACAAAATATAGAAATATTTGTTCATAAAATATAGAGAAATTCACTTAATCACATAGCTATTTTACATAAAAGACTTAATTCTAATAAACCCTAACATTAATTTGAACAATATATTTACGGAGAGAATAAACATACCCAGAGGGAAAAAATGGAGATGGGGTAATGCACATATGTACACCCTCAGATACAAAAGTGGATAAAAACTGGTTAATGTCATTTGCAAGGAGAAATACATCTTTCTCAGAGTCCCTGAGGAATCATTTGGGAAGAAAAGTTGTGGTTGTGGTTCTGGTTGTTGTTTGAGGGGGGTATATTGAAACAACTGAATTTACAGAGAGAAAAGAACCTGTAAATATAGTTCTAGGACCCAAGTGAGTCTCCAAAAAAAGGAGAGAGAAGAATCAGAGACAGACACAGTGAGAAAAAGAATTAGCCTCTCCTCTCTTTATTTGGCTTACATACTCTCTTCCATATTTCAAATATGTTTATATTATGGTCATCCCCACTTTCCCATGTAAAGGACAGTAATATTATTCAGTTTACTGTATATGTGATTTTGCCCAACATTTTGGTCTTCCAAACACTCCTATATCGCTATCAATCACAATTATCTTGCTATTAATGCATTTTAACTGATCCATTACAGGCTGGTGAATCCATTATTTCTCTCCTGAATAAACAAGTTATCTAGATACATAATATATCACATAGAGCAGTCTTGTATCCATTCAAGGACCAAGACTTAATAGCGTATGGACAGGAGGACACCTCCTAGAGTGCAATCTTTAATGGCAGATAAAGGGTAGAATGACCTGGCAGAGCTTAGATTGTCCTACTTTTTAAAGTCATAAGACGAAGTTATTCCCTGCCCAGAATCTCTAACTTTCATACCCAAATCCCCTAAATTTTGTTCTCTGTTATGTTTTGTTCTACCGTGTAGTAACCAAAGGTTTTAATAATCTGGCCTGTGACCAACCAGGTGGGAGGTGTCTCTTTGGGAAAGAATACTGAGGGGAGTCTAAGGCAAGCTCTGCCTCCACTTTCAAGGGATTGTACCTGCTATGAACTGATGCAGAGTGAAATGAGCAGAACCAAGAGAACATTGTATACAGTAACATCCACACTGTGCAATGACTGACCTTGACAGACAACCCTTCTCAGCAATGCAAGGGTCTAAGACAACCCCAAAAGACCAATAATGGAAAATGCTGTCCACATCCAGAGAAAGAACTCTGGAGTCTGAATGCTGATGGAAGCATATTATTTGCTCTCTTTTTCTTTTGTTTTGTTTCTTCTTTCTCATGGTTGCTCCCCTTAATTGTAACTCTCCATTACATCATGACTAATGTGAAAATATGTTTAATATGAATGTATAAGTAGAGCCTCTATCAGAATGCATACCATCTTGGGGAAAAGGGAGGAGAGAATGAAGGAGAAAATTCAAAACTCAAAATCTTATGAAAATGAATGTAAAAAACTAAAAATTAATTAATTAATTAGTTTTAGAAAGAGATTATAGCTGTATTTTCTCTGATTATTGCTAGATTCACATTAGTAGCCCTTAAATCAGGGGTTGTTAACTGGAGATCCGTGAACTTAGTTTTTCAAAAAATATTTTCAGGACTGCATGTCTACATAATCAGTTTCCTTTTTAATCCCATGTATTTTATGTATTTAAAAATATTATTTTCTGAGATTGGATTCAGATTTCATCAGACTGTGAAATGGGTCCATGACACATACAAAAATTGAGAAGCCCTCCTTTAAGTTGCCAAATTTTGCTCATGACAATTCTAGAAAGCAATGTCAACATTTTCCAATTTACAAATAAATTTTATTATCTGTTTTCCTCCTTAATACAAGTTTAAAATTTTTGAGTGCAGTGATTATGTCTTACACTTCTTTGGAATCCCCCACTGTACCTAGCATCACATTGGATACAACATGTAAAAAAAGTTTGCTGATTTTCTTTCACTTTAAAAAAAAAATTTTCGCAGGAAACACTTAATAAACCAAAGACATATATCCTTGGTCTTGACTGCTAGACTTGTCCCCCTGATAAAAGAGGATATCCACCTAGATATCTGGAGGGATGTGTTGGTAAATCAGTTTAACAATTGACTCTCTGACAAAAAAATTGACATACTTTTCAATTTAATCTGTGTTATTAACACGAGAGCTGGTGGAAGCTAGCTCCAGCACAGCCCTGGATTGTCTTTTTCTTAGAGTCTGAGAGCCCTCCAGAAGCCCACTCCCTGTTCTGAAGGAAGCCATGTTCCTCCCACCGATGATAGGGAGTTACAAGAAGATTCACAGATTAATTTTATATAGAGAAACCAGAACTGGCTATACAAAAAGAGTATGATGATTCCACAAATGACTCCAGGGAATGCTCACTCCCATTGTGTGCTTTTATACGCACACATGTGAATGCTGTATAATTTAGTAAAATATGGACCTAGAAAAAGGTCTTCTCTTTTTATAGCTTGTTGATTCAGGCCAAGGACCGTCCACGCTGGGCTGTTAGTCCTTGGAGCACGAGATCACTGGCCCTCCTACCTTTAAACATAGTGCACTGTTGCTAGGTTTATATAAACACCATCGGAAAAGCAACTAGAATATGGAAAGCCTTGCAAAGAGCTAACTTTACATAAGGTCAACAAGTCCCTTGACAAAAATTTTTATATAGTGCTCAATCTTCAAAATCCAGCCAAACCCTTTGTTCTCTTCATAACCCTTAGGCTAAAGAGGCTAATGAGAATCACAGACAACATATTAAATGATGGTATTCTCAGTGCAGCCTGGATTTCATTCTATAAATAATTTTAAAACTATTACCCAATAATGCCTTGTAATAAAAAACCGACAAGGTCCTGCCCAACAAGTGACTGCTTGCATGCTTTTGCACCTGGAGATTGAGAACTTTCTTATTATATGCCTCTGGTGATTTTTAGGTGTTTCCATAAAACTGTTGCCATTATTTATAAGCCAGGGGTTACTTCCCTTCTCTGTATGTTAAAATTAATGAAAACTTACTTTAAAGATTCAAAGAAGGAGCGCAGACTCTACTCAATCGGCCGCTTCAGGCTCTGGCCGGCTGGGGCTTTTACAAGCTGCCTGGCCTCACTTTTGGATGGTGAGGCCCTCAGAGCAATTTGGAAATGAGCTTGACCCCAAAGGAAAAGAAAGGTAATGGGGAAACAGTTTGCCAAGAAGCAATTCCACCCACCAGGCTTGGCCCCTCCCAGGACTGTTGGCTTAGGGGTTTGATAGCATCCAGCAGGTGGTAAAGCCAGCTCTGATCAGTGCTCCCAGCTTCTCTCACTTCCCAAGGAGAGCATGGCCATCTGAAGAATAAAAATGCAATTTATGCCATCAGGCTCCAGGCTCCATTTTAACTTGTATTTATTGCCTGTATTTATTGGTTATGCCCACTGCTTGTTTGCTTCAGGGCACTTTTATGGGTACCAGGTGTTATCACCGTCATTTATAGACAGCACGCAGTGTTCACATGCACCCCAGTTGTGCTCCCCAAATCTGGCAAGGCAAAGAGATAATGGCCAGCAACATAGTAGAAAGAAGGGCTATGTGAGGGCCATGCCCCCACTCACCATCTTTAAAGCCCTTGCTCTTGCTCCAATCCAGAACAAAGCTTCCTGATGCAGAACTCCTGATGGCTCCAATTAACACTGGCAGGCCAAAGTTCATCCATGCCCAGAAGCCAGCATCAAATAGGGCAAAGAATCCACAGTCTCTTCCCTAGGGTCACAACTCATCTTGAGAGAGCCTTGGTCTCCATAACTGTTATTGACTTCCTGTGACCTTGCCTAGCCCTCTTCTACCTGCTTCTTCCAGACTTCACTATCTTCTCTGAACTCCACTTGAGGCTGTCCAGATTCACCATGCCTGCTAGAATCCCCCAGGCTCACTGGGCTCCTTCTCCTTCTGGCCCCACCATATGATCCTATTTCTGTCCATATCCCAGTGTGACAAAGGAGACAACTTGTTCCAACTTCCTTTCTTCCAAAATAAGAGAACACTATCCCACATATCCAATGTTCTTCCCCAAGTTTTCTAAAAATAAATTCAGTGCTGATGTCTGGCAAAACTATAAAATCTACCTTCAAGGACTCCCATATCCTTCTTGCTGGGTGCTCTTGCCCATAACTCTAGATATCCATACTTAAGAGAGCCTAGAGCTCTCATGTTCTCTTATAGCTACCTAGGGTCTTCCACTTGGGCATTCTTTTAGGTTTTCTATTTAACATTCTATGCCTGAGGTTGAAGAGATTGACTCTCAGATAGGAGCCATTTTTAGAGAGGCTTCAAAGGTCTAGACCACTAGGCCACTCTAATGGGGAAAGATTTACTCCAATTCAACAAGGAGGTACCCCAGTGTAGGTATATCATAAGAAGGCACAGAGAGGAGCAGAGATACATATGCACATAACATATCTCCAGACACACATTATCTCACCAAAGAGCCTCTCCAGATTTTAAGACCACCACTAGGGTACACATGAATAGTCAGTCATTTGGTCAATAAACATTTATTAAGCACTTGCCACATGCCAGATCCTATGGTAAGCACTAGAGACATGAAGAAAGCCAAAAGAGGGTCCTATCAGAGGGAAAGGTACTAGCAGCTGAGTGGAAAGGGAAAGGCTTCTGGATTAGGTGGGATATGAACTGAGTCTTCAAGCAAACTAAAGAAGCTAAGAGACAGATGAGGAGGGTGAGCATTCATTCCAAAAATGGGGGAGAGCCAGTGAAAAAGCAAAGAGATACGAGATGGAATATTGTGTGTACAGAACAAGTACATCAGGGTGGCTGGTTGGCACACTGGCCCTGCAGTCAGGAAGAACTGAATTCAAATCTGGCCTTAGACACTCAACACTTACTAGCCGGGTGATCTTGGGCAAGTCACTTAATCCCAAATGCCCTTCCAAAAAGCAAAAAAAAAAAAAGAACAAGTACATCAGTGTAGCCAAATCATGAAGTAGTGGACGAAAGTATAAAAAGAAGGGAAAAATAGGAAGGGACCAGGCTATAAATCCAACCTGATCCCATAAACATCTATTAAGAGCCTACTATGGGCCAGGCACTGTGCTAAGTGCTGGGGATACAATTCATAAAAACAAAAGCAATTTCTTCCCTCAATTTAATGGAGGGGTGGACGACATAACCCAAAAAGAGGCAGGAAAGGGAGGGAGAGGAACAGAGAAAGAGGGAACACAAGATGGTACCTGGCATGGGGACATCTTGTTCTGGAGAGATGAAATCAGGCAGGACAGCAGATGCAAAGTAAAGTGAACTTAGTAGCGTTATAAAAAGCACGAATTGTCAAAGGACTTTATATCTGATTCTAGAGATAACAGAGAGTTATATTGGAATTTATTGAGCAAGGGAAGGGGAAATACAGTTGGACCTATACTTTAGAAAAATCATGTTGGCAGCTAAGTAGAGAATGGAATGGATGGAGGAGACAGTTGAGGTAGGAAGACCAGTTCAAAGGCTGTTGCAATTGCCTGGGTGAGAGGCAATGAGCATCAGAATGAAGATGGTGGTTATATGAGTGGAGAAACAAAGACATGGATAAAAGACAATGTGAAGGTAGAAATGGCATTTCCTCTTACTGGAGACTCTACTATCATCACTCAGTAACCTCTCCTTTGAGATTCACACAATCCACTTCTACCATCCAATCAAAATTTTGGTACCTGTTGTCAACTACTCTCTGCGACACTCCTCTTCTTTTCTTGATAAGTTCAGGACCTGTCTCAGTCTTTCTCTACTCTTCAATGCCTGCCCTCATTCTAGGGGACTTCCACAGACATATTGACATGCCCTCAAACACCCAATTTCACAGGTCCTAAAGTCGCTCATTTCACATGATTACTCACCCCATTTCAGCAACACATAAAGATGGTCATATCTTCATATAGCCATCTTCCAAAGGTACCTCTTCCATATTCACCAACTGAAATTCCCTTATCTCCTCACAATCTACTGTGATCTTCCTGTCTTGCAATCCTTATCCCTGCTCTCTGTCCATACCATAACCTCCATTCCCTGGATCTCTCCATTCGTTCCTAAGCTATCAACCCTATATTAGCTATACTTCCTTCCCTTCCCCATCTTGAGTCCTTGGTGAATCAGTTTAATTCTACTTTCCCCTCCACTATTCTTAGACCTTATACCCCAGCACATACTCCGTAATCCGGTGATACTGGCCTCCCTGCAGTTCTATGATGTTCTATCTCCTCACTCCCTGCATTTTCAATGACTATCCCTAATGCCTGGAACATTCTCCCTTCTCATCTCTACCTACTGCCTTCCATCATTTCCTTCTAGTCCCAGCTACAATCGCACCATCTGCTAGAAGCCTTTCCCAATCCCTCTTAATTCTAGTGCCTTCCCTTTGTTGATTATTTCAAATTTATCTGTTATATAGCTTGTCTGTACATAGTTGTTATATATTTTCTCCCCATTAGACTGTGAGCACCTTGAGAGCAGGGTCTTTTACTCTTTCTCTCTCTTTTTTTTTTTTTTGGTATTCTTAGAATTTAGTGCAGTGCCTGGAACATAGAAGGCACTTAATAAATGTTTATTTACTGACTGACTTGGAAATGGACTGGATATGTGATGTGAGAACATGATTTGGGTGCTCTCTATTGCTACTGGAAAGTTAAAATGGTAGGCTGCTAATACTGAGTACTCATCCTCTAGTACGGCGGCTGGCATTCTCTTCATGTTTCCAACAAACTTCTTTGTGTAATCCTCTGGGCTATACCCCTTTCAGTCATTAAGTAGTATGAACTCCCTTGCTGCTGTCAATATTTCCCTCACCAACCTGGTCACCATTCTCTGCATCTTCTCTAATTACTCCTAAAACAACAACCTCCAGAAGTGAATGTGGTCTGAGCAGGCCAGAATATAGTGGCATTCATCTCCTTAAGGCTAGACCAGAGGCACTCAACATGTTCCTCAGGACCAGTGCTGCTTTCAAGACTCCAGGGTGGGAACAAGATTAAAATGCACTTGGGAAACATTTATCACAGTAAATAAAAACACGACAGAACATAGCACACGTTAATATGCGGTTTTCTAAGTCAGGTATCTTTATGTGTGACTTAGAGTTTGACACCAGACTGTTCTGGACCCCATGTCTTTCTTAATACAGATCAGGATGGCATTAGGGGAGTTTTGGCCATCATAGTCAAGGTAAGTAAGGTAAGGCAACAAGCATTTATTATTAGCTGCTTTTATGTGTAGGGTACTGTGTTATATGCTGGGGATACAAATAAAAGCAAGAAGGAAGATATTCCCTGTCCTCAAGGAGCTTACATCCTAAGGGGGAAAGACAATACAAAAGGAAATCGAAGAGGGAGGGGCATGGGGCCAGAGTGGTGGAAGGATATTCCAGGTTAGGGAGGCCACAGAGACAGATGGATGTTCCAGGGTGAGGAGGCTCCAGGTATTTAAAGAAAGTCCTAAGTGAGACTGTCCCCGAGGTGTGGAGTTCAAGTCCAGAAAAACACAGAAGCACAGAAAGGAGGCAATACTAAGCTTGTAGTCCACTAAAAACTTGCAATACCCAGCCCAGGAATTTTTAACTTTTGTGTGTTACAGACCCTTTGGGAAGTCTGGTGAAGCCCATTCCAATTCCTTTTCAGAATAATGTTTTGAAATAATTGAAGGAAATATTAAATTTTAGTTAAAAGTTAGTGGAAATACACACGTATATTTTCTATTATTTATATATATATATACATATATATACATATATATGTGTGTGTGTATATATATATATATATATATATATATATCTACAGAGAGAGAGAGAGAGAGAAATTTCAGGGGGTACCTAACTTGGAAGGGAATATATATGTTTATATTATATTAAATATTATAATATATTTTATTATTATGTTATATTATACTCTACTATACTATATTATTATGTTATGTTATATTATATCATATTATATTACATCAATTCCCTGAAATTTATCTATGAATTAGTTTTATGGACCCCAGATTAAAGATTCCTGCCCTAAACTAAAAGAGTAACTTATGTGTGAATTCCATGTTCTATTGACCCAGTAAATAAAATGTTTTAGAGCAGGAGTCCTTTGGGGATCCCTCAAACAAACCACATAGCTAGCCACAAATTTGTAAAGCCTGGCCTACTTTCAGCACCTAGAAAGAGATTTTGTTTTATTCTTTCAAAATAAAACTCAACAATGGCATGGCTAGCCAATGCTTGGAGTCTATTGCTTTGAAGAATTTTCCTCTTGTTTAATTGAGCCTTGTACCTACACAATAACAAATCAAATTTTCCAAAAGATGGTCATTTGGCCTCAAGTTTTCTTGTCTTCCACAATGTGCTTTCAGAATGGCATGTAAAGAAAGATTTGATATCCTATTAATGAATTCAGTGGGGCAGTGTGAACCTGGTGGAGATTACAGGGCCCTGAACTGGGAGTCAAGAAGGTTTTCGTCCTGGCTTAGTGACCTGGGGCAAGCCACCTGCCAACTCCGAGGATCAGTTTCCTCTTCTGTAAAAGGAAAGGGTTGGGCTGAAGAATCTTCAGTGGCATTACCATCTTCAACAATCCTCTGGCAGTTTTCTCATCAGGCACGTTTGTCTCTCTCCATCCCTTTCAGCCCCCCTTTTAGGTGTTTTACTCCATTAGAATGTAAGTACCTTGAGGGCAGAAATTGTCTTTCTTTTTACTTTTTGTATCCTCAACACTTAACACAGTGTCTGGTACACAGCAAGCTCTTAAATAATGCTTGTTGAGTGACAGAAAAACAGACTGACAGACAGAGATATATGTATTATACGTATTCTAAATAATAATAATTGTCTATATCCTTTAGCTTGAAATAGGAGAACTAGGAGTTACAAGTAAGTGTTCGGGTATGTGTGTATATATAGTTGTACTTTAATGAGTGAAAATAATTGAAAATTCCATCTGCTACAATATGTTCATGCCACCAACATCAGAAATTTAAATACTCACGGAGTGAGTAGGAGTGCAGACATAGGGTTTTTTGAAGGATCATATGGACAGAATAAGAAAACATTGTGTTTTCTATGGGCCAGCAGATGGGTCAGAGAAAAACCACAAGCAGATTTTTCAAACTTGGAAACAAATATTGGAGGCAAAATTCCCCATTATTACAAAGTAGCCATTTCAACAGCTGGGACCTAGAAAGCAAACAAACAACAGTGCCGAAAACAACTGCCAGATGCAATTTTCTCCCCTTTTGTTGATTCCTTCACAAGTGTGTGGTGCACATGTTTTGACTACTTCAAAGGAAACACATACCCACACCCCAGACAAAGAGAGAGGCCAACAGGCCCTGGATGATTTTCCCAGGTCTATTTTCACAAGGAAAAAAAAATCAATTTTCTTTAATACATAGTTTTCCTATTAAACATTTTTAGAAGACAAAAAAAAACCCATGAGACATGTTCTTCTAACATGCATAAAGCATCTAAATGGTGCTGCCCTGTGACCTTGCATGTGAGCTGAATAAGAGGCACTTGCTTACAAAAGTAAGGACAAGAAGCCCCATGTAAGTGAACGCTGTGATATGGTCCCCAACAAAGCTAATGCAATCTGAAATTAAATCAAAGAGATGGGGTGTCCAGAACTAGGAAGGTGTCCTACTCAGAATCCATCTGAAATGTGGTGTTCACATTTTATAAAGGGCTCTTGTAAGCCTGAGAAGGTCCAGCAGAGAACAATGAAGATGGGAAGGGGTTCAGGAATTCATGAGAATCAGTTGAAGAAACTGAAGGCTATTTATCCTGGAGAAATGATTACTAGGAGGGAGGTAAAACACAACAACTACCTTTGAAGGTTGTTGTTGTTAGTTCTTCATTCTCCAAGAGGACCATGACATCAGGAAGGTGACGCCATGACTTGCAAGCGAATTGGATTTAAGTATAGGGGGGCTGTGCAAAGTCACAAGTCTCACTTTCTCCCCTGGAACCACTGGGTCCAGTAACAAGTTATAGATCAGGACAAGTGGAGATGGCCCAGGTGCAGTGGGAAACCTTGGCCTTTTTAAGCTAAAGTCTTTCCGAGGTCTTGGTTTGACTGAGGTATTGCTCATTCAATGCTTAAGGCTAGGTAAGAAATGAGGCAAAGAATGACCTCTTTTACCTAGTCAAAAATACTTCTTTGAAGAAGCTAGCCAAGAAGAAGGATTAGACTAGAGTCTGGCCCTGGTGGGCAGACTTCATAGCAATGATGGGTGTAAGTTGGAAAGGTGAATTTGGGGTTGATATTAGGAAAACCTTCCTCATAGTTAGAGTTATCCATAAGTGGGACATTTCTCCACTACTGGCCTCAGTTTTCTCTTCTGCAAAATGAAGAGGCTATTCTTTAATGACCTCTAAAGGACTCACCATCTTTAATAATCTATGTTATAAACAAAAAAAAAACAGTATTTTTAGACTGAAATAGGAGAACTGGTAGTTTAGTTCTAAATCCCTCTTCAAGCAAGGCTGGATGATCATTTGTCAGGAGAATTGTGGTAGGGATATGTTTCCAGGT
>CM053582.1:533455309-533513175 GCA_028627135.1 Pseudochirops cupreus
GCTTTCTACAAAATGCCTTTAATGTGTTTCACATGTTTTCTCTCTTTATTCCCAGAATTACGTCATTGTTATTGTTGTTGGTCAGGGGTGTGGGATCTGTGGCCTTGAGGCCCCATGTGGCCCTCTAGGTCCTTAAGTGTGGCCCTTTGACTGAGGCAACACTTCACAGGACAATTCAGCCAAAAGGCTGCACTTGAGGACCTAGAGGGCCACATGTGGCTTCAAGGCCGTGGGTTCCCCACCCCTGTTGTTGGTCCTTCATTCCTTAAGAGGACCAGTGGCATCACGGGGTGAGGCAGAGCTGTTTGAGGTCATCAACCTTACGTGCTCCTCTGGTGGCATCACTGATGTCCAGTGGCAGGGCAGAAATCAAGATTGTGAAGAATATTA
This sequence comes from Pseudochirops cupreus, assembly GCA_028627135.1. Classification (NCBI taxonomy): domain Eukaryota; kingdom Metazoa; phylum Chordata; class Mammalia; order Diprotodontia; family Pseudocheiridae; genus Pseudochirops; species Pseudochirops cupreus. Next base: position 533,455,700 of record CM053582.1, read on the forward strand.
AATGCCGAGCTAAGGAATGGGTACTGATTATACCAAGCTGTAGGACCTGTCGGTGAAATCTTTGGGTATTTGAAAGAGATTTTCCATATATATGAAAAAACAGGATAGGGATTGAATCTGAGATTTCATTGCCATATATAACTCCCTAGTGCACCGAGTGGTTGGTTAGGCAGTTTACCCAGGGTCCATAGGGAATACATGTCAGAGGAGAGACTGAACTCAGGGCTTTCTACCTTTACAGCCAGTTCTCTATTTACTAGTGGTACATGAAAAATGCCTTTCGTATTTTAGATTATTGCAAGCACTGGATGGTCAATGTTCTAACTTGGTGTATCAGTGTCTGTCTCTGGGACAGGCATTGTAGACAAACAGAGCATTGGGTCCAGAATTGAATAGGAAAAAGAGAAGGGGGTAGTTATATCTGGAAAATCCTGCAGTGCTTTGAACAAACCCAAGCTATTCCCCGGGACAAATGGAAAACACCAACAACACATATTTGTAATATGTTTTTCTGTTTCAGAGTATTTTAAGTTTCAAGGAATCCAAGTGGGAAAAGGAAGAGGGCTGGTCATGTGATGAGAGAGAGGAATAACAAATGGACAATCAGTCCAAGCCTTGATAAGCACCTGCTCTGTACAAGTGTATAAGCAAGCACCCTAGCATACCTGGGGCGGCTGCTAGCACGGGTTCTTAGACCTTCTTTTCTAAAGGAAAGCAGCTCAAAATGGGTTAACAGTCTTACTTTAATTAATCAAACACATATCATTTACCTAGTTCAGGGAAAAAGTCAGCACCCTGAACTTCAGAGAATATAAACATAAGTTACAAGTACAAGTTACAAGCAGCCAAACAAACAGATCAGCAGATGGGCTTCCAGCCGTCTGACCATTACATCCATACCTAGTCAGTTATCAGAGAGGGAAGCACCAACATCTGGGTTTTTCAAAGCCAGGGAGCTCAACGGCTACCCAGAGTCTCATCTGGCCAAATCCCACAATTCTTCCCAAAATGAGCCCCAAAGCAAAACCTTACATCAGGGTATATATAGCCTTCTCCTGGATGGGAGAGTGTCACAGCCTTCTTGACCCACTGTCCAATCACAAAGCAATAAGGTGTGGGCATTCCTGAAGAACAAGCCTCCCGCCACAGGCTCCATGTGATCATATTCAGCCTATTAGGGGACAGAGTATATTTTCAAATCTGGGAAGGTTCTCAGAGCCACTTAAGCCACTTAAGCAAAGGGCCTCTGGTCAGGGAAGATCTTTAGATTCCCATAACAAAGAGATGCTAAACTATGCCTTGAGGATACAATTCCTGCTGGCAAGGAGTGATATTGTAATGGTAGAGACAGAGTGCCTTAGGAAAAGGCCTCCTATTGCTTCCATCATCTGGAGAATTCTCCAAGAATATGGACAAGAAACACACAGGATGAGAACTCGGGGGAGGATATGGGTTTTACATTGGAAGCAATGATCCTTTTCTGTGAGATTATTGACTTTATTGAGGCAGTGTGGTATATTGAACCCCAGTCTGGGAACCACATAACCTGGATTTGAATTTTGGCACAATAACTCTGTTTGAAGTAAGTGGCTCAATAGATAAGAGTGCTACCCCTGGAGTTAGGAAGACCTGAGTTCAAATCTAGCCTCAGATACTTACTAGCTGTGTGACCTTGGACAAGTCATTTAACCCCTGCTTGCCTCAGTTTCCCCATCTGTAAAATGAGATAGAAAAGGAAATGGCAGACCACTCCAGTGTCTCTGCCAATAAGACCCCAAGTGGGGGTCATGAAGACTCAGACACAACTGAAACAATGAACAGCAACAACAAAATAACTGTGTCACCTTGGGCGACTTAGTGTACCTTTCTGGGCCTCAGTTTCCCCATCTGTAAAATGAGCGGTTTAGACTATGTGATATCTAAGGTCCTTTTCAGCAGCATGATCTAAGAAAGTATAATGATACTATGAACTAAATAAGGTAGTGTTTATTTGACAGAAGGTGAATCTGAGTCCCCGAGTCAGTGAATTTCTTATAGTGGGTGGCAGGGCTGTAACGAGGACAGTTCTTTTGCTACTAAGCCCAGGGCTCCTCTCTCCCCTCATTCCCTCATTCTTTGGAGATCTTGCTCCCATAAGTCTCTCTTGATTCTCTGGCATCTTCAAATCCTCCCTCTCCAGTGGCCTTTTTGTGTCGGCATTCCAAAACGCACAGCTTCCTCCTGCACTGAAAGGCCATCACTTCTGCTGCTGCTCCCTGGGATTTCTCCCCTTTCTTTGAAAGCCAGTGGGGCATAGTACTAAACTTAAAGACACGGGCTCAAGTTGCCTTTCAGACACTTAACATTTAACATCACTGAGCCTTAGTTTCTCCTCCTCACCCAAATGAGCGTAATAATACCGCCTACCTTACAGGATTATTCAGAAGGTCAGATGAGGAAATGAATATCATGTTTTCTTGCAATGAGCGTTAGAAAAATGGGAGCTGTTGTTCGTTGTTATTATCAACTTTCAAGAGTCTAGGAGTAAGTTACACCCACCAGCTTGGCTGCATTTTCTCTTTACCACTCACACTTAAAAAAAAAAAGAAAGAAAAAAGTCTTGCCTATGCACACTGTGACAAAAATAAATATTTAAGCCAAAATGGAACTGAGATAAAAGTTGCATTTCCTCTCTATTCGAATGAATAAAAGGATTTAGCTGTCCCCTCTCTGAGTGACCTTCTGCTTTCCTCCCTTTGTAGTCAAATGAGCAGGAGGTTTGTAGCCCTACGAGGAAATGTGTTTTCAGACCAAACAGTGTAAAAGAAAACACAATTCTCAAGTCGGTGATGCACCCAAACACCGGAGCCCCCATCGGCACCCTCGCTGGCTGATACTATGTACAGTAGGTAACCAAACACCAGTCAAGGAGACCGTAAGCCTGTTAAGAAAATAGCTTTCGGTGTAATAAGATTAGCAGGTTTTTACTGTACCTGTTAATACGCTTCCCCCCTCCTTATCGGCTTTGCCTGAATGCACTCCCAACTCCCATTTAAACTGGCCCAACGGGGGCCTAAAGTTCTTTAAGGAACTTGCACAGCTTTGTGGAGATTATGGTTCCCTTCCCCGTTTTTAATTAGAGGGAGAAGAGGAGGATTTATTCTCCTTAGGGCTTCCAGCCCAGATGGCTCAAAAACTTTAGAAAAAGGTTACCGAGTTCCAGTGGTCCAAGTGTTCCGCTCTCTGCCATGACTCCGGCTTGGTGCTTAATCCTCTGTAGCCCTTGTGTGGTGCAGCTGCCAGAGCTCATTGTGCCTGCTTTTTCTTAACATCTTTGACCTCTTTATCCATTAAACCAAGTCATGCAGGGGCACGGCAGTTCTGCAGGTCTGCTGGTTGGCCAGGGACAACTACAAACTATGACTTCCCCAATACATAGGGAGAAGCTTGAGAGTCAGTGCCCTAGTGGAAGAGTCATCAGGGAAGCCAGGCCAGGAAACACAAATGGAGTATCCTCAAACCCTTGCTTCATGGAGGTAGTCCAAAGAAGATTATTGAAAAAAAAATAAGCCTGATTCTTATGTTTTACCACCTATGCAATGTATCAGAGATTCCCTACTATGTACTCTACTGGCCCACTGTCCATATTGGTGCCATTTAGAAAACAAAAACTTTAGTAAAATGGCCTGTTTAGCCTTTCCTTATGAAACTCATGAAATCTAGATCTAGGACTGTCCTTGGATATCCTTTAGTCCATAGGTTCCCAAAGTGTGTGATACCTCCCCCAGGGTGTTGCTAGAATGATCCAGGGGGGCAGTAATAGTTTGAAATGATGCAAATTTAAAAAAAAACATTAAAGGGTTAAAGAAGTAGATTTCTAGGGGGCCACCAAATCATTTTCTTTTGAAAAGACCAAACATGTTTGGAAACCTCTAATTGGTGCAACAGTTATTTTTTAGCTGCAGAAATAAAGGCCTAGACAGTTATGTGGCTTACTCAAAGTAACATAGTTAGTGAGTGGTAGAGATGGGATTCAAATCCAGGTTCTCTGTTTCCAAATCTTTCCATCATAGCACACTACTCACAGACAAAAAGTAGGTACATTTGTGTAGGTGCATACATGCATGTTTCAATCTACATATAGATAAAATTTTGTATATATTATATATGCGATTTATAATATGTATATATCTGAGCATATGTACATATTTGTGTGTGCCTTCCTGTACATATATACATATGTGTGTATAGTTGTATGCAGACATGTATGGATATATGTATTTTGTGTGTATATGTTTCCATGTGAGCAGTACGATGTATATGTAAGTTATATGAGATTAGTAGGTAGTAAGATAATGGAAATGGGATCAGGAAGACCTGAGTTTGAATCCTGCTGTTATGACATTTAAAGAACTGTCCTATTTTCTCTTCTTCTCTTGAAAGCCAATGGAGTAGAGAGTCTGGAGCACCAGACTTGAACTCAGGAAAACCTGGATTCAGATATTCTCAGAGGCACCCACTAACTCGGTGACCCTAGAGTGAGTCTCAACCTCCCTCAATCTCGATATCTTTATCTGTATATAGGAATAAACCTAGCCCCTGCCTCATGGGGCTGCTGTGAAGATCCAATGAGACAATGTATGTCAAGCTCTTTGCAAATCTTAGAGCACTATACACATATTAGTTTTATTTGGTGAATGCATGGATATGTGTATATTGGGGTTTAAGCTGACAACAAAGAATGCATTAGCTTTCCTCTAAATCAGAAGGGCTCCTGAAGAGGTCACATTGAGATAATGAAATGGAATATATTATCTCATTACATTGTGGTTAGTTTCTGCTGCGATGTAGGTGAATGGTGTGGAACCCAAGGACCTTGAAGTCCCAGTTCCTTAAATGCCAGTCTCAGCTAGACCCCCCCAATTATATACCCATCTGCTGTGAAGATAGGATCTCAAATAGCTTTGCCTAAGACTGCAGTCTGGGATTCAAGTGTAATCTGTGGCACTGCTGGCCTGGACTACAGCATTCTGGTAACCCAAGCCTAGGACTTCTCATCTCTTCTTCCCTCCCTCTGCCAGCAACAATGCAGATCAACAGAACTTCATAATAGTTGTATGCTCTCAAGGTCATACAGGCAATATGAATTTGTCCTATAACTCTGGATAAAGTACACACAGAGAAGACATTTGTTGGCCTGCAGTTGCTAAGGTGGTGTTGTTTGGGTGGTTTTTGGCTCCAATATGCTCAGCAGTTCAACCTCAGGACTCTGATACTTTAATATAATACTTTTCCATCTCACCCTCCTGAGGGAAGCCACCCCTTTTAGTATACTCATAGCTCATGCTATGTGGATAGGTTGCACTTTCCATGATGACCAGCTTGTCAGGGGTGTGCCCTCAGGAAAGAATTGTGGGCATAGCCTTTGACCATGTCCCCAGGGCTCTGCAGTTCTCAATGGATGTTGTCTAGTACGGTAGCACCCTGCTTCATAGAGAGAGGCAAAAATGCTGACCTGATCTTTTCAATATGGAAGGTTACAAAGAAACTAAAAGCAATGTAATGGAGTGGGACACCTCAAAAGAAGAAGCCATAGCATACCCCAGTGTTTACTACAGCCTGCCAAAATAGTAAACCAATGGTATACCAGAGGCTGTTCCCAGGGGAGAGGGGCTACATCCCTTACTTAACCAAATATGCATTAAGTGCCTACTGTTTGCCAGGCCTTGCATTGTTGCTGGGGACATAAAGAAAGACAAAAACCGCCCTTGTCCTTAGGAGCTTGCATTCTACCTGGGGAGGCAAGTATACACACACACACACACACACACACACACACACACACACACACACGGCACAACATTTTCAGAGGTGAGATGGGAGTGATGGTCAGTGCATGAGAAGCAGCAAGAAGCTGGATTGGACTGGGCCATAGGGTATGGTAAGGGGAGTAATGGATGGTAAGGTTGGGACCAGTTTATAAGTCTGGTCAATAAGCATCTATTAAGCTCCTACTCTGTGCCAGACAAGGTGCTAAATGCTGGTATTAAAAAGAAACAGTCTGTCTTCTCTAGAAGTCTAATTGAAAGGACTTTAAAAAGTCTAATGAAAGCTGTGTTTTCCAGTTTTGGCTGACTCTCCCTGACCCCATTTGGGATTTTCTTGGTAGAGACACTTGGAGGGGTTTGCCATTTCCTTCTCCAACTCATTTGACAGATGAGGAAACTGAGGCAACAGAGTTAAGTGACTTCCCCAGGGTCACACAGCTTGTAAGTGTCTGAGGTTAGATTTGAATTCAGAAAGATGAGTCTTCCATATTCCAAGCCCAGCGCTCTATCTAAATACTAAATGTTTATCTAGCCCTTTAAGGTTTTCAAAGGACTTTCCCTGTTATCTCATTTGATCTTAATAACAACTCTGAGAGGTATTATTATTACCTCCATTTTACAGATGAAGGAACTAAGGCTGATAGATGTTTAAGTGATTCATCTATGGCTAGGATTCAAACTAAAGTCCCCCTGATTCCAAGAACTTCATGATGTCCACTAAGACATAGCTCCCTCTGGATTCCTCTTCCAGAAGTGCAGCCTTCCTGGGGATGTGAGGATGGTTAGATGTGATGAATTACTGTAAATAGGTGAAAATTTTAATCTCCACTAAATTGCTCTTTGCCCTCCCACTAGCTTACCCCTTCTGGGGCCTCAGGCCGTTCTCAGAAATGTGTTTCTCCTCATAGAGAAGGGGCCAGGCAAAGATTTGGTTTCCTTTGCATTTAGGGTGAAGCAGTCCTAGAATCACAGGGCTCAGGAATCCTTGGGGAGCAAGCAGCTACGTTTGATTGTTGATTTTTGTAGACAGTGTACACAAGGGAGCTTGCGGCCCTTCTGGAAGAATTTATAAATCCATCATTTAAAGTCATTAGGCGACATGTTGGTCAGTCTAGGAGTCTCTCCTCTCATTAATTCAGGGGAGATTTACTCATGTCACCCTCATTAGTATTTATGGGATTTATCCACATCAATCGCTAGTGCATTAATGGGGAAATAACTAAACCTCCTAGGGTCTGTTGACGCTAATAAAGAGAGAGAGAGAGAGAGAGAGAGAGAGAGAGAGAGAGAGAGAGAGAGAAAGAGAGAGAGAGAGAGACAGACAGAGACAGAGAGACAGAGAGAGAGAAAGAGAGAGAGAGAGAGAGAGAAAGAGAGAGACAGAGAGAGAGAGGGAGAGAGACAGAGAGAGAGGGAGAGAGACAGAGAGAGAGGGAGAGAGAGAAAGAGAGAGGAGAAAGAGGGAGAGAGAGAGAGAGAGAAGAAAAAGAGAGGGAGAGAGAGAGAGGAGAAAAAGAGGGAGAGAGAGAGAGAGAGAGAGGGAGAGGAGAAAGAGGGAGAGAGAGAGAGAGAGGAGAAAGAGAGAGAGAGAGAAAGAGACAGAGAGCAAGAGCTCTTAAAGTTCCAGAAATCTCTGTGTTCAAAAGTATTTTCAACTCTGGGCCTGAGTAGATAGAGCTTTCCCCAACCACCCTTGGGTTGTTTTTCTGGTTGTTTCTCAGTAGCATTTGCATAGTAACTGTGTCCAACCCCTGCCCATCTGATGAAAAGTGGTAGTGATGTCTGCTGCCAGAAATGATGGGAGAAAGGAGGGGGAGAGAACCCCACTTGAGCTCTGTGGTCAATTGCCACTCACTTAGGTGAACAACGAGTTAAGTTTCTTATAATTCTTTTTGTTTGGTACTGGCCAAAGAGAGAGAGGGAGAGGGAGAGGGAGAAGGAGAGAGAGAGAGAGAGAGAGAGAGAGAGAGAGAGAGAGAGAGAGAGAGAGAGAGAGAGAGAGAGAGAAAGAGAAGAGAGAGAGAGAGAGAAAGAGAGAGAGAGAGAGAGAGAGGAGAGAGCTGCATGTAAATATATTTTTTATGTATTCTGAACATAAAGATAGTTCTGTCCTACCATATTGATTTATTAGATTCTCTGACATTTTAGTTGTGGTCGTTATGTTATATTTATGAGATGAATGTTGGATTCCCTCATTATGTTATCCTCATTTATTTTACATACTTTTATAGCTGGTTGTGCTCAGCTTTACATTTAAAGCTTTATTGCAGCTGTTAGTGTGGGGGGGAGGGGAAGGCAAGTAGTTATTGATCGGAATTTACATGTTTACTGTTGTAATCATGATTTATTTAATCTGTTTCCACATATAAATATAAGCTCTTTCTCCAAAATAAAATATATAGACTGCATCTATATTTGAGAGCCACCACCTTCCACCCCCTTCTTTCCTCCCCCACCCCAAAGAGGGAATTTTTGGTCTTTCCAGTTTTGTTGATGGGAAATTTGCCTGCCTGTTATTAACACTAAATGGGGTTAGGGTGGGAATAAGGAGAAGCCTTGTTTATGAAGTAGAGGGTCCTCTTTTCAAAGAAAGGGGAGGTAGAATAATGGGACACCAGGCCTGGAAGCCCTGGGATACCTTGGTGGGATTTCCTCCCCACCCCCCATCTTAGTGCTAGCTCCCACCTCAAACTGCAATCAGTTTACTGATCTGTGTTTCCTCTAGTGGAGTGGAAGCTTCTTAAGGAGAAGGGAATGATTTTTAATTTTTGTTTTGTTTTGTGTCCCCTGGGAGGAAGACCTTCTAATTCATAAAGGGATGGCATTTCTCTTGAGTGGAGGGAGCTGCTTAGCTGAGAAAACCCGATCCTTCTTGTACCCTTGTATCCCTGTGGCCCATCACAGTATCTCACAGGTAGTAATGATAATAGCCCGATTTTGTACACTGCTTTAGGTCGGAAAAGCACTTTCCAAATAGTATCTCACTTTATTCTCACAATGACCTTCAGAGGTAGATGCTAATAGTGACCCCATTTCACAGATGAGAAAACTGATAGATTGTGTTTGCTGCCTTTTCACTTGAAGTACCAGAAGGATTGAGCATCATCCCATTTGGGGCAGGCATGAAGACCCGATCTTCATTGTAAAATCAGTCTGTTCCTGGCTTGTGACTGGAGGCAAGGTCACCTAGTTCTCTTCAACCCTGTTGTCGTACATGGGTGAAGTGGGAATAATAACATAGACTAGCTCTGACATATAAAAGTTCTAATGAAAAAATAGATTCCAAAACACTTCAAAATAACGGTGGTGGAAACTGACATTTATTTGCTATCTGAAGATTGGCAAGGTGCTTCAGAGAAGCAAGTCAATAAGCATTTATTAAACTCCTGCTGTATACCAGGCATGGGGATACAACGAAAGGCAAGTCCCTGCCCTTATGGAGCTCAGCCACTAATGGGGGAGACAATAGGCTAACAACTGTGTATTAATCAATCAATCAGTAAACATTTATTAAGCACCTACTACACTTCAGGTACTTTGCTAAGAGCTGAGGATACAAAAAGAGGCAAAAAATAGTCCCTGCCCTCAAGGAGCTTACAGTCTAACTGGGGTGACAGCATACTAACAACTACGTATCATTTGATGTGAGTAATTAAACACTCTAATATCATTAGGGGGAAGTTTAGATTTCTACCTCTCTTAAAGAAGGAGAGACTGAGGCAATGCGGGGAGGTCTAGGAGTATCATGGTGCTTGCCTTCCTGCGTTCAGACTTACCTGCATGATGTCTTTGGCTTGTAGTATTTAAACCTATCCAGTGGCCTCCGTGGTGCCCCTCTAAGAAGGACTTGGCCCGAAGCTGGGCTTTAACCACAGTCTTTATAGAAACCACATTTATTGCCATAGGAATGTAAATTCTGCATTGTATGACATATTTTATAATTTGGTAATGATTCTTAGAAAATAATTTATATCTATTTATAATCTCTACTTTGATGTGCAAGGAAGAATTCACCTAGCATAACAAATCTCTCTCTGTCTCTCTCTCTGTCTCTCTCTCTCTCCCCTCTGTCCTCCCCCCTTTCTATATATACATATGTGTGTGTATAAGTATTCATCTATATATACATATGTGTGTGTATAAATATTCATCATTGCCTTGGTGGCTCCTTAACCGAACCAATGATTTTTAATCAAGATTTCTAGGTCACTCTTCATAATTAAGTTTAGTATTGTGTATTATATCACACTTTCCTATGACAGGCACATAAATTAGATATCAGCACACAATTTCCAGAACCTTTCAGGACGATTTACTTCATTATGAACACACACACACACACACACACACACATTCACACACTCACTCACTCTCACACTAAATACTCTGACTCCCTCCCTGTCAGTTACAAAACAAAATATCCCTAATACTATGAATCTGTGCTGTTTGCTCTCCCCAGGTCCCTCCCCCACTTGATAGATAACTTCTGCTGATCAGCTTTGACCCCATTTTAACAGGCTGAACACTGAATGTGGAATCAGGATAACCTGAGTTCAAATCCTGCCTCAGGTATTTATTTACTAGCTGTGTGACCTGGGCAAATCATTTAATTTGGTTGGTGACTCAGTTTCCTCATTTGCAAATTGTTCGGCTGGACTCTAATGGCTACTAAGGTGCCTTCTGGCTCTAACTCTATGAACCTGTGATTCTTTGATTACTTAGCCAATGGATGTATTTTTAAAACCTGCTTACTCATTTGAGGCCCATTCCAGAGACCACCCTGATGGTAATAATATGCTTTGGATAGATGGTGAGATATTTAACTCTCCATTTTCCCTTACCTCAGTTCCTATACTGCCTGCCATCCTCTAGAACAAATACGGTGCCCCTGATTGTCAGTGCCACTGGGTGCTTCTGCTTTGGAAGATGCAGGTGGGAATTGCGATTGGGACCCAAGGAAGCTCCACCTGCTGTCTGAGGTAGTTTGCATGGGGATCAAGGATGACTCATCCTCAAAGAGGCTCCTCCTCCCTGACATTTGGCTGCTCCATTGGAAGAATTTCTAAGCTAATGTCTCCCCACAACTTTGTGAAATACAAATTCACTTTTTCTAATGAATCATTATCATGTACTCCCATCAAAGGTTATTCACTGAAAGCTCAAAAAAAAGCAATGAAAACTAATTTTGATTGTTAATGGAAATGTATTTTTAGTCTTAAACAGCTTCCCTCAGCAATAATTATACTTATGCCTCTTGGGTGTTTTTGGACTTTTAAATTTACATCGAACAGCTCTTTTTCATTTAGCAATTAATCTTTTAACAGAGCCCCGAAAATGTGCTCTTCTGTCTGTTAGGGAAGGGATCCACAGATATTATTTCTACTGTTTCCCTGCTTAGCTTCCCACCACGCTTCTCTTGCCCTTCTTCTCCCAGTGTCTCTAGGAAGCATACATGGGATGTTTGCTCTTTGTAATAAGCTGGGCCCTGGGGTGGGAGTGTAGTGACACCAGGCAATGAGGAGACAGCTGGGAAGGGGTGGAGGTGTGTGAGGATACCATTACCCTCTGGCCCCAAATGCCACAGCTCTGTGTGCTTGGGGAGAAGTAAAGCAGACAAAGTGTATTGTTGGGAAATGGGAGAATCTCTCCAAGATAACTCAGTCCTTGGAGTGGGGGCTGCAAGGAGGAGTCAGCCTCCTTAACCTTTTCTTTAGGTCCTAACACCGAGCTAGGTATCCAGAGAGAGAAGCTTAAGGAGATTAAAAAATAATAAGGAGAAACTGAGCCAGACGTGATATGGGGTGTGTGTGTGTGTGTGTGTGTGTGTGTGTGTGTGTGTGTGTGTGTGTAAGGAAGAACAGAAAAATCCTTCCTTAACGACCAAGGTTTGTCATTGTCTTAGATGAATTTTTTCTTTAGGGGGGAAAGAGGAAGCCAGGAGGGCATCTGGGTGGCTCAGTAGGCTCAGGAACTTTGCCTGGGCCCCATGCACGTATTGAAAACAGAAGGCCTCCAATTAGCCTGGGTAAGTCTGATTAAAGCCCCTGCTTCCCCATCAGGAAACCTGCTCCAAGAGAAAATACCTAATTGACCTCACCTCCGCTATGGTGTGGCATGACATCTGGGTCCTTGCAGACTCTTGCGGAACATTAAGGGGCTGTTAAAATTAATCCTGTGTGCTGCAGCTCCCAAGAAAGCCAGCCATGCCCCCAACGTCAATAAATCTAGATCTGTTTGAAGCGAACGTCACTAAATCTTCGTCTTGACTGTTTGCTGGTAGTGTCAAGAGCAGGCTCGGCAAGATGAATTTGAGGGGAGGATGAAAAAGGTACCGTATTAAACCCCAGCACCGCTAAGTTTAGTTAAGAGTCAGGAGATGTGTCCTTGCCGTGACATTCGGTGGCCGATATTTGTTTCCCTTTAAATAATATGCTGTACATCTGGGAGAATGATGGTTCGGTGCTTGTGACATTGCATCTCCACCAAGGTTACTGGCTCCAGGACAGGCAGTCTCTCTCTTTTCTCTTTTTCTCTCTCACACCCTGTCAATAAACATCCACTTGTCTGAGGAAGTGAGATACAGCTTTTACAGCTGACACCAGAACCGTCTTCATTTCCAGAAGCAACGAGTTTCAGCACATGTGAACGTGGAGCAAAGGGCGGGTGAGGGGTGAGCAGTAGGGAGTGGGGTATGGGGCGGGGGAGCACTGTAGAAATTAAAGGAATATATCTTTCAAGTGCTGGACATCGAAAAGCCATTATCTCTTTCCTATAGGGGAGCCTGCTGCTGAAAGAAATAAATGATAGGATTGGAAACTAAAAATAATCATGGCGGCAGATAATCAGGCAGGTTCAGTAATTCGAGGATTTGCCGCTCAAAATCTCATTTGAGAAAAAGCAGCATGTAAAACCCTGGGATCTAGGGGATTTGGGCATCCGTTGACCTCTATCCTTTGGGCATCCATTGTTTTCTTGCCTTGGCCTCCATTGAGAGCACCTCTTCTCATCACCACCACCAAAAAAAAAATCCCTCCAACTGAGAGTTTACAAATCAACCCTACCCTAATTGTGGGAATGGGCCTTGCAGGATGTTCTTCCTTCTGTTAATGAGGGAAAACAGAGATGAAATTCGCCAAAGGTGTTGATGGCCCCTCCTGGGGAGGCCGTCTGCCCAAGTGCCACAATCCACCTAATCTGTAGTCCTTCTGAGTGAGTTGTTGTCTGAATTCTTGGCAGGTTTATTTATTTATTATTTGTCCTGGAGTGCCCTGGAGAGTGACTACTTTAAAAGGAGAGAAACAACAGACTCAGAGTATAAAAGGAAGCATAATTTTGGGCACAGCAATGCAGAGAAATTCGTTTGGTCTAATTATGCATATTTGTTGCAAGGGCTCTTTTTTCTTTTCTTTTTCTTTTCCTCCCAAGATAGAAGGGAGAGAAAATACATTTTTATTAATTGAAAAAAAAATAAATGTAATTTAAAAAAGTCAATGAGGCCTAATATACAGCCCTAGTATTTGAAATAAGAGGGCAAAGGCAATGGGAATAGTTCTTTTTCTTTTAGGATCATAAATGGATGGTGACTTTTATGCGTAACCACTCCTCCTTATACGCATTTAATAGAAGAAGAGACTGAAGTCCAAGGAAGTGGCTTATTCAAGGTCACACAGGTGTAACTAATAGAGCCAAAACATGAATTGACTGAATTCAGTACTATTTCCACCACCCATGTTGCCTCTCTTCCTTGCCTTAAAAATCAAAGCAAAAAACTATTATAAACCTAATATACTAAACAAAAAGCCAAACTTCAAAAAACTAAATAATTCACATAATCACAAATATTTATATGTAGATACCTATAGTATCTATAGATTAATCATATCTGTAGCATAGATAGTTTCTAGATAGTATCTATAGATAATAAAATATCCCTTTTTGGTTTCCTTCTTTTTTCCCATTTCTTTACGTATTCAACAAGCATTTATTATTAAGTTCCTACTATGTGCCAAGTGCTTTGCTGGGCTCTTGGAATACTAAGACCAAAATGAAATCACAGAACTCTCATTCTAGGCATGTAAGATGTTCATTTTGTTTCACTATCTTTGAGTTTCACGAATACTTCAAGGCTCTGGGATGGTCTTCAAGACAATTCTATAGCTTAGCCAAGTTTTAGGGAGTTGCCTAAGGCTTAGGTTAAGTGACTTGCTCAGCATCCCACAGCTAGTGTCTAAGATGTGATTTGAACCCTGGTCTTTGTCTCTAAGCGCTTTATTCAATATTGCTATCCAGACAGCCTCTGAATAATTGCATTGCATTACTCCCTACAATTCTTTCCACATTCCCTTGTAGTCATCACATTTGTTATTTTTAATAGCATAATAATAGTCTATTACACTGATATGCCACAGTTTTCTCAGCCCTTCTCTAACTGCTGAACATAAGAGATTATTTTCAATTTTTATGTTATTATAGCTGAAGTAGCTGTGAATATCTTTATCCAGGTAGGGCTTTTCCCTCTAGCACACATCCTCTGTAGGGACATAACTATGTTGGGACTACCAGAGCTTTGTCTCATGGCCCTGATTTGAGCTGATGCCATATTTACAGGACGTGGGACAGCCTTGGCAGTCCTACAAACAGAGCACTTAGTACCTATTTAGCAAGAATAGAGGGTGAGGTGGGATGAGCACATCCCTCATCTGTCCTGTTTCCCTCACCCATCAGCAACCGTGAGCTGGTGTTCTGGAGTTTCTGTTCTCCCTATTCTACTTTCATAGGGAAGGTGTAGTTTATGATGTAATAATAATAAGTGACATTTATATAACACATTAAAGCAGTGGTTCTCAACCTTCCTAATGCTGCGACCCTTTAATACTCGTATATGGGCGTGTCTGCATGTGGGTGGACCTTTCTGAAAATGGATAGAAGAGCAGTGTCTGGGTTCCTAAGACCATCGGAAATATGTGTTTTCCTATGGTCTTAGGGGGCCCCTGTGACCCCTGTGAAAGGATCGTTCAACCCCCAAAGGGATTGTGACCCACAGGTTGAGAACCTCTGCATTAAAGTATGCAAATATACTAACTTGGGGCACAATGAATAGAGCACCGGCCCTGGAATCAGAAGGACCTGAGTTTAAATCTGGCCTCAGACACCTAACACACTTAGTAGCTGTGTGACCTTGCACAAATTACTTAACCTTCCTAATGCTATGACCCTTTAATACAGTTCCTCATGTTGTAGTGACCTCCAACCATAAAATTATTTTCATTGCTACTTCATAACTGTAATTTTGTTACTGTTATGAATCGTAATGTAAATATCTGATATGCAGGATGTATTTAAATTGAACATAACCCACAGGTTGAGAACCACTGATTAACCCCAATTGCTTTGCCTTCCCCCCTCCAAAAAAATATATTAGCTCAGGGGTGGGGAACCTGTGACCTTGAGGCCACATGTGGCCTTCTAGGTCCTTGGGTGTGGCCTTTTCACTGAGTCTGAGTTTTAGAGAACAAATCCTTTTATCAAGGGGATTTATTCTGTAAAGTTTGGATTGAGACAAAGGACCACACTTGAAGACCAAGAGGGCCACATATGGCCTCGAGGCTGCAGGTTCCTCACCCCTGTATTAACTCATTTGATCCTCACAACAGCCCTGTAAGGTAGGTATTATTATTGTCACCCCCATTTTACAGATGAGGAAACTGAGTCACAGAGGGGTTAAGTGAGTTGTCCAAAGTCATACTACTAGTGAGAGGCAGAATTTAAACTCAGGTCTTACTGGCTCTGAGTCTTATGTTTTATACACACTGAGCCACCTAGATGCCCTGGTATTTGCCCTCAGAACAAAAATTCCAATGTCTCTAGGCTACTGTAATCTTAGTAGTGGGATTACCAGGTTCATTGTTAACAATTTAACATGACAGTTTCAGGCCCTTCTGAAATCATAATAACAACTCTCATTAGCATCATGTATTGCAGTGTACTAGAGGCAGCTGGGTGTCTCAGTGGATAGAGCCCTGGACTAGAATCAGGGAGACCTGAGTTCAAATTTGACCTCAGACGTTTACTAGCTTTGTGATCCTGGCAAAGTCACTTAACCCTGTTTGGTAGAGTTTCCTCATCTGTAAAATGAGCTGGAGAAGGAAATGGCAAACCATTTCAGTATCTTTGCCAAGAAAACTCTAAATGGGGTCACAAAAAGTCAGTCACAACTGAACAACGACATTGTGGTTCACAAAGCACTTTCCTGGTGAGAACCCTGCAGTATAAATATTGACCTCAGAGGTGGGATTCACATCCATTGTGCCACTCTGGTTTTCTGGGAAGCAGGCTTCATTTCCACAGCATCTGTCCCGCTTAAAGTACAGCCTCAGACAAATACTTCTCTTTGACTTCGTGGGAATCTGTGGCTAAGTCAGAGGATATGCCTTCCTGAAAGTCCTTTACATCCTCTTTCCAAAGGACAATTTGGCTGACAGTGCATAGTCCTGTCTTTGACTCAGCTAGCAGATTGTAAGCTTCCTTAGGACTGGCACTGTGTTATACTGATATTTCTAGCTAACTTGTATCTTTATCTTTACCGCACACAGCCCAAAGATGAGCAATTCTGGGAAAGCCTAGGTACCCCTTCCCATTCATTCCTTCCCCACCTGACCAGTAACTTCATCTCACCTGCTCATTGAACTTTCATCAATGGGTATTGCAGATACTATCCATAACTTAGTAGATAAGTCTTCCCTAGTTGCCTGGGGCTCAGAGAGGTTCAGTGACTTGCCTATTGTCACTCTTCAGGTGGTAGGCATCAGAAGCAGGATCTGAAGCAAGATTTCCTGACTAGAATAGCAATCTCTCCACTATTCTATGGGGCATCTCTACATTGCACATAGAAAGCTGTTAAACGTTTAATGAATGGTGACTTATTAAGGCCTTGAAGGCTATACACACTCTTATGTACTTGCTATAAATTGCCCAAGTCTGCCCCGTCTTCTAGATTAAAAACTGCTTGACTGAGGGGAACTATGGCTATGCTTACTACAGCGGTTCTCAACCTGTGGGTCACAACCCCTTTGGGGGTCGAACGACCCTTTTACAGAGGTCACGAGGTCACCTAAGACCATTAGAAAACACATATTTCCGATGGTCTTAGGAACCGAGACACCGCTCCTCTATCCGTCTCCAGGAGGGCCCACTCACATGCAGATACGCCCACATATGAGTGTTAAAGGGTTAGGGCATTAGGAAGATTGAGAACCACTGCTTTAGAAGGAAGTTGAGATAGAATGTTAGCTCCTTGACAGTATGGGCTGTTTTCTTTTTCTTTGATGCCTGGTATATAATAGGTGCTTAATAAACATCTATTCATTGTTTTCTTTTCCTCTCCTCTGGGCTCTCAGAATTTGCCATTATTTCCTCAATAAATGCTCAGTGTTGTTGGTCACTAGTCCATGTTTTACCATCATAACATAATGCCTGCTAACCTATGGTGTCTGACAAAAGGAACCAGGAGAAGGAATCCCAGCCTAACTGGTAGTAAAGGGCAGAGGTTTTAATGAAGGCTGGAGACAGTTCTCTGGATTCAGCCCTTTTGTCTAGAGGAGTCTCTCAGCAGAGAGCCTGATCAAAAGCCTGCTACTGGCTTGGAGTTTTCTACTTCAAGGACTCATCCAACTGCTTTGCAAACTGGATGGACGGGGCCCAGACTGGCAGACCTAATTCTCGGCTCCCGCTGGTGTAAAAAGAGATGAAGCTGGCATCCTTCTTCACAGGGAATTTCAGAAAGAACAGTCACTCACTTTTAGTACCCTAACAAAGCAGCCTCATTTAAACTAAACTAGACCTAATTTACAAAACTGTGATCAGATCTGTCTAATTCAGAATCGGTATGGTGAAGGCCGAACTGAGTAACGGGAAAGCTTGAAATGTAGAATATATTGCATGGAAATAAAGTTTTACTATAGAAAAGTAAAGTGACAACTCAATGATCTCCCCAAAATACCTTCCAACTCTATATTCCAAGACCAGGACTGTGCCCCTGACAGCCAGAGAAAGAGTTGCCTGGCCTGTCTGTCATGGAGAGATCTTACCCTTCTGCTTGTTTATCATTAGCACATTAAACATTATTAATTATTAATTAGCACCTGTTAGAGGTGACCAGTTTGTTCAAAGCAGTTTGTTTTGAAACATGATGGAAACACATTCAGTATTTCTCTTCAAGATTTTACACAATTTAAACTTTTCCGTTATTTAGCTTGGCCTGCAGCATAATGATTCCAAATTAAACTCGATTGATCACCTGTAAATTTGGGATGATGGGTCTGAGTCACATTCAAAGCCGACTTCAGTCTCTTACTAGCTGTGAGATCCTAGATAAGTCAATTAATCTCTGACTCAGTTTCCTTCTCTTCAAAATGGGGATAATAATGTCACCTCCCTCCCAGAGTTTTTGTGAGAGTAAAATGAAATTACATTTACAAAGCTTTTTACAAGCCTCCATAAATGCTTCCTATTACTCTTATCCCTGAACTCTTCCTTACCCTGGGAATGTGTTTTAAAACCTTTTACTTTGTAAACAGAGCATGCATATTTGTTAATCCACCTCCTACTGAATCATTGAATGGTGGCTTCTGACTTAATAAGGTTTTCTGTGATAGGTTACATTTGATAATATGTAATTTCTTTCCCTTAGCCACACTCATGATTTCCTTCTCCCTCTCTCTTTTATCCCTGCGTATCATTTGTACATTATATAGGAAATAGGCAGTGAACTCATCTGAAGGAACTGCACTTTGTCCCTGCCTTTGCTGCTCTTTGGGTGAACTGGAATGCTGAAATTGTTAAGATGCCAACCCAAAGAAGGGAGGGCAGAAGGCAGGCAGCATGATGTAGTGGAAAGGGCCATAAGGCTGGAGTAGCCACTCACTCAAAGTTGATGTGACTTTGGACAGATCATTTCACTTTCTTGGGCCTCAGCCTCCTCATCTTTAACAAGAGGGCCAAGTGGCCTTTGAGGTGCCTCCCACCTCCAAAGCAATGGCCCATCTTCTGATATTGAAGCAGTGAAGTATCAGGACCAGCGCAGGTGTGTGAAGACTCATTGATAGAGAGAAGAGAGAAAGGAAAGGCCACAGAGGCTTTTGGCAAGAGGATTTCTATGGAAGACCTCTCAGACTACAGCTGAGGGGAGCTTCTGTTTGCTTTAGAGCTTTGGCAGGAATTCACCAATTACGGATCAAAGGAAGCTGACCAAGCCAGTGTCCTAAGGCAGTGAAGCCTCATGAAAAACAAAACCTCCCTCAGAAGCCTCTGGTGAAAGATAAGTTTGACTTTGGGAGTGCCTGCGAGTGACCGCCTTGCGACTGACCCACGTTGGGATGGGGCTCAAAGTGGCTCCTTAACCAACTTAACCTCAGAAGTACAGCTGGCACTCCCAAGGTCAAACTCAGCTTTCAGATGGCAGTTATTCCCCAAGGAATATTGAAGAGCATTTGGTGATGGGGATGGAGGGAAGGTGTGGTTAGAGATTAGCTCTGTCTCTGAAGTCAGGTGGTGAGTGGAACAAGAGGGAGAGGGAGTGATAACTGTGATGGTGATTCATGATGCCAGTGTGTGTGTGCATGTGTGCGTGTGTGTGTGTGTGTGTGTGTGTATGTGAGAAACAGAGAGAGATTGTGTGTGTGTGAGAGAGACAGTGTGTGTGTGTGTGTGTGTGTGTGTGTGTGTGTGTGTGTGTGAGAGAGAGAGAGAGAGAGAGAGAGAGAGAGAGAGAGAGAGAAAGAGAGAGAAACAGAGAGACAGAGACAGAGACAGATTGTGAATGTGACTAAGAGAGAGTAAGGGAGTGTCCTGGCGTGTGGAAGTCCCCTGGTGATTCTCTGCACAGGAGAGGG
Organism: Pseudochirops cupreus; assembly: GCA_028627135.1. NCBI lineage: Eukaryota > Metazoa > Chordata > Mammalia > Diprotodontia > Pseudocheiridae > Pseudochirops > Pseudochirops cupreus. The sequence continues at coordinate 533,475,396 of CM053582.1, forward strand.
GAAGAAAAACCAGGGGACCCGGATAGTGTGATATTAGCTAACATTTCCCGAGTACCTTAAGGTTTGTAAAAACACGTTACATATATTATCTTATTGATCTTCTCAACAGTCACACAAAGAGAAGATCTCTTAGTGTCACCATTGTTTAGGCAAAGATACTGAGATGAGATGTAGCTAGTAAGTGCCTAATGCAGGATTGGAACTCAGATCTTCCAGTACTCTAACCCACTATGCCATCTCGCTGCCCAGAAAGATTAGCTGTTGTGCAGGAAGAAACGCAGCAAAAACACAGAGGCATTTGCAGAAAAACAACATCCAAGGAAAAAATCAGCAACCAAACCCCTGGTGTCAGATATTTTTACACAGATGCACAAAGTATGAATAATAAGCAACGTGTATTAGAGATCTTTACACAAAGAGACAAGTTTGGCATCATAGAATTAGCTAGATGACACTCAGTGGGGTGAGACGTAAGATTAGAATATTTCTCTGGAAAGACATGCCATATTAAAAGAGAATAAAATCATTTCTATTAGGTACAGCTTGCTGTTACTTTTAAATATATAATAAAGTTATAATAATCATGTTAATTTTATAATAAATCACATAATTTTTTTCTTCCTTGCCCTTGCTCCTCCCCCCCCCAACCCCCCCGCCAAGGATATGGCAAATAGCCTTATGTATTAAGAAGCAATTCTCATCTTTCCTTATCTGTGAATTGAGGTGGTTGGACTAGTCGTAATCTGGGTTCCCTTTTAACTTCAAATCTGTGATCTTATGAGCAAGTATATTAACAGGAGGAAGGGAGAAACCTTATGGAGGACTTTTGGGTGAGGATCACAGCAGAAGGAAACAGAAGTGACATTGTTGTGGTACTATACTGTAAACCACCCAGGTAGAAGGAGGTAATATATGAGCCTGGGAGTCAGACCACAAACCTGACACAGGTGCTTGATATAATACTGATGGGGAAAGTTCAACTTTTCTTATGTAAGCTGAAGTTCTCTCTTTGCCGAAAAGCAGAGTGTCTAACAAATTCCTCACCTGAAAGCCTCTTCTAGGGCCACTTCTCTAGCACTAACATTCAAAGGTTGGGATCCCCAGAAGGTAGCTGCTGCTTCTACTACTATTGCTACCTTTCTCTCTATCTCTGGCTCTCTGTCTCTGTCTCTCTCTTTCCATCTGTCTCTGTCTCTTCTAAGGAGAAGCCCAAGGTATTGGGTTGCCAATACTGTCACTTGTGATCCTCAACCAGGGTGAATCTAGTAATTATCAGCCGGTAGCCTCAATTAGTTTTTTTAATAAAAAGTATTTACTGAGAAAATAGAGTAAGAACATTAGGACAAAAACATCTCCCCCAAAACTGGAGATGAACTGTTCTCATGAACATACAAGGTCACTGTGTGACAACAAACTTAGATGATGGTGGTAAAGGGGCGGGCAGATCATGGTGGAGGGATGGATGATTGTAGAGAACATGTATGGCCAAAGAGCAAACTCAAAAGTCTTTTACCCCTCTTTGCGGAGTCTTCTTAAAGCTCCCTTTGAGGATGGCTCTCTGCTAGGTTGTCAAGGATCCATACCATAGCAGGTCCTTCTCACGGATGCCCCTAACACCTACAGCTGCTGCTGCCATCTCTAGTGGACTCTGCTATGTACTGTAATCACAGGTGGGATATCTGAGATGACTTCAGGATCTCTGAAACTCACTTGGTCACCTGAAGGTGTGCAGAATAAGGGGAGAGAGAGAGAGAAAGGAGAGAGAGAGAGGAGAGGGAGAGAGAGAGAGAGAGAGAGAGAGCGTGCAGGGGGGGAGAGAGAAAGAGAGGGAAAGAGAGAGAGAGAGAGAGAGAGAGAACAATTTAACTTCCTCTCAAATTATTCTTTTTTTATGAACTTTATGGGAGTTCCTTCACTGCTGCATTGAGCTGTCCATGGGACTGCACAGCCTCCTAACTGGCTTCTTTCTTTATCTATAGACCCTGAAATGTGACTTGAATGTCCTATGTGGCATCGTATGCCTTTTATTCAAGCACCGAAAGTTCTATGGTTCTTTCAGATTGATTAAAGACTTGTCCACACATTGTGATGAAATGATAGGATGGACTTGGTTTACTGTGCTGATCAATTGACTCAGTGAATATGTTTTGCTTTCTGAGATTGGGGTATATCTACTAAAATTTTAATTTTAATTTTATTATTTTTGTTTGATACATATCATAAATATAAATATTTCCATAAACACAAAAGTACAGAAAAAGGGGATTCTACATGATAGCATGACCCTCTATTACATATAGTTTGCATTTTTAAAAAGAATTTTTGTTGTTCATTTGTTTCAATCATAGCCAAGTCTTTTGGACCCCATTTGGGGTTTTCTTGGCCAAGATACTGGTTTTGCCATTTCTTTCTCCAGCTCATTTTACAGATGAGGAAACAGACAAACAAGGTTAAGTGACTTATCCAAGGCCATACAACTAGTAAGTGTCATAGGCTAGATTTGAACTCAGGTCTTCCTGACTCCAGGACTGCCTCTCTACCCACTGGCCCTTTGTAGAGAATACAGTCGGTTAAATGCATATTTCAAAACTATCCTACTTGTCTTTGTCTCCTTCTTAATTTTCTTTTCTATGCATTAAAAATGCTACAATGATTCTCTTTTCCTTTTTTTTTCAGATACAGCTTTGTTTTATTTTGGCAGTTTAATTCTCTTTTTAGAACGGGCTAGGTAAAGGTTTATCAATCTTGCTAGTATTTTGAAAGGATTAGCTTTTATTTTTGTTTGTTATTTTTAGAATTTCTTTGTTGTTTATTTTATCATTTCTCCTCTAATTTTTAAGACATTCATTTCTAACATTTTCACATATTTATTTATTTCTATAAAATGTTCTCTGACCCATTTATTATTTAACATGTCATTACTTTATTTAAGGTATGTATCTTTTACTTTTGTATCTTGTTAATTACTATTTTTATTATATTCTGGTATGTAAAGGGTACATTTAATCTTTCTGCTGTTATTTCACTGTGCCCTTGAACATGATGTCTTTTTCTAAAAAGACCCTGTAATGCTGATAAATTTTAATTTTTTATATGGCCATTAAAAAGAGGCTCTACATCTTTGACATCTAATATCTCATCTATTTGTTCAATTCTGTATTTTCCTTTTTCTCTTTCTCTTAGTTATCTAGCTCTGAGAAAGCAACATTGAAGTCTCCTATAATTATTTTTTACTATGTCTTTAAAAAATTCATTAGTTTCTGCCTTGTGAATTTAGATGCTATGCCATTTGGGACATAAACATTTATTAATGATATAATTTTATTTTTGGTGGTAATGAATAATTTAGTTTCCCTATTTATCTGACTTGGCATTTTGAATTTTAATTTTTGCTTTCTCTGATAAATGATTGCAATTCTTGCTTTTTTGGATTCATCTGATATGTAGCAATTTTTGTTTCAGACTTTCATTTATATTTCTGTATCTATCTTCATTATTTTTTGTGCTTATTGTATGCAGAAAATTGTTTATTAATACATTCTGCTACTGTTTTTCATTTAGGTGGATTGTGTAATCCATTCATACTTAAGGTTATGATCATTAGTCTTACATTTCCTCCATTTATCTCTTTTGCATTAATTTTTATGCTCTTCCCTTTTGAAGTCAGCCCTTTTTCCTAGTGATTGGTTTTGCTTGCAAGATGGTTATGTTAGGCTCTTCCCACAGACTCCCTTCCCTATTCCCTGCCCCATCCCATCCTCATTTACCTACCCTATTTCAAGTTCCTTTAATTTATTTAAGTTGTTCATTTATCTTGCTTTCTTTCTATTTATATGTCTCTCATGGCTCAGGGAAGCCCATTCCCAGAAAAAAAGGTTTCTGGCTCTAGGCTTATGCAGGCTAAGTTAAGTCCTGGGGGAGTTTAAACCTAAAGAGAAGAGAATGAGGCTTTTCTTGCCCCCACCTCATAGTTTCAGGCAAAAATCTCTTAAAGCTCAGGTGCGGCTTACGTCTAGGGTATTTCATATGAAATGTTAGCAGAAGCAGCTCTATAAAAGGATATTCAGTTTACAGAATAGCTATCAGGAATAACATAGCTATTTATTTCCTCTATCCCAAAAGAAGCACTTAAAACACAAAAGACTTACAAGCATGAATTGACACTTACTTAAAACATAAAGCTTTTATCTCTGTGTACTCTTTTGAGAGGTAAAGATTCCTGGAAAACTTCTGGGGCTGCTGAGCAGGTATTTCACATTTGTTTTGGATCTGAACAGTCTGAGCAGCAACTCAAAAGTCCCTCTCTATTGACTAATGAGGCATATTGGCTTATCTTCCTGGTGGTGGTCATTTCATCCAAGAAGAGATAGTTATCCTCCTGCTGAGAAACTACCACCTGATTCAGTGGCTCTGGCTCTCTCAAACTCATGCGCTAGTCTCTAAGCACGAAGAGATGCATATGTTAGGATTGTCATGCTTGAGATCCAGTCTCAGGCTCACCTAGATGAGCATATGTACTCACCAGTGTGTGTGGAACATCATAATAGCTGCTTCTGGGAAGAAGAGAGGAGCAGAGAAACTCTCTTTATTCTCGCTGCTGGAAGTCCAGGGGAATGCTGTTAAGTGTACCAAGTCACATTCTAAAATGAAGAAAAAAAAAAGCACAAAAAAGATGGTGCAATGGGGATTTTGCCATTTTCTTTTCTTTTTTCTTTTTTCATTTTCTTTTAAAGAGTGAGTAATTCCTCCTGGATCTCTAGCCAATCTTATTTGACCCAGCCCTCAGTCACTGGGACCTCCATGAGAGATTACTCTGTCATCCTACTAATAATGAGACAAAAAGTTATGTTATGTATATTCTTCAGCAAGGAATCAGAGCACATCTGTGCTGCTCCATAACAGTCAGGGAGCTGGCTCATTCTTTTGCGTTCTCCAGGTATGAGATGGAGAAGAGATGGAGATACAACCACACCTAGTCCATAGGTGGGAAGAAAAGAGATAGAAATTTATTCATATCTTAACAGTGTCAATTATGGGAGAACAGGAGAAAAGTGATGTAAGGAAGAAGACCCTCTGCCATCTGTATGTGTGTGAATGTGTGTGTGTGTGTGTGTGTGTGTGTGTGTGTGTGTGTGTGCGCATGTCTGTGGCTCTGCATATATGTATGTGTATACTATATTATATATCATATACATTACATATATTAGATAAACACAATACCCACACATATATTTTCTCCTCTCTTTTTAAAATCCTCCTCCTCATACAGCTAAGTGTGTAGTTCAAAATCCTTCCTCCCCCAAACCCCAAATTCTTAGTTTAAGTAATATTTTTCTGAAGCACCCTTATTCAAGAAGTTTTCCTTTCTTTTGTCCTTATTTCTTTTTTCTTGTAGTTTATTCTAAATTTTCTTTTCCATTTACTTGCTATTTCTTCATTCTCTTTGTGTCCTTTATGAGGGTAAAACTTCTGGAGCATCGTATTTGAACTCTCTCTGTTTCATTTCTTTATTATTTCATCTGTGGATCTTACCCAACCTTCCTTTCATCTGTTCTTCACTCTTAGAAATGTCAGTCCATGAAGGGAGCAAAGGTGAATGGAAGTGATCTTGTGTGGTGAGAGTTAATTTTTTTTTTTTTGCCCAGAGTCTTAAATCCTAATCCTACTCTGCCCTAACCGTAATCTCTTATTACTCCTAAAGCCAAGTTATTCTATTCTGGGTTCTATATTCCTCCTACCTCCCTGATGTCTGTGGATAAATTCATCTCTTTTTACAAGGTTAGAATACAGTCTGGGGAGGTGCAAAGTTTTCTCTGGGAACGTTGCATCCTAATGTGCAAATGCCCTGCCTTTCTTTCCTTCTTCCACACATACACATACAACTAAACCTATAAGATTCTTGTCTCTTGCCATAGTCATTGACACTCCCATCTCCAACTGGCCCTCCTCCCTCCCTCGTCCCATTTTTATTTGCCCATATCCATCATTCTTATTAAGATACAAATAAATCATTGTCTCATTTCTACTCAGCAAGGTGGGAATATATCTCATTCTCTTTTCCGTCTTTTACTTTCCCCAGTCATAATTTCTAAACAACAAAAGTTCTGGACAATTTTGTTGTATCATTTCCCATACTATGGTTTTCTGGTTTTTAAATTTATCATATTTTTCTAGGAGATCTATAATCTTGAAATGACTTATCACATGTCACAACGTCAGTTGTTTTGGTTTGTCTAGAATTTACATATTGTTTTAAGGTTGTTAGTTTTTGCTTCTTTTCTGCCAAATTTTCTTCTACTTCTGTGTTTTTATGTCCCTTTTCTGTTATTTTTTTTTCTTTCAGAGTCCTTTTTTTCCCTTTGGAACAGTGGTTCTCAACCTGTGGGTTATGTTCAATTTGTAACAATAAAAATACGTCTTGCATCTCAGATATTTACATTATGATTCATAACAGTATCAATGAAAATAATTCTATGGTTGGGGGTTACCACAACATGAGGAACTGTATTAAAGCGTCAAGGCATTAGGAAGGTTGAGAACCACTGCTTTGGAGAGAGTTTTCAATGATGCTTTCCATTTTTCTATTATGTAATCTTTAATTTGATTGCTAAACTAATCTCTTTCCTGATAGATTCTTTTAAAACTTTTATTTCATTTTTGAACCATTCTGAAGTTTCTGGCTTTTATTTCATAGTCTCTTGGTAGTCCATAAAATAGTTTTTAAAAATTATTTTTTAATCACTGAAAATGTCTTCTCTCCCTCCAACCCTACTACCAACTGAGATAGAATAAAAAATAAAACCCTTCTTGTAACGTCTACATTTGCCATGTCTAAAAAAACTGTCTCAGTTTGCATTTTCAGTCTGTCATCTCTCAATCAGGATTAGCTGGTTCCATCAGGAGTCCTTTGGAATTGTGGTTGATAATTATGTTGATCATATTTCCTAAGTCTCTCAAACTTATTTCTCATCACAACATTGTTCTTATTGTGTAATATATTTTCCTGGTTCTGTTCATTTCACCACATCAGTTCATGTAAGTCTTCCAAAATTTCTTTGAAACCACCCTCTTTATCATTTCTTTTTTTCAAAGTTACCAGTGTATTTTTTCCATTGTTCCTGAAGGCCATCCCATTTACTTTTTAATTATTTAATTAATTTTGAATTTTCAACATTAATTTATACAAGATTTTGAATTCCAAATTTTCTCACCATCTCTCCCCTCTCCCCACTTCAAGATGACATGCATTCTGATTACCCCTTCTCCCAGTCTGCCCTCCCTTCTAGCACCTCCCCTCTTCATAATTTCTTTTAGAACAATAGTAGAATTCTCTTTTTGAAAAGAAACTGTTGTTTCATAGTATAATAATTATTCACTGTGCCCTCGCTTCTCTTTGAATATTTTACTCATTTTTTCATCTGTTCTTAGGAGATTCTCTGTTGGTTCTTCTGCTTTTGAGCTACGTTTATCCTTAGACTTTCTCCTGTTGTCTTTTGGTCTTTCAGTCTTTTTCTTATATTCCCTATAGCCTATTTCCTGTTTTCCCCTTTGCTCTTTAGGTCTTTCCCTCTTCTAAAGCTTGACTCTAAAGTCCCAACTCCACCCCTAATTTCTGGTCATTTTTAGCTTCCTCTCAAGGAAGGGGGAAATGCAGAGACCCATCTGAGTCCCTTCCCAGAGTAAAGTTTAAGGGAGAAAACTTAACCTAGGTAGGTTTCTAGAATGCTTCCCATTGGGCATAGAAGACTTTCTTTTCTAGCTGACTTTGTGCTGTTTTTATCCTTGCCCAGTCTCTACCTTCAAGTTACCTCCCTTTCTTTATCAGTATCTTTTGTCTCATGGGCACTAGCAGCAGTCAGACTTAGTCACTATGGTGCGAGGATTGAGAAAGAGATTTTTTTGCACTGTTTGGACCTGGTTGGAAATTTGGATTTAAACTTTCTATATGACCTGAATTCAAATATGGCCTTAGACACTTATAGAGTACTGGCTCTGGAGTCAGGAAGGCTCTTCTTTCTGAATTCAAATTCAGCCTCAGACACTTACTGGCTGTGTGATGCTGTCTGCCTCAGTTCCCTAATAATAGCGTCTGTCTCCCAGGGTTATGAAGATCAAATGAGGTAATAATTGCAAAGGGCTCAAGTGCCTGGCACATAGCTATATTAATGCTAGTTATTATTAATAGTAATTGTTATTATTATTAGAGTGCCCTAGTTGGATAATCTTTCACTAAGGGCTAGTCTTAGAGTCAAAAAGTCCTGGGTTCAAGTTCTATTTCTGACCCACACTTGTGCATAGTTAGGCCAGTTACTTGACCTCTCAATATTCCCTCCTCTTTCCCCAAGGCAATACTCTAAGGCTGTAAATTATAGGAGAGCTGTCAGTCTACCTTGGTGGAGAGAATATTTTTTTTAATACCAGAATTTCCCCACACCGATGAAATCACAGATCTACATGGATTGCCAGTGACCAAAGCACCAGGTCATTGCTTCTCAGAAGGCTCTCCAGGATCATCATCATGAATGTTCCCATTCTCCAGGACACAAGATGTATGTGTATGATCACAGATAGGAAAACAAAGCGCACAATGACTATAATGATGTAAATGGGAGAATACCCACCATGAACCATCAGAAATGAATGCTGTGAAATGACAAAGAACAAACCTAACCCCAAAGAGTAGCTGTGAGAAGAGACTTCCCCCAGTTCCTTTACAGAGGGTGGGGAGTCCATAGCTGTGGAATACTACATAGAATGGCAGACAGTTATTTGAATTTTCCATTTATTTGGATACCAGATACACAGGAACTGCCTAGGCCAGATTCTGTCTTGTCAGTTTCTTGGTGGAATTAATTATCACCTTCCAACTGCAATTTTGGAAACAAATCACTGTCAAGACATTGTAGGGAGAAAAGATGCCTCTTAGAAAACTTACCTCAGAGGACTGAGGTGAGAATCAAATTGGCTGATGTTATATAAAGCCCTTTCATGCCTAATGTGATCTATGGATATAAACTAACTAGCATAACCGAATTTCTTAGGCCTTCTGACTTGTCCCCTACAGGATACTAATTATTTGAAGGTGTTCTTGCAAAAAATTCCCTAGATATTCAAGCCACTTCATTATGTTTGTTAGCCCCTTTTATACCTTCTTCTTGTTGTCTTAATAGGTACTACCTGGGACCAGGATCACAGCCATGTCACAAGGGGTGGTCACACTTTGTGGCCTAGTGATACCCTTGATTGTGGTTCATGTCATAGTTGATGAGCCAGTGATCAAGGGGCTGGCACTATTTATCTGACAGCCCTTCAGATACTTGTAGGTAATTTTGCTGTCCCCCCTCCTTCCAGGGTTTTCTTTCTCATTCTAAGCATCCCCAGGTCCTTGAAGAATGAACTCCAGGCATCATTCTGGTTTCCCTCCATTTATCCATGAGGCTTTTATTAAGTGGGATGTGACACTGGATTTAAGGGGGTTCCAAGAGCCACAGGGACCATCATCATGGCAATGAGTAGGATCTGCTGCATGTTCCTACAACCTCTATTGTCCATACTGTTCACTGGGTTAATAGAATATACTCTCTTTTATTGCTAGTTATCTTAGCCACAGAAGTCATAGATAAATTTCTGGTACTTTAGAGACCTTTGAAATCATTTAATCCAAATTTCTCACTTCAAAAATGCAGAATTTAAGACCAAGAGAGATGAAATGCATTTTCTGTGTGTAACCAATTTCTCTCTCTGTATTCTAAGTTCCTCAAAGGCAGATGCTGGGTTTTCTATACCCTTTGTGTACCATGAGCCTGTCTAAGCAGCTTATACCTGGTAAGAGTTCAGTAAATATTTCCTGTTCTTAATTTATTGATGGACCCATTAGGAACACATGAAAATTAAATTTCCTAGCACTTCTTATGGTTTTATTGTTTTTCTTTCCTTGCCTGACCCAACCCTTGCCATCCCTTCCTACCTACCAAGCTGATATCTGACCTAGTAGAATGGCTTAGTTCCACCAGGGAAGGGATTGTGATTTTTTTTCTTCCTCCAAATAGAAGTCATATATTTCTTGCCAGGCTCTCAGGGTGGTAGCCCTGCCACCTCTGGGCTTGCCTTGGCATTGGGCAGCTGTGAGCATAACTAATTGATTATTCTTTCTAAGGTTGCATCCTAGGAAGTCACTTTGGATTCTTCCAGATTTGGTCCACTTTCTACAGTTTAAGAATATAGGGCTATAGTGTGTCCTTCAGAACCCTGCAGAACTGAACTTGCTTACTTTGAGGTAGAGAGAAATCCTCAGGGCTCTGGAGTAATCTACTTTCAATTTTTTTTCTCCCCAGACTATGAGAAAAGTCTCTGAAGACTTGCCATAGAACTCTTAAGTTTTGCATTTTATCCTGCCCTAGAGGGAATTTTCCTTAAAACTAAATCTTTTTTTCAGCCTTGTATAAAAGGATGCTGATAATTAGACTCTCCCATGGTGTTAATTCTTACTTGAAGGTAAATTAGCCACCAAAATAGCTACTGAGCCACAGTGCTAAATTTATTTCTGGACAGTACTTTAGAGTCTGGGAGAATCTGACTTAATACACCTAAGCATTGTTTGAATGGTGTGGATACTAGAGACATAACTAGGGCAGAGAAACCAGGGCTTTGTTCCAAGGAACAGAAATTTGGAGGGTACTGACAGTGCTTGCTGTCCTTGGGCAATTTGGAAATAATCAAATCTAGCACATAATGAACAAGAATAATTAGTCAAAATAGAAAATGCTTAGAAACATTTTCCCTGCTCTTCTCCATGCTTCTTTCTCTACCCTGAGCAGCGGTCTTTCTGAACAGAGTCTTTGCAGTATTCCAAGTTATCTGTCCTTTCTCCAATGGAGTGCTTTCCCAGGGTTTCTGTCCCACTTCTCAAAATGAATTGATCCTTAAAAGTTGATTTAAGGGCGTGATTCATGCTGATTATTCCTGGATGAGCTCTAGCTCTGGTGGTTCCAGGTGTTTTTTGTGTATGAAGATCCCACACATCCCCCCATGATTGTAGCCATGGCTGTTGATTCAGAAAATCTATGATGACAAAAAAGTACTATGCAGTGAGCAAAGCTTTACAGGAATCTCATTTTGTTAATCACAATAGCATTTATATACATTAGGAAAATCACTATATGTATGAGCATATTGTTTCTTCATTCTACTCATATCATGTTTGCTTATTTATTATATGGAGCCACTTAAGGAAATGGACCCATTGTCATGACTCCAGGGGTCCCCAGGCCACGGGTTCTGCACCCACTATTTTAGGAAAATCTCATATATCTCATTTTGTGACCCACTTGGTCTAGAAAACAGTTCTGGGTACTTTACCCCACATCTTAGCTGTCCTTCCTCATGATACCCTGAGGACTGTATTATATCAAGGTCTCAGTGTGAATTCACACAGCAAAAGGGCAAAGACACTATGTATCCATGGATACGTATCTGCCAATTCTTACTTTTACTTTTTGGGTTGTATTTAAATAACTGATGCTTTGAAGCAAGATACTTTTATTGCTGAATATACACAGTCTTCTCTATTCTGTTCATAACTGGCCAAGGTCCAAAATATGTTTGCTTATTTACAATATTTCATTTAGAATTGACTAGAACCAACACAACAGAAGATGTCTTTGTGGTGACATCACCCTGCCAGGTATACCCACTAACCTGCTCCTGCTGGGAATTCCTCCAAGTTTTATTTTTGTAGAAGAAACATGAAGAAGGGAGGAGAGACAGAGAAAGAGAGAGAGATTGAGAGAGAGAGAGATTGAGAGAGAGAGAGAGATTGAGAGAGAGAGAAAGAGAGAGAGAGATTGAGAGAAAGAGAGAGAGAGATTGAGAGAGAGAGAGAGATTGAGAGAGAGAGAGATTGAGAGAGAGAGAAAGAGAGAGAGAGATTGAGAGAGAGAGAGAGAGATTGAGAGAGATTGAGAGAGAGAGAAAGAGAGAGAGAGAGATTGAGAGAGAGAGAGATTGAGAGAGAGAGAGAGAGAGAGAGAGAATATCATACAAGCAGTCATCATGATCTAGTGTGTTTGAATAGGACTATTGAAATATAACTTATAGGAATGCCATTTCAATTATTTGTAAAATATTTAAGTGGCACAATCCAATTCACATTCTATCATTTCCAACAGCTGTAAAATTTACTTTACACCAAAGTGAGCTCAATCACTTTAATTTGGTCTAGCAAAAACATAGTGCAGGCTTAATTTGTACTTAATCTCCCCCTTTGTTTCTACATTATTGCCCTGAATCAGTCTTCTTAGTGGATGAAATTTAAAGAAGAAAAGAAAAAATAATTTTCAGGAGTTTTTTAGGACATTATTATAAATAATTTTCTGGGTTTTTAGCCAGCTTTGTTACTTGGGATATCAATTTATAATAATATTTTCACTATAAATCTGGGATAGGAGAAATATCCTGGACTTTGTTCGGCTATAAAAGTAAGGTCTATAGATGTTTAAAACAAGGTGATTAATTTAGAACAGGTGGTATTTATACTTTGAATAGGAACATTGGCAGGTAACATATATGTGACTAATTATTATTTCAGACCAAGATGAGACACATATGTTTCTAAACTGATATCTGATCTTTTGGTTAAATTGTTCCGTCCCAGGCTGAGACAGGCTGGTAACCCCATTTACAATGCTATTAAGATAGAGAGGATGCAGATCCACAGCTAACTGTGCATTTTCTTTGTTCAGGGCAGTGTCTGTTTTGGGGTTGGGACCTAGGTTGGAGGCACAGCTGGGTGCTTTTGTACAGCCAGCCTCTATTATGTAGAATGTATTTCCTTCTCACCTCTGCCTCCCTTTTAAAATTAATCCATAGTTTCCCTCAGAGCACAACACAGATGCTGCATCCTACATGACCACTTTCTAGATTCCCCTCTCCCGATTTCTCTCTTGGAATAAATTTATATGTACTTTATATTTATTTATCTTTATACACATATCTCCCCAGTGGAATGTAAGCTCCCTGAAGGTAGTGACTCTGTGTGTGTGTGTGTGTGTGTGTGTGTGTGTGTGTGTGTGTGTGTGTGTTTGTATCTCTACAGCCTAGTACAATGTTTGGTGTATAGTAGGTCAAGTGAAATCAAGTCAACAAAAGTTTGTTAAATGCTTTCTATGTGCCAAGCAAAGAAAGGCAAAAGAGTGTAATGGGAGACAACATATAAACTATGTACAAGTAAGATATGTGTCTGTATACATACATACATACACATTTACATAAATATATATATATTGTAGAAGAAACATGAAGAAGAGAGGAGAGACAGAGAGACAGAGGGACAGAGAAAGAGAGAGAGAGAGAGAGAGAGAGAGAGAGAATATCATACAAGCAGTCATTATGATCTAGTGTGTTTGAATAGGACTATTGAAATATAACTTATAGGAATGCCAGAGCATTCAGCAGAGGAAAAGCATTAGCATTAAGGGGGATAAGAAAAGGTTTCTTGTAGAAAATAGGATTTTATCTGGTCTTTGAAGGAAGCCAGAGAAGGCAGAAGGCAGAGATAAGGGAGAACAGTCAGTGAAAATTCTTGGAGTCTGGAGATGGAGGGTCTTGTGCAAGGAACAGCAACTCAGTGTCACTGGGTCATAGAGCACGTGAGGGTGAGGAAGATGTAAGAAGACTAGAAAGGGAGGAGAGGGTCAGGTTGGGAAGGATGTTGAATTCCAAGTAGAGGATTTTTATTTTTGACCTTGGATGTGATAGGGATCCATTGGAGTGTACTGAGTAGAAGGGAGACATGATCCCGTCTGCACTTTAGAGAGATCAATCAATTTGACAGCTGAGTAGAGGATTGGCTGGATTGGTGAGAGACCTGAGGCATGGAGAACAATCATCAGAATATTGCGATAGTTCAGGCATGAGACCAGGAGGGCCTGTACCAGGGTGGTGGGAGTATCAGGGGAGAGGAAGGGGCATATATGAGAGTTGTCATGAAGGTAGAATAGAACTTGGTCATAGATTTGATGCAGGGGAATGAGAGTGTGAGGTATTCAACAAGTGTTTAATGCTACTTGCATTGAAATTGATGGGAAAGGCAAATATTTGAAGTTATAAGAACTAGGAAGTGATGCATATGGTCACATGACTTTGGTGGGATTTACTGCTTCTGTTCCTAGAATGTATTGAGATTAGGCTTTCATGGAAGATCTTGATGTATCATTTGTCAACATTCATGGAACTCAGGAGTGTCCTATCTCATGGTAAGAAGGTACCATTTGAATATCAAATTAATTCACTGGTTTCTGCTGCAGGCCCCCCTTATTCATAGGCATAAGAGGCTGTTATCTATATGATATGATATTAGAGTATCCAAAAGACCTCTGTGATCCAGAATATTTCTCCATTCCCATGACTTGAATGTAACTAAAATTCTCCCAATTAGGGCTGTCCCTTTGCATTAGGACATTATTTCTAGAAGACCCTTGATAAAATACAATGACATTTCCTGGAAGGAGTTTTAACTTGCTTTAGTTTGTGGGATTAGCTAATCCCAATTTCCTTTAAGGAAATGGAATTATAGGATTTCAAGCTGGGAAGACCTTAGAAACCAACAATTCCCATTCCTTTATATTATAAACAGAGAGATTGAGGCCCATAAAAATTATGTAACTTGACCAAGTTTTTACAAATAGTAATATCAGTGTTGGGTTTTGAATATAAAGCCTCTATCTCCAAAGCTGGTGTGGAGAAAAAAGGACTGATAAATTTCAGATGGGTGGAGGGAAATGAGAAAACTGCTAAATCTGAGGAATTGCGCAGGGAGGGGAGAAGAGCACAGAAGACATCCTTTGCTGCTTGGCCGTTTGGTCTTGGGATTGCCCTGTCTATGCATGCCTTTTCCTTTCATATTGCTTATTTAACTTGGCATCTCTTGACTCCACCAGTCCAGACTAATGCAACAACCTTTTAATTACCAGCACTGACTGAAGGTATCTATATCAATAGTTTAAAATGGACATTATTGCTTAAGAAGGTAAATAATAGGATTGTGATGATGAGAAATACCCAAGCATTCTCCAGACAGCTAGCAGTTGTCTGGGTTCTGATATTCACTTGTTTGTTTCTAGGAGAAAATAAAGCTCAGGAGAGTAGGGCTGAGGGGTAGGGCAGGTACTGTTTATTTGCTGGCTAGATGAAGTCAATTTCTCAACTAGTGTATGGGATTTGTGTGCACTGATACCCTTAAGAGCCATTGGGCTTGGGGCTTTTTTTGGTTTTATTTATCATCTCCCTGTTCAGTGCTTCTCAGTGCTGAATGGACCTCTGCTGGATCCAGGTGCCATGTTGATTTACTTTTTCCATTTCTTGGTATGATGCTAAATTTCAGGGTTACTAAGAACCTGGGACTATGCTTTCTATGTTTCTGGGACTGAGTTCCAGAAAGTTACTTGGGTAAGTAGCTCAGCTGCCATCCATCCTTAAAATATGATATTATTACTCAATTTGACAATGAGTACGATTCTGGAAAGAAACCCAAAGTTGCCATGAAAACCAGCAATATTGCCCTCAATTGATAGAGGAGCTATATTAGTAAAACTAATTAGATCATATATTTCTTTCCTTATTGCTGGCGTTCTGGCCTCCAAAATTCGGTATTTATGATCTGACTGGGTTTTCTTTGTTTAGATGTCATTGGTATGTGTGGAATAGCATCACATTTTCACGAGCTGTTATTAGAAAGCCTAATGTATGGAAACACAGTATTTATACCAGCAACTGTTAAAAATCAAAGGTTGTGGATTAATGTCAGCTTCTGAATGTATAGTGCTTTGGTTAATTCCATCCAAGGACAGATGATATCATCCAGCAAGAAGGAATATATTAGAAACTGTCAGCCAGAAGGTAGTAAAAGGAGGTGATATGTTATAAGGAAGACTCAAAGGTCATTCAAAGAAGAGATATTGCTAATAACTCAATTAAAATTTTCACACTGGCATTTTATAAATTTCTATGTAAGCCCTAAAACATTTTCAAAGCTAGCAAAATTCATACACTAGATTGCAAAAACAGGGGTCAAATAGAGTCTACACAATTCTTCAGTGAGATGAACAAATTGGGTTGTCACTTGTTAGGGAGTTCTAACTAACCAAATTCATTGACATTTGGGTTGTGAGTAGATAGAGATGGATATATTGGGTTACTTCAGCTTTTGTGATATTCTGTGGTTGGGGTTCTGCAATGAGACAGGTTGCTTCCTTTTGTTTGTGGAGTCAGGTTGTTTTATTTGCCCTTGGTAATTTTTTTCCAGGGGTGAGGGTGAGGATATCTTCAGTCTTGATTTCATCCTAGCTTCTACTGCCTAAAAAGAGAATACTCTTCAGGCTGGGAAGGATAGGACAAACATAGTTAACGGGGAATTGAAACTAAAGTTAAGTGATAAGGTTAGACATTACTGAACGTGTCCTTGGTAAGTTCAAATCACTAAGGTGATATGAACAGATGCCAATAAAACTTGGGATATGATGCCTGAGCTACTCCTAACAGTCTTCAGAAAACAAAACAAAACCAAACAAAGAACAAAAGATGTATTGTAAGCCTTGAGGTGATTGCCAAATGTTGACCCATTTTCAAAAAGGAAAAGAAGAGAGATTCTTCACTTTGGGGGTTGATGAATTTGACTTTATTGCTCGGAAAAAATAATAGAATGTATTAAAATATTAAAATGTGTTAAAAATAATAAAAATCAAAAGGTGATCACTATAAGCCAAGGTGGATTGGTCTTTAACAAGTGGTGACAGACTAAACCCATGGAGCATTTGATAATACTGTGGCATTCATTCAGTCAATCAGCAAATATTCGTTAATCACTTGATATGTGGCAGACAAGGTGCTAGATGCTAGAAATAGAGATACGATGAACTGAGCAATACATATTCATATGGGAGGGACAACAAGCACATATGTGTATACATACAGAATAAATTGGAAGAGTATAAATGCAAATAAATACATAATGACAAGGAATTTTGGGGGAGAAGACACAAGAACAAGGTGGGTGGGGGACAGGAACTAGAAAAGATATTGTACTTGTATTTCAGCAAGGCATTTGCTAGACTGTTGCCATGTCCCTGGGGACAAGCTAGATGATTTGAAGCTGCTGAAAAGAATGGATACATCCTGGAGGAAGGTTTCTTTCCAGTGTAGTATGACAGGAATCTACCCTTACTTATATTGTATTCAACATTTTCATCAGTGATTTTGAATAAAAGTTTGATGGCCTCTTTTAAAAATTTGCTGATGGCATGATTCTGGGAGGAACAGCTAAAATATGGATTGATAGATTCAAGATCCAAAAAATACCTTGACAAACTAGAACAATGGGCTGAATATAATAAGATGAAATTCGGAAGGGATGGATGTCAAACCCTACAGTTGGGTTCAAAAACTCAACTGCACAAACACAAGGAGGAGGAAACATGGCTAAAGCACAGTTCATATAAAAATGATCTGGGGGTTTTAGTGGATTGTAAATGAACTTTGTTAGCCATATGACATGGTGGCCAAAAAAGGCAACGTAAGCTTAGGTTGAATTAATAGAAGCATCATGGCCAAAACAGTGGGTCAAGAAAAAGTCTCTTTACTGAGAGTGATGGCTATACATGCAATAGATCTTGCTCAGTAAGTGCCTGTTGAGTAAATGAATGACGACAGCTAGCTCCTAGGGATGCAAAATGAAGTTCTGATCTTTTCTTTTGACCTGAATTTTGTGGAAAGAAATGTTTGGAAGGAGGAGATGGGCAGGGTCTATTGAAACCATCTGGCCTCCAGAGGGAATCACTCGGCCCAGATGCATGCATCTGCTTTACCATCTTTCTCACGTGCCTGGTCTAGCTCACTCACATATCTTGCTTACCTGGAAATGTGGAACATTTCCATTGTGAAATGTGTTTGTCTTGTTGAACACAAGCCTGTTCCCCCCAGCCCCCTTTCTTTCCCATGTACTCTTTATTGTGGCTTTGGAGGACAGGGACATGCTATCAAAGCCCAGTTATTATGTCCTGTAAAGGGAGGAGGTAACTGCTGAGGGACCACTCAAATGAAGACAAATGCATTGTTAAGTTTTTACGGACCAAGGCTGCACTTTCATTAAATGTAATTTACATAACATAACTAATGCTCAAGGCCAAACAGTCCTTGTAGCCCATAGACAGCCCCTCCTATCCCACTGACAGTGGGACCTCATTCAGAATCCCACCGTTCAGAAAACTCTTCCCTCCCCATGCTAGTTCATCAGATATTACTGCTAACCCTCATAGTCAAGCCTTTCTACTTCATCTCAAATGGCTTCAGAGTCACCAATTCCTGCAGAGGAAAACCTACTGGTCCACCCTTTCAACCCAGTAGAAACCTGGAGTTGTAGTATGGTTCTTTGCTCTTTTTCTACAAGAGTCTGTATAGCCTTGTCTAATCTTAATGTATGCCCTGGCCAATGACAAGGGCCAAGGACTGAATTTCCTAGAATGGTTCCCTGTTTCCTCTTAGAGTTGAGCACTAAGCAGACTGCCATTGAAGCACTAGGGAGTCAAGTCTATGATAGGTAATAAGAGACCATCTAGGTTCCACAGCCTGGCCCAGAACATGATACATTGTGGAGTGGTATCCCCATCTGGGCAGTCTTGATCTGCTTCTATCTTTAGTTATGGTTTGCTGCAGTCATAGACATTCTGAGGTCTGACTTCACCACCTTACTCTGTAAAGCAATTATCATTTCATCTTATTGTAGAGCTAAGTGTTCAGCATAACAGGATGAATTTTTATTTTTAACTGGTAATCAGAACTTTCTGCCCATTGGTCTTTGGGACATCTTTCTGTGTTGACATTTCCAAGGTATGTGTCAGAAAGAGCCAAGGGAGCAAGAGAGGAAAGGAGAGCAATCGTTATCTTCAATTTAATGATGACGACTTCTCAGCATTTGCAAGTTCTAGAAGTAAGGAACAACAGATGCTTGTCTTCTGTATGCATACACAATAGAGAAGACAACAGAAGAAGGTTCTCTTACCCCACTTCCACGATCTATTTACCACAATGATTGCATTATTTACCAAATTAAAAGTATGTGTGTGTATGTGTACACACATATGCTCTAAGTATTCAAACTGTAGCCAGGTGTCCTAGATTCATCAAACCTTTCATAGCCAGGCATTTGTTGTTCAATTGGAAGCATGAGAAGGGATCCTGACCTTCCTCAAGCTGCTTGAAGACTTTTATTTTCTCAGGGCTATTTTGACAGGCCTAGTCTTTGTTTATGAGCCTGCAGTTGAGCACACAGATAGCTGTCATTAAAGGGTAGATGGTGGCTGTGCAGAGTTCTTAAATGTGAGTCACTGGGTCTCCTTTTAATTGGCAGTTTCACAATGCAGTACAGCGTGATCCTGTTATGATGCTAACAGATACGAGTCTAAGTTGGGAAGCTTGTATAACACCTGTGTTAAAGACATACTGTATTAGATCAGACTTTTACTGGATGCAGTTAGGTTTCAGGGCATGTTTTCCTATATTCTCTCCAAATCAGCGTAATAATGAAGGTGTTTTAGTAGCACAGAATGTCAGAGCTAGATGAGATCTTATAAATCATGTAGGATGACATTCTCCACCCCACTTATCTTTTGGAAAACACACACACACACACACACCCCAAAACCTGATACCCAGATAATAACTCAATCAGCCAGTCAATCACTTATTAACTGCCCTCTGTACGACAATCATCATGCCAAGTGTTGGGGTTACAAAGACAAAAAACAACTCCGTCTCTGCTCTCAACCAGCTTTCATTCTATTGGGGGAGATAAGTTAAATGACATTTCCTAAGTCACCCAGCCAGTTAACAAAAGCTAAGACTCAAACCTAGATGTCTAGATGTTTAGTCCGATGCTCTTTTCACACCTTCCTTTCATATATATTCAGCTTCTGCTGTATTTACTCTGCTGAAGCTCCTAAGTTCACTCATGGTCTTGTTAACATACCTTTCATTACTGGGTGTTCACCTTTATGCAGGGAACCAATGATTGGGTTTTATCTTACCTTCAATCCTAAATGATTAAAATGAGATATTGGGTGAACATCTATTATGGAAATTCCTTTCTGGAAAACTAAGTGGTTATATGACCTTAGACAAACCACTCTACTTTCTATGTCCCAATTTCTTTATCTGTAACATCAAGGGATGATCTTTTAGGCTCCTTTCAACTTTCAAATTATACATTTCTCATTATTAACCTGGAAAGCCCTTCCGGAGCCTCTTTGGGTGGCTTAATCTGGAGTGCCTCAGAGATTCAGAGTCAGCCCAGCCCAGCGAATGTGGTCCTTTGGAGAACTCACAATCTTTGATGACTCCTAGTCATAGAAACATGTATGCAGAACCTAGTGGAACTAAAAATGTGAACGTGAGACATAGTCTATAAGAGTTTTGACTTCCCAAGCCTGGTTAGGAAACAAGGAAAGGAAGTAGATATGAGAAAACAAGAGAGAACAGGAAACTTACCCTCACTTCATTATTTAAACTCTGCTCCTTCCTCCCATTCTCTGCTTGAATCCCTCCTGCTTAACAACTGAAGAGAGTCCCTCTGCTTGTTGAATAGAATTCTGACATCAGGAACTGAAGGCCCTAACTTTGTTGTTGTGGCTTGGAAAAACAAATATGTGACTTTGATGCCCACAAAAGTCAGTGTGGTAGAAAGATTGGAGTCAGATGACCTGCCTCTGCCACTCCTTTTGTGAGTCTGGGCAAGCCACTTAATATCCCTTGGTTTCGGTTTCCTCATCTGTGAAAAGAGGGAATAGGATTAGGAGATGATAAGGCTCCTTCTAGCTCTAAGACTATGATACTTCATATGAAGTTACTCAACTTCACTAGCTGTTAGTTTCTTTTTCTGCAAAATGAAGGAATAGAATTAGATGGCCTAGAACATGGTGCCTAAGGCACCTCCCAACTCTAAACCTATGACCCTGAACTTGGATGTGGATTGGAAGCTGCTGCATGGGTTGCCTTCATCTTCTTTCCCAGCCTCTCTTGTCATTGAGTAGTATAATATAAAAAAAAAAGGTAGCATGAAATAACTGGTTATAATTCTAGTATTTTACATAGTTTACAGAAATAATAATAATGGAATTTCAATTTTCATTTATGAAGCTGATAGTACTGGTTCATAGTTAATGAGGCAAGTCCTGGGGAGATCCTTTTCCACCTCCCCAAACTCCCACCAGGGGTTTGCATAAGTGAGACAGAGGTTACCTATATGATATTCTGTGAGGCCATATAACAATAATTTTTCTTCTGTGTATAGCTAACTCACCTGAATGGGAATTGAACCATTGATTTGGCCCCTTATCATCATATTCTAATGCACTGAATTAACCAAGTCATAATTTTGCCACAATACTAGCCTCATAGAATATTAAGACTAAGAGGAACCTTAAAAATCATTTAGTCCTCAGTGGAGAAAGAAATGGCAAACCACTTCATTATCTTTGCCAAGAAAACCCCAGAAGGGGTCATGAAGAGTTGGGCACTAAAGATGAGCTCAAGACAGTTTAAATGACCTGTCTATAGTCACACCACTGGTTGGAGAAAGACCCGGGACTGTGATTCCAGTTATTTTAATTCTAGCCTTGTCCTCTTTCCACTGGTACCTTAATGACTGTTTCTCCCCCACTCCCTTCTAGAGGAGTTCCTGATTTCCACATTTAATTGTTTGTTTATGTATTATTTTGTGATTAGCTACAGAGAAAAAGAATCTTGGTCTAGTGGAAAGAGCCTTTGACATAGTTAAAAGACTGGGACTCGAGTCTTCTCTCCAGCATTTACTTGCTGGATTTTGGGGTTCTGTCATTTCAGTCATGTCCAACTCTTTGTAACCCCATCTGGAGTTTTCTTGGCAAAGATACTGGAGTGGTTTGCCATTTCCTTCCTCCATCTCATTTTACAGGTGAGGAAACTGAGGCAAACAGGGTTAAGCAACTTGCTCAGGATCACACAGTGTCTGAAGCTGGATCTGAGCTCAGGAAGACTCATCAGGAAGACTCCTGGCCCAGAGCTCTATCCATGGCCCCACTTAGCTGCTCTCATAGTGTATGTAGAGTCAACTGGACACACCAGTGCAAGAAATTCACTACCTCTATCACCGCAGGTTTGGTCTTGGCATTCTGCTCTTCCCTCCCTCTGCTTCTTGGAAGAACAATAAATAAAGTTGACTACTCTGGATTCTATTACTATGTAAAAGCTATTTTAAAACATCTAACCATCTGCTTAATGGTCGGTAATCTGTTTCTAATGGTCACTCTTAATAAGACACTTTTCGTTCACTACAGTAATAGTGATCAAGCAGCCAGGTGGCTTGTGAGAGCAGGATTGCAGAGACCATTCTCCAGTTCCATATCAGTGAAGGGCTCGAGGAGGGCAGGTCTTTGTAGGAAAAAATAATCAGGGTCTTTTCTGTAATAGTTGCAAGGAAAAATGACCTTCTTTTTTCCCCAGGAGGCCCTCGGAATGTAAGGAAGCACATGGAGGATGAGTCGTTTATAGCAATATAAATTTATAGCTTTAATTTTTCAATATTTACACATCCAGGTGCTGTTGCTACTGTGGCTGCAACTGGAGGTCAGTTTAATTAATATCTGTCCTTTTCTCTTGGGTGACATGCCCTGAGTTGTTGTCATCAGAAGCCTTGCTTCCCTTTGTCCGGTTCCAGCAGCTGGTGACAGCTTGGCAAATTATGAGTTTCCTGGCTTAAAACAGACTAAATTACAGACAAAACAAGCCATCAGCTGAGTAAATACTGCACCTCTGTTTGGCTTCAGTGAGGAGAGAGAGATTATCAAGAGTACTTAGTGTTCATAATTACTAGTAGGAGGCAGATAGTAGGCTCAGGCTGACTGGAGATTGGTTCATTATATCCAATTAACACCCACTTGATTATTCCTAATTACTTCTGTTTGATGACAGAGGGGTAAAGATGTCATACTTCAGACATGCAAATGATATCTGGGTTGGAGATGTACCTACATTTGCAGTATCATAGCATGCTCATTTTGGGGAGGGGGAATGACTTAATATGACCTCAGTAGAGTGATGAAAAATGAAATGTCTGCTTTCAGGCTTTGGGTATTGTGTGTGTGTATGTGTGTGCATGCGTGTGTATTAATTCCACTGTGTAATAATTACAGGGAGCTTTGACAAGAAGCAAAAACACAGATATTTAGACAAAATGAGTCTTTCTGTAGCAATCTAGTCTAGCAAAGCTTTCTTTTTAAAAAGAAAAAAAAGTCTTAATGGCAGTCTCCTTGTGAACAATTTTGCCTTTCTCTCATGCTTAGCTTGGCAGAGAAAGTGGGAGTGAACCATGGAGGCGTGGCATTGAAATGGGCTCCAATTTTGAGAAAGGGAGGGCACCTCCACTGTCAGGAGAGAGTGAAATGGGATCCTATACCTACTGTGGAGGTTGGAGAGGAGGTCATAGCCTCTAGTCTCTGTCTGAGGCTCACAGTGATCAGTTAGGTAGAAAGTACAAGATAGGAAGTATATACTTGAATTGAATAATGCCAGAGATCATGGAGATACTTTTGTTGGAAAAATATGTTGAACCAGAGCCCAACTTGTAGGATCCCAGATTGAGAGATGGAAGATGCTTCAGAGGTCATTTAGGCCAAGCTCTCTTACTTTATAGAGAAAGCTAAGACTCAGGGAGGGGGAGGAATTTACTCAAGGTCACACAGGCAGTGAGCATCAGAGGCGGGATATGAACTCATGTCCACTGACTTCTTTGTTCTTCCTGCTGTGCGCTATTCTCCCTGGGCTATCGTTCTTCCCTAAGTTTAAGTGAGGGATCTTTAGAAGCTATCCCAACTCTTGCAGGAAACTGAGAGAACTTCAACAAGTATTTATTTATTTATTTATGTCCTACCCTGTGCCATGTACTGGGAATACAAAGACAAAAGTGGGAAAAAAAAATTCCCTGACCTCAAGGAGCTTACATTCTATTCAGGCAATACAACATATATGTACGATAGGTAAATACAATAATTTAAGGAGGTAAATTGAGTGGCACAGTCAATAGTGCACCAGGAATGGAGTCTGGAAGATCAGAGTTCAAATGTGGCCTTAGACAATTACTAGCTGTTGTGACCCTGGGCGAGTCACTTAACCCTCTTTGCCTCAGTTTCCTCATCTGTAAAATAAACTGGAGAAGGAAATGGCAAACCAATCCAGTATTTTTGCCAAGAAAGCCCCAAATGAGGTCATAAAGAGTTGACTATGACTGAAATGACTGAACAACAGCAAATGGACAGAATATTGACATCTAGGGGTAATCAGGGAACATCTGACCAGAAATTTAAAAGACAAAGATTCTGAAAGATGGGAATGAGGAAAGAGTTCTTTCCAGGCCTGGAGGATATCTTGTGCAAATATAGGAGTCAAGAGATAGAGTGTCAAGTTCAGGGAATACTTCATAGTTTAGTATGACTAGCACATTGAATATCTGAAGGTGAAGAATGTAGAAGGAGACTGGATTATAAGCACTTTGAGGGCAGGCACTCTTGTCTTTTTTTTTCTCTGTGTCCCTGTGGCCACTATAGGTCTTTGTATATAGTAGACACTTTATAAAATTTCAAATTGCTGAATTAGATTGAATTGAAAGGTAGATTAGAGCCAAATTGTGAAGGATATTTAAATACCAGCTCGATGAGTTTGTATTTGAACCTAAAGGTGGTAGGTGTTTTCTGACCAAGAGAGTGAAATGATAAGGTCTTAGCAATAAGATTATTTTGGGAATCTTCTCTTAATAAATGGTCTGCTGTGTACATGACAGTATTTTTTTCTTTTCTAATTTTGTATTTAAGTTTAAAATTTAAAAAAATACAAAAGAAAGAAAGAAAAGATTATTTTGGCAAGGAGACATATAAGGAGTTAATTGCTTTAGTGTAAGCTAGAAGAGATGAGGGTCTGAAATAACGTTGTTGTTGCTCATGAGTGTGATGTTTTGATGTGCACATGAACTAGATTTGAGTGAGGCAGAGCTGTGCAAAGTCATCGGCCTCACTCTCTTGTCCAGAATGATCAGAATGCTAGAATGGTGATTGAAAGGAGAGGAGATAAGAGATATTGGAAAGGTAGAATTACTACAATTGACAGCTGATTTCATGTGGTGAGGTTGGGGAAAAGGGAATAGATAATTGCAAAATTATAAAGCTAGAGGACTAGAAAAATGGTAGAGATAGAAATAGGAAATGAGGGAGGACAGGATATGTTTCAGGAAAAAGGTTACAACTTCTATGTTGAGCTTGTTGAGTTTGAGCCTGACCCTGCCATAAAAATGTCCTCTTTTACCATCTCATCCTCTTCCTCCTCCTCCTCCTTATCACTATCACCTTCATCACCATCACCACCACCACCATCATCACCATCACCTTTATCACCATCACTGTCATCACCATCACCTTCATCACCATCAGCACCATCATCATTACCACCATCAGACCATCACCATCAGCACCATCACCATCACCATCACCACCATCGCCATCACCATCACCACCATCACCATCATCACCACCACCACCATCATCATCACCACCATCACCATCACCACCATCACCACCACCATCATCACATCACCACCATCACCATCACCACATCACCATCACCATCGCCATCACCATCATCACCATCACCACCATCACCATCATCATCACCACCACCATCACCACCACCACCATCACCATCACCACCATCACCATCACCATCACCACCACCACCATCACCATCACCACCATCATCATCACCATCACCACCATCACCACACCATCACCACCATCACCATCACCATCACCACCATCACCATCACCATCACCATCATCATCATCACCACCATCACCATCATCACCATCACCATCACCACCATCACCATCACCATCACCATCATCACCATCACCATCACCACCATCATCATTACTGCCATCACTATCATCACCATTACCATCATCACCATAACCATCATCATCATCACCGTCATTACCACCATTACTATCACCACCATCACCGTCATCACTGGTGGCAGCAGCAGCAGCAACAGCAGAACATCAGTTCTTAAACATCAGAGCTTGAAGCAGATCAGTTCTCAGATGTTATTTCATGAAGGTTTTTTTCCCTTCTTATGAAGTATTTCTGACTTATGCTGTTTATATGCTGACAGAATTCCTTTTTTTTTTTTTTACTTTTTGGGGCTCTTGCTGGTCATGAAACAGTGCGTTTTGGAGATAGAAAGGCACCTTAGACATTTCCTTGTCCATTCCTTTGTTTTACAGGAGAAGAAATTGAAGCCGAGAGAGGGGTGTCTTGTCCATCATTACAGAGTGTCAGAGCTAGGATTTGAATCCAGGCCCTCTGCTTCAGAATGCGGAGATTTTCCCATGATGTTTTGTTTCTTCTTTTAGGCAGAGATACCAGCATAAACAAATGGCTGAAGAGCAGCATGGATGTGGTGTTTGTAGGGTAGCCTGAGTAGAACAGAGGGAACCCTTCTAGTAGTATTTTCTTTGCTATGGTGCCAATGCCTCTAATATGTTTATGTCCCAGGCATGAGAGATGGTGAGTTTACCAACTGATGGATCTGGACTGATGGTCCAACTGGGGTAGGGTCAACAAAAAAGGAACACAGAAAATAGACAGAATCATCAAAAAATGCCATTCACTAAGAACCCTGAATTAAAATGAAGACACCATGCTACCTTTTATCTATTTCTACAGTGAGGGAAAAGACATTAGAGAATCTATCAGAGTCAAAAATTCATAAGTGTATTTAAAGATTTAAGCATGAAATAGAATATTTTAGGGAGTCATTTGAAGTCTATATGTGGTGACTAGTATTTAAAAGGCTCACAAAATATTAAAAATTACCTTCGGAATAGTGTACCTTTTCCCCTGAATAATAAAGGAATAATATCATGGGAATAGAATAGTGTCACAGTATAATAGGCTACAGCTTGACAAATGAGTCAGGAGTCAAGATTGCTCACTTTTAGAGATGGTATCTGAATCTGGAGCTGTCAGTCTCCTAGGATAGTTTGGTATGACTTCTGATATTTTCTAGTTGAAGTAGTTGACCAAGTCCTGAAAGCCTTGTACTGTGAAATAAGGAATAAACTTGTAGAGATCTTGGTGTTCTAGTTTCTTCTTTTTCTTTCCCTCCTCTTCCTCCCCTTTCGCTTTCCTTCTCCCTTCTCTCTTTTCCCTTTCCTTCTCCCTCTCCCTTTTATTCATTTCTTTCTTTCGCTCCTTCCCTATTCTTTTATTTCCTTTGGGGGGAGCATCAGAATAGGGTAGGTACGTTTTTCCTCTTCAAAAACCTAAGCAGATGAAAATAAAGATTTTTATTGAGACTAAATTTCTAAGAAATTAAATA
Organism: Pseudochirops cupreus; assembly: GCA_028627135.1. Classification (NCBI taxonomy): domain Eukaryota; kingdom Metazoa; phylum Chordata; class Mammalia; order Diprotodontia; family Pseudocheiridae; genus Pseudochirops; species Pseudochirops cupreus. The sequence goes on from CM053582.1 coordinate 533,502,847, forward strand.
TGTAAAACGTCTCTATCTTTCCCCATCAAAAGTGCCAATCCTGCAGTTAAAGGTTTAGCCCTTCCCTATATTAAAAGCTGTTTTACCTTCTGGGCCCTGTTGATTTGGGCTGCTAGGATTATTCCAGGATGTCAAGAGACAGTTCATTTTTGAGTCACCCTTGGGTTGTGCCTCTCTGAGTCCTCTGTGTATCTCAACTTACCTCTTCCCTCCCCACCAAGTCCCGGGCCGTGTTCCAAATCACTGAAAATTCCCTGCTAATTCCATTGAGAAGGATGACAGTTCCAGCTCCAAATGAAGAAGGCAGGACAAAAGTCTGCTCACCTCTCCACATGGTGGGGGTTCCGCTGTCATGGAACTATATCTTCTGCAGATTTTCAGAAGCAGTTACTCTGTAGATTTTGACTGACATATCCTGCTTGTAATGAATTTTTTTTTTGCTGTTAATACTTCACTGTCCAGTTATACAATATGATTTGTCATTTGTCCACCTTCTCAGCTTAGAACTTTGCATCATATTTTACAGTAAAATCTGAGGCCCTTCACTATTAGCTCCCACATCTCACCTCTTCCCCTTCCTCATTCCAGTGCCTTCTGACCCTCTGTCCTCCTTCACCCCTGACTCCCATGATGAGGTAGCCTCGTTCCTTACCAAGGCCAGCACCTCTACCTGCACAAACAATTCCATTCCTTCCCATCTCCTCCAATTCCTGTTGCCCCCTCTGGCATCCCCATTTTCTCACGTACCCTCAATCTCTCCCTATCTACTGACTCCTTCCTTACTACCTACAAATAGACCCCTGTCTTCTTCATCCTCAGAAAAGGCTCACTTGTCCTTCTCTCCTCTCTGTCTATTGTCCTGTATCTCTTCTGCCCTTTGTAGTTAAACTCTTTGAAAAGGTTGTTGTCACTCGGTACCTCCATTTTCTGTCCTCTCCCTCTCTTTCTTCTTAACCCCTTACAATCCAGTTTATGATTTTTTCATTCCACCAAAACTGCTCGCTCCAAATTTATCGATGAATTTTTAATTTCCAGATCTAGTGGCCTTTTCTCCATTTTTCTTCTTCATGTCTCTGTAGCCTTTGACACTGTTGATCACCCTTATCCTGACACCCTCTTTTCTCTAGGTTTTCAGGACACCCCTCTCTCCTGGTTCTCCTCTGATCCATCTGACTACTCCTTCTCTTTCTTTTTTTCCTGGATCCCAATCCAGGTCATGCTCTGTAACCATAAGTGTACTATAGGACTCTATCCTGGGTCTAGGTCACCTAGAGTCACTGTTTAAGAAATGGACCTTAGAATAGATCCAACCTTTTTGTTTTACAGAAGAAGAAGATAAAACCTAGTCAAATTGATGGGACATAAAGATGTAAGAAGTTTGGAAAAGTATGAGGGCAGGGCTAGGTGATGAAGGGCAAAACAGAGGATTTTGTATTTGATTCTGGAGATGGTAGGAAATGATTCGTTTACTGAAAAGGGAGTCTCAACTCTTTTAATGAATAATGCAAACATGCAAATAGATTCTTGAGAATCCCAGTTACTGTGGCAAGTGCTTTCCAAATATTATCTCATCTGATCTTTACTAGGCAGGCGCTATTATCACACCCATTTTATAATAGAGGAAACAGAAAGACAGGGGTTAAATAACTTGCCCAGGGTCACACATCTGGAAAATGCCTGAGGTGGGACTGGAACTCAGATTTTCCTACTCTAGGTCAAGTACCTATATACTGCTCCACCTATGGTGATCGTAATGATGATGATGATGATGACAACGACAATGACTATGATGATGATGATAAAACAGAATGAGTTTAACACAACACATGAGCCTCAGGGCAGCTAGGAGGCACAGTGGAAAGATCACCCATCTGGAGTCAGGAGAACCTGGGTTCCAGTCTATCCTTAGACACTTGACACTTACTAGCTGTGTGACCCTGGGAAAGTTACTTCACTCCAGTCACATCACAAGAAAGAAAGAAAGAAAGAAAGAAAGAAAGAAAAAAAGAAGGAAGGAAGGAAGGAAGGGAAAGAAGAAAGGAAAGAAGAAAGAAAGAAAAAGAAAGAAGGAAAGGAAAAAGAAAGGAAGGAAGAAAGAAAAAAAGAGAAAGAAAGTGAGTCTATATACCAATATTTGTATGCAGTTAAAGAAAGTTGTTATTTTATCTGCATGGGTAATGGTCAACAGAACATTAAACAGAATAATTTAACAGGCTGATTACTTGTCTCAGGACTATTGCTATCAGAATTCCATTGCACAAGGTAAGATGGTTCTTTTTCTTTAACAACAGTAGCAGTATAGAAGAAGAAATTAAAATTTTGTGGAAATAGGATGGGGTACATTTTATCCCTCTTGTCCTGCTGCCATTGGAATTCTCTTGCTGATGCTTTCAGTGAATCTACAAATGATGAGCTTCCAACAAATTCTTTTTATTTAATTACAAAAGGTAGTTTTTTGATCCACCTATAAAATAGTTGACAAAACACGCACCTATAAAGGAACTTAAAATAAAAACATAACATAAATATAAAGAAGTATTATCCAAATAGTAAATTGTTGATTCTATCCCAATTCCATTATAAAAAGATGAGAACAAGAAGAGAGGATTCTGGGAAGATGGCGGAGTAGGTCAGAAAATTCCAAGCTCTCAAGATTTCCCCCCACAGAAGAGTTAAAATAGCACCTTAGGGTGAACAAAGTGTGGGTAGATATAAATAAAAACAGGGGAATAAGCGGGGGAGTCCTCCTGGGACAATTTGAGAAGATCAGAAGAAAAATCCCAGAATGAGGTTTGGTCCATGTGAAGAGTAAACACCTCTAGGTTCTGTTTTAACAACAAGTGACAAGCATCAAGCCCTGGGGTTAGTTGCTTTGAGAGGCTGCCTCTGCCCCAGCCATAGGAGTTTCTACACCCAGGATAGTGAGGAGAGTTGGGTGTTTGAGCACAGGAAGATCAAGGGAACCTCTGCTGACAAGAAATGCTAGACCCAGCTGTGCTGTGAAGAGCAGTGGGGCTAGAAGAAGTCAGCACACACTGATGAGTGCAGAAACAGTGGGACAGAAAGCCCCTGGCTGTGGCCACTTACAGGAGGCTGGAGGTTTGGCTTTGGTTTCAGGCTAGAAGGAAGAACTGAGGATCTGGGACAAGAGACACCATTCCCCACACCCCAGGGCTAGAGGGGACTACAAGTAACTAAGCTATCACCACAAAAAAAAAAATGCACAGGCAAAGGGGAAAGAATCCAACCATAGAAACCTATTATGAGAATAGAGATGACCAGGGTTCGTCTTCAGAAGAAGATATTGAAGTAAGAAAACCCCCGAAGAGTAATGTCAAATGGTCACCTGCCCAAAAAGATTTTATAGAAGACCTTAAAAAAGACTTTAAAAATCCATAACAGAAATGGAGGAATAACTAAAAAAGAAAATAAGAATAATCCCAGAAGAACAAGAAGAGTAAGAAAGAAAAGTCAACCAAGTAGAAAAGGAGATCCAGAATCTAAAGGAAGAAAATGACACCTTGAAAACTAGGATTGGGGAAAGTGAAGCCAGTGAAATTATAAGAGATCAAGAAATGATTAAACAAAATATGAATAATGAAAAAATAGAAGAGAAAGTGAAACATACACTTACTAGCCGTGTGACTTTGGGCAAGTCACTTAACCCCAATTGCCCTCCAAAAAGCAAAAAAAAACCAAAACAAAAAATGAAAGTGAAACATAAGAAAAACAACAGATTTGGAGAATAGATCAAGAAGAGAAAACATAAAAATAATTGGACTAATTGAAAGTTATGATCAAAAAAAGAATCTTGATACCATAATACATGAAATAATTAAAGAAAACTATCCTGAAGCATTAGAACAAGGGTGAAACTAGAAATAGAAAAAAATCCATTGATCATGACTTAAAAGAGATCCTATGAGGAAAACTCATAGGAATATCATAGTCAAATTCCAAAACCCCAACTCAAGGAAAAATATTAAAAGCATCAAAATTTAAACAATTTAAATATGGTGGTGCCACAATTAGAATTACACAAGACCTAGCAGCAGAGACATTAAAGGACCACACGTCTTAGAACACAACATATCGAAGAGCAAAAGAACTGTGGCTCCAGCCAAAAATATCATACCCTGCAAAGTTAACTAGTATTATGAATGAAAAAAATGGACATCTGAGAAACTCTCAGATTTTTAAGACTGTTTAAAAAAAATCCTGAACTTAATAGATGATTTGACATACAAGAACCAATATAAATATAAGGTACATAATGAAGACTAATCATAAGGGATCCATAAGAACTGTTTACTTTTTATATATGTAAAATTTATGTTTAAGATCCTTATTAATAATTGGGTAGTTCATAAGAAAGATTGGGGAAAACCTGAGTATGATATGAATTTAAAAAGTAAAACCATTTAGGAACAGATAAAAAGAGCAATTATTTTATACAAATGAGGTGCAAGAGGAAGAATCGATACACAGGAATTAGATGGGGGAGTAGGGCTAGTAGTTCCCGTAACCTACTTTCATCCTGAATGGGTGTAAGAGGGAACAATACATATATATTTAAAAGAGTATAGAAGTCTTCTAAATTCAGAAGAAATAAAAGGGTAGGGGCATTCTGAGGGGGGGAGAGGACAAGGGAGGGATCTTGTGAGGGGAGAGTGAGGGAATAGGTAAATAGGAGTATAGAAGGGTGTTTAGATTTATGGGAATGGGAGGATATGGGAGGAATCCTTGGAGGAGGGTAGGCAAATTATAGGAGGGCAAGGTAGTAGATAAAAGTAAAGTAGAGGAGGCAGGAGGGATAGGAAACAAGAGATATACATATACATAAAAACAAAGATCAGGAGTAGAGTAGGTTTGGGAAAGTATATGTCTATGTATGCATATATGTATATGTGTATGTATATATCTATAGCTATGGAGAAACATATCTAAACTTTATTGTGGTCTTCTGGGGGAGTGTCAGGGGAAGGGGAAAAAATGAACAAAGTAAAAAAGTGCACAGCAGAGAACAAAAGAAAACTCACAAGGAAGCAAAGAAAAGAATGACAATTCTCAACACAATGAGTATTATTTGTCATATAAGCTTTATTTTTATTTTAATTTTTTTTTTGCTTTTTGAGAGGCAATTGGGGTCAAGTGACTTGCCCAAAGTCACACGGCTAGTAAGTGTGTCAAGTGTCAGAAGCCAGATTTGAACTCAGGTCCTCCTGACTCCAGGGCCAGTGCTCTATTCACTGCACTACCTAGCCGCCCCCCCCCCCCCCTCCCATATAGGCTTTCTTGAAATGAAAATTTATTATTACATATTTTGAATCTTATGTTCTGCTGTCCACACGTTTTTTTCTTCTTTCTAACGTTCTATTTAAGTTTCAGTATTTAAGTTTATGATATGTTTTTGTTTATTTTCTCTATGCTCTATTTGTGTTCTGGTGTTTGAGTTTAAAATAAAATTTTGGGAAAAAAAAAGATGAGAACAAGATTAAAGCAACAATAACAAAGTATTTACAGCTTGTATCACTAAAAAAATCTTTGAAAACAATGTACTGAATGACCATTAAACAGGACATGCCAAAATGCCCCAGGAATATAAAAAAGCAAAGATTGAATGCTTCAGTCCCTTTAATTGATTTTGTAATTATTGAACAGGGTATCCCAAAATACTGTCACACTTATAATGCTTTTGCTGATTATTACAAAGCCTTTGATTCAATTCTGCACTCATGGCTTATTCGTGTATTGTAAATATTTGTAAAAATAGAAGCCAGTATATTGAGAATTTTAAAGTGTTTGATGTCCACGTGGAAAACTGTTCTATTTGTACAGATACAGCATTTTAGGAATTATTGATATGAAAATCTTATCTTTCAGGAAGATAATTTAAATCCCCAATACTTAAGCCTAGCTTTAAACCAATGATCATTTCTCTAAGCAGTACTGAATATGGTTTCTTATCTATAGATGGGAACATACTAAAAACATGGCTCCACCTAAACCACATTAAATTGCTTTATCATCATATTGAACTTTTCTCCACTGATCTTAAAATGTTATTTGGACTTAATGAATGAAAAATTCTTAATGTATGCAAAAGAAAGACAAAGGTTGAATGTATCAATATTAAATCCGGATTGGTTGATACTTGTTCTTTTCCAAGAAAGGCACATTAAGCATAATAATATTTTAGTAAGAGCCTGGATGAGGCCCTACATGTAGCCGCACCCATTCCATGTGCCTTGGTGGTCTTATTAGCATACCTGTAATGGTTCCATAGGTTAGTGTATGGATATGGATGTGGGTTTCAAGGTGAGAACAACACCAATATGATAATCTAGTGAATAAATGTGCTAAATCTTTTCCCCTCAGCCTATTACAGGTTACCTTATCAATTTTCTTACATAATTCTGAAAGGCCATTCAAGATATATTCTTCTATTTCCTTATAAATTAAAAAAAATTTTAAAAACCCATCACTCTCACTAATTATTTAACTAAGCCTACTTTAGTGTATTAAAACTGGAGAAACCTCTTGTCATGCAAATTTTCATTTCTCTATTAGTAATAAAGATACATATCTATATATTTACCATATACACACATAAATGCATATATTCACATATTTGTGCATGCACACACACATATATGTGCACACACAAATATATATTCAATAATTTCTAAGGTGTGAAAAATTATGCCAAATCCCTTAGGGCTCATTCTTCCACAAGTTGCTAAAATTATCCTAAGGATGTCAGTTAAAATCTTGTCTCTGGATGTCTTCTCCATAGAATAAAAGTTAAATTTATTTCTCTCAAGTGTCTCTTAAGACTCTCTCAAAGATACATGAACTTCAATACTAGTTAACTCCTAGTCTCCTCAGGATTTTCTTTGTCCTCTCATAGTCTCTTTCAGCTGTGACAGTTAACCTCCTCTAGGTGACAGTGAGCTCTTATTCTCCAAGGTTTATTTCCTTTCTCTTAAAGGTATAGTAACAATATTTAAAGTCATTATGAAAGGCACCATGGGAGCTAGGGTCACGTTACTAAAGAAGACGTTATGACTTTATATGTTAAGGAATTTATTGGCATAGTTAAACCAAAGCTTGATGGGACAGATAATTTTAAAGCAGTGAACACTTACATAATATTGTACACTTTTGGAACTAAGAAATATAACTACAGAAAATTTGGGAAATATCCCAAAAACTTGTATATTATTAATAACAAAATATATGGCCCATCACCCTAAGGCAGCTATAGACAGAGTAACCTTCTCTTATCAAAAAAGAGGCAGAGAATTAATAACAACAATAGTAGCAATTGTTAGGTGATTAAATATTGCTTATATCTGTTCTATTGATGAGGGACCTGAATCTCAGACTTAAGTCACTAGTGTCAAACTTGAATAGAAACAGATCACTGCTGGCTACATATGACTTGGAAAACCACTGATTAACAGTATCTAGTTGTATTGTACTTTATTTTGTTAAGCATTTCCCAATTACATTTTAATCTGATCCCCTCCCACCCCCACATACTGGCCCCATGTGTCAGGCCTGAGTTCTGAAGTAAGGAATTTTAAAGGGGTTGGTGCTCTTGCAACTATGATGCAGGTGTAGACTTAGTGATGGTGGGTAAGGTAAACGATGTATTTTTTTACACCAGAGTCTTTGTTTTCAGTTTAATTTCCACCAATGAAAAGAAAACATACTTTACGTTATCATGTCAAGTCTAGTGCCCATTTCTGGAGGTCTTAGCTTGGCCTGGGCCATACTTGTATAATTTTGTACGTTCTTTGTATTTACTTCTGTACGTACGTGTTGTGTCTCTCCATTCCCTATTCTGGTAGAATGTAAGCTCCTTGAACATTAGACACAGTTACAGCCACATTGTGCAATGACTAACTTCTATAGACTTGGCTCTTCTCAGCAATGTGAGGTTCTAAGACAATTCCAAAAGACTCATGATGGAAAATGCCATCCACATCCAGAGAAAGAATTATGGAGTCCGAATGCAGATTGAAGCATACTATTTACTCTCTCTTTTTTGTTTGGTTTCTTATTTCTCATGGTTCATTCCATTGATTATAATTTTTTTACAATATGACTATACTGTATAATATAGTTATAATTTTTCTTTACAATATGACTAATATGAAAATATATTTAATATGAACGTATATGTAGAACCTATATCAGATCTCATGCTGTCTTGAGGAGGGAATAGGGAAGGAGAGGGAGAAAATCTAACAGTCAAAAGCTTGTGGAATTGAATGGTGTAAACTAAAAATAAATAAATTTAAAAACAAAAAAATGTAAGTGCCTTGAGGGCAGGGCCCCTTTATTTTTATCTTCGCAATACCTTGCCTAATTCAGTGCCTTACATTTTTTTGGGATATGTGATTTGAGAATTACTTTGTATTAATATTCTTAGGTGCCTGAGGCAATGAAAGCTCAAGTGATTCATCTGAAGTCTTTCAGGTAGTATCTATCAGTGGTAGGACTTAAATTCTTACTTCAGGTCTTTCTACTTTAGAGTTCCTCTATTGTCTGTAGTGCCATACTTCCTCTTCCCTTTGTCCCTAGCAGGTACTCAACATATGTGTGTTGAATTGACTAAAAGGAGGACAGTAGGGGAGAGACTACCTCACTCCTTTCGTAGGAGTTGTAGAAGGAAGCACCATGAACAAGGTGTTCTAACTCATTACTTATAGATGTTCTTTACAGGAGGGCTTGGGAAGTTTTACTCAATTTAACTTCAGACATAAGTAATGTCATTCCCAATTCAGTGCAATGGCTTAGAACCTGATTCAATGTCCTTTTGACTAAGTAATTATCCTGATTTCCTTGACTAAATGTTATTTTATATATTATGTTTAATAGCCTCTTTCTTTGGCCATGGTAGGATGGTAATGGCAACTGATAATGTATCTCACACTTTGTCTTCAAGTTCCTTTCTGTTGGATTTATATAAAAGTGACATCATATTGGCTCTCATTTTCTTCTGTGTAATGCCAGGGAGTTAGAGAATCTGAACATTGGGGCTGGGCAGGTTTGTAGAATCTCAGAGTTGGAAGCAGCTTCCTAGGCCATCTAGTCTGGCCCACACCTGAACAACAATCCATTCAACAATATACCTGACAAATAGTCACTCAACATTCATCATGCAGGAACCTCCTGCCACTTGGGACAACCCGTTCTGCCTGGCACCTATGATTATTACACTGTTTCCCCCTAAGTTTGCCTTTTTGCAACTTTGACTCATTTCTCTTAGAGCTAAGTAGAACAAATCTAATTCCTCTTCCATCTAACATCCATTAACATTCTTGTAGACAGCTATCATACACTGTCTACTCCCACCCCCAACCTTCTCTTTTTCTGCCATAACATCCTCCCTTCCTTAAGTAGATTTTTATATGCTATGAACTTAAGGCTCTTCACCTTCCTATTTGCTCATTTCTAAATATTCAAGTTTATAATTGTCCTTCCTGAAATGTGGCTTCCAGATTTCAACAGTGTGTTGCAGATGTGATCTAACCGGACAGTACCGTAGTCTTACCACCTACCTAGTACTGAGCACAAACCTCTTTAGAAGCCTGAGATTACCTAGCTTTCCTGGGTCTGCCATCTCTTCCTCTTGACTATTTTTGAGTTTATGGTCCACTAAAATCTCCAGATCTTTTTCAGATGAACTGCAGTTTTAGCCATGTCTCACTCTTCTTATGCTTGACATTGATTTTTTAGACACATATATGACTTCACATTTATGCCTCATCATTTTAAGCTTATTATGTTTTATCTTGTTTTCTAGACCATTAAAATCCTAGGATCCTAGCTATAGAGCTGAAACAAAACTCAAAGGTCAACCAGTCTAACTTTCTCATTTTTATGGATGAGGAGATTGAGTTCCAGGATAAGTGACTTGGCAAAGGAAACAGGTGGTAAATAGCAGAGATGGGATTTCAACCCAGGTCTTTAACACCAAAGCCTCTTCTCTTTTCTTGACTGAATCAACTTTCTGAATCAACTAACAAATATCTGCTATTTGCCACACATTATGTTATGCATCGAGAAAACAAAAAGTGGCAAAAATAATTCTTGTCCTCAGAAGCTTACAGTCTGATATCGTTCTTCCTCCTAGATCCTTTTGGAATCTGATGCCATCATTCAGTGGGCTAGGTGCCCCTCTGTGCTTTCTTTTTTTTTTTTTTAATAATAAATTTATTTAATTAAATTTTTTTTGAGTTACATATTTTCTCCCCATCTTTCCCCCGCCCACCACCCCAAGACAGCCATCCCAGTGTTTCCCCCCTCCCCCAGTCT
>CM053582.1:533513675-533534111 GCA_028627135.1 Pseudochirops cupreus
GAGGCGGGTGCAAAACCTCTGCCTTTCACTTTTCTGCTCTGGAGGCCTTCTGGCCAGACTGCTTATCTCCCCCTTTCACAAATCCCATTCACAGCTGCCGCTAATCCGCTCACCTGAAGCTCCTAAGCTCCTCAGCTCCTCCACTCCTCTCGCTCCTCCCGTGCAGCCACCCCCGGGGCACAGCCGAGGCTTCAGGCCAGGCTGGTTTTGGTTAGCAGTGCTGATATGGTTCCTCGTAGCCGAGCTGACTTTAGTGGGAAGTATCTTTGTGTGCGTTTTGGAGTTCTAGGATTGGTTTAGAGTCCTATTTTATGGGTATTTTGGGGTGGCTATGTGAGAGCTGCGATGTGTTGCTGCTGCTACGCCGCCATCTTGGTTCCGCCCCCCCCTCTGTACTTTCTATCATCAGCAGATGAGATAAACAAGCCATTTGTAACTCTATCCGGGTCAAAGATAAAAAGGCAGCAGAGGGTCAAACACAGATCCTCAGGACACTCCACCAGAGACCTTAGTCCTGATTGAGTTTTCTGTCTTGAGTCAGAGGAGCTAGACTTTAAGCATGTGACCAAAACCTTCGAAAGCAAGTCTGAGCAGGAAAGCTTGATGCTTGTGCTTGTCTGGAGTGACCACCTACCGCAGCTGAAATGCAATGTAAAGAACCATGGATTTTGCAAGGGATGACATGTTTGAGACCATTCCAGTCGCTTGCTAGCTCTGTGGTCTTGGTCAAGTCATTTTCCCTAGACCTTCATTTTCTCATTTGTAAAACAGGTGGATTGTCCTCCAAACCATAAGCAGTGGAAACTAAGCCAAGGGCAAATTCATTTCTGGGCAAGAATTATGGCTATGGACATGTTAGGTGATCTTTCAGGTTGCATCCTGCTTGTGCATTATATGATAGGTGTTGTCATGCAGATAATACAGACTATCCCAACTATCTCTTGCAGTTTTAAGATATGCTTTCAAAGATCTTCTAGTACATCCATAACTATACCTAGCACAGGACAAAGAATGTTTCCTCTTATGCTTGGGGCTGCCATCCTCTTGCCATGCCTTGCCTTAATGCCCTAATGTGCATTCAACCTAATCTCAATTTCTGTTGCTAAAGCTTGAAACTGTCCTAAGACTTTTTAGATAATACAGATACAGGGTGTCCTAAAAGTCTTAGTGCAATTCCATCCCTCAGTGACTTAGAATTGCACTAAGATTTTTGAGACCCCCTGACTTCTGATGTAATAGACATCTTTGATCTGTTACAAAAAAAAAAAGAATCAAAGATTGTGTCTTAAAAGATCATCACATCCATTGAATTTTTATCAACCCTTTCTATCCCCTACCCCCATGCACATTCTCTGGCTAGTTCACAGTCCAGATCCTGGCCTTTACCCTGGAGGAAGCCAGAGATAATGATGTTAACTCAGGGTGTGTGTGTCAGTGTGTGGATGTTTGTAGCCCGAAGGTGATTCTTACATTGCTTTGCTTTGCTTCATTTTTTGGCTGTAAAGTTGAATAAAAGGCACTTAGTCCAAAACTTTAAAAAATTGCTACTGGGCAAAATGATTTTGTGTCAGGCTTCTGTTGAGGACAGATTTACACTGGTTATAAATCTCTGAAATTAAGGTTTTACCGTAGAAATGCTGAAATATATTCAACATTCACAGACGCCCAGTTCTGCTGTGAACCAGTGGCCAGGCTCCCCCATGTATAATAAGTATATCTAGCTGTGTGTTTGGGGTAATAATCGGTTTAAATATGCCTTGTAGAATTTGTAATGGTTCTCCAATGATAAGTAGAATTTTCCATCAACAACCCTTTCCCTTGAACCAGAAGTTAAGTTGCAGTATTTGAGTTTATAACAAAGATAATTAGACCTTTAACACTACATGGTCCTGACCATTTTTACTTCATCCCAAGAGCTGATCAAAGGCAGAGTTTAGCTGCCTTTTGGAAGCAGGATGCGAAGTGGCTAACCACTATTTTTTTCTGTCCTATGGAATGCATTTGAGGGTAGAAAAGTTAATAGTGTTTGGATGGCATGGAGTTAGCAAGGACTACTGGTCAGGTTCTCTTTGCACAAAATTATATCCCCAGGAAATTTTACTAATAATTTGGTAAATCTTGAAATAACCATAGTGTAAGTGAAATTTTGACTAATCTTATCCTCTTTATAAATCTAAATTCCTTATATATAAATAAATATAAAATTCGTAGAATATCTGCCAAGTGCCAGGCACTATGTTAAGTGTCTTTTTTTGTAGATATTAGCTCATTTGATCCTCAAAACAACCTTGTGAGATAGATGCTGTTATTATCTCCATCTCACAGTTGAGGAAACTGAGATAAACAGAGGTTAAGTGATTTGCCCATGACTGCATAGCCAGTCTGAGAGTCAGTTTGAGTTCAGGTCTTCCTGATTCTGTGCTGAGCACTCTATCCACTATGCCACTAGCTGCCTCTGAAAGGGAGGGTTAATCCTATTGTAAGGGATAATTTATAGTGAAGTTTCCCCATTCTGAAAAATCAAATCTAGAATAGCTTCAGTACTCTCTAGGCCTGTTTAGAAGTCACCTAACCTTCCAGCAATCTGGGGCTTAGAGCAATGGAGACCCTCCCCCAGTGCCAACTCAGCAGAAGATATGCCAAATAAGATTAAGACTGCTTTCATTGGACACCCACATGTTTCTGGGTCCTTTGCCTCCTGTGCTTAGTTGTGGGCCATCCTTCCTACCAATAAGAGTGAAGGTGGGGGGGGGGGGGTTGGGTTTCTGCATTAGAAGATTATATAACCATGGACTGGCTTCTACCTATTGCTCTCTTCCTACAGACGCCATGTGGGCGACACGGGCAGAGTCCTTTCTCATGAGAAAGAATAAAGACCTTTTCTGACCTTAGATTCAGACTCTGAACTCTTTCCTGTCACACACTATCACTGGTTCACACATAAGTGTGGTACCCTGGCACCAAACTGAAAAGTAGCGCTGAAGAGATGGGACTGTGGTTGGGTTAGCAGGGAAAGGAAGTTGGTGGAGTATTTGTGGTGTGAAAGAGGCTAGCCCTAGGTAGGAACTTTGGATGGTGCCAGGGCACTAGGGTTTTAGGGGAGGAGGGGAAGAGGAAAGAAAAGACACATCTCATATAATTTATAATTTAGTCTGGTAGAGTGTAAGCTCTCAAGGGCAGGAATTTTTTTTCCCTTTTGTCTTTGTGTCCTTAGCCAAGCACGATGGCTTGTTTATAGTAATCACTTAATGGTGCTTGTTGAATTGAACCAAATCAAATTTGCCTTGAGCTCAGGAGGTTTTCAGCAGGCCTCAGTGGAGCTGAGGATATTTTCTGGCCTACTCTTTAACTCTCTGTATCACAGATTGCCGATACTTTCTTTGGTGGAAAGAGGGTTTAACTACACAGAAGAAGTCAGAGGCTTCCTGGCTTTCCTAGCTCAAAGGCATGAGGGCAAATCATTTTATTATTTAATGCTACAGTTTCTTCATTTGCGAAGAGAGGATAATGATCCCTCTCTATTATAGCAAGTACTGTCAGGATCAAGGCAGATAATAGATGTAGAAGTACATTAGTGTTTTTTGTTCCTGTGTTAGTTTTTTTCGATTAAGAAATATTTATTTTCTCCCTTCTACCCCCACCACCGCTCCTGTTGGGGTTGGGGTGGGGTGGAGTTTTGTTTTTTCTTTCTTTTTTCTTTTAGATGTAAGAATATGAGTGAGAAAGGAAACACTTCAAAGAAAGGTAAAGAAAGTGACATGCTCTTGTGGAGTGCTATATTATTCTCTAATTATTCTGAGTCTTATGAAGTCCCTTAACAAGACAATAACCTTTCCTGGGGGATTGTGTTATGTCCAGTTTTGGTAGTTCCACTTGGCATCTCCCATACAGAGAAACACGAGCTGATATGTAGGTAGCTTTAGATGGTGAAATCTCAGGGAGTTTCAGAAAGAAGAGCTGGTGTCCAAAGACATCTTGCTCCTTGTGCTGCCTAAAGTTACCTCCAGAAATTTTTTCTTTCTCCTAAGATTCCAACTCCTGTTAAAATGAAAATCTTTCTGGAAAGAATAACATGCTGAGCTGTTGTGGTAGACCAGAAAACCTTTTGTTTTTTTCTTGATTTATTTTTTTTCTGTGATAAGCTAGCTGTTCTAGATATATCTCTCCTTCCCATTCTCCTGCTTGGCAACTCTTCCCTAGTCCGGAGCTATCTCTCCCTGAACCTTTCTGTGCTAAAGGCTTTTTTTCTCACATGCCCTGTAGAATAGCCCTAACATCTTCCTTCCTCTGGCATTAGCAGTTGGAAGCTGGACAGACACAGGTAGAGGAGACCCACCCCTTCCCGTAAAACCCCTAGTTCTATTCAGAATTCCCAAGCCACCCTGAGGCACAATTTGATGATGGATGCAGGAGTCACAAGAACGTAGGTTCGGAGCTAGGACCCTAGAGATTGTTTAGGTGGTGCCATATTGCATAGAATACTGAGCCTGAAGCCAGGAAGACTCATCTTCCTGAGTTCTAACTCAGCCTCAGACACTTGCCAACTGTGTGATCCTTGGCAAGTCGCTCAACCCTGTTTGTCTCAGTTCCTCTTCCGTAAAATGAGCTGGAGAAGGAAATGGCCAAACCACTCTAGTATCTTTGCCCCCCATTGCGGTCACTAAGAGTCAGACATGACTGAAACAATTGAATGAAAAGTCCATGCTTTCGTTTTCAGATGTACAACTTGAAGCCACAAAGGTTAAGTGACCTGCCAAGATCTTACAGATAGCAAGAAGTAAAACTGGGCCTGAAACCCAGGTACTCTGTCTCCAAAAACAGTCAGTCAGTAAGTGTTTATTAAGGCCTTAACCATGTATTCATCACAGCGACAAATAGTGAGGTTACAAAGAAAGAAAAAATATACAAAGAAAAAAAATAATGCTGGCCCTCCAGGAGCATACATTTTAATGGAGGATCCAAATGCAGAGTTTTTCTTACTGGACTGGATTACATTCACTGAACCAGGTGAAGAGTAGGCGGAGTTTAGTGTGATTGTGTGCCAAGTCTAGGCTAAAGCCTCTAGAAGTACCATTGTGGGGCTTCTTTCTTCTGGCATTACCTGAGGATCATCACAGCAAGACTTTCTGGACCTCTTTGGCTGTATCCCTTCCCTGCCCTTCCCTGTTTCCCTTTGGCAGTACCAGACTGATGCCTCAGTTTGCATAGGGCAGGTGCTATTCCAGTATCTGTCCCTGGCTGCTCCTCTCATCCCTGTCATCCCTAGGCAATTGGATTTGGCCACACAGTCTTTCTAGGATGAGTTAAAATAGTTCCAAATAAAGTTTGTTCCATTGCTTACTATTCAGTCCAGTTCTTCTCCAGAGCTCCTTTAAATGGCAAGACGAAGCTACAATAGACTGAGATAGCTTTTGTTTATTTAGAGGTGAGTGTGGATTAAGCATGTGAGAAAGGTTTTGCTGGTGGTGAGAAAGATTGGGAAAGATTTGAAGGGCACTCACTGCCTAAAAGGAGAAGGGATAGAGAGGTCTCTCTGAAGTGGGGAAAAAAAAAACACAACTCAAGAACAAAGAGATGACTGGGGTATTGAAAGATAGAATTCACCTACTTCACAGTTCTGTAGACTGGGGACCTAGTGGGTACTCAATTAATAATTACTGAATTGGATTTGGTAAGACTATGTTCTTTGCACCAGAATAACCTAGTAAATATTTGTCAGCTAATCAGCTGACATAGGAAAGTTGTTCTGTTTTATCTAGCCAGGACCATGACATATAACTGTCCCCAGAACATGCTTTATATCCATCAATCCCAGGCATCTTCCATATGCTTTATCACCCCTTGTATGTAATTCTACTGGCACTCCCCCCCCACCTTGGCTTCTTTCTCTGGGAATGGTCATCAGATCACTATGGTGTCTGGGAAAAGTATGACAGTCAATTGCCTCATGACTCTATTCACATTTATTATAACTCCCCAGACCAAAATTCCCTCCCCTGGTCAACACCCACCTATAACCTATGTGTTATCTCCCCCTATTTGACTACAGGTCTTGAAGAGAGGAGCTGTCTCATTTCTGTGTTTGTATCCCCTTAGCTATCACAGTGTCTGGCACTTAATACTTTTTAATTCAGCAGGTCATTAGATTTTCAGGAAGAAATGTTGCTTTGGACTTCAGGGAAATCACGTGGACAAACATTAGAAAGTGATGAAGGTATGTTTCGGATAGTCCTTAGATGCATATGATATAATTTTGGTAGATACCGGCAGCTGTTACTATGAGATAATCCAGAGTCTTCCGTGGGTCATATTTGATTTTCTATTAAGGAATTGGATGGAAAACCCAATGAGTTGAGTGAGAGTATGTGCCAGAGAAACTGAGTCAACATGTGTCTTGTGAAGTGATAGGGCAGAAAGCAAGGAGAGAGCCAAGATGGAACTGGGAATGAAAAGGAAGAGACCAGGCAAGGACCACATGTCCTTGGAAACTGGTAAACAAGACAGAGGGGGAAAGATAGTTGATTAGCCAGGAAGTGCATAGATTCTGGGCATCCACAAACTGGGAACCAGATTAACAAGGAGAATAGCAGAGAGTAATGACAAGGAAACTTTGAATTTGAGATATCTTCTGGCTCAGTCAGAAAATCTTTTTCACAGGAAAGCTATGTTGTTGTTGTTGTTGGATTGTTTCAGTTGTGTTTGACTCTGTAATGCCATTTGGGGTTTTCTTGGCAAAGATGCTGGAGTGGTTCACCATTTCCTTCTCCAATTGTTTGACAGATAAGGAAACTGAGGCAAAGAGGATTAAGTGTCTTGCCCAAGGTCACACAGCTAGCAAGTGTCTGAGGCCAGATTTGCACTCGGGGAGATGGGTCTTCCTGACTGCAGGGCCAGCTCTTTATCTACTACATCCTCTAGCAGAATTCTAAGTGAATGAATATAGTTTAAATGGGGAACTAGAACTGAGGGTAAGTCTTGACATTAAGACTTAAAAGAAAAATTCCAAAAAGGTTGCTTTGGCAACTAGGAAGCTGGGAAAGCCTATAAAAGTGGTTGGCACCATATCTGAAGGTAGAGGAAAGCTTCTCAACTCAAATTTGTCACGCTAACTCTCCAATCTAAACTTTAAATCTTAGGCCAAAATGAGTAGTGTAAGAAGGAACAGTCAAAATAGAGTTTGAGCGGCTAAAGAATAAGGTTTCCAAGTCTTACTTTCTTTTGCTTCTACACAGAATAGCTTCTATACTCCACGAGATCTATGCCTTAGCCTCTAAGAGCACAGTGTCTACCAACCTTCTTGGCCAATTGTACAAGCCCCTCATGGTTAGAAAGTTTTCTAGAGCTAACTTCTAAATTCGCAGTTTCAACCTATTTCTGATCACTTGTTCGTATTTACACAGACAGAAAGATCTGTGTATCTACTCAGTCAATTCCAGTGATTCCTTGTTGATCCTAGAATAAAATCTAAATGTCTTTATTTAGCTATTAAATCTCTGTACATCCTGTCACCAACTCACTTTTAAAAAACTTCATTGGATATTATGCCCCTTTCTACACTCTACCTCAAATCTGTAAACCTATGGTTCTGTAATATGTCTACTTTCAACTCAAAATGGACTTTTTCTGGAGAAGAGTTTTCTGGGACTGTTGGGGTCAGGGTAGTGGAGTGCCAATGGCACTGAGCTTTGTCCTGTCTGCCTAGTCTTTCTTCCTTCATCCATCTGACTTAGGGGCCCTTAGATAAGGCCCTTGGTCCCTGCTGAGGTCAGGAGAAAGCTCTGGAGGAAGCCATTTAGCTTCATTGGCCCTCGTGGATGGTATATAATTGACTTGCTTCACTTGCCTGAGCATTCTTAGGGGAGTGCTATGCAAATTCCCATCAAGCCCAGAAGATAAATGTTTCTTGACAGATCTCTCTCTATTAATTTGCATAAACATTTGTGTATGATTTTATTTACGTTGGTTAGGCAGAACGGTAGCTCCCCGGCTTTGATGTACACGAGCCTTGGAGATTAGAGGGAAGGCCCTTCCTCCGAGGAGGCAAATACTTTTGTGTTGATTTCAATGAGATATAAATCATCCCCAGGAAGTTTACAGTTGAATAAGAATGGTATAATTACTGATTGTATACGCGAATAGGACATATTTATGAAATGACTTGCAAAAGCTTGTAATCCTTCCCCGTATTTTGAATAACTAATTGCTATGTCATTGTGGCATATTTGTACCACAAGAGTTAAGTCTGTCAAGCGATCCCCTCCTAAAACCTTGTTTTAAGGGATTTCCAACTTGGTTGTAAAAATTTGCTCCAAGTTGGAGCTGACTGGCTCTAAGTCTGATCCCTGAGCAGTTGATTTGAATGGTGCCAGTCAGAGTTAAATTACAGGCTGGGAAAAAGGAAACAAATTTTTGAAAAAGAAGGTGTTTATGGTTCTCGGCTCCCTTAAGTACTTCTTGTGGACGAAAATAGCCTCTTTAAAATAAATTGCAGACCATTAGTACACTATGGAGAAAACCCCCTAGAGACTGAGGGAAGATGAAGGAAGGGAGAGAGAGCTTTCTTTAGCTTTTCAGCTATATATGTGCATAGGTGTATAGATATACTGACCCTTAGGTGGTCTGTTCTGTGCTCCAGGACACCTGAAGGGTAACAAATAGATCACTGACTCACTAGTTCTGGATGTTGTTGATACTGGTGTTGCATTGAGAGCATGTCCGGGCCTCTATTGGCACTGAGATAAAAATGCCAGCTAGTCTAGCAAGGTTAGATCTAAGCCTTTAAGATCTAAGCCTTTAACCACGGATTTTTTTTTTCACTTTCCAATGCAAGTACCTCTTTGCCTTATGCAACAAACATTCTTGCCACCCCTTATGACTACATGAAAAATTTCCCTTCTGTGTCCTTCCTGTGGTTCCCATTACACAAGTATGGTCCTGTTTCCACCCGTAACACTAGGCATTCCATAGCCAACCTCACAAGGCAATGGTCATGTTAATAGAATGGATTCTCTCCTTATCTCTTCCTTGTAGATTCTCCTCCAACCCTAAAGTTCAGGTCGGGTAATATCTCCCAC
Source organism: Pseudochirops cupreus (assembly GCA_028627135.1). Classification (NCBI taxonomy): domain Eukaryota; kingdom Metazoa; phylum Chordata; class Mammalia; order Diprotodontia; family Pseudocheiridae; genus Pseudochirops; species Pseudochirops cupreus. The sequence goes on from CM053582.1 coordinate 533,522,750, forward strand.
AAGTGGCGTTTTGTGATTGTTTCCTCACAAGTTGTTAGTGTGCTTTCCCCATGAAATTACCTTATATTCCTTTGTAGGCACTAAACTTACTTCTCTGTTTATTTTATTTTTTTTTTATCCCACCATATTCCAGTAGAATGCAAGTTTCTTCTGGGGTGTAGAGAAAGGAGATGGTTGTTTTTCTTTCTGCATTCCCAGTACCTTGACAGTGCCTTTGTGTTTTGTTTTGTTTTGTTTTAATCTTCATTTGTGATTTAATGGGTGTTCTAGGATGCTCTCCACAGTGAAAACTCCCAACTTACCTCTCCGTTAGAATCTTAGGAGAGTTCATTTGTAGCAATGAGGAATTGAATGACTTGCTTTAGGTCGTCCTGCTACTTTGTGCTTGAAATAGGACTTGAACACAGACTGGGCTTCTATCCATTATGCCTTACTTTCTGTCACACAGGAGACAATATATGTTTATAGGATGAAATTGAACTGAAGATTAATTGACTTAAAAACTGTATTAGCAAGAAACCTTTCATCCAAGAAAAAAGAGATCTGAATTTAAGAAGGATGTGTGGGATTTGTGGTGTGTGTGTGTGTGTGTGTGTGTGCGCGCGCGCATGCACATGTGTGTGTGTTTATGTGTGTATACACATGTGCAAACATGCTTCTTGTTCTTACCTGAATTAAAATTACCAGTGATTTTAATCTGCTTTGCCCTGGCATCTCCATTAGTGGAAACCAGAGAAGGGCATATGACTTACCTTGATCAGCCTTAGTTCTGATCTCCAGACCTTCTAGATCTCACTCAGACCCTAGTGATGCTGTTTCTTGAGATTCTAAATGTCACTGGCTTCTCAAGGGGGTAGCCTTTTAAACAATTCATCCTGAGCCTAAAAACAACAACAATAACAAAAACTCATGCTTGACTTAATTTAATAAATTTCCTCCAAACCTTAAATGAGGACAAAGTCATTTTGGGGAAGGAGACATGTGTGTGTCTTTGTCACATCTTTTATCATCACAGCCTCTTTCCCAAATAATAAAACTCATGACAAATGTTAACATTAATTACAGTTAACAAAGCAATGTCATGTGAAGTGTTCACGGAGGGGGGAGCTCCAGCCAATCAGAGAGATTACATCTTGTACCAAGCTTTGAATCAAAGTGCAAAAGTCAGAAATCAAATCCTATCCGTTATCAAATTATGTTAATGATTCTAATGAAAGCTTCTGGTATTTTGCTCAAGAGTGTGTTAATATAATGGCAACTAATAGGACAAGAAAAGCTGATTGCAGTGAATTAATTAAAACTGACTGTTGGAGTTTCCCTTTTTTATTTATTTATTTTTAAAATTGACAACCTGTTTAGAAGTCTAGGGTTTTTCTCAGGGCAAGCTTATTTCCTTCATCAGTTGTCAATAAGCAATGGACTGTGTCTTGTAATTGCATTATCGTGTATTCTGCATATGTCCAGTGAGCCCCAAAGGTTTTGATCCAGAGTGATAAACCTCTTCCCAGTGGATGAAATTAGTTTTAGAGAGGTAGAATGGAACACTGGAAACAGTGCTGAGCTACAAGGCGGAAGATCTCATTCCTAGTCTAGCAGTTACCCTTAGCAGCTGGATGAGTTGGGGTAAGTCACTTAATCCTGCTATGACTCAGTTTCCTTTTCTGTAAAATAATAAGGAGACGTCATGCCTACCTTGCTTAACTCACAGGTTGTCATAAAGGTGAAATAAGAGACAATATGGGAAAACACCTTGCAAATTGTAAATCATGAGTATCAGATATAATTATTTGATTTGGTGGCTTCCAGCTCTGTTCATCTTTTACACATTCTATCCAGGGCCTACATGGCCTCTTAGAGCTTACTTCTCTTTCTCCTTTACCCTACTTCCAACCACCATTTTTTTCTTGGTTTTTCTTTGCTTTTACCCCATCCTGTGATTTCACTAATATGATGACTCCCAGTATCAACAATTCGTCTATAATTACACATCTTAAAGTCTTAGAGTGTCATGTGGGACACTAAGAGGTTAACTGACTTGCCTGTGGTCACACAGGTAGCATGTGTCAGAGGCTGTTTGTGAACCCAGGTCTATCTACAATCTCATTTCTTGATGCTTACTAGTCAACCATCTGAGGTTCCCTCATTTTCAATCTTCCTTATCTACTGCCACATTCCTTGGTACCTACAAACATACCTAAGTCTCCCCTATCCTTAAACAACAAATAAACAAGAAAAAGCCCATCCTTTGGCCCTACCATCTGCCCTGTATATATCATCCGAAATCTCTTCTCCCTTTCACCACCAAACTTTGGATGAGGGGGAGTATCAACACCTAGTTCCTTCCACTTCCTCTCCATGGACTCATTCCTCAACCATGGCCACTCTGACTTGTCATCATTAGTTAAATGAAATTCCTCTCTCCAGGGTTACTAATATCCTCTACTACACTCAGTATATATTTTAATACTATTTTTTCCTAATTACATGTCAAGACAGTTTTTAGCATTCTTTAAAAAAAAGTTTTAAATGTTTTTATTTGAAGTTTCGAGTTCCAAATTCTATCCCTCTCTTTCTCCCCTCCCTCCCTCTTCCCTGACTTAGTATGCATCAGATATAGGTTATACATGTGCAATTACATAAAACATTTCCATATTAGTCATTTTATACAAGAAGTGTTGAATAAAGGAAAAAAAGCGAAAGAAAGAAAATGAAAAATAGCCTGCTTCAGTCTACATTCGATCACTATCAGTTCTTCCTTGGGAGGCGGATAGCGTGCCTCATCGTTAGTCCTTCGGCATTATCTTGGATCATTGCATTGCTGTGAATAGCTAAGTCATTCACAATTCTTCATCAAACAGTATTACTGTTACTGTGTACAATGTTCTTCTAGTTCTGTTCACTTCACTTTGCATCAGTTCATCTTTCCAGGTTTTTTCAAATCATCCTTCTTGTCATTTCTTGTAGCACAATAATATTCCATTACAATGTCATGCCACAGCTTATTTAGCCATTTACCAATTGATGAACATCCCTTTGACTTATAATTTGTAGCCACTACAAAAAGAGCTGCTATAAATATTTTTGTACAAATAGGTCATTTACCCCTTTTTTTGGATGTCTTTGGGATATAGATCTAGCAGTTATATTGCTGGATCAAAAGGTATGTACAGTTTTTTTTTTGAGGGGAAGGCAGGGTAATTGGGGTTAAGTGACTTGCCCAAGTCACACGGCTAGTAAGTGTTAAGTGTCTGAAGCTGGATTTGAACTTGAGTCCTCCTGATTCCAGGGCCAGTGCTTTATTCACGGGGCCACCAGCCGCCCCTGTATGCACAGTTTTATAGCCCTTTGGGCATAGGCCCAAATTGCTCTCCAGAATGGTTGGATCAGTTCACAACTCCACCAACAGTGAATTAGTGTCCCAGTTTTCCCTCATCCCCTCCAAAATTTAGCATTTTCCTTTTTTGTCATATTAGGAACTCTGATAGATGTGAGTTGGTACCTCAGAGTGGGTTTAATTTGCATTTCTTTGATCAATAATGACTTAGAGCATTTTTTTCACATGACTATAGATAGCTTTGATTTCTTTGTCTGAAAAACTGCCTGTTCATATTCTCTGACCAATATAATACCACTCGTATTTTTATAAATTTGTCTCAGTTCTCTATTTTAGGAATGAGGCCTTTATCAAAAATACTTGTTGCAAAAACTTTTTCCCCAGTTTTCCATTTTTTAAAAATAATTTTGGTTGCACTGGTTTTGTTTGTGCAAAAACTTTGTAATTTTATATGATCAAAATGATATGTTTTACATTTTGTAATGTTTTCTATATCTTCTTTGATCCTAAATTCTTCCCTTATCAATAACTCTGACAAACTGTTCCATGCTCTCTTGATTTGCTTATGGTGTCACCCTTTATGTGTAAATCACATACCCATTTTGACCTTATATTGATATATAATGTGAGATGTTGGGCTAGATCTAGTTCTTGCCACACTGTTTTCCAGTTTTCCCAGCGGTTTTTGTCAAATAATGAATTTTTATTCCAAAAGCTTGGATTTTGGGATTTATCATATACTAGATTACTGTGATCATTTCCTATAACATAATTTGTACCTAATCTATTTCACTGATCTACCACTCTATTTCTTAGCCAGTACCAGATTGTTTTGATGATTACCACTTTTTAATACAGTTTGAGATCTGGTATGACTAGACTACCTTCTTTCACATTTTTTCCCCATTGATTTTCTTGATGTCTTGGAGTGATGAATTTTGTTATTATTTTTCTAGCTCTATAAAATAATTTTTGATAGTTTGATTGGTATGGCACTGAATAGATTAATTTAGGTAGAATTGTCATTTTTATTATATGGGCTCAGCCCTACCCATCAGCAATTAATATTTTTCTAGTTGTTTAGATCTGACTTTATTTGTGTGAAAAGTGTTTTATAGTTGTGTTCATACAGTTTTTGAGTTTGTCTTGGCAGATAGACTCCCAAGTATTTTATGTTGTCTAGTTATTTTAAATGGAATTTCTCTTTCTACCTTTTGTTGCTGGACTTTGTTGGTGATATGTAGACATGCTGATGCTTTGCATGGGTTTATTTTGTATCCTGCAACTTTGCTAAAGTTGTTAATAATTTCAAATACTTTTAAAATTTGATTTTCTAGTATTTTCTAAGTATAACATCATAGCATCTGCAGAGTGACAGTTTTGTTTCCTCATTGCTTATGCTAATTCCTTTAATTTCTTTTTCTTCTCTTATTATTATAGTTAACATTTTCTAGTACAATATTAAATAATAGAGGTGATAATTGGCATCACCCTGATTGTATTGGGAAGGCTTCTAGCTTATCCCAATTAGAAATAATGCATGCTTATGCTTTTAGATAAATATTACTTATCATTTTTAAGGCAAGTTCCATTTATTCCCATGCTCTCTATTGTTTTTAATGGGAATGGGTGCTGTATTTTGTCAAAGACTTTTTCGGTGTCTATTGAAATAATAATATGATTTCTGTTGGTTTTGTTATTTGACATGGTCAATTATGCTGATAGTTTTCCTAATATTGAACCAACCCTGCATTCCTGGTATAAATCCTGCCTGGTTGTAGTATATGATCCTTGTGATATTTTGCTGTAACCTCTTTGCTAGTATTTTATTTAAAATTTTTATATCAGTGTTCATTAAGGAAATTAGCCTATAATTTTCTTTCTCTGTTTTAGATATCAGTACCATATTTGTTTCATAAAAGTAATTTGATAGGACTCCTTCTTTGCCCATTTTTCCAAATAGTTTAAGTAGTATTGGGATTAATTGTTCTTTAAATGTGTGGTAGAATTTGCCTGTGAAGCCACGTGGCCCTGAGGATTTTGTCGTAGGGAGTTCATTAACGGTTTGCTCGGTTTCTTTTTTTTTTTTTAAGATGTTGTTTAGGCGTTCTGTTTCCTGATCTGTTAATCTTGGTAATTTGTATTTTTTGTAAATATTAATTGATTTTGCTCTGGTTGTCACATCTATTGGCATGTAATTGGGCAAATTTTCCTAATGATTGCTTTCATTTCTTCTTCATTGGTGGTGATTTCACCCTTTTCATTTTTGATACTGGATATTTGGTTTTCTTCTTTTTTTAAAAATCAAGTTAACTAATGGTTTATATATCTTATTGGTTTTTTCCCCCATAAAACCAGCTCCTAGATTTATTTATTTATGAAATCAATAGTTTTGTGTTTCCTTTTTTTTTTAACTTTCAATATTATTAATCACACCTTTGATTTTTAGAATTTCCAATTTGGTGTTCAGTTGGGGATTTTTAATTTGTTCTTTTTTATAGTGTTTTTTAGTTACACACCCAACTGTTCTTTTTCTATTTTGTTGATGTAAGAATTTAGAGAAATAAATTTTCCCTAAGTGCTGCTCTGCTGCATCCTGTAAATTTTATTGATTATTTCTATGATTGTTTTTGACCAAATCATTCTTTAAGATTAAATTATTTAGTTTCCAATTAATTTTTAACCTATCTTTCCACTGCCTTTTCTTGAATGTAATTTTTACTGCGTTATGATCCAAAAAGAATACATTTAATATTTCTACCTTTCTCCATTGATTTTGAGATTTTTATCCCCTAATACATGGTCAGTTTTAGTGTAGGTGCCATGTGCTACTGAGAAAAAGGTATATTCCTTTCTATTCCCATTCAGTTTTCTCCAAAGGTCTGTCATATCTAATTTTTCTAATATTCTATTTAACTCCTTAGTTTTTTCTTGGTTATTTTTTTTATCAAATATTAAATAAAATCAATTGTAGGCATAAATTACGCAATTTTTCTCTTTATTTCCCCAGAATCTAGTATAATGCCAGGGACACAGCAGGTAATTAATAAACATTTGTTGAATGACTAAATATAGGAGGTGATAACAATGAGTGGAATGGCTCCCTCCCTGTCACATTGTCCATATTTATGGCTGTCCTCGTTCATTTGTAATTTTGTATTCTAGTGTCTCTAGGAATTATTCTTGAGTTTCACTGAGAGTTCCTCTCCTCCCACATCCAACATGAGATTTCTCATTAAATTAAGTTCAGACTCAGAGGGGAAGGAAATCTCACAGAAAGAAAGACATGAGCAGAAGGGCAATGAATTCTACAAAAAGGGTTACCTATCAGGATATAAGAAGGCCCAGTCCAATAGAAAGCCTTCCTTTACCTTGCCATTCCTTATCCTTGAACTAAACATTGTTTCACCCCATCCTTTCGTGTGTTCTGCCATTCTAGGATTTGTTTTAGGGCATTATTTAAAGTCTTTGGAGGAGTTTGGGGGAGAGCTCAGGTGAGTTCCTTCTCTCTGCCATCTTGACTTGACCCACTCCTCCATTCCTTATGCTAAGGACTTGATGACTACTGCCCAAACCTGTGGTCCTAATACCCAACATTATTATGATAATAAGATTATTCTCTTTTCCCCTCATTCCCTAGACAAAAAGCACTCCATACAAATCTGAAGAAGCGGCAGGGCCATTTGCTAGGATCCTCCTATTAAGGAATACCATTTTTGGTCACTGGCTCTTAGGAAACAGGGGATTCCAATCTGGGTAGCCTCAAGTAAATTAGCGTTCTAAGCTCTGCCTGTGTTGGGTTATCTGAAATAAAATCCGATGATTTTGTATTTCCTTTGCTGGTTAAATTGCTACATTAGGACAAAAACGATTGTGGCATTTGCATAGTTGATTTCATTACTGTTGCTGTTATTGATGCCTGACTCCTTTGAAAGAAAGGGACCATAAAAGCAAATAAAATCACTTTGCGATTCCATTATTGGATAAATTGCCACATTACTGCACATACGCACGTTAGGGCTGAAGTTGTTTCCCCATTTGCATAGTTTATTTCATTATCATTATTAATAACACCAACAATAATGATGATGATAACTAGGATGTTTGAGTGAAAGGAATGACAAAAATACTCTAGCTCTCGGCAGCCTTTATGGACTGATTACCAGCCATAAGAGAGTCACTTTGTCTGCCACTAAAATGTGTCCACTGCATAGAGGAAGCCAAAGAGCTTTTAACAGACCCCTGCAGTAAGAGAGGTCAGGACTGCTATGGCCATGTCATCTGATGGAAAGACTGATTAACTGCTTATTGGGGACCCCCGACTGGGACATGTTGTATGAACTACCTAGACATCGGACACAGAATTGACCAGAGGAGTTTGAGTGTTGTGATGTACAGAGCCACAGGGTTGACCTCAATGGCCCCCTGGAGGTCTCATCTAGCCCTGTGATTCTGACACACATGATTCTTTAAGGAGAGAAAGGAGAAAACGTTATGAATGCAGTGCCCTTTCAAAATTTTCTGTATCTTAGACTTACAATTAGCTTACAAGTGTTCACTAGAACAATAATTGATGTATTAACAATGCCACAGAATATCCTTGAGAATTCAACAAATTAGCTGGTTATAAAACCAGAGCATTATCCCAGACAAAATTGTGATTGTATTACATAACACGGAGACATAAACATTTTAGGACACTTTTAATTGATGCCATCACAAATACTCATTCTCAAAACTGTGAGGAATAAAGAGCTTTCAAAATATAAAGACCTAGGGGCGGCTAGGTGGCGCAGTGAATAGAGCACTGGCCCTGGAGTCAAGAGAATCTGAGTTCAAATCCAGCCTTGGACACTTAATACAAAAAAACTAGCCATGTGACCTTGGGCAAGTCATTTACCCCCAATTGCCCTACCTTCCCCCTCCAAAAAAGCAAAAATAAAATAAAATAAAATGAATATAAAGACCTAGCAAAAGAAAGCAATGCGAGAACAAGATGAGGTACAAATCTTCCCTGCCATACAGTCTGCCACATGTTTTCCTGAAAGTGCTTTCCTTGAGCCTACAGAAGACAAAACTATGTCCTGGTACTTTCATTCAATTCCGAATCTTTTTATGTCCCTCTGAAATTGTTTACAGAACATCAAATAGAACGGAATAATGACAGGATAGCATCATACCCCAAGGCAATTTCTATCTAAAATCTGTAAAAAAGATGAGAAGAATGATATAATAATAGCACAACTTTAATGGCTGGTCAGATAGACCTGAGTTCAAGTCTTGCTTCTGCCATATACTGATTGTGTGACCCTGGGTAAGTCACATGGCCTCTTAGTGCCTTAGGAAGCTGTGTATGATTGTAAGTTGTGTATGAGATGCCAGTCTGTATTGGTAGAGTTTCTTCATATGGGAGTTCCATTATAACACAACAACAAAGAGTGAATATTTATTAAGTGCCTACTATATTCTAGGAACTGTGCTAAGCACTTTATAGATTTTATCTTATTGGATCCTCACAACAATCTTAGGAGGTAGTTGAGAAAATTGGGGCAAACAGAGTCACACAACGCTAAGTATCTGAAGCTGGATTTGAACTCAGGTCTTCCTAACTCCAGGTTCTCTCCACTGTTCCACCTAGCTGTTTTTAATGATATTGTCATTCACATAGCCCTTTACTGCTTACAGAGCACTTTCTGGACATCATCTTGTCTGTGTTTCACAAGAACCCTCTTAAGGCAAGTACTCCTGGTGTTACACACCCATTTTATAGAGAGGGAAACTGAGGCTCACTGTCATATAGCTAGTAGGTGTCAGACACAAGACATGGAGCCAGGACTTACTTACTCCAAGTCTAGCTCTTCATCCGCTATCCCATGCTGCCTTTCACTATGTTGGTGATTTTTATTCTACGACGGATGGTCCAGCCAGGACTTTTCTCCCCACACACCTGTATCTGGGGTGATCTGATAGCCTTGCCATTGATCTTCCTGACTGAGCTGTCCCACAGCAGAGTTCTCCAGGGGTGTGGTAGCTTACTCTTAATTCTAGGGTCTGGGACAAGAGAGTATTCCACCAGTGGCCATCACTGGTTTGTTGGAGAATTTTTTTCCCCTTCAGGATTTGTTTTTGTTATTTTATTTTATGCCTGCTGCACCAGGGGCTTGGGGGGAAAAAAAAGAATGTGTCTGTAAAGGATTTGACAGTATGTTACGACAGTCATCAATCCAGGGAGCCCTGTAGCCATAAATAAGCCTCATACGCCGTCACACTAAAGAGGACAGCTTTTCTTCCCCAGGACATTGAAAATGTCACCGAGAGGGAATTGTTTGTCCCTGTCTCCACGGCAACGCCACCAGCACTTATCATTAACTTTCACACCAAGATTTTAATCAGCGTTCTTTGTGGCATAAGACCAAGCCAACATCAGCCCAAATTTTCAAAGCCGTTATTCTAATTATGACGAGAAAGCTGTAGATTGATGAGCAGAGCTTTCTGCGAGGACTGGTGGCAGTTAATTCTCGTGACCTGCGTGGCTCCCGTAGTCTCTCTTGGAGATGGAGTCTTGAAAGTTCGATTATTAGTGACAGCTTGTAAGTGAGAAGAGCCTTATCTCTCCAGAGAGTGTTGATAACTTGAGACAAGGTTTAACTAGGAAGTGGTGAGACAGTAGATGGAGGGGAGAAAGGAAAATATAGGAAAAAAAGAAAGTGTACACTCTATCTGCAGCTGGCACAAAGCATAATGAGAAAATACGGACAGCCACAATTTCACAAGTTGTAAATTCTGGTAGCCTTCAGTTGTAAATTCTAGGGGAGGCTGTTTTACTCAGCTATCTGATAATGTGTGAAAATATTTGTCCCTCTGCTTCACAGGCATGGACAAGTACTGTTTTCCAACAAATCCATTCTCCTGCCTACAACCCCCTGGTTTGGGGTTCTCTGGGGTCATGGTTCTGGAAATTAAATGGACATTTGCCATTGGATTCAATTCAATTTGGCCAACTGTTATTAACCAACTACTCTATACAATGCACTGAAGACAGACAGAAACATAAGTCGTCCGTGGCCTCAAGGAACTCACCTTCTAATGGGAGACTGCCACATATGCACATGTAAGTAAATAGAAAAGAATACAAAATAGTATTTACAGGGAGAAAATACTAATGGTGGTATTAAAAAGGGTCTCTTAGGAGATGGGGCTTGAGTTGTGTCTTGAAGGAAGCCAGCGATTCTATGAGGCTACTCTATTCAGGGAATCACTTATGTAATGAAGTATAATATGTAGGAAACGACCAGTTTGACTGAAATAGAGAGTACTTTAAGGGGAATAATGTGAAATAAGGCGTATATATATTATATATACATATACATAAAATTAGGGTTATATGTATATACATTTATACACACATATATATGTCTATAGATGTGTATAGATAGATAGATAGATAGATAGATATGTTATATGTATCTTTCTTCTTTAATTCCGCTCCATTATTTTATCTTTCTGCCTTCACTTTTTTATGTTGTTGAGTTGTGTCCAAGTCTTCATGATTCCATTTTGGGATTTTCCTGACAAAGATACTGGAGTGGTTTGTCAATTCCTTCTGCAGCTCATTTTACAAATAAATGCTGAACTGAGGCAAACAGGGTGAAGTGACTTGTCCAGGGTCATACAACTAGTGTCTGAGGCTAGATAAAGATGAATCTTCCTGATTCCAAGCCCAGTGCTCTATCTACTGTACCACCTTGCTGCCTTGCTTTTTGACCCCAGCCCCTCATAATTCAAGTGCCTTCCCTCTGTTAATTATTTCATATTTATCATCTATCTATCCATCTATCTATCATCAATCTCTCTATCTATCTATCATCTCTTGTGTTGTATATCTTTGTTTGTATCTGAGTGCTTAACACAGTGCCTGGTAGGTATTTAGTACTTAATAAATGTTGCCTATTATTTGAAGGTCAAATGAGATAATGAACGTAAAGCTCTTTATTGCCAAATGCTATAGAAATGTGAGCTCTGTTTTCA
>CM053582.1:533534611-533551817 GCA_028627135.1 Pseudochirops cupreus
TATATTTGTTTCATAGAAGGAATTTGGTAAGATTCTTCCTTTTTCAATTTTTGTCACTTTAGAATTACTTTTAATTTGAATATTTGATGAAATTCTTTTGTAAATCCATCAGACCCTGGGTTTTTTTTTTTTTGCTTACTCAGTTTTTTTTCATGAGATGCAATATTTAAAAATTTTTGTAAATATTCATTTATTTTATTTCTTAATTTTGATGGCACTTAATTGGGCAAATAGTTTCTAATAATTTTTTTGTCATTTTTGTTAATTTTTCTTTGTTCATTTTATTTTTAAAACAATCAGACTAGGTTTATCAATTTTATTCTTTTCCTTCTAACTCTCCCCCTCTTAAATTCCTAGATTTATGTATAAATTGTTATGATTTCCCCCCTTTCCCTTTTATTAACCTTGTCTTTGCATTTCAAATTTCTTTTTATAGTTTTTTTTTTATTTCTTGCTTTTCTGATTTTTAAGGTTTCATGTCTCGTTCATGGATTTGTCTTTTCTCTCTTTTATTTATGGAAATATTTAAGATACAAATATTCCCATAAAGACTGCTTTGGATACATTCTCAAAGTTTTGGTTTGCTATGTCATTATGTGGATGAGTTTATCTAATATTTTGATGATTTGATATTAATAATTTCCTTAAATCATTTAAGTCCACTTATGTTTGAATCCTTCTTTTAAAGTTCTGTTATTTGCCTATAATTTGTATGGCGTTGCTCCCAATAAACATTGTGCTTAGTATTTCCACTTTCCTCCACTTATTTATGAGATTTTCATGTGCTAACACATGGTCAAATTTTGTAAATGTGCCATAAAAGCTATACATATGTATATGTATACATATACATACTCCTTTGTATTCCCATTCATTATTCTCCATTGATTTATCATATCTTCTTATTTATCATAACTACTTTTCTAGTCCTTTTCTCTTGTTCATATTTTCATATTTCCTTTGGATTTGTCTAGGTTTAGGAAGGAGTGCATTGAATTTTGAGAGGGAGTGAACTGAGGTCTCTCTTATAATTTTATTGTTTATTTTTCTATCCAAATGAAATTAACTTTTTCTTTAAGTACTTAGGTGTTATGACATGTAGTACATAAATATTAAGTTTTAATATTTTACTGTCTATGGTACTTTTAAGCCTAACATGTCTATCTCTTTTAATCATGTCCATTTTTACTCTCCCTTTGTCTGAGATCATAATTGTTACCCTTCCTTTTTTTGAAGTTACCTCCACTATAATAAATTCTGCTTTAGTCCCACATTTTAACTCAGTGTGAATCTTTGTTTTCAGTGTATTTCATATAAAAGTATTGTTGGATTCTGTTTTCTAATCCTTTCTACTTTCTTTTTCTGTTTTATGGGTGAATTCATATATTCACATTAATGGTTATGATCATTCATTGTGTATTTTCCAATATCATATCCTCTAATATTTTTTCCACTTTTTGCAAAGAAAAACATTTTTAAAGAGAAGGAATGTAATCAGTGTTAGTGAACTCTAATTTATTTTAAATTATAGCTTCTACTCCATTCCTCCTACCCTCTTTCCTTCACTCAGACACTGATCAGTGGCTCATACTCTTTCATTTTTTAAAATTCTCCTATTATGTTTTTACTAAACACTTTAGGAAGTTGATTTTTGTTTTGCTTATAACAATTCACTTACTCTACCTTACTTCTTAAGTCTTCCTCTCTCCTTTATCTATCTCTACCTGTTTCTCTAGTCAATTTATTATATGAGTACACCAAATACTTTATGCGTGTGTGTGTGTGTGTGTGTGTGTGTGCATGCATGTGCTTGTGTCCCTATACATATGTATTTGACCTCTTTTTATGGGTCATATAAGAATGAAGTTCTTGTAACTCTCCAGCCATTTACTCATCAGCTGCCATGATCCTTTCCTAAAAAGGAACTGGACCACTTAACTTTTCTTGCCAGGAAATCGCTCCCTTGGACCTGCCTGTCTTAACTGGCAGCACCTCAGTTTTCCTCTTCACTTGTGCCCAGGCTCCAGCCATGCTGTTCCTTTTTCCTTGTCCATTTACTTACCAGATCTCATGCTGCCACATCTAGCCCTGCCCCCTCCCCCAGTACTCCCTTTCTAATTCTGGAGCCCTAATTAAATCAATCCTGACATTGCTTCTGGAAAGGATGTATCATTCTGGTCATCACTCCATAATATGTGTTGTTTCTCCCATAGGATGTAAACTCCTTGAGGACAGGAGTTATTCTATACTTTATATTTGTATCCCTAGTGCTTAGTTCTTGGCCCACTGGAATGGTTTTGTACCCCCAGTCCTCGGTATATAGGAAGCACTTAAGAGATGCTTTTTCATTCTTCATTTATAGCTCAGATAACCATTGAAGTGAAAGGGTGCTGTGGGATACAGCGCCCTCTACCTCTCTTGATCCCTCATGTTGATTCATCCAAGGCCTTGGTAGCAACTCTAGCCATTGGTGAATGTCCAATGAGGTCAGAATAGCAAATACTTCCTTTATTCAGACTACTCTTATCCCTTGTGCCAAATGAGTGTGGGAGTTTTTTGAGAAGCTGTCACTATAGGAAATGCATAGAAGTGGTTAACCCTAGACTCCCTTCCTAACCTCTTTTATAACTCTGTTTTGATCAACTTTCTCCCCAAATTCCCTAAACTCCTACACAGTTTATCCCTCTTTTCCTGCTCTGCCTAGTTAAATTCTTGCTTTGACCACTGTTGTTGAGTTAGGTCTTCATTCTAGTTCATTAGCTGCCACTTCATGGGGCCTTGCAAAAGCCCACTAGTGTAAATGATAAATCATGGGGTACAGACCATATGTGCAGTTAGGATTTTAAAGAGGAATGTAAAGATTAGGGTAGTGAAGGATCAGGAGGTGAGGTTTGACTTAGGACTTGATTTGTGTGGAGGATTGGAATTTAACATAATTTATCACAGTGCTTCAAATAAGAAGGGATTTTGTGGATGCTTTTAGTAATGATAGTGACTTTTTAGTAGGGATTATTTGAGTCTGACTCATCTAATCATTCCCAAATAATGTCTGTGAGATCCGCATTAACACTGTACTGAAGAGTGGTATGTCCAGAAAGTTTTCTTTGCTCTTCTCACTTCTGTTGAAGATTATTTTTCATGTCAACTGGAATACATTAAATTCTAGTAAATAAAGCTGGGGGAGGGGAACACAATGGCTGAAGGGGTATTTCAAAGAAGAATAAAAGCAACTTAATTTGATACATGAAACCACTGACTTTTCAAATATTCATATGTTAGCTGCAATTTGGGGGATCCTGGAAGCAAACAGAGAAATAGATACCATTCTGGTTAAAATGGCGATACAGTAAAATGGCTTTCTTGAATATATAATGTGATTATTTCATTTGCAAAGTGCTTTGCAATGCATGCTGAGTCAAATGCAATACAAGTACTAATACAATATTCAGCTTTGCAAATATGGAGAAAAATATATTATCTTGTGAAATATAATTTAAACTGATTTCCAATGACTCTGAATATTTTAATAAAGAGGAAATATCATTTATTTTTGCTTTTCATGCCCCTAATTAAATGAGCAGCATAACAAACGATCACTTGAAAATAAATTCAGAAAGATTATTTCTTAAAATATCATAATATTTTTGCCATTTTGAACTCTCTTATTTCTCTTTGCTTATCCTGGCATCTGTGCTCTGAGAGGGTGTATATACAGGTCATTCAGGTGTCATTTTGGGGCTTTTCTGGGGCAGACAAATCAAGTTTCTTGCTATAGACAAGGTTCCTAAATTTGCATTAGTGTATGCATTTCCCCTTTAGACAAATCATTAGGAGTACAAGAAGTCCCCGATTAGTGCGATTAATGAGTCCTGTGAAGTGGTCAAGTTGGAATTTTCAGTGTATATTTCCATTGGGATGAAATCAATTACCATATTTTATGCATAATTATAACTTCAAATAGTGCAAATTTAAATAATAGGGTCACTTCATGGGATTTATGGGAACTAGCTGTCACTTTAATTGACTTGAGTACAGGACACCTGTAATCAACACCTGGCACATTTCATGAGCCTAATAAATACTAGTTTAATTGAATTCCTGATTCCAAGTCCAGTGCTCCATCAGTCCTGTTATTTAAATCTCTATGCCTTAGACCAGGGCTTCTTAAACTTGTGCCACTCAAGGCTCATTTTCGTGTTTATGCCTGAGGGCATGTGCAGTGCAGAGTGTACCAAAGTCAACCAAGGCTGCAGTGAAGCTGCTGATGCAACATGGGCAAGTGCTGCCAGAAACACCTCAGATTCATTATTTGTTTGATTTTTAATTAATTTTTGGTCACTGTGTGTTCAGAAACCTTTTACTGTGGCCAAATTTTTCTTGACTGCACATGGAATCTTGACCCACAGTTTAAGAAGCATTATCTTAGCTCCCTATAACTTATCTACAAAGTAATGGATTTGATATAAGGCAAAAACTTTCCAACAATTGTTGTTCAGTCATTGTCGTGTCTAATTCTTTGTGACCCCATGGATCATGGCACACTAATACTGTCCGTGGGGTTTTCTTGGCAAAGATATTAGAGTGTTTTGTCATTTTCTTCTCCCGTGGATTAAGGCAAACATAAGCTAGATGACTTGCCCAGGGTCACATAGTAAGTGTCTGAGGCTGGGTTTGAACTCAGGTCTTCCTGACTACATGTCTAGTGCTGTATCCACTGAGCCACCTAGCTATCCAAAAACGGAATAGGCTGTCTCTGGTAATGATGGATGTCCACTTATTGGTCTTCAAGCAAAGAATGTATGATGTCCTTTTTTGGTGTGTTGTAGGTATTGAAGGATTTTTTTTTTTGGTAGGGAAGGGGTTATGGGTTGTATAAATAACCAAAGATGTCCCTTCCAGTTCTGAAATGTCATGCTTCTCCAGTTCTCTGTTTGCATCTTGCCTCAAGTGGAGGGAGTTTCCACACTGGGAAAACCACAAAATCATAAATATTCATGAGTAAGGTGCCCATATATTCTTATATATTCAGGAGCTATCAGCTTCTGTTGGTACAGAACAGAATTTTAGTGAGAGTGAAACCACTTCTTTGCGGCACCTGTGATATAGTGGAAATGAGTGGAACGCCCTATATCCCTTCAACAACATGGTGTCCATTGGATACGCATAACAGAGAGGTCATGAAGTTCTGTTTCTCCCACAAAAGTTTCTGGAGAAATCAAGGGGGGTTGTGTGATTCTTCCTAGATCTATCCTTCACTTAGCTTTTTATTTTTAACAAATGAAAAATACAGGGAGCAGTTGTCATTTGTTAAAGTGTAGCAGAAAGAGCGAAACAGGCCAGTGGAGGTTTCATCAAGAACGCTCATTCAGAATGATGAATGTGGCTAAACACACATTTGTTCGTAAAACTTGCAGAGTGGCTGAGCATCATTAAGCATGAGGAATAGGAGCGGCATGCTGAGAAGAGAGTGGAGCAAACAGATGTTGTGAATTTTTGCGGGCATCCTTCATCCACCAGTCCATCATTAATATAGTTGAAGGTGATCCTTTCTTTTTATTTAATAAGCACAAACAAAGTGCATGTGCTGTAATTCTGCTGAACACGAGCCTTTTTTCTGTGGAAGTAAGGGCATATAAGGATGTCGGGGTGCATAGACAAATCAGCTTTCCTCGATGGCCATAACGGGATGTCACATATGCAGGATGGGGGCTATCCTTATAACAAGTTCCCTTCTTCCTTCCTTTTTGCTCATTCACCATCCTTATCTTCCCTTCCGACCCCAGGTGCATTCTCTCTAGAAGAGTGTGTGCCCAAAAAATTATGCTTGGGGAAAAGACTCAGGCAGTTCCTCTTTGTCTGGCCTCCGGTTTGTGTTGCTAAATGTTTGTCTTTCAACCTCAGTTAATACTACCATGGTCATTAATTGCTTATGCATTTAACCAAACACAGGAAGCATTCTTTTCCAAGTATAGTATAGTTAAAGACACCCTCCCACAATGGTACTGCCATGGCTGTCTTAGTTTGCCTCTCAGGCTTGGATGACTTAATAGGTATAGTGCATCCTGTTCATTGTCCCAAACCCTCTTCTCACTTGTGGGTTGGATCCCCAGCATAAAGCTAGTACTTTTCTTTCTATCATTCCCACTCATGATCCCCCATCTAGTGTGTTTTCCCCAATATCAATTGACCAGTTGCCATTTTTCCAATATCAAGTGATTAGTTAAAATCAATTAGATTTTTTTTTTACTCTCCATTATCTCCTCAGTCTTTGGATTGAATGGACTCAGACTTTAACTGGTTGTTGCTATAAAATATTCCTTCCACTAAGTTTATATATGGTTGTGGCACAGCCAACAGACAAGTTACTTCTTTGATTACAGGTCATTGTGTCCTGGTTTCTGGGCCAGTTCACTATGGAACTTCATCAGACAGGTCATTCACTTCTCAGGGCTGGCCCTTCACTGTACCCAACTTCTGTGGCTTTAAGTAGACTCTGCTGTGGACTCTAATTGATTGTCTTCTGGTGGCTCTCCTGACTTTTTGAAGCACCTAACCTGTTATGGTTCACCCTCAATACGTATTCATTTATGATCAGGAACGAAAAACACAAGAGTTGAAAAAAACAGCAACAAAGTATGTTCATGGCCACGTGGCAGCTTGAGAGAGAGAGATAAGGAAGGTACTTATACCAGATGCTGCTATTTCTACTTCCCCCTGCTTGGAGGCTTCTCAGGATGTCTTATTTTTCTGAACTCAGAAACCAGCAGGGAAGAAAGAGAAGTTTCACCCATTGGAATCTTTTGTATGCATACTCAATTCTAGCTTTAGGAAATAATTACAAAACTTTTCTTCACCATATAGTAAATTGGCAGGAAATAAATAAAGGATGCTTGTGCATACTTTGGGTAACTCCTCAGGCTACAGGTGAGGGGAGCAAATAGGGCAGTGGGGGGGGGGTTGCTCTCCTGGACTCCACAACTGTAGATTATGCTCATTTCTTCCCGCCTTTCCTGGGTGAGTGTGGAAATACTTTGCTTCTGTCCTTCCTATGAAAAGGACTAGATATTCAGCCATCTAGATGAAACCTAGAAGCTTTAAGGAGGTGACTGGAACCTAGGATTGTAATTTCTGATTGGTTAACTCCTTCTGATGTCACAGACAGGGAGTAGCCAGAGAATTTCCTCCCTTAAACCCCATCCACCCACCCACCACCCCTTGACTACAATGTCAACCATTTGACATAAAAAAAGCTCTAGCATGGTAGGTTCCATATATAGAGGATTTGAGAAGAGGAGCCCAAGGTAAGAAAGACAGATGGAGAGGATGTGTCTTGAATAGAGAGAAAGATAGCTTGTGGCATATGATCCTTAGAAATGAGAAATATTTTACAACTCCTCGGTAACTCATAAGCCTCCTACACCCCTCCAAAAAAGTTAGTATAGGAGGCAATCTCATTTTTTTCCCTTAGGATTGAGTTTATGGAATCATGCAAGAGCCAGCCTTATTGTATAACATTCATTGCTGATCTCCGTGTCATTTTGGTCACCAGATGTCTTTACAATATGAATCACTCTTGACCTTCCCTCCACTACTTAGATGAACATATTTCATTGTACTCTTCTCAGCTCTGTGTGTGTGCATGTATGTGTGTGTGTGAAACACTTTTATAAGCCTTAAAGTACCCTGTAAATATTAGCTATTATTAGTCGGTCAGTAGGCATCTATTAAGCTTGGTCTATATGCCGGGCACTGTTTTAATTTCAGGGTTCACAAAGAAAGCCAAAATCAGTCCTTGCCTTCAAGGAGCTCACAGTTCAATTGGAGAGATAGCACTTAAAAAGACAGCCAAAAACTAAGTACATAAAAGATATATTCCGGAGGAAAGACATATCTTGGAGGAGAAGGTGTGGACAATTGAGGGGAATACGAAAGGTGGGATTTGGGCTGAGTCTTGAAGGAAGCCAAGAAACTAAGAGAGAGAGTGTTCCAGAGTGGGGAACAGCCAATGCAGGTGCTTGGAGATGAGAGATGGAGAGTCGCATGTGAGTAAAGAGGCCAGTGTAGCTGGATCATGGAGTACATGAAAAGGAATGAAGTGTAAGGAGACTAGAGAGGCAGGAAGGAGGCAGGTTGTAACCATCTCTAAATACCAGGGGACTTTAGATTTCATCCCAGGAATAATAGGGAGCCACTGAAATTTATTGAGTGTGAGTGTGTATATGTTGGGGGTGGGAATGACATGGTTAGACTTGTAATTTAAGAACTTTACTTTGGCAATGGGAGATGGATTGGAGTAGGGAGAGACTTGATACAAGGAGATGAATCATAAGACTTTGAAAGCTGTCCAGGTGAGAGATGATGAGACTTTGAGCTAGAGTAGTAGCCATTTGAATGGGGAGAAGGGGATGTAAACAAAAGATGATGTGGAGGCAGAAATGACAAGTTTTGGCAGCGGATTGGAAATATGGTCTAAGGAGGAGGGGGGAAATTGAAGATGACCCTGAGATTGTAAGTTTGAGTGATGGGGAGGAGAACTATACTCTTGACAGCAATAGGGATGTTCAGGAGAAGGGAGAGTTCTGAAGAAAAAATGAATTTATTTTCCTATCACTATTGAGTTTGAGATGTTTATGGGACATCGGCATAGATATAATTATCTATGAGAGGATAGAATTATCCAATGAGAGCTGATGAATGCTCTAAATAAGATGGTATAGAGTGAAAAAAGAAAGGGGCTCAGAAGAGTTATTGATTTTGGATGAAGGTCCCTCAAAGGAGAATGACAAGGAATAATCAGACAGGTAGGAGGAGAACTGAGGTTACTAAAATCCTAGAGAGGAGAGAGGATCTAGGCATGGGAAGGTGATCAGTAGCGTCAAATGCTGTAAAGAGGCCAAGAAGGTTCACTATTAAGAAAAGGCCTTTAGATTTGGCAAATGAGGGATTATTTGTAATTCTGGAAAGGGTAGCTTTGGTTGAATGATGCTGTCAAAAACTCCAGTTGCAGAGGGTTTCTAGCCAGGCTGGGGGCTAGGTCTTTGAGTATCTGTAGAAGACCAATCCACGTTTCCAAATCATCTGGTGTTAAAGGGAAGATCTAAGATTAATAGCTGCACATCAGCTGCTATGTATCCACATCTTTAGTGTAGCCATATCCACCTGAATGCAACTCAGTGTGTACAGATTCTGGAGTTAGGATATTTGTACATACAGGAGATGGAAAAGAGAAAGAATGATTCTCTTGTTACATGTGTGGGGATATGGGCCCAAATGGAAAGAATCTCAAATGGCTTTTGCTGTTAAAACTTGTCTCTGTAGAGGATGGCAAATGCAGGGGTGAGGTCCTTTAGACTAGAGCAATGGCTTGTTTGCTTTTGCTTTTGCATTTCAGTGTCTGACACTGTGCTTTGCACATAGCTAGGTGGTGCACTGGATAAAATGCTGGGTCTAAAGTCCAGATGAATTGAGTTCAAATCCAGCCTCAGACACTTACTAGCTCTGTGCCCCTGGGCAGTTCCCTTAACCACTGTTTGCCTCAGTTTCCTCATCTCTAAAATGAGCTGGAGAAGGAAATGGCAAACCACTCTAGTATCTTTGCCCAGAAAACCCCAAAAGGGGCCACGAAGAGTCAGATTATGATGGAAATGTAATGACTGAACAACGAGGCACTTAATAAATGTTTATTCAGTTGAATGGAATAGCTCCGTAAATAGAATGGAAGCTGCTTGATGACAGGGACTGTTTAACGTTTAACTCTGTATCAGAAGCAAGTAGCACCGTGTTTAAGAAATGTTTGTTTATCGATTAGCTGGGGAGATAAGCCACAAATATATGGAAAGTTGGAGAACTCCACTATTTGCATTGACCCGTGACTTCATCTAGGCACCTAATAGTTTTTTGTGGATTGACATACTCATTGATGGGTTCAAAGGGTAGGTTCCCAGGGTGGAAACTCCTTCTCACCGGGGCAGATGGGTGATTCGTCTGTAACTTACAGCCTTAGGGGGTTTCTCGGAGCAATGAGAGGCTAAGCGACTTCATATCCTTGGTCCAGTCTGGACAAGAGCCAAATCTGAATGGAGGTCTTCGAGACTCCAGGGCCACTCTGTTATCCACTACAGCAAACTACCTCACAGTGGCTGTGAAACAACAACAACCAATCAAAGAGTTCAGAATGATAAAAGGATAGCACTTCATACCTACGTGACTGATCAAGTCACTTAACCTGTGTCAGCCTGTTTTTTCATTTGGAAAACAGGGACAAAAATAGCGCCCGCCTCACTTATGTGGCAGTTTTGAGAATCAAATGAGATAATGATAATATATGTGACATGCTTTACAGGCCTTAAAGCACTCTATAAGAGACAACTATTACTGTGATTAAGCATATGACTGCAATTGTCATTAAGATCGTATAGGAAAAGAGATATTGTCTAGGTGAAAGTTATTGAAGATGGTTTTCATCCTGGAAGTGAAAGAACTGGTGCTAGGAAGGCTTGAAGAGGTGGCCATGGGCTGGAGCCTGGCCATAGTCGTGGCAGCAGGAGGGAGGGACAAGGAAACCCTTGTGGGTTAGGGGGAAAAAAAGTCCCCTGTGAGTGAGTGACTCCCCTGGCCTAATTGGTACATTACTCTCTGTGATGGGCCTGATGGTGCTGAGATAACAAAATGAAAAACCCGATGAGATATGGAACCTAGGAGTCTAAAAAGTTAGTAAATTTTGACATTAGAAATGTAATCAAATTGCTCCAGTGCTTTCTGTAGTGACAGCCGTATCCATCCATGTCAAGGGAACAGCCTACGGTTGGTGGTTTTTGTGTGGCTTCTCTCTCCTTTTCCTCTCTCTCCCTTTTGCAAAATCAGCATCAGGCTATTTGGAGGACAGGCTGCAACTATTATGTTAAATTGTGCTCCCTACAACTTAAGCTTCTGTCTTTGCTAAAGCTGCCAGTTTTTATAAACAACAGAAGACAGAAAGGGTTTACTAAGAATAATGTTGAAGCCCAAAAGAATCCTACAGCCTATAAATCTTAATAGAGGTTCTGAGATTCTGGCGGGGTGGATGTGTCTCTCTTGCCCAGACTCACTCCATCTTGCCTCCCCCGTGATGACTGCAATTTTCTTGAAACACAGGCCTGGGCGACTTGAATTTACTTGTGGCACTATTTGCCTACAAACAGGAATACATGCATATAGGCTATGCAAATCAATAAAAAACATGTCAAGACCCCTTAGATCGCACCACTCTCCTAAAATGCAATTTATCATGGCTGCAAATGAGAGTAAGAGACTAGGTAACAAATGGCGTCTGATCAGTTAACTAGCACCTGTTGTCATGCATCTGAAAACTGCATTTTTCATTTGACATCTAGTAAATTGCATTTTCATATATATGGAATGGAAAAGAGGGGAGTTGGGATGCGCATATGCAGCCCTTTATGAATTTTATGAACAATGGAAGTTTTAGAGGCTCGTATGTTTAAAGGGGTCACGTCAAATTTTGAAAATCTATTTGCTTCTTTCCTGGATTGGTTCCAGATACACCGGGCTTTCTTTATGGCTGGGTGTGAAAGCATAGGAATGCTGAAAGTATAATTATAACATTCACATCAGGTGAAGGACAATTACTATAATTTTTGTATAAAATTCAATATAACTAAAATGCATAAATGTGAAATATTATTTTGGGATTTTTTAAAATAAATTGTGGTGTTTTTTTTTTAATGCATTCCCTTTGCCGGCTTAAATTATGAGCTCCAGGGTTTTTTTTAATGTAATATTTTGTTTGCAGATGGGTGACTGTTGCACAAATTCAACAACACTTAGCTTATCAGCAACAATGGTTTTCCCATTAGCGAGCATGGTTTGGCAATATTATTTGACATCTGGAACAAGCTATATTATACCAGACATATCAAGTATAACTGAATGGATCATTTAACTGGCACTCGTTTCAAAAACTCCCACTCTTTAGCTTCCATGAGTCTGTCATGACACACCAGAGCTGAGACCAGCATTTCACCCACCTTTCCATGCCTTGCTTCCTTTCCTGACATTCAGGCTTATGCCCACTTCCAAGACTAAGTTGGACAGTTCATAATGGTGGAGATGGAGCATCTGAACAGTTTCCTTTTTGTGGACTTTGTGTTGCCTGGCAACATCCCAGGGCGTTGGTTTCATGAAACAGTCAAGGGGTCAGACCAATGAATGGGTGGTGCCTAGAGCTTTTTTTTTTCTTTTTTTATACAAGAGTTCTAGATGATGAGTCTTTTGGAATCTTTTGACTTTATGCCTTTTACTTTTTCAGATCTCTTAAGTCTTAGCTGTGAATATCAGAATACAAGAAATGGCAAAATACAAAGAAATATCAGAACGCAAAGGACTCTTGCCATCTGCCTTTGCATGGCTTCCAAAATATCTCATGAATTGTGGTGGAAGGGAAGAAGCTAGGGATTGGGAATGATATTAACATTTTCTCCATCCCTTTTGAAAGTGATAGAGACAATCAATAAAATGATCAATCAAATTTTAATTTGTAGCATTTGCTCATTTCCAAGGTGTGAATGGTAACAACTATCCCACTTGAGCTTCAACACCTCTGGTGTTACTGAGAGGCATCATGGATATACAGTTGGTCTTGAAGTCAGGATGTCCTAGGATAAGTCTCCACCTCTGAGAAATATTGTCTGTGGGACCCTGGGCAAGTCAGTTAACTTTTCTAGGTCCCATATTGGCTATTAGGATTGGGAAAGGAGGATGGTAGAGACCTATGATTTAATCAAGGTAGGGGACTTCCAATGTGGAAACTCCCTCCATTGATAAGGATTGGCAGCATGTCAGCAGTTTAGAGAGAATTCCTTTTATGGATGAAATCACAGATCTGCTCCCTTTCCTCCCTTCTTGTATAAAGCAAGTCACTAAGCCTCTTTGTTCTTGGTTTCCTCATTTGTAAAATGAGAAGGTGGAGTAGATAATATTTGGGCTCCTTCCTAGTTTTAAATCTATGTGATCTTTTAGAGAAAAGTATATAATATAATCCAAATGAGAATACTCATAAGAATGTTATAGACCTTCAAAGACGGGAGAGATTGCTGCAGACTGGGACAGATAGGGAAGGAATCGGTAGGTGGGCCTTCAGCCTTGAAGAAAGGGCAGCTTTTCTGGCTTTTCTTCCCCTGAGGGTGGGCAGTTTGTGGCCCTTAGACTGTCCAGAACTTTGATTACTACATTGTTGCATGTGTGAATCAATGGGGGCTTGAGGGTTCCCTTTGGGGTCTGGAGTGGCTGCTCATTGTTTCACAGGCTGAGATTTTAGCCCCAAAGCTCACTTTTGTCACATACAAACTTCTTCTCCAAGGCCACTATTTATTAAATAGACCTATTAATATGCCTGCTCTGGCTCATTTGTTCAGCCCAATGATGGGCAATCATGCACCAGAAAATCTGCTTCTCTTTTTTTCCCCACCCTCTGCTTTCACGTGCATCTGCCCATTTACTTGAGAAAGTCAAAAAAGAGAATTAGGGTCATAAATCTTAAGGAAGTCCCCAACAAATTAAAAATTTGCCCATTAGAGTTGTTATCCTAATGCTTCTCTAATTAGCCTGTGTATTCAGACTTTAAATGCTCATTGGTGAGGAAAAGTGAAAGAAGAGTCAGATTCTACCTGAAATTCTCTCCCATTTAAATCCCATGGAGTCCTAAGTCTTCCCTCCCTCCCTCCCTCTCTTCCTTCCTTCCTTCCTTCCTTCCTTCCTTCCTTCCTTCCTTCCTTCCTTCCTTCCTTCTCTCTCCCTCCCTTCCTCTGCCTGTGTAAAAGGAATTATTGTAGATACATTAATAGTCAGTACGTACCAAATATTTCTCTTAAACAAAAGGACACAGATCTGTTTGTTAGGGTAAGAAACACTGGAAACTTAAGTCAGTGCCCATTTCAGTGTGGCCACAGCCCTCAGTTTCAGTTAGGAGGTAAGCTATTTCTGTTGGAGCCTGAGACCGCTAGCAGGGAATCAACAATTTGGAGATGGGAGCTTGTGGTGTTTGTTGAACCTTGTGTTACTAGTAGTGGAATACAAATTGTGATCCTGGGCAGAATTGAATACTAAAGTCTCAGACTTTATTTCAGATCATTAATATGATAAATACCGTGCGTTTATATGTAGGAAATGCCTGTAAAAATAAATCAGCATGGCTGCTTAATCTGTTTAGTATAACCATAATTATTATATGAGCATTGCAAAAGTCTGGAGTTAAATACTTTGGAAAGCCAGAGTGGCACGAGCATCTGTGTTGTGAGACAGGTCAGTCTATTTCTTTTTTAAATTAAGTTTTATTGGTGCTTTTACTTTGAGGCCAGTCCTTTCTAGATATACCCTTCCCACCTTGAACCATCCCTTATAATAAAGGAGAGTAGACAAAAACCAAAATGCCAGCCATCATATAAGGTATACAACATCTTGCCCTTCCAGTCCCCTGCTTCTGTTTTCTGGAGCCAGTTATTAGAGGGTTGTTTTTTTTTTTTGCACCTCCAGTCACTCATAGTTCCATATTTCTGTTAGAAAAGTTTAAAAGTGTCCAGTAGCATTTTTATCAATGTTTTCACTTTAAGAATCCTTAATATTTGCTGAGTTTTTTTTTGCATGCTTGAGCAAAACTGCTAAGAATCAGAATCCTGATAGGCCTGTTGGAGTTGAATGATGAAGGCCACCCCCCAGTGAAAAGACCAACTTTTGCTCTGACCCTTAAGATTTGGGATTTCAAGGGGACAGCTCCCTTGGCCAAATAAAAAAGTGTTCAGTGTGAGATTTTTTTCCTTATTTCTTTTTCATCCTTCCCCTTGTCTGAACTAATTTAAAAAGATACGAATGCAACAAGTGATGAAGTATTTAGTATTTTTCTCTTTCCTCTTAAATAACATAACTGATTTTACACTTGTTCCTTCTTAGTGAAAGATTCTGGGCTCAGAGAACACTCTGAGCAATGATATTAGAAGTGTCGTGGGTTGGTCCAGCAGAGGGTAAAGTGTTCATGAGTTGAGTTCTTTCCCATGAAAACAGAACCAATTGTTTGTTTTTTTTACCATGCCTAGCGAGGGATAATTCTGGTGGAGGTGGTTGTTCAACATGATTGAGTATAATTGGGTATTATTTCTTGCCGAGAGGGTTGTTTTCTTTAGTCTAAACGTGAGCCATTTTCTCATATTGAACACATTGAAATGACTTGAAAATTAGACAGAAGTGCCTCTGGTTGTTTTGGTGCCAAAGCATCATTTTGGTTTGCTTGAATGGTGACAGATTTTGTGAGGTTAAAACCATTTGGATCCTTTTTTTTTTTTTTACCCTACTAGATTGTAAACTCCCTGAGGTCAGGCACTAGCCTTATTTATTTACCCTTTCCCCTTCAAGTCCTAGCAGACCTTGTACAAAAGAAGCATTTGATAATTATTCATTAAATTAAAATGGCTTCCCTCAATTACTCTGATGGGAAGATGCTAAGTCTCTTTCTGATTATCTGGACACAATAAGTTAGCAATGATGATGTCCTCATTGTGTTTTTCCTCCTATGCTTTGTCTATTTGGTTGGGACTCCCCTTTCTTCTTCCCTCGCTTCTTCTTTTTTGTCTTCTTCTTCCCTTCTTGATTTTTCTTGCCTCCCTTCACTTCTCTTCCTTCCTTTCTTCCTTCTTCCTCCCTTTCTCCCTCTCCTTCCTTCCTTCCCATCATCCTGCTACCCTCCCTAACAGTCATTTACAATACTGACCAAATTCTCTGGCTTTAGCCAGCTGTTCAGCTTTCTCTCTGGAAGGCCCCAAACTCTTTTAGCTACTTGTTCGGAAGATAAATTAGTGACTTCTAAATAATGCAGTGAACCCTAATTCTCTTTGATTAGTACCGAGTTAGATGATAGCGACCCATTGAAATTGGTCATCAGCATAAATAATGAGTGAATGAACTGATAAAATGCAAAGTCACCGGCCATCATAAATCAAATGAAATCCACTCTCTCTGGAAGTCACTGAAATTAGAAGTCCATGCTCCTATTAATTATTTTGCCTTCTGAAGACGACAGTGTTATAAATCAGCCTTGAAAGGCACTTCACTTGGAAAGCTGAAGGAGTATGGCTCCCTGCAAATTGCTTTGTGTACGCACCTAATTGTTTCTTAAGTAATCCACCTCTATAGTATGGCTTCAGAAAAATCAAAAGGTGCCCCATGGCACAGGTTAATGAAGGTGACCAGTTTGGGGAGCAGGTGGAATTGGCAGCACCCCAACTTCACCCTGGCATCAACTAGCTACACCTGACACTCTGGCCTTTGGATCAGACATGAAAGTCTGTCCATGCCAGGGGTGATAAAAGCTGAAAGAAATTGGGAAGAAACCCTTTGCTCTTTCATTGTCTCTTGAGGTAGGGGGGCAGTTCTAGGATAAGGCAGGTCTAAGAAACCCTAATCATTAACTCTTACAAAAATCAGACAAAAAGAATGATTCAAAAGCCAGGGATGGGAAAGATGGGAAAGAAAACTCTTAACTTTGTGTATTCATCTGTGGAATCATCATCATTTGCATTCATCAAGTGTAAATGATACATAATTTTTCCAAGAGGTGGGTGGAAAATTGTGTTCATTTAGGAGTGTCTTTTGCAAACGTTTATAGGGAAAGAGGCAAATTTCATAGGAAATTATGCATCCTGGGTTGTTTTTTTTTTTCATTTGGGCCTGCCTACTTTGTCTTTAGCTCTGAGCTAAAGTTTGACAGTAAATAGGACAGAAAATAGTTTTCTCCTCAGTGGCAGATTTGTACAAAACTTCCTTGGTTTGACTTTGGGAGCCTGAATTTCTTTGACAAGGAAGTTGCCTGCTTTCAGTGGTTTTTGTTTAAAAAATACTTATAGATGACTTCTGTTTTTATGTGGCGTTTATTTCCCAATATTCTTTTCTCCCCTATCCAGTAAGTCTTCCCTTATGACAAAAATTTTTTTAAAAGAGAAAAAAATACATTTTAGTGAAGTCAGCAAATATATCTATCATGTATGATAGGGTGTACAATATTCTACCTCCCGTAGTCTTCCTCCAACGAAGGGAGGAAGCTGCATTTTCCCCATTTCTTTTCAGGTAGTTTTGTTTTATCCTTTTTGTTTATGTTGTTGGAGTTGTGAGTGCTCTCTCTCTCTCTCTCTCTCTCTCTCTCTTCTCTTCTCTTCTCTTCTCT
>CM053582.1:533552317-533568428 GCA_028627135.1 Pseudochirops cupreus
ATGTATATGTAAGTTTACATCTGGCCCTTGACTCTTACTAGCTATGGGACCCTGGGCAAGCCACTTAACCCTGTTTGCTTCTGTTTCTTTATCTGTATAATGAGCCAGAGAAGGAAATCTTTGCCACAAAAACCCCAAATGGGGTCATAAAGAGCCAGATACAACTGAAACGAATCTATAGCAGGTTTTGTTTACTCTTTAGATTCACACTAATCTTCAGAATTTATTTTAGGGAGATTTTAGTATTAAGCATCACGTCTCATTTATCTGCTTCAGTATATTCAGCAGATTTTCCACAGCAACCCAGGAAAAGCTAATACAAATCTGTTCTTCTACTCCAATGACGGTTCTTTTTTCCTTTTCAAAGGAAAAGGTCTTGCAAAAAAAAAGAAAACTCTGAGGATTCCAAATTATCAAAAACTTTCCAGCTTTCTTTTAGCAATTACTTAAGATGAAGAAAGTGAGATAGACACATACTTCGGCATGACATCAGCCCTTACCTTTTAAGCTTAAACGAGCCCTGATATCAGAAACTGATGACAGTTATTCCCTTATACAATCCATGTGTCTTCCCTAAGCAAGAATGTTAGATAATGACTTTAAGTCTGAGCTTTTGAATTCTGAATGGAAAAGTGCCAGAAGCAGCTCTAGTAAGAAGATTCTGGATTCACTGGCACGGTTGAGCCAACTTGCACAAAGCTTAAGACTCAATCATCATCAGGTAGAGAAGAAGCATCCAGTAGAATCATAGAATGCTAGAGCATGTAAACAACTTGAAGGCCATTTATTTTAACCATCATCCCACTCTCAACCCCAGACTACTTTGCCTATAAAGGAACACAAAGCAATTTATATGACTCTTTGGATGACAGATTTAGAGCTCAAAGGAGAATGAAGGCCTTCTAATCCAACTCTCTCATTTTATGGAAGGAATACTGTGTCCAGAGAATTTAAGCAGGTTGCCCAAGGTTATACATAATTTTCTAAAGGAAGAGCTGAGATTTGAACCCAGGTCTCCCAGTCATATACTGGTAATGACTAGAACTTGTGTCTCCAATCCAACACTTCTTTTTTTCCCCACTACACCAACCAAGCTTCTTTTGCTACTCAGAGATTTGAGTAAGTGGAAAAAGAAGGGAAGTTATCATGATGCACTGGCTTGTGGAAGGCAGGCAAATTAGGAGGTTTTCACAAAAGTCCAGGTATAAGATGATGAAAGCCTACACAAGGGTAGTGACAATGTCAGAGGAGAGAATGGGGTACGTAAAGAGATAAAATGAAGGTAGAATCAACAGGAATTGGTCATTGATTGGGCTAGAGAGAATGAAGAGATAAGGATAACACCTAAGTTGTCATTAGGATGATGATGGTGCTCTCAACAATAATAAAAAAGATAGGAAGAAGGGAAGACTTGACCAGAACCCCTCTCTCATGGAAGGAACATCAGAATGTGACTTGATCTCTTAGGATTAAAAAAAAAGACTAGATTGCTCTATGATTCTAATATCCGATCACACCTCCTACTCAGCAAAACAGAGAGAAAATGATAGCGAAAGGGTTCTCATCAGTATTGCTCATTAAGATGTGTTAACCCAGGGACAAGACCCAGGAAAACTGAAGACATGAGGTTCCCTCCAGTGGCTTGTTTGATCACCATCACTCCTTTGCTTAAATAGATGACTAAAAAAGCCTGATTCCAATAAGAGAGGACAATGACTTATCTGTACAAAAATATTTATAGCAGCTTTCTATAGTGGCAAAGAGGTGAAATTGAGGAGATGCCCATCAATGGGGTAGTGACTGGATAAGTTGTAGTATTTGATTGCAATGGAATATTATCATGATATAAGAAATGATGAGCAAGTTTATTTCAGAAAATCCTGGAAAGACTTACACAAACTGATGCAAAGCAAAGTAAGCAGAACCAGTAGAACACTGTATACAGTAACAGCAATATTGTACAATGATTGACTACGAATTATTTGGCTATTCTCAGCAACATAATGATCCAAGACAATTCCAAAGGACTCATGATGAAAAATGCTATCTACCTCTAAGAACTAATCAAGTCTGAATACAGATCAAAGCAGACTATTTTTTACTTTACTTTATCATGTTTTTTTGGGGGGGGGCGGTCTGTGTCTTCTTTTACAACATGACTAATATGGAAATATGTTTTGCATGATTACACAGATATCACCTATATCAAATTGAGAAGGGGAGAAAATTTGAAACTCAAAATAAAAAAAGAATGTTTAAAATTGTCTTTATATGTAATTGGGGAAAAATGAAATATTATTATAGAAAAGAAGAAGCCTGACTCACCAAAATAACTGAACACTTAAGGCACCCAGGTAGGGCGAAGGCTCCAACCAATAGCTTTTTGTCAAGAAAGAAATTCCTTCTTCTAAGAACTGAAGATAAATAAACACCACAGGAGTTAACCACAGCTGTCTACTCTTTTCATGACAAGGTCAAATAGTTCGAGAGAAGAAGAACTAAAAAGCAAGATATCCTGACACCACTTAAATTATTACTACCATTTGCCTTTTCTGAGAGCAAACCTAGCTGTGAGGCAAAGGGTTCTGGACCTGTAGTAGTAAAGATGTGGCTCATACAATACAATGAATTCCAATTCAGACACTCACTTGCAAGTGTGACCCAGCATCATTTAACACACAAGTCATTTAACCTGTTTATGCTTCAGTTTTCTGAGCTATAAAATGGGATTAATAACAGCACCTACTGTACCTTGTTATTGTGAGGAACAGAAGAAAACACATAGGAAACATGTTGAAAGTCTCCTCAGTTATTACTTTTATCATTACTGTAGAAGGACTTTATTAGATTTTTATTAAAGTTATTAAAACTAAGACTGTCCAGCAATCAAATGGGCTACCTTATGAAGAGTAATGAGATCCTCATTACTCAAGGCATCCATGCAAAGACCACACAAAGGTCAGAGATATTATAAAGAAACTTTCTGTATTAGGAAAGGATTGGACTAAACACCTTTTAAAGTCATCTCTAATCCCAAGACTCTATGGTCTCCCCAAAGCAATGTAATGGAAGGAGACCCAGGCAATTCGGGAGAGATAAATTTGATGATGAATAAATGAAATAACATTGTTTTTTTTTTCCACATACAACCTTTGGCTGTAGCACTGGAGACTGCTAATTGTTTCTTCTTTTTAAAGAAAATTACCTCAATTTGAGAGAGGAAGGAGAGAGGGAGAGAATTTGAAACTCAAAATAAAAAAAAAAGTTTAAAATTTTTTGTTTACATGTAATTGAGAAAAATAAAATTTAAATTTAAAGTTAAAAATGAACTCTTATTTCTACCTTGGTTTATTCCTACAGATGCACTGGGATTGATGAGATGATGACCCAAGGTTTTCTCTAGTTCTATGTTTCAATGGTTCCATATCTCATCTACCTGTCTGGCTGAGTCAGTTACTACAAGAAATACCTCCCTCAAAGACCTACAATTAAAAAAGAGAGATGCAAGAGGACAACTCTCAAGTGGAGCAGCATTCATGAGAACTCAAAGATGAAAAATTCCCGTCAGCCTTAATGCAGGAGAATTTACTTGGGGATGTAAAAATAACATGTCTTGCAGTATTTCTTCACTTTATTTGCTCTCCTTTCTGGAGATTACTACTGTGGATGCAGTGCCAGAAGAGGAGAGAAGGTCAGATCTACAAAACTTGTATGTCCTCACAGAAACACAAAAAGAAATCATCTTTATTCCTCAGCCCACCCCCCCTCCACTACCACCACCACCAAATAGGCCTTACAACTTTCCAGCCCACAAAAGCAAAGTGGTTTAGAAATTACCAAGTTCCATCTCTAAGAAAACTCTCAATAACTTCCAAATGGCCTTAGTATCACATTTGTGTGGTTATAACAAAAGGTTTTTAAATGTTCTGAAATGAATTTAAAGGTGCCTCAAAGATACTGTTTTATTTTTTCCCCTTCCATTTTTGATGAAGACCATCCAATTTTAAACCAAGCACAGCCTTCCTAAAGAAAATTAAGAGGATTAGAGCTGGTGAAAATGTCTTCCATTTACCAAAGGTTATCCTTAGGAAACAATAATCCGAATAGTTCTTAAACATTACTTCAGAAGTAGTAACTTATGGCGCTCTTGCACCCGAGAATTTCTTTGTCAGGAATGTTTGAGATAGTTTTAGCTCTTCCTAATAAGTGAAGCATATTTGCAGGGAGTGTGGGCTTTTCACAAAGCCAAGGCAGGAAATATGAATGATGTCTGAAAGGCTTGGCGGGAAGTTTCCAAAGAAAGAGGGCAGGTTGCTGATGAAGAGTAGTGTTTGACAAATCAATCCCAAACATGTGTTTGAAAAGCCATAATTGAAAACTGGTTTGAGGAAGATGCAGGCATAAATTCCCGTGTTCCACAAAAAGAACCCATCATAAGCAAGGCCAGCTAGATGACTGTAGTTCTAGGAAAGACCAAACCCTCCAAAGAATTACAGCCAATCCTGGAATCCTGGATGGCTGTGTTGCAGAATGTTACGACAGCTGGAATACCAAAGATCACCATCTTTCAGACCTCATCCTAAGCCACAGCATGATAAACAAACTCAATAAAATTACGAATTGGCAAACTGTTTGTAACAAATGTTATTTCCTGGATAACAAGATGGATAACTTACATTTTGCAACATATGCAAGGAATTATTGAAAACAGATGTAAATGTGCTCAAGTTCGAGTCTTTCTTTGGCAAAAAATTTGCATGCATTGTTTCTACATTTAATGTCACAAGAGTGCCCCCAGGACACTGCAGACCCCAATACTGCACCATACCAAATACGGTGCTCTTACAGGAAGACATTTCCTCCAGCTTCCTATGTTTCATAAACCCTGCTGTTGGCCAACTCTACAATAAAACACCAAAAATACCTGAAACCTGAAAGAAAATGCTAAAAGGCAAGATGGAGTGCAAAGAGAAATACAGAATTAGTCAAAGAGATCTAACTCACACTGAGGGCTCTCTGCTCACAATCCCACTCAGTTATTATGTAAGAGGTGCCTCACTCACTGTGACACACTGGAATGACCAGCAGACTTACTTGCCCACATGTGTCTTACTTTCTTCAGACACAATTCCATAGACTTGCTAGCTGGGAACATGTGGCAACATCCTTGTTTTTTACTGACCTCATAACAAGGAATTTATAATTGTAATGAGAACAGCCTCACAAGCTTCCCACAGAAGCATCCAGTGTACAATCATCCCATCTTGGAAATGGGGGCCAGGAGAGGTATTTTCCATTGAAAAGTAATTTACATTTTTCAGCTACAAATACATCTTTTCTTTGGAGGAGACTCATCTGTACAACAGATTTGTATCTGAAAATAGAAGGCAGGATTTATGCAGAAATGATCTCATGGGATCATCACAGAAACACAAAAAGTAATTTTCAGCCAAAATTATACTGTGCATTCACAAAGAGGTTTTAAATATATGACCACTAAACATATAAATTATACAAATGAAATACAATTAATGCAACCCCAAACATCCATGGTAATCTTCAACTGAAGGGGTTTTGGTCACGTAATCTAACATCAGAAGAAATACTCTGGCAATTTTTAAATTATGGTAATGTCAAAACCCATATATTTCACACTATTAAGAATGTCTTTTGCTCAGTAGCCAAACCGAGTCTCAATGTCTCAAGTTTATTTATGTAAGGTCTTAATTCATTGGACAATAATGCTAATTCTCGAAAATCTCCAATACATTAATCCATCCAAAGTCTAACTTATTATTATTGCCTTTGTCAGGAAGGAGTAGAGCAAAGAGTTGTGTAAATAAGATGAATTACGTATATTTTTAAAGGAAGTATAATAGCTTAGATTTTAACAAAAATATGAAAAAGATCCAAAGGAATAACAGTCTCACAAGGTCAGTAAGGAGACTGAGAATTTCCTTTCCACTATAGAATGTGTGTATTTCTAGAATTCATTCAAATTCAACAAATATTTATTAGTACCTACTGTGTGCCAGCCACTCTGTTTGGTCCTGGGGAAACAAAGATAGAAATTAAATAGTTCCTGCTCTCAAGGAGTTTACATTTTAATATACTGGTAATGTCCAACCCAACATAATTGAATCCAATAAGTTTATACTAAAGACCTACTATGAGAAAGGCTCTATACTAGACAATAGGGATACAAAGAAAAATATTCTACATTTTAACAAACAGAGCAAGGTCCCAAATAGTACAAATAATGAAACCTGTGAAGTGTGTGTATGTATTCCAAATCATATTATCTGAATTTATACTTGTGTAAAATATGATCATTGGTTCCAGACAATATGGAAATGTGCAGGAAAATGCAGTGTAAATTTGAATAATGTAATCACTTCACAGAGGTCTTCATTCCCAATGATGGGGATATTAACCTCATGGGATACAGTCCAACCCAACCTAAGATGCTGCAGTTTTTATTGTGTCTACGAAGAGCACATGTTTATTACAAATAAAAGAAGTAGAGATTACTTTCAATCACCCTAGAAAAAAATATTTTACTTTTTAAGTTCAAGTATATAGAAGACATATAGAGATAATATGTGGTTGAGAAAAAGGACCATAAATAGAAATCCTGGCATTCTCGTTCCTAGTTCAAACTCTGTGATTTGGGGTAAATTATGTGACTTTCTTGTGTCTTAGTTTCCTTTCCCTACACAATGAGGGTTATTAGATTTGATGTTCACTACAGTGACTTCCAATTCTAGAGTCCCCATGATTCTACAATGTCCATCCAAAAGGAACCCAAGGGAATTAAGAAAGGAGAAGTCAAGATCTACCTTTGTTTTTAAAACTAATTAAGAAGTCTAGGATAGAAGGAGACATAAGGTGGAGCAGACCAGCATCATGTGGTCCTCTTTCTTCTACCCAAGGAAATAGCATACTTGGCATATTTCCCAAAGACAAGAAAGTGAACACCAGAGAGGAAGAGACAGAGAAGTTCCCTCCTCCATTTGTCTCTACCTTGACATCCTACATGCTGTCCTGACTGTTTACATTTGCTGTCATTGTTTGGTTTTCATCATCATTTTCAGCCCTGGGGATCACTGGGTAACCTCTGCCTTCAGGATTCATCTGTGTTCCCAACCCCCAGGCCAAGAGTATGTATGTATCTGGCTGGGTTTCCCTGACAGTCTCCAGCACTTGGCAAGAGAAGATCGAAAAGATGCAGAATAATGTCAACTCGAATCGTAATCTGTTATGGGAATGGTTCCGTTGCTTACTACACTAGAGTAGGTTATGGTTTCATATATCATGTTCAATGTGCAATATAAATTTTTTTCAACCATTCATATTAAACTGGTGTAAATGTTTTTATTCCTTGCCACATTCTTGGGTGGTAAGCTCGGACTCTCCCAGGAATTTGTTTGCTTTAAAATGCCATGTATCTCCAGGCAGCCTTACCTCATAAAAAATGGGCACGTCTTGTAAATGAATTCCCCCTTTTTTGCAGTTAATAACTAACCCACACAGCAGAAATACACCATGTGTGAAGCTATATTTACAATAGGTGGTAAATCACGTATTGCCCATCCTGTAATTCATTCTGAATACTATGACTCCATTCTTTGCAAAAATCATTCTTCCCAAGCCCAGACTAGTGTTAATTCCACTGGAATTCACCTAAAATTTTATTTCAAATTCACAGCTGCTTCCTAGGAAGTGAATCAGTCATCTCTATCTTTTCAGTATAGGAGACTGAGAGGGGATTCCTGAGCAGCTTCACATTGAATGTATCCCATTTCCTACTTAGGACTAAGATGCTGTTCACCATGAAAATCCTTCATCATTCTAGCCAAGGCTGATCTGAGGCAAAATTATAAAGATGGCCTGATTGGTCCCTTTTGTCATAGCAGAACTCTCCTCTCAGACTCCTCAACCTCCACCATCAGAAGTCACCCAAATTGATTCAAGTCAAGAGTGGTTACTACGTTGGGGGCAGCACTCAACCACCACCCTTCTAGGCACCCTCTCCAATACCACAGCTAGCTGCTCACTCATGAGTCCAACCTAGTCATTACTCCGCTGGAGACCCACAAGGTCCTTCTCAGGGATCTCCCAGGAAGTTACACAAATCCTAACTATTGAGCGGCGATGTATTGTAGCTCTTCCCTTTCTTTATAGGTGACTTCTCAATGCTGATGTTAGGAACCAAAACTCCAGACACCATAATGTAAAGGACAAATAGTGGAGATTCACAGGTATTTAGGGTTTGAAGCAGGGGTATTTGTGATCCCTGAAGCAACTTTGGGGTATGAGGAAATTGCTTTGTCCAAGTAGAGGGTGACCTCATAACTTAAATCATAGGATCATGGATTGAGAGCTAGCGGAGCGCTTCAATTCCATCTCATCCACGCCTTCTCATCTTATAGAGGGAGAAATGGAGACCCAGAGAAATTCAAATGACTTGCCTTAGGTCACACAAGTAGTAAGTTAGGGAGACGTGATTTGAACCCAGACGTTCTGATTCATAATCAATTATCTTTCCAAGACACCATACTTTTAAGATCTGGCGTCCAGATTTAAGAAGCCAAACAAAATGTTAAGCTTTAAAGGAAGGAAAAAAGAGGGGGAAACCCCAAACCTTGCAGGATGCCATGGAGTATTGGTCCCCAGACTCAGATTACATCCAAAATTAAGTTCTACAGAAGGACTCTGGAAAGCCTAGTTCATCTAGCCAGGGTATTTGCTAATGATACACCTACATGGTGTTTTAAGGTTTGCAAAGTGCTTCACAAATACTGTCTCATTTTCATCCTTACAACAACCTTGGATGTTAGGTGAAATTATTGGTGCCTCTTTATAAATGAAGAAAGTGAGACAGAAGGTAGGTCAGACAGATAATAAGTCTTTGAGGCCAGATTTGAACTCGGGTTTTCCAGGGTGTGGGGGGATGCCATCCCTCTCCCCATCCTTTTTATTTCACTCAGTAGGATATAAGCTTCTTGAGAGCAAAGGTTGTTTCTCACTCCTTGTGTCCTGAAGCACATGGGTATTTGTTGAATTGAACTAACTCTTTCCCTCTGCCATTCTGTCTGCTTTAGGAGTGGTGCTCACACCTCCACTCTAGCTGTCAGGGGGCCCCCAAGCCTCAGGGGCCCCAGGCAGATTCCCTAATGCTTCCTGCACTGGGTGGAGAGGAGAGAACAGCTGGGCACCACATAGATCTTTTCAAGTGGTCAGGAGAGTAAAATATGAAAATATGTCAAGAGGAAGAACAATGTCCATCTGTCTAGTTCAGGGCAAGATTGCATCCTGAAGACTAGGTAGAGTGAGGCAGATAAGGTAATGGATAGGGCTCTGGACTAGGGATCAGGAAGACCTTAGTTCAAATCCTGCTTCAGACATTTACTAGCTGTGGGACCCTGGGCAAACTGATGAACCTTATGATATAGGCAGACAGATGGATGGATGGATGGATAGATAGATAGATAGATGGATAGACAGACAGACAGACAGACATAAATAGGTAGATCAGCAGACAGAAAGACAGACAGATAGATAGACAGACAGATAGACAGATAGGTAGATAAAGAGATAGACAGACAGACATATATAGGTAGATAGACAGACAGATAGATAGATAGATAGATAGATAGATAGATAGATAGATAGATATTCCAAACATAGTACCTCCCCCAGGATAAGCTCATCCCTTGAAATCTCATGATCCTGGAGACAGATTCATCTTCTCAGATGCTTCTCCCATCTGACTGGAGACCTGGAAGGCAGAGCAGTAAACTCCTCCCAAAGTTTTCCTTGATACAGGTCTCAGAGCTTTTGAGCTAAACCCTTCATTTTCTATCAGCCGCTCTGCTTCTTTTCGACCCCTCAATGAGTACTCACTGGGGTCCCCCACCCCTTCTTGGTTTCCTTTTGCGTATTGTCTTTCCCCAATTAGACTGTAAGCTCTCTGAGGACAGGGACTATCTTTCTTGTTTGTATCCCAGCACTTATCACACTACTGAGCACATGTGCTGTTTAGTCATTTTCAGTTGAGTTCAACTCTTTTGTGACCTCACTTGCAGTTTTCTTGGCAAAGATACTGGAGTATTTTGCCATTTTTGTCTCCAGTTCATTTTATAGATTAGAAAACTGAGGAAAAATAGGATTAAGTCACTTGTCCGGGGTCACACAGCTAGTGAATATCTGAGCCTGGATTTGAACTCCTCCTGACTCCAGGCCTGGCACTCTATCCACTGTGCCACCTGACTGGGCACATAGCAGCCACTTAATAAATGTTTGGTGACTATTCATATGTAAAGAGTTCTGCATCCCTTATACAAATGTAAGCTATGATTATGAGTATTGTTAATTTTAACACAATGAAATTTGCCATTACCCCATAAGTGCAATCAACAGCCTTGGGACACAAGGTTTCTAAGTCCTAGTGGCCAAGCCAGGAGAAGGCATTCAGTCACCTAGTCAAGGTCTGAAAATGGTAGTAACCCCACCATATACACCTTTGGGTTATTGTCCTCGGAGGCTTTTAGGGTTTACTGGAACAGAGACAGCCTCACTGTCCAAAACAAAACGTCTGTCGGTCTGACACAAAGAGTAGGATTTGGGGACACTGAGATATGTACGTTAACTTAAAGAAAGCAATTGTCTCCTGTTATGCCCCTGGCATGTTGCACCCTAGGTGACTGCCCTGTTTATCTGTCTTAGTTCTATTATTGCCTAGGAGAGTGGGGAACCTGGGGCCTCAAGGCTATATGTGGCCTTCTAGGTCCTCAAGTGCTACCTTCCAAATTTTATAGAACAAATCCTCTTATTAAGGGCATTTGTTCTGTGAAGTTGGAGTCAGTCAAAGGGCCGAGCTTGAGGACCTAGAGGGCCTCATGTGGCCTCGAAGTGCAGATGCCCCATCCCTGGCAGCCTTCTAAGACACCTTGCTCTTTTCCACTGGCCCCTAGAAAACTCCGCCATTGGAGTGATTTCCAGTACCTAGCACAGTGCCTGGCACATACGTACTTAATAAACATTTGTTGACTGACTGATTTAACATACAATCCACGACTCTCTTTTCAGAAGGGGTCCCTGAGACAAAACCTGTAGGCCACACATCTTTCCCTACCATATCCAGTACATCCATAGACTTCTAGCCGCCAAGACATTTACCCGATAGTCAAAAAGCTTCACTCTAAGGATGAAATTTGGAGGAAGGAATCATTTCTGCATAATTGGCACATCTCTTATAAGAGCCCCTTTTCGTTAGTCAGAAAATGATCGTGCAAATCTAAAGACATTTGAGAAAAGCACTCAAATGTTAAAAGCCATTAAAAAAAAGAAAAGATTTTACCACTGGAATCTTTGCTTACTCCCCATAGCCCTCTCCCCAAACACACACATATTTTTAGGGAGTGTTAATAATTTCCCTCGTATCTAAAGGCAAAGTCTCCCACTGACAAACCTTCTTTTCTATAACACTGTCCATCTTTGGTAACGACCTCTGTGCTTCCTTGCTCCTTCCATCCCCTTTATTTCCCCCATCGGACTCTAGAGAATATCAGTGACAGCCACTTTTCCAGGACCTCGGACCTAAAACATACACCACTTCCCCGATCTCTCCTCCTGCTGTCCTCCCACAGACAGGTTTTCAGCTGACTGGGGGGATGGGAAGGGAAAAGAGAGCTTTGCTACAGTTTTTATTGTAATAAAAAGCCATCAAGACATTTGCTTTCCTTCACTCTGTTTTCAACTCACACAAAATTCTTTCTAAAAGCATTT
This sequence comes from Pseudochirops cupreus, assembly GCA_028627135.1. Lineage (NCBI taxonomy): Eukaryota > Metazoa > Chordata > Mammalia > Diprotodontia > Pseudocheiridae > Pseudochirops > Pseudochirops cupreus. The sequence continues at coordinate 533,564,108 of CM053582.1, forward strand.
TCGTTAAATGTGCCTAAAGTAATCTTTTCCACAGGGAAACACAATCCTAACAAAACAGTCCTTTGTTTCAACTAACATTTAGCAAACAGAAATAAGGAATACCTGGCATGAGGTCGGAGGCTGAAGGAAGCAAGGGAGGCCAAACTAACATTTTCATATGACCCACACTTCACTCGTTTGAGAAGCCTGGTCATTAAGTAAGGGCTTTCAACGCGCCCGGCAGAAACAGCTGCATGAGCTCACTGGTTCCAATGGCAAGGCGCCATAACAGATTTCCTCATGGAAGAATTGTAGACAGAAACCAGGAGAGCTTACCTTTCTGCCAGTGAGGTACAATGGGGCCTCCAGATCTGGCTACCATTGGCAAGCAACTCCCACATCTCTCCAAGGCTCAGTTTACTCATCTGTAAAATGAGTGTTTTCCATTCAATGAATTTTAAGCTGCCTCCCACCTCTAAGATTCTATGATACTAAGTCTGAATTTTTATCTTGTTATCCAAGGCCCACCACAATATGGCCCCAACTTTCTTTGTCAACTTTGGTTTTTACTGCAACCCACGTTTTACCCATGACTCTAAGTACTGTACACCCACAACACCATGCTCATTTCTGTTCAGCATTCCTTTGCTTCACCCACTACTCGAACCAAACTCCCTTCCCCTCACTTCCTCGCTGTCATCTCAATTCAATTTACATTAATTAAGTGTCTACTATATGGAAAGCATGATGTAGAGGAGGGAAAAATGAGGCAGGGAATCAAGGAAACCTGGGTTGAACTCTGATATCCACTGACTTGCCTGGGCAAGTCACTTAACCTCAAAAAGCCCCCAGTAACTCTTAAGGACTATAATTTGTTGAGCAGGAGCTGGTCTGCATTGGTGGGAGTTTCTGTACAAGGAATTTCTTATACCAATGAAGTCACAAGTCTGATACATAATAATAATAATAATAATGCTAACACATTTGAGTTCCATCTACTGGGCCAGTGTTCTTATGCATTACTCTCTTCCATGCCCTTTACACTCAAGTTATATGGTCTGCTTCCTCTTCCTTGCACACAGCACTCTATCTACTGGTTGTCCCCTATGTCTGTAACTCTCTCCCTACCTATTTCTAACTTTTAGAATTTCTGGCTTCCTTTAATACCCCATTCAAATAATACCTTCTGTATAAGGCCTTTTTTCCTGTGCCCCCAGCTGCTAGTGCCTTCCCCTTCTTACCTTCAGGAGATTCCCCAAAATTACCTTGACTCTACTCTGTATATTTATTATGTATATACGTATATATATATTTATTTATTTATTTATTTATTTATATTTATATACACACACACACACATATATATATAAACAAATATCATATATATATATATTTGTTTCTATACATATGGTTTCCCCCATGAAATGCAAGCTCTTTGAGGGGAGGCAAGGTTTTTATTTTTCCTTTGTATACCCTGTGCTTAGTGCCATGACCAGCTCATAGTAAATGTTTAATCAATTTTTGTTGATTAATTCAAGGCCACAACTTAAACCCACTAGGAATCTGTCATTTCTCCTAAACAGAACTAAGCAAGCTTTACAAATTAAAGGAATCAAAGCAAAACATCTTATTAATTACTTGATGTATGTGAATGTCACCAAACTGTGTATGGCTCCACATACATACACTTTAAACATCTTGTCAAATCTTGTTCCAAGAATATCAAAATGCCATTTGGACTTGCTGAGTATAAAATTCTTAATGCAAGCCAAAGAAAGATGGAAACTGAAGGCCTCAAGCCTGAGCCCAGCCGATGAAGGTGATACTTACAAATACTCTGGCCTCCATTAAGCAAAACACATCAAGTGTATAACTCTTAAGAAGAAACTATGGTTATATGTTAAGACACTTACTGGCATTCTGAAATCAAAACTTAATGGAAAGAACACATTTAAAGCAATTAATACCTCCATAATATCAGTCCTAATGAACAATTTCAGAACTGTAAAATGGACCATTACTGATCTGGAAAGTATCCTAACAAAAGCCCATGCAATATTAATGAAACACAGGGCACATCACCCTCAGGCAGCTATAGAAAGATTAAGTTGGTTTTTTTGCCAAAAAGAAGGGAGAGAATTCATAGATATGCCAAGAGCATGTGACAGATAGGTCAAAAATATATAGTAAGACTTTTGAAATAAGCAAACACTGCCTTACTGAGCAATAATAAATTCTGACAACAGGTAGGTATATACACCTTTGGATCTGTCAAATGTAAACTGAAGTAAACCTCCAGATGGAGACTATGAAATAGGCAAGATCGAGTAATAGAATCAAAAGGCCTTCCATGGGCAATATCCCAACCTTTTGCCACCAAAGAAACATAGATCAAATGGCACAGTTACATATGTGTGTATACGTATACATACACACACACACACATATATATAATATATATAATAATATATACACATATACATATTTTTTTTATTGCAATTCAGGACCATCAACCCCAGAAACAACAAAAGGGTTATTTTTAAGAAGTCCAAACTTACTGATTATTGAAGACTTCACAAGTTACTCATAGAAACTATGCAACACATTGCTGCAGCCTACCAAACTTAACACGTAAAAATTCCCTATCAAAACATAGCCTGATAGGTCACAATGATACATCAGAAGCTCGCCAACTTACACAGACTGAGAGCTAAGAAATCCCTATATTAATAATATTTAAATATTAACAATACTTAAAATAGTCCTGAAAATTCAACCAGCAAATTGTACCAGACCAAGAACATAATCACAGACCAAACTACTGTTAGAACTGTCCAGACCTAATGTTGATCCATAAAAAGTTAAGAAAGTTTTTAATTAGTTGCCATTCCAAATACTAATAATCTCTAAGCTACATGGATCAAAAAGCTTTCAAAATATAGAGAGTAGCAGAAGAAATCAAATTCATGTTGTAACAGGATGAAATCCATATTATTCCAATCATCCTGTGAGCTACTACAATTGTTGTAAGGATACTATCAGGAAGCCTATAGAAGATTACCTTATATTATAATCTTTTATTCAATTATAAAAAACAATTATTTTATCCACGTATGAAAAAGTTCATAAAACATTAAATATAATCAATAATAACAGGATCCTATTTGAACTCCATCCAAAATGATAAACAGAAAGAGTTGAGTAATTATAACTGACTTTAAATAGGGTTTTAAAGTTTACAAATTTCTTTATATTTGATTCTTACAACAGTCCCAGTGAGAAGCAATTTGAGATATTATTATTCCCATCTTACAGAAGAGAAAACTGACACTCAAATTGCACAATCTGCCCACAGTCATTATTATTATGTTTAAGATCCAAAAGAATAAAGTTGCAATAGTGCGGTGATCAACAATGAGTTATATTCTAGGAGAGGTAATGACTACTTGGCAGCCCCATCTCAGATATATCATATGGGCAGCCACATATTCCTACTTTTCAGAAAATGTGCACTTGCCTTGTAATTATTCCCTTGGTAACTGCTTGGCATTAGATTTCTCTCTGTCTGTCTGTCTCTCTCCCTGACTTCTGATAGCAGGTTCTCACTCCCTCAATATCTACGTTCCTGAATAAGTGAGGAAATAAGCTTATAGTCTGTTCTGGGTTAACACAAAAAACTTAACTGAGAGGGGCGGAGCCAAGATGGCAGCGTAGGAGCAGCAAGGTACCACAGCTCCCACATAGACACCTCAGATATCCATAAAACATGACTCTAAACAAATTGTAGGGCTCTAAAACTCACACAAATATGCCTCTCGCTGAAGGCAGCTTGGCAGGAAGAGATCACCACAGCTCTGGGAGCCAAAAGCAGCCCAGTCTGAAACCGCGGCATGGCCCCAAGGGGCAGCCAGGACGAGCCACGGCTGGAGCTTCAGGAGAGTGGATCAGTGGCAGCAGTGGCAGTTTCCAGAATTATCATGCCATAAAAAAAGGACTAAGTGACAGGTCAGTGGATCTCAGCTAAAATTGGGGAAGAAAAGCAGTCTGGCCAAACTACCTCCAGGGCAAGGAAGCGGCAGAAACGGAGGCCCTGCAGCCACCTCCACGTAGCTGCTTCAGAGCTCCCAGCCTGCAGACTAGAGAGGGGCCAAGTGATCGTTTAGAGGCCAAGTGTTCTTGGATTCAGTGGCCTGGATCAGGATCCTGGTCTTGGGTGGTGGTGCTGGGGTGCGTTTTCAGTGAGCCAAAGCTGGTGGGGGCTGCAGCAGTCTCCTAAAAGCGCTGGCCGCTGGGAAAACCCCAGCAATTTGGGACAGAGCTTTCCCCTCTGGAAGCAGAGTTC
>CM053582.1:533568928-533608871 GCA_028627135.1 Pseudochirops cupreus
GAAAGAAAGAAAGAAAGAAAGAAAGAAAGAAAGAAAGAAAGAAAGAAAGAAAGAAAGAAAGAAAGAAAGAAGGAAGGAAGGAAGGAAGGAAGGAAGAGAGGGGGAGGGAGGAAGGGAGAGAGAGAAGGAGGGAGGAAGGAAGGAAAGAAGAGATGGAAGGAAGGAAGAGAAGGAGGGAGGGAAAGGAAGAAAGAGGAGGGAGGAAAGGAGGGTGGAAGGAAGGAAAGAAGGAAGAAAAGAGGGAGAGAGGGAAGGAGGAAGGAAAAAAGAAAGGGAAGGTATATTTGAGCATGTAATAATATGACTGCCAGTTCCTTTTTTGTACTTAACAAAATGCATTTGATATAAGCACATTAAGTATACGCTATAAAATATTTACCGAAAAGGAAATAGCTAACCAGCACATTCTAGGAAGTGCTAGCTGTCTTGCTATAGATCTTCTTGGGCAGTAAGAAGAAAAAGGAAGGAGTTGAACTGAAGGTCTTCAAGATCAATGAACCCTGGTCCCAGGATGCTTCAGACTCAGGGAAGTCTATACCAAGTCAAAGTTGCTTTCAAACAAGCCCCTGGCTCCTTTGTGAGCCATCTCTTGCCCTAGCCTCTTTGTCATTTCATACTATATCTACACAACATGAAATCTCCAGATGAAAACTGGAATTGTTAGTCCAAAGTACTTCTGTTCACCAACACAAAGAATTTTGATATTATTCAGACAAAACAAATGGATTTGGGTCTGAATGCTTTAATTTTTACCTCGCTGGAGAGAATGATAGAAATCCAAGATACAGACCAATATAGCTGGCCCCAAGATGATGCAAGGAGGTGAGCTGCTAGGGTGACAGATCATGGTAACTAATGGGGACATGACTTTTAGCATCAAAGGACTGCTTTGGTTAAGCCTTTAAACCTCTCAGTCAATGGATTCAGGTCTTTACTAACCAAATCTTTTTTGCAAAAATTCTTTGTAAGTTTCTAATTTTATAGTGTCCCCTATTTTTGCTTCCCCGTCTCTCCACTGTGAGCAGAGGCAAATGATAAGATGACAAAAAGGAAAGAAAGGTGGAAGTAGAAAAGGGAGACGGAATGAACAAAAGACTAGAGGGTCAGATCTTGGGTAACTTGGGATTCTGAAGGCTAATTAGGGATCATTGTGCAATTAGGGAGCATTATCACATGTGACCTGCTGACCTAATGTCCAAGGACATGACAGACCAACTGAAAAGAGAAGGGTTGGCCAACTGGCACAAGGTGAAGACAAAGAAGAACAGAGCCCGATTTGTATTTGTCTTTGCATTCCCAGCGCCCATCACTGCGCCTGGCACAGAGATACTAGACAATCATTTAATAAATGTTTTTGGCATTTAATTGGAAAAGTCTCACCATAGAATGCTCCGCAGAATTGTGTAAAATCCTTCATTTAAAATACTACCACCATCACCACCACCACCAACAAAAACTTCCTTGGGAATGGGAGGAAGGGGGCCAGCTGATTAGACAAGTTAAAGAGGATCAATGCCAAGGGATCTCCAAGTCAGGCATGAAAGAGAGAAAAGGTAGAAGACTCTAGGGAACATGCCTGATAGAAGCAGTTATTACAAGAAAGATCTCAGGATTCTCCAGACCAGGACTCCTGTCCAAAAGGATAACCAGGTTACAGAGACTAGAAATAAAAGTCCCAAAGGGACAGAGGTTGATTCTGGCAAATTATATGCATTCTCTTCAACCAATCAACGAAGCATTTATGAAGTACTATTATCAGTTAAGCCTCTATCCCAGAATCCACTCAATAAAGTCAGTGGAACACCCAAATCCATTCACTAAATATGGCTCTCTGTCTCTCTGTGCATCTCTCTCTCTGTCTATATCTGTTTCTCTCTCTTTCTCTTTGTCTCCATTTCTCTCTATCTCTGTCTGTCTGTCTGCCTCTCTCTTCCCCCATATGACAGAAGCTCTGAGATACACGTAGAGCATCACTTAATCCTGGGAACTTCAGATTCAAATGAATAAGAGGAACTATGTCTGATACTTCAAGATAATGGGTCTTATCTAGCAAGGGATCCAAGTCGACTCAACATGCTTGGAGTTTTTGATGGTATTACTGGCTCTACTATAGCCCATCCTGCCTGAATAAAGCTTGGCTGAACTTGGATCACCTAACTTTGAATCTTGACTAACCCTATTTTGCCACTATGATTTTTATTGGCCTTATTAGCAATTTAACCAGAGTGGCACCTAGAGTAGGACAACTAGAGCTTTGTCCAATGCATTAAAATGATGTGGAAGGGCATGCTTCCTTCTGGGGAGATTCTTCCTGCCCTCACTCCTATGGGACTGGGGAGAAAGGTGGACCTCAGGAAAGGTAGGAGGTTCATGGACCTACAAAGGATAAAGGAAGAAAGGAGGATGGGCTGCCCATCTCCCATCCACTACTTTCCTACTAAGCTCAACTGCCAGGTTCACCCAACCAGACTGCCCTCTGCACTTGCTTTACAATATCCTCTCCCAATCATTTTTGCCTTAATATTTACTAATTTAGTAATTTTTATCAAAGGTTAGATCTAGCTATAGTAATAATGACGCTTACCTATTTAGCACTTACTCCATCTCTGACAATGTGGTTGATGTTCACCTAGATGACTGTGGAACATGCCTAATTCTCTACCATTATTCTATCCTACAAGGATCCCCCCGGAAGCACTTTATAAAATCCTACTTGCCCCCTCCAGGTTTGACTGCCTCCCTGAAACAAAGCAAGAAAAGAAAGATCTTGAATACTCAACAATTGCCTAATAATAATAATACCAAAAAAAAAAAACAACCCAGACTTTGCAAGATATTCCCCCTGCACCAAAGTAAATGTGTTAGCAATGGCTTCCATATTCTTGAGGAGAAGCCTTACCTCTGATTGGCTTTGCTGACTGAGAAAAGGCAAACTCCCCCCATGCAAAACAGGTGCCCTGGCCAATACTCCATTCAGGGACAGAGAGAGAAAGAGAGAAAGAGCGGAGAGAGAGAGAGAGAGAGAGAGAGAGAGAGCATGTGCATGTTCATTTGTGTGTGCGCGTGTGCGTGTGCGTGTGTGTGTGTGCGTGTGTGTGTGTGTGTGTGTGTGTGTGTGTGTGTGTGTGTGTGTGAATGAAGGAAACAAACAGGATATAGATTCTGGGGGTTTTGTCAATAACAGCTAGCCTCATTCCCACTTTACCATTTAACTATAAATCCATACTCCCTATAGATTCTACCACAGATCATAAATACCTGTTTATATCATGTCACCACATCCCAAATGGCTCTATGAAAATCATTAACGTCCGCAAAGAAAGTTTGCAGTTTGCAAGGCCACGTTAATGAAAGCCACCTCCTTGCATTTCCTATGTGCGTTTTAAAGAGCAGAAACAAATCTCTAAACGTATCTATTTTAACACATGCCCATAAATATCTACCACCTTTCCCAAAGACATGCCACATGTGCTAATTTATCCTGAGCTGCTAACTTTTTGTTTCATACCATATTGATGGGCTTGGCAGTTTTTCGAAGATTTTACAACTGCAGCGGTGTTGATCTTATTTAAAGAGAATATTAAATCAAATCCCTTGTCATCGACATAAAACCTCCTATAGCATCAACAAAAGGCGGCAGTTTTTATTGATTCCCCGATACAAAAGACATAGGAAAACTGACTGATGCTATTCTGCTCAACCCACTTCTCAAAAGAAAAAAAAATCACAATTAAAGCTTTGTAAAGACTATTAGTCATTGTAAAGGTCATTATTGACTTTGAACGGTGTCCTAAAGGAAAACAGTGTGCTTCATTTCAGCAGCCTAGGTCAGGAGAGGAAAATACTGACTGAGTCTGGTTTGAAAAAGTGGGGAGAGGAGGGTCAGGGAAGTCATTTGAAGAAACCCCAACTGACAAGTAGAATAAAAATCATCAGTGAGCACAGGACCAGCCTTGGAACTGGGGAGACCTGAGTTCAAGTTCTTCCTCAGACCAGATGGGATGCGTAACCCATGGCAAGTCACTCTAATTTCAGCTCCCACTTTGGTGTTGTCTTCCTTCCCCCTTTAGAATGTAAGCTCCTTGAGGGCAGGAACTGTCTTTCTGCTTGCATTTGTATCCTCAGCACTCGGCAAAGTCCTGTTTAACATATGCTTGTTGAGTGGCTGGCTTCAATTCTCACTGGTTTGACTACTTTCTAAGACTATATATTACAGAAAGACTGCTGATTTGCACTAAGGAAAGGAGTTTCCCCTACATTAGTGAAATCATAGGTCAAGACAAAAACAAGCAAACAAAAACATTAGTCATATTATACATACATACTAGGCTCCAGGATATTCCTGATAAAAGAATTTTCTTGGAAAATGGAGGATAGATAATGCATACACACAAGCACATGTATTGCATTTCACAAAAGAAAAAATGTCAACTCTTGAATGCCAAACCTTACCTGCTCAGAGGAGTGTTCCTCCTTCTACACTTTGTAGCCAAAATTCAACAGGGAAATGCCTGTGGCTTTCAAGGGATAGTCTTTATGGACAGGAGAGCTCAGCTTACAATCCAAGTGGGATCATTCTTGCCCACTTTCATTTTCTTAACTCCCATTGGATTCTAGATGTTCTGTATAAATCTTTGAGTGGTCTTCTGGCGATAAAGGAGATGTGTTGTTCTGTGTTGGGTTGTGTCAGACTCTTTCTGACCCTATTTGGGATTTTCTTGGTGGAGATTCTGGAGTGATTTGCCATTTCCTTCTCCAACTCATTTCACAGATGAGGTAATGAAGGTTAACAAGGTTAAGTAATTTGTCCTTGCTTAACACAGCTAAGAAGTGTATCTGAGGTCTGTTTTGAACTCAGGAAGATAAGTCTTCCTGACTCCAGGCCTGGAACTCTCCATAGTGCAACCTAGCTGCCCTTAACACAGTGGTTCTCAACCTTCCTAATGCTGTGACCCTTTAATACTCGTATGTGGGCATATCTCTATGTGGGTGGACCCGCCTGGAGATGGACAGAGGAGAGGTGTCTCGGTTCCTAAGACCATCGGAAATATGTGTTTTCTGATGGTCTTAGGCCACCCCTGTGACCCCTATGAAAGGGTTGTTCAACCCCCAAAGCGGTTGTGACCCATAGGTTGAGAACTACTGCCTTAAAAAATTGAATTGAGGGTATATTTCATTCTCCCGAAGCCAGGTACCCAAATTGCTTTTGTTTGGTCATGTTAGTCAAGTCTGACTGTTCATGATGCCATTTGGGATTTTCTTGGCAAAGATACTAGAGTGGTTTGCCATTTCCTTCTTCTGTTCATTTTACAGATGAGGAAACTGAGGTAGATGGGGTATAGTGACTTGACCAGAGTCACACAGCTAGTAAGTGTCCAAGGTCAGATTTAAACTCAGGAAGATGAGTCTTCTTGACTCCAGGTCTGGCACTGTATCCACTGTACCACCTAGCTGTCCTAAAGAAGAGCTGACCTCTAGCCAAAGGAGTAGATACTTCTAGAGATCTACTAGGGAAACAGTGGATCATTTTAATGGCACCTACATTTAAGCATACTTCATGTATCTTAAATGCATTTTCAGAAGATTCTCCTTCACATAGCAACACAGAATAATGTCTCAGTAGAACAAGTTCATAGATTAAGGGCTGGAAGGGCCAACTAATTCAACATCCACATTTTACAGTTGAGGAAACAGAAGTTCAGGGTAGATAACTGACATGCCCAAAGTCATGTGGTAAATGGAAAAGCTGAACTTAGATCCTCTAACTTTGAATCCCCTGTTCTTTGCACTAATGTAGAGTAAGCTATATCTCCTCCTTTCTCTCTCATAAAATTCCTCACATTTATTAAGTCAGGAAGTTTTCATTGAATACCTATTGCTACAAACTATGTGCCCAGAACTGTGTATAGTGCTCTTGAGGAAGATGAAGAAGCAAAGTGCAATGGACAAAATTCCAGACCTAAGAATATGGAAGACCTGGGCTTTCATCCTGCTCTGCCATTTACCAGCCATGTGACTACAGATAACCTAATCACAGATCTAGAGTCAGATGGCACTTCCTAAAGCCATCTTGTCCAACCTCACCATTTTACAGATGAGGAAAGCAAGACCCCAAGAGTAAAGCAACACCAGTAATGGGCAAGAAAGTCGGAATTTGAACCCAGATCCCCAAACTCCAGAGTCAATGCTTTTTCCACCATACCATACTTTTCCTTAACCTTTCTGAGTTACAGTTTTATCAAAAAAATGGGCACATTAATTCCTATATTTCTGTTTCCCAGGTTTCAAATAATTTTTGGATTTTGCAAACTTTAAAGCGCTAGATAAATGTCCATTATTATATTGTGACTAGCATCTTAGTATCACAGCATTGTAGAAAGAGACCTTACAAAACACTTAGTCCAACCTTTCATTTTACAGATGGGGAAACTGAGGCTCAGAAACATGAAGTAATTTTCCTAATACTACCTGGGCAGGGAGGGTCAAAGTCAGAATTCAAACTCAGGTCCAGAGACTTCGAGGTCAGCATGGTTTCCATTGTACCATGCTGCCTCTTCATTTTACAGATAAGAAAACTGAGAATTAAAGAAGTTCTTTAGGTGGCTTGCTCAAGACCAGAAGGCAAATTAGTAGAGGGCTCAGAATTAGAACTTTTTGATTCCTAAGTTCATAATTCTTTCCACTACCATATAAAACTTTTATTTTGGGTCCTATGTCAGGGTACTGGGTATCCTATTAAAGTATACAAAAGCAACATATAGTGCTTTGTAATGGCCAAAGTGCCTTGCTTCTCACTGGTTATTAATGGATCTCAGCAGCTGATGGATACCAACTACTTGATGTCCAGTTGATACCGACAGATACTTGAGACCATCTAAGAAAGATAGTTCCCAGATGAAAGTGCCAATAACTGTTCCAGAGAGCAGGTAAACCTCACTTGTATATTCTGACTCATGTCAGGAGATGGATAGGAAAGGAGGAGGTATTTATTTTGCTTATTTTTTTCTTGTTCTTGGTGATGCTACTTAAAACAATAAACAAAACAAAGGTGATTTTTTTTCTCAGACTAAAAATAAATGCCCTTCACCAACAGAATAATCTGGAAAGCCCATGTCATGGGGTACTTTGGCAATCAGAATGCAAATTAATGACCAAAAAATGCTCTTATTATGAGGTACTAAAGGATGCATATGTTCAAAAGCTGTACTCAACTCATTACTTGGAAATCGTTCCATTACTTAACATAGATAGCTATTTAATTTCAACTGGTAGGCTGCAAAAAAAATTACATTTTCTCTGTTTACACAATTCCTATTTAGAATCAACATAAATACAGGTATATTACAGTTCTCATCCAAGGCTGATCAAAGTACATTATGTTACTTCAAAAGCCTCCAGATGATTCTACCTCATTCCCACATTATATCAATTTAATCCCCTGCCATTTGTAAGGCTACTGTTCATCTAACTGAACGAAATGCACAAGAGCAGGCATTTAATGCTTCTACAAACCTTTTTTGGAGGGGAGGGACGCACCTCTTTAAAAGAAGAGTCTGTGGGGAGCACACCTCTTCGTTCCCAGATCATTCAAAATGTACACAATTCTAAAGACAGAAATGGCATTTTGAGACACTAGGACATACTCATGGGGATCTCCGAATCTGTCCTTTTGCTTCTCAGGAAGCCTGGTGATGTAGCCCATTCATTCTGCATTCTGTTGTGTTAATCCTAGGGCTATCCAGTGGCAGAACTCACCCTGATCTGCTGTGCTCTGGGACTTTTTCTCAAAGGGCCCTACCTTTCTTGATAGTCCCACAGGGGAAATACAACTTCCTGTGTGTAGCAGGGCTTACTATACTTACTATACTTCCCATTCCAAAGGACCTATCATCAAAAATGTTGTATACTTCCAGAGAGAGAACTGATGAACTCTGAGTACAGACTGAAGTATGTTTTTCATGTTCTTTATTTCTGGTGTGCAACATGACTTATATGGAGAAACACAAACACAAACACACACGCGCGCGTGCACACACACACACACACACACACACACTCTCTTCTGCTACATACCACCACACACACATTAGGGAATCAAACCAGGCAGGGAGAGGAGACACCTGTGTCCAAGGTGAACAGTATATTGTTTATATGTTGCCTAGAAGTTTATTTGGGGTTTCTCTACCCGTGGAAGGGACATTCAAAGTAGGATTCTCCTCTTGTTGGCTGGGTCACATAAGCCCTAGAACTGAGGCAGATTAAAGGTTCTTGTGTACCAGACGAGAATATAAAGTGTGAAGAAAGGACCTCCTACTGGAACCCCTGTTCCAAACCAAAGAGGTTATGGCCTCAGCTTGATCTTAGTGGTCAAAGGAGTGATAGATGACATACAAGTCCAGAAACAAACTTTTCTCAACTCTCTTCCCAAATGAGAATATCAGCCCTAGGTGAGCCCTGAGTGACAGGCCACATGGCTGACAGGCTAGTCCTCATTCTGTGCCTGCTGAGCAAAGATTTATAAAGCATAAAGGGTACTCATATGCAAAATGACATAAACATTTAAATTGTTTTTTAAAAACAATTTCAAAAGATGAAACACAGTAAAATGTATCTCAATAACATAGTCTTATTACTACTACTTTTACTGTTACTACGAATGTCTAATATAGCATCTTAAATATATATTACATATATGATATACTGTAATATCTATAATATACGTAAAATATGTAGCATGTTAAATACAGCATCTTTAGGTTTGCAAAGTGTTTAACAGACAGCACCGCCTCCCTCTCTGTCTTTGTTCCAGTATCAGAGGACAAGATGGCCTTCAATCACTGCCTGCTCTAAACCTTTCCTTCTCATGCCCATAATCCTGTTCCTTCTGTTCTTCCTCAGGACACAGTTCTACTCATCATTCCCTTATCTCAGTTTCTTCATCTGTAAAATGTGGAGATACGGATAGCCTCTCAAGTCCCTTTCAGATATAAATCTATGATTCCTTGCTCTCCAATTTCTACTTCTCTATTGGCTAGAAACAGAGGATGACACGTTCCTGTATCTAGAGCTTTGATTATCTTGTCCAGACTCCTCATTTTTACAAATATATAGGATTTCACCAAGGTCAGATAGACAGCAAGCATTGGCGGTCCCGATGATAGTAATCCAGGTCCTCTGATTCCAGAGCTCTTTCCATAACCAAACTGACTTGTCTCTGGGACTCACAAATACATTCCTTCTAAACAACCAACTTTTAAAATATTCCCATAGAAAGTCTTAAATGAACTGATGCAAAGTGAAGTGAGCAGAACCAAGAGAACATTATATACAGTAATAGCAATACTGTATGATGATCTACTGTGAAAGACATAGCTGTTTTCAGCAATGCAATGATCCAAGACAATTCCAAAAGATTCATGATGAAAAATGCTGTCCACCTCCAGAGAAAGAACTAATATAATAGAATGCAGATTAAAGCAAACTTTTTCACTTTATTTTTTCATGTTTTTTTTTCTTGGTCTGTGTTTTTTTCCACTACATGACTAATATGGAAATATGTTTTCCACGATTGAGCATGTATAACCTATATACAATTGCTTACTATCTCAGGGAAAGGCGAGAAGGAAAGAATTTAGAACTCACAGTTTTCAAAAAATGAATGTTAAATACAGTTTTTTACATGTAATTAATAATAAAAAACATTATTTATAATTTAAGAAAAACTTTTCCATGGAATCAATGAAAAAAATGTGAAAGAAGGTGGCTTAGTAGTACCGAATTTCAAATTATATTATAAAGTGGTGATTATGAAAACAATCTGGTACTGGCTAAGAAATACAGTGGTGGATCAATGGAACAAATTAAGCATAAAATAAATGTAGCAATTACCATAGTAATCTAGTGTTTGATAAACCCAAAGATCCAAGCTTCTGGGGTAAGAACTCAACATTTGACAAAAATCGCTGGGAAAACTAGAAAGCAGTTTGGTAGAAACTAGACATAGATGAACATCTCACACTATATATCAAGATAAGATAAAAATGGAAAAATGATTTAGACATAAAGGGTGATGTCATAAGTAAATTAGGGGAGTATGGAAAATTTTACTTCTCAAATCTATGAATAAGGGAAGAATTTATGAGCCAACAAGAGATAGAGAGGATCACAAGGCGTAATATCAATAATTTTGATTATATGAAATTAAAAAAGGTTTGCACAAACAACATTAAAGCAATCAAAATTAGAAGGAAAGCAGGAAGTTGGGGGAAAAAACCTTCAGAAACTTTCTCTGATAAAGGCTTTATTTAGCAACTATATAGGGAAATGTGCCAAAGTTATAAAAATAAGAGCCATTCCCCAACTGATAAATGATCCAAGGGTATGAACAGGTAGTTTTCAGAAGAAGAAATCAAAACTATCAATAGTCACATGAAAATATGCTTTAAATAACTATTAAACAACAAATTAAAACGACTCTGAGGTACCACCCTATATCTATCAAACTAAAATGACGGAAAAGAAAAATGACAAATGCTGAAGAAGGTATAGAAAAATTGGGATACTAACGCACTATAGGTGGAGTTGTGAACTAATCCAACCATTCTGGAGAACAATTCGGAACTATGCCCAAATGGCTATAAAACTGTGCATACCCTTTGATCCATCAATACCACTACTAGGTCTGCAACCCAGAGAGATTAAAGGAAAAGGAAAATATTTGTAGCAGCTTTTTAGCAGCGACAAAAAATGGGAAATTGAGGGGATGCCCATTAATTAAGGAATGGCTGAACAAGTTGTAGTATATGATCATGATGGAATATTACTGTGTTATAAAAAATTCTGAGGGAAGTGATTTCAGAAAAACATACAAATATTCATATGAAGTGAGCAAAACCTGGAGATTGTTGTACACGGTGACTATACTACTATAATGATGTTCAACTATAAAAAAAAACTTAGCTACTCTGTTCAATGCAAATGATCCAAGACAGTTCCAAAGAACATGATGAAGAATGCTATCCACCTCTGGAGATAACTGATGAACAGTGAGTATAGATGGAAGTAAATTTTTTTCACTTTCTTTACTTGGGGGGGGGGGTTTCTGCACATGTTTTCTTTTGCAACATGGCTTATATTTACTGCATGTAAAATTGTCATCATCTTACCTGCCTTCTCAAGGGGTGGAAAAAAAGGAGAGGAAGAATGTGTAACTCAAATTTTTAAAAAATGAATGTTAATGTTTAATGCAATTAAGAAATATTTCATTAAATAAATAACCATACATTAAAAAAAAAACCCTTTCCATGACTTGGCATTATCCCCCATAATCCTTTATCTTTCCTGCCCCCTCACTGTTAAAACTCATACAAAGAGTAGGCTACATTTATTGCTGATACTTCTTCTCCACCCACTCTCCAATTCCCTAGAATCTGCTATACCACTCTTTTGGAACCATTCTTTCAAAGGACACAAATGACCTCTTATTGACTCAGTCTCACAGCTTTTCTCACAATCCTCCTCCTCCTCCTTGAGTTTTCTGAAATGTTCCACACAATTACCAACCACTTCCACCTGTGTAATCTCTCCTTCCTTGGGTTGTATGACACTGCTCTTTTCTGGTTGACTCTTCCTACATAACTACATACCTCTCTCCTAGACTCGTATAATAGTCTCCTCACAGTTTTCTTTGTCTCCAGGTTCCTCCCTTCTTCAACATCCTTCATGTAACTCCCCAAATAATCTTCTTAATGCATGGGTCTATTACTCCTTTGCTCAAAAAAACTCCAGTGACTTCATAATACATACAAGATACAATCCAAACTCCTTTCTTAGTCTGACATTGGATGGTTCTTCATATTCTAGCTCTAATCTTCCTATGTACCTGATTTCACACTAGCTCCCTTCATGCCCTCTACATTCTGGCCAAACTGAATTATTAGCTATTCCCCTAACATGACTTGCCTTTGCTATTTCCATACATTTGAGGAAGCCATATCCATTCTTGGAATGTATTCCTTTTGCCTCTCTATCCTTGAGAATCCATTTCCTTTTTTCAAGACCTAGCTGAGGAGCTATCTGCTCCTTATTCCCTCTAGTCAGTGTTCTTTCTATCCTCAATTATTCTTGGTCACCTTTGTCTAATCCTCTCATTCACACACTCCGCCCCCATTACTTTCTACCTCTTTTGATTCTTATCTGTAAATAGGTCAGATCTCCTCGAATAGACTCTAAGCTCCCTGAGAGCAGGTACTCTTGTTTTTTGAGTTTGTTTTTTTAATCTTTTTTTTAAATTTTTTTTAATGTCTCTGGGACCTAACACAACAGCTTCTGGGGAATAAGCTGGATATACTTTTAGACTTTTCCTTCATCTTCCTGGCCAGCACTATATTAACTACTTAGCAACTGCTGCTCTCAGGCAGGTAAAACCAAGAACCTTAGAAACTGCAATGCCCCTCAGAAAACCAGTCCTGTTTCCAACCCAGTCCCATAGCCATAGATAAAGAGACAGACAGGCAGACAGATAGACAGAGAGAGAGAGAGAGAGAGAGATACTATAATCAGGGAAGTAACCTCTGTAACAATTTGCCCTAACAACCCCTTCTTCTGGTGCTGAAAGCCTCATCCTCCTCCTCAGCATCCAAAGCTACCTAAGAAAAGAAAGTTCTCAACACCAGAGTCCTGGGTATTGTCAAATTGTTCAACATCAAAAACAAATAGAATTTTATCAGTGGAAATGACATTAGAGAAGATGCATTATCAGCTGTTTTGCTGCTGCATCCTAAGGCTCCTAGGACCTTCCCATTATGGAGCCTTTGCTTCCCTTCCTTTCTATGACTAGAATGCCACCCCTTCCTTTATTCAACTATTGATTTTTTACTTAGTTAATAAATCTTTATTCATTCCTCCCTATATGCCAGATACTGTGCTAAGCCCATGGAGGAAGATAGTCCCTGCCCTCAAGGAACTTACAATCAAATGAGGGACACAACAAACATGTACAAACAAGTCAGAGGCAAGATAAGCAGGGAATAATTCATAAAGGGGAGGCACTAGAATTAAGAGTGGTTGGGAAAGATATCTCATCATTTAGAGGCCAACTCAAAAGCCAACACTGCCATGAAGTTTCCCAAATTCCTTCAATCAATTACTACCTTCCCCCTCACATTTCACTTTGTTTTCCAACTCTCTGAGAATTGATGAAATATGCCTACTCTCCCATATATACATGTACACTTACATACACACATAGACATACATATATACAGATAGATATATAGTTGAAGGCCTTATTTCCCAATAAATTCAGAGATCTACAATGCAAGAATCTAACACAGGGACGATAGAGTTGATGGCTAAATGCCATGACCCCTAGAATACTTAAAAATCTGAGTTTAAATCCTACCTTGGCTATTTGCTAGCTGTCTGACCCTGGGGTAAATTACTTAACTTTTTCAGCCTCAATTTCCTTATCTGCAAAGTGAAGAGAATGATGGCATTTACCCACATGTTGTTGTGGGGCTCAAATGAGATAATATATGTAAACTGCTTTGCAAATCTTAAACTACCAGCTGTTATCATCATCACTATTACAACTTCTAGAAGTCAGAGTAATTTTGGTGGTTGAGTTAGTAACGTTTCATTTTTATAGGGGTGTGGTGTGTCTGGTCCTATTATTTCAAAGGTACAAGAACATCCGATGCAGAAACTCTCCTCATCAATGAGGAGAAACAACTTTTTCTAACCTGAGGTCTTAGATTCACTTAATCTCTCTTTACCTCAGTTTCTTCATTTATTAAAAATGAAAAGGAAGGAAGGAAGAAACCAAGAACTTTTAAGTGCCTACTATAAGCCAGGCACTCTAGCAAGCACTTTACCAATATTTCATTTCATCCTCAGAGCAACCCTGGGAAATAGGTGCTGTTATTGTCTCCATTTTACAGCTGAGGAAACTGAGGCAAACACAGGTTAAATGAGTTGCCAAGAGTCACACAGCTAGGGCCTGAGAATGGACTTCTTGACCCCAAGTTCAGCCTAAGAATAGATAGAGGCTAAGTGACTTCCCTAAGGTCAAACAGCCTGTGTCAGATAGGTCTTAATCTCTAGGCTTCCTGACTCCAAGGCTATTCACCATCTCCACCCAAATCACAAACCATGTTTATGTCTTTAAAAGATCATCAGTCTTACTGAGACCACTATTATACATACATTTTTCCATAAAAATCTGCTCCATAACCATTGTTCAATAAGCAGTTATTAAAAGGGGGCAGCAGGGAGGTTTTCCCGAGGCATGCTTCTGACACTGCCTTTTTGCCACCTCCTTTCCCCTCCCCTGTACCTTTCCTCCCATACCTCACTGTAGCATTTTCATCTCCTAGAACAATCAAAGCCTAGAATATTGAAGGGTATTTACTGCCATGCTAGTTGAAATGCTCATGAAGTATTGATTGATGGTAATGGAAACAGTAGGAAACTCCTGCCTTCCGGGAAATCCTGTATGGAATGGACAACATGCGTGCTAACGTCCTTGAGTCCTTTGAGTTACTAAAATACAGGAAGCCACTTATGCCACAAGTTTAGTCCCCAAGACCCTACAACAGATGTATCCCAACCTAGCACTGACCAAAGCTGCCCATTCCTATTCCCAGCTGTGGGATGGTAAATATTTAACAACTGACTCTCCTTCCCCCTCCCAAAAAATAGAAAAATGCCCATGATATACTTTTAAGTTTAATCTGCATTATTAGCCTTTTAAAAATACTTTTAAAGTCGAGACAATCAAGAAAACAATACAGCAAACTCTGATCTGTAGCATTTGTCAATTTCTGAAGTATAAGTGCCCATACCAAAAATTTAACAATCAACTCATATACCAGTTAAAGATGACTTCAGCATACCCCTACCTGTGTACCTTGAAAATTCCATGCACCAAAACTCAACTTCTTCAAAAATGGTTTGTAAACTTTACACCAGACCAAAGAGTCCAATTCACTGCACACTGACTGGGATTTGTTTAGGACATCTGAAAACATCTTTCTTTACCTTCTGCTTCCTTTAGGTGGTTCCTGTTCTCGTTTCACTATTTAGTATCACAACCTCTTTGGTGTTTTAATCTCAAAGCATTCTCAGGAACTTGTCACTGAAGGGCAAAGAACAAGAACCTTCTGTTCCACTGATTAAGATTGTTCCTGGCACATAGTTGGTGATTAATAAATATTTTTTGATTGACTGTTTCCCTGATGATGACTAAGGATACTTCAAAAAAAGAGAGAGAGAGAGAGAGAGAGAGAGAGAAACAGGGTTGCATTCCCAAAAGCCACTTCTGAAGTCCCTGAGTTTCTCTGCTTCATAAAACCACAGTCATAATTTTATACCTAGAAGGGCCATTCTTCCTCCATTTTTCAAAAGAAGAAACTGAGGCCCAGAAAGATTAAGTGATTTTCCTAGGGTCAACACAACATATTGGTGACTAAACTGGAACCCAAGTTTCTTAGCTCCCAATCCAGAGCTCTTTCTTCTTCATTTCATTCATGGCCAAGGAAAATTCCCCTAGAGCAGCATTCCCCAAAGTAAGGGCCAAGGTGCTTTGAAGAGACATAACCTGATCCTGCCCCAAGGAGAGTGTGTGATCAAATGGAGGATGGGAAGATTTTTTGCATCTCATCCACATGATAACCAATCATGGGGGACTTATCTGGAGATCATTATACCTGGACACAATCATAGCTACCTTTACCTTCCAGTAGTCTCCCCATTAGTCTTCCCACTGCTATATAAAGTCCAAGCCTCCCCCTCTGAGTTGTGCATTCTCTTCAAGGCAGTCATAATCTATCTGATCACTATCAGGGTATCCATAGCAATAGCTGAGCAAGTACCACTGGGAAAATCCCACTTCTCTCCTTAAACTATCTCCTCCTTCTGCTATAGGTAGATCACCTCATAGCTATAGTCATTCCTCCAATGGCAGACTCTAAAATTAAATTTATTTAGCAAGATGGTACCACAGGCATGTGGATCATAAAACTGACATGCCATCTCCTCTGAATTTCTATCAAATAAATTAATCATCCAGTGTTCATGAGGGGTGAAACCTGCAAAATTGGTGTCTGGGTATTGACCCACCATGATGAGGTCATAATGAGGGTATCATGTTTTCTTGATGGGCACAAAGTGGGGGAAGTGGTAAAGTGGCTGGGGGATGAGATGCTGGGGACATGGCCAATGGGAGGTTGAGTATACCTGGATCTAAGTTAGCAACTGGTGAATTAGAGCCCACCTCCCTGCTTTTCATTTTGGGTGGAACAGAGCAAGCTGCAGAGAATGAGCAGGCCTAGATGGTTTCTATTAGATTATACAATTCAGCATCTGTTACACTAGCTTTGCCCCCAAATCCAGTCTTCTCCTGTACTTCTTTAGTATTGTGAAGGGCCACCACCATACTTCACTAACTCATGTTCACAGCATTGACGCCATTTGGGACTCTTCATATTACCACACTAGTCCAAGTCTAGACCATTTCTTATTGAAATTATTAAAAATGTCTTCTAACTGGTACCCCACCTCCAGGTTCTCCCTCTCCAATCCCTCCTCTGCACAGTTACCAAAATGATTTTCTAAAGCACACATCTAGCTCTCTTATTCAATAAACTCCAATAACTCCCCATGTAGTCTAGGATCAAATATAATTTATTTTTGCCTCACTCATTTTTAATTTCTCTTTCTTTGTCTGTTCTATAATGTAACGATGTACATAATTATTAGCATATAATTAGCATATAACAATAATTAGCATAGTATGCTCAACTTGGAGTCAGGAAGACCCGAGTTCAAATACTGCTTCAGATATTTGTTAGAGGCGTGACCTTGAACAAGTCACTTCTCTCCTGTCTTTCACAGTTTCCTCATCTGTAAAATGCAGATGAAAATAGCACCTCCTTCCCAAGGTACTTATGAGGATCAAAAGAGATGGCACAATGAAGTGTTCTGCAAATGTTAAAGGTATAGAGACATGTTAGCTATTAGTAGTATGGCAGCATACTGTGTAATTTATGGATAAGTAAATATATACATATTGGGGATACATATACCAACGTTTTTAACTGAGAGAGTTGTATGACCAAAAACCAAGATAATTATTATACACATAATATTACACATATTACACATAACATTACATCTGTATAAGCATATAAATAATACATCTTACCCTAAGGCATCCACAAAAAATAATTTAATAACAATATTATTAAATCAGATATGGCATAGAACAATGAAAAAAGCACTGAATGTAAAGCCTAAAGATCTGTGTTCAAATCCTGGCTCTGACATTGACTAGTCACATCACTCTAGACACATCACTGAACCTGCCTGGACTACAGTTTCCTCATCTCCCTAGAGGCTTCCTTACACCTTTATATCCCTCCATTTCAAAGAGACAAGGCAAAAATTAAACCCATAATCCATTCAATATACATCTCAGGAGCAGGAATTGAAAACAAACATGGCAACTTTTCTTATTTGAGAAAATGCAAGGCAAAATAAGGACATGGAGGAGGAATCCTCAGCTGGGCCCAGGAGAAAATCGAACCCCTGAAAATGACAAAGTCAGGATGCCAGAAGAGATTCTTCAACGTCACAGCTCCTTACTGCAGAGATCTCTTCTCGTTTGCTGATGACATTGGCAAGCCTGGGGTTTTTTTGTCACTAGTCACTCTGTGCTTACTTTAATTATACAGCACACTGAGAAAAATGTTTGGTTTGTTTTTTTTTTCTGATCACATAAATCACATTACTTTGACACTGGGCTCAATAGGGGCTGCTAGAACAATGTGGCTGAAGCTATTGACTCGATCTCTCAAGTCCACAAGGTGTATCATTTAGCCAAGAGTGATAATTAGACACAGAATATACTGAAAACTGTCAATAGGCTTGTCAATAGGAGAACTCTGAGCATCTAACATCCACTGAATCAATGATGTTTTTCAGCTATAAAATCAAGAAAATGATAGCTTTCAAATGAATGGTGGAAAGGAAACAGGAGCCTCCTTGGGGAGGAATAAAACAGCTCAATTTTCCCTTACTGAGTGGCTCTCCAACTGCCTCACTCAATGGGAAAGGTCACAGAAGATTACAGGAAAGTATCTCTGAAACAAGATGTACAGCAGCATTGGGACATGACACGCTGCCCGGGTACACCACAAAGGCCGCCATATCTCTGACCTGACAGGAGCAATGGACAGGTCAGCAGATGCCTGACAAGATTGGAGGAAAAGAGGGAGAGGCAAGGATTGATCTGCGGGAGGAAGAGGTGGCCCCATTAAACAGTCATACTTGCACGTCCACACCCTCTCCAGAGGTGGATACCTGCTCTGGGACGGTCCAGAAAGATGTCTTCATAGAGACATTTTAGATAGGAATTGAGGAGTCTGGGGTTCTTATCTGGCTCCAATGTTAATTATGTATGTGACCTTAGATAAATCATTTCATTTCTCTGAGTATAAGCTATAAAATAAGGGAGTTAACAAAATGCTTGCTGATTGAGGACTGGCTAAGCAGACTACAACACTTTTAAAGCAATGGAGTATTGTGCATCCATAGATCCAATCCAACAAATATTTATTAAGTACCTACTGTGTGCCAGGTGTTGGGGATACAAGCATAAAAAAAGGAAACAGCTCTTGCCTTTAAACTGGGCAGATGCTGCTGAATTGGGTATTTAGTTGTAATATGACTAGGGCATAAATATTTAGTATTGATACATAGAATAGATCAATAATTGTGGTTGTTCAGTCGTTTCAGTCACGTATGACTATTCATGACCCCATTTGGGGTTTTCTTGGCAAAGATACTAGAACAGTTCACCATTTCCTTCTCCAGCTCATTTTACAGATGAGGAAACTAAGGCAAACAGGGTTAAGTGACTTACCCAGAGCCACACAGTGAGTAAGTGTCTGAGGTCACATTTGAATTCTGAGAGACGAGACTTCCTGACTCTAGGCTCAGCACTCTTACCACTGTCCCACCCAGCTACCCCTACACTCATAAGAATTCAGATTTATTTAGTACTTTAAAGTTTAGATGTATTAGCTGCCAAATAAGTAAACAAGAAATAAGACGGTTAGAACTACACTCAATAAGATCTGTGTTCAAATCCTGTCTCAAACATGTACTAGTTATGTGACTCTGGGCAAATACCTAACCAGCCTCAGTTCCCTCATCTGTAAAAATGGGGATAATATAAGCACAGAGGTACTATGAGAATCAAACGCATTAATATGTAATGTGCTTCTCAAGCCTTAATGCACTATAGAAATGTTAGCTAAAGGGATAAGGGGGAAATTTTCTTCCAACACAGGCAACTTGGGTAGAATGGAAAATGAGACAAGTTCTATGATTGGGCTGAAGTGTAGCCAGTCTGGCAATTTACTCTGTCCCACCCGTAAAGACATTTTAATGCTGGGTTTTCAAAGCTATTCCAGAATTACCAGTTAGCCTAGATTCAGGAAGACCCCAGCTAGAATGCTATGCTCAATTGTGGGCACAACATTTTCCTCCCAACACTGACAAGCCAGAGGATGTCCAGAGAAAGAGAATTAAGATGGTGAAAGCCTTGGAGTTCATGCTATTTGACGATAAGTTAAAGGAACTGGGGATATTTGGCTAAGACATGACTTAAGGGAGGTCTGAGTAGAATCTGTCATGCTGAAGAAGAATTGGATTCATTCCATTGGACCCCAGAGGCCAGAACCGGGAGCAGGAGGTGGAAGGTGCAAAGAAGCAAATTAATATTTAATGCATAGGGAAACTTCCAAAATTAGAACCAGCCAAAAGTGGAGTGGATTTCCATGAAGGTTTCTAAGAAAAGTCTAGATAATTACTCTTTTAGAATATAGTAAAGGAAATTCTTGCTCAGGTGTGAACTGGACTAGACTACCTAACTCATCCCTCTAGAGTCTGACATTCTGTGCTTCCATTAGTACTTGCCAAAGGTGAAGGAGAGAACAGGAAGCGGGGCAAGAATTCAAAGTCAGCTTCTCTGGTCCCCGGTCTGGTGGGATTCCACTATACCAATATGCTTTCAACTATTCCATGTGGTTTCTGATGCCATCACTATCTTTCCTCTAGACGTAATGCACTGTTTATTTTATAACTGTGGCCATTTTCTTTGCATAACCAAACAGCAAACAACAAAGATGGTGGCACTGAGGTGGGCTGAATAGCAAATTGTGTTTGTATGATCTTTTTATTCCCAAGCTTAATTGTTAGGTTTTCAAACACCTCCCCGATAATCTAAGACCATCGGCAGGAATTATGGCCTTCTTTATCTAAACAAGTCACTGGACTAAGGACAGAAACATCAACACAGATACAATCTACTAATCTGCTACTTAGTATTGAAAATTAGTAGAATTTTCTATGCTATAGGTGAATATATCCAAACAGATATTAGTTCAAGTATAGACTAATGTTTAAGCAAGCATATATATTAGTGAAGTTTATTGTGCTGTAAGTGAATATGTACAAATAGATATTATTTCATACATAAACTAATATGTAATCAAACATATTAGTGGAATGTGCTATATTATAGGTGAATATATACAGATACTAGTTTGTATATAAGCTAATAGGTAAGCAAACATATATTAGTGGAGTTTGCTATGTTATAGGTGACTATATACAAACAGATAATACTTTGTGTATAAAGTAATATGCAAAAATAATATTAGTGTAGTTTGCAATGCAAATTGCACAAATTGGAATTTACTATGCTATAGATAAGCGGTTCTCAACCTGTGGGTCGTGACCCCTTTGGGGGTCGAACAACCCTTTCACAGGGGTCTCCTAAGACCATCAGAAAACACATATCTCCAATGGTCTTAGGAACTGAGACACCGCTCCCCTATCTGTGTCCAGGTGGGTCTGCCCACATGCAGATACGCCCACATACAAGTATTAAAGGGTCGCGGCATTAGGAAGGTTGAGAACCACTGCTATAGATGAAAATATACAAACACAATATTACAAATTGACTAGGTCCAAGGTTTTGTTAGAAATTTCATTCTTGCTAGTACATTTTTTAGTTCCTTCTACATAATATGCATGTGCTCATATACATGCATATTTGCACTTCCTTCATTTCTGAAGAAGATCATGGCATCAAGGAAATGATGACATGACTTGGCAGTTGACTTTGATTTGAATGAGGGAGGGCTGTGCCAGGTCACCAGCCTCACTTTCTCCTCCAAAGCCATCTGGGTAAAGTGAGCAGATATTCATCAGGATGACTGAAGATGGCCCAGGATGCAATGGGAGATGACCCTTTTAGGCTAATGCCTTTTCAGGTACTGAGAGTGAGATAACACCTATTCAGTGAATAGGCCTCTAAGGAGTGAGTGAAGGGGAGTAGTTAGGTAGTACAGTGAGTAGAGCACCAGCCCTGGATTCAGAAGGACTTGAGTTCAAATTTGGCCTCAGACAATTAACACTTACTAGCTGTGTGACCTCGGGCAAGTCACTTAACTCCAATTGCCCTGCCTTCTCCCCTCCAAAAAGGCAAAAAAAAAAAAAAAGAAAGAAAGAAAAGAAGTGAGTAAGTGAGTGAAGGAAGGGTTCCTTTAATTAGAAAAATGAAAAAAAATCAAGCTGGGAGGGGGAAGATCCTCAGGGTTGCTGTTCCAAATAGAGACAGTTGCCATTGACATTCACTCCAATCCAGGAGGGCCCAAAATACAGCCATTAAGTGGAGTTTAGGCATAGACCTATTGTGGATGCTATGGCCCTCTTCAAAAACGAAGGACAAACACAACCTGTGAGTAGACTGAGCTGCCTGAATGGGGACTAAGCTAGTTGGGTAACCCAGCTTGTCTTCCTTTCCCTTTCCCTCTCCTTCTCTTCTCTAAGGAAGGTAAAATTTGATGGCCAGAAGCTACCCACTTAACTTGAAGTATACTGACTAGATTCCTTCCTTCTTTCTTTCTTTCCTTCTTTCCATCTTTTCTTCCTTCCTTCCTTCCTTCTTTCCTTCCATACACATACATATATATTGCATATCACTGCAATATCACTGTAAGTATACTGGTAAATACATGTGCAAGTAAAAAATTAGCTCTGTGTGGTTCAGGGTATGAATCAAAGATGAACCATAGGTTAGCAACAACAGGCTGTAAGTTCTGCTTGTGGGAGAGAGCCTGCTTTTTGCTCTGGTTCTTTGGAGTTTTCTGTACTTGTCTATGCCGTGGTTCCTCCCCCTCTGCCAACTGGTCTAGTTGTCAAACCCCCACCTACCATGACCACCCTACAGGGAGAGTCAACAGCAGACTGTAAGTCCTCAAGGTCAGAGATGACTTCATTGCTGTTTTTGGAGCTCCAGTGTCTAGAACCCAGGAAGCCCTTATGAAGCATTTGCCAAATGAATGAATAAACCTATATCCTCCCTGTGAGAGAGGAAGGAAGAAGAATGCAGAGACAAAACAGGAGACAGACAGTCTAGCAGAGGGTTGCGCACATAGTAGGTGCTTGGTAAATACAAATTCATTTTTGTAAATTAGGAGAACACAACTTTTTTGTGTATCCTGGGCCCCTGTGAACCCCATCTCAAAAATATTTTTAATACATTAAATAAAACACATATGATTAAAAGAAAATCATGTGGCAGCTAGGTGGTGCAGTGAATAGAGCACCAGCCCCAGAGTCAGGAGAACCTGAGTTCAAATGCAACTTCAGACACTTAACACTTACTAGGTATGTGACCTTGGACAAGTCACTTAACCCCAATTGCCCTGCCTTCTCCCCTCCAAAAAGCAAAAAAGAAAGAAAGAAGGAAAGAAGGAAAGAAGGAAAGAAAGAAAGAAAGAAAGAAAGAAAGAAAGAAAGAAAGAAAGAAAGAGAAAGAAAGAAAAACAAAGAAAGAAAGAAAAGAAAACCAAAGGTGATTAGAAATAAAGATGTAAATTTTTCCCACCTAAGTCCTGAAATCTATTCCCAGACTCTTCAGGGGTAAAGAACCCCCATCTAAATACTCAGCCTAAGGTTTATAACTAGTCAACTAACAGACCCAAGTCAGGCCAGCTCCTTCGCCTTCTAAGGTTACCTTGAGTTTACTCTGTAAGTACCTAGTTATATAGGTGTTGTCTCCTCCTTTAGAATGTAAGCTTCCCAAGGGCAGGACTTTTTGTTTGTTTGTACCTCCAGAGCTTAGCACAGTGAATGGTGTCTAGGATGTGCTTAATACTTCATAAGGTCATAGATTTAGAGCTAAAAGGACCATAAAGACATTCTAGTTGAACCTCTTCATTTTATAGATGAAAAAACTAAGGCTCATAAAGGTTCAATAATTTGGTCAAAATCACACAGCAGTAGGATTTGAACTCAGGTCTTCCTGACTCCAGGTTCAGCACTCTACCCATGACACCATGCTCATTGACGTGGGGGGAGATTCCATGTCATCCTAAGATCCTAAGTCATTTGGCCCAGTCTTTTCCCACAAAACACAGCTTTGTGGTAATAAAGTTAATAGCCACTCTGAATTCATGCTAACCAAGAAGTGCTTACCTTGGAGAAACAGTAAAGGACAGGCAAGGTGTCCAAAAGAACAGACTATCACATGGGTAAGTTTAGAGAAACTACTTCACTGAGAAACAACACTGGGCCATGGTTTTCAAAAATGGCACCATAAGCACAAACTTTGTTTTTTGCCCAACTTTCAGCTCTCTCCGGGAACAGCAGAGTAGAAACAGGGCACAAGGCAAGCTGCTTCCCAGGTGTGTGTTTCCAAATGCACGAAAAAGGATTCATGGTGTTGCTGAAGCATCTGCTCATTGAGTAGCACTTCTAAATACATAGTCTTCAACATCTGACCAAGAACTAAGGAATCCAAGGCAGGATTGGTGGAGACTTAGATTCCCACAACCCCCTCCCTGCCACAAGAAGTTCTCTTAATTGGAGACATTTATGAACTTGGACAGATAATTAGCATCGCTACCCTCTTGCTGAACTCAAGCTCTTCATCAAGGACAAATAGCTGATTTGGGAATGGAAACAGTCAAGGAAGGACGTGAATGAAACCACATTGCAAAATGAGGAGATTTTAGTCTCAGGTAACATCGTACCTCCCCCTGCCCCCCACCTTCCAATTTCACCCTCCCAGTTTGCCGGGAGCACTGAAATTATCCTGGAGTATTTCTGAGAGATATGGAAGATTTGACTGGTGTTTGTAGAAAGCATCGCAAACGTTTCTTAAAAGTTTCTCCCTCACATAGTTATGCTTTAAATTGTTAATAGCTATAATTACGGAAGATGGCATTGTCATGCTTGAAATTCTCCCTATTCCCTTTGGTATTTAGTGATGACAAATGGCTTTATTAAAAAATAATGATAATTACATTGTTTTTGTGTATTGATATATTTTAACTTTTTCTTTATTACAGGCTGTTGGGTTTTATGGATTGCTTACATTTGGTCTTTCTATTTTATTGGATTATATTTGCTTGGTGCTGTAAAAAAACAAGATAGCCATCTTGGTAACTCTGCCACCAATTGGTAAAGAACCTCTAGAAAGGTGCATTGTCCACTTTCTGGATAAAAAGTGTTATTTTTATTATAAAATATTTATACACACACAAACTCTGATTTCTTGATGTTTAGTGGGTCCTTATTAAATGGAAATAGGAACCTCTATGCTTCCAGTGAGACAGATGGAATACTTAGTCTTATGGAAGTGGGAGTTCTCATCTGGAGATCCCAGAAAAAGAACTCCAAAACATAGAGAAGACAAAACCAAGAAATAAGGATAAGGACATTGATCCTTACTTTTTATCCATAGGAAACAAGTTTGGTTTAGTAGACTTCTAAAGAATTCACCTTCCCTTCCAAGAAGCTTATTTCTCTCCATTTGTGAAATCACAGAATTTCTCAGTTCAAAATCCTTCAATTGCATTCTGTTGCTTACGAAATAAAGTTTAAATTCCTTACCCCTGGCATTCAAGGCTCTCTAAGATGTTATACTACACAGCCTTCCTAACCTTATCCTATATTATTCTCCTCCATGCATATTCTGCTCCAAACAAACTGACTACTGATTTATTTGCGGGCTTTCCTACCCCTTTGTCTTTGCTCACAATGTTCCGCAGGTCAGGAATCTTTCCTTTTCTCCTCCTCCTATCCCAGTACTCACACTGCTACTGATTGTCAAGCTACTAAATCCCCCATGAAAATTCTCCTAATCCCCAAAGTTAGCAATGATCTTCACACTGAACCCCACATATCACTCTGTACCTCTCTAAAGTTTGTATATGATATTTTTGTATTTCTGATTTGTGTGCATATATCATATCCCTTTACTTAGACAATAAACTCTATGGGGACTCAGACTGGTTATACCAACACAGTTTAATCTTGTTTCCTTTTTATATAGTTGTTAAACTGGTGAATCAAGAGACTAATAACATCTCACATTTCTACAATTCAGGGGTTCTTAACCTTTTGTCCATCATGGACCCCTTGGCAGTCTGATGAAGTCTATGGATCCCTTCTCAGAATAATATTTTTAAATATGTAAAACAAAATTCACAACATCAAAAAATAAACCAAAATTAAGAAATACAGTTTTCAAACAATGTCTTAAAAATTAAGGTCATGGAGTCCAGGTTAAGAACCCATGCAGAGTGCCTTAAAGTTTGAAAAGCACGCTAAATATATACAATAAGATATAGAGATATACACAGATATGCACACATGTATAGATGTTTAATTTTTTATATATAAAATCTCATTCAATCCTCCAAACAACTCTTTGACATAGATCCTATTAAAATCTCCATTTAATCTTTGAGGAAACTGAGGCTGAGAGGTTAAATAAGTTGTACAGCATTATATATACACATACATGCACACGTGTGTAGGTGCACACATGTGTATACATGTGCATACATGTGTTGTATCCTTACATATGTGTTTATTTTTATTTATTCATTTTATATTAATTCTGTACATATTTTATATTTTAACCATCCGAATGTAAAGTCTTTGGAAAGAGGCATCTTTTCATTCTTTGTACTTGTATTTTCAATACCTCAAACAGTGCCTGGCACACAGTGTGCAAATATTTGATGATTGGTTAACTGGGCATACAGTTGAGGAGAAACACTGATGACCTGGAGAGTTTCTAGGGAATGCCAACCAGGTTGTGAGAGGCCGCAAGACAGTGCAACATAAGAACCAATCGAAGGAAATAGGGATTATTTTCTTGGGGAAAAGAAGAGTTGGGGTAGGGATGTTTTGAAACTGTGTAGGAGAGGGATTTGACTTTGTTTTGTTTGGCCTCAGGCAACAGGTTTAAGAAGCTCAACATGTGGAAGCTGAAAGGGGAGGAATTCAGACAAAGAGTAGAGAACAGCATCCTAAGAAAGTGAGATGGGATACTTGAGGAGTGTTTGCCCTCAGTGAAGCTCTTCAGGCTGACTGGTTAACCCAGGGGTGGGGAACCTCTTGTCATGTATGAGGTTGAGAAAATTCTTGTTCACAGATGGACTGGATTAGGCTATTTTTTTCAATTTCCTTCCAAATTTGATATTCCATGACTGTCATTGAGATAAATTTCATTATCTTTCCCAGTAACTAGCACAGTGTAGTGTATATAAACAGTGCTTAATAGGGATAACTTTTATATTTTAGATAAAATCAGATAACATCTTTTTTAAATTTTAATTTATTTTTTTCTGAACTTAAGAAACAAAATAAGCATTTCTATAACAGTGGTTTTTTAAAAAAAGATGATTGCATATGAAACTCTAAATCTGTTATGTACAACTTGCTATTCTTTTAAAATAAATAATAAATTTCTCATATAACTTTGTTTTCCTTTTTTTCTTCCCCCTCTCTTGCCACCCTAGAGATGGCTACCATGAGACACAAATATATATGTGTGTGTTTGTGCGCATGTGTGTGTGATATGTGTGTATCATTCTATATACTTCTATATATCTTGAAAGAATAAAGGAAGAAATATCATAGCCCCTTCATATGCCTGATGTTCAGTTCAAGCTTTCTTATAGTCAGTCCAGTATTAAAGTCTCCCATTGTTTTCATCTTCTCATTTATCCAACAAGCACTGGAGATAGAGACAACAATGCAAATATTCCCTTCCCCAAAAGAGTTTAGTTACTCCTTATGGCAGCGGTTCTCAATCTGTGGGTCGTGACCTCTTTGGGGGTCAAAAGACCCTTTCACAGGGGTCACAGGGGTCGCCTAAGACCATCAGGAAACACATATTTCAGATAGTCTTAGGAACGGAGACACCGCTGCTCTATCTGTCTCCAAGTGGGTCCACCCACATGCAGATACGCCCACATACAACTATTAAAGGGTCGTGGCATTAGGAAGGGTGAAAACCACTGCCTTACAGGAAGGGGAGAATATGGAGGTCAGGGTTAGTGCCAGGATTAGTGAATCCAAAAATATATACAAAGTAATTTGGGTGGCACTAACAACTGAGAGGATCACACCAGCCCCTCTAGAGGAGATAGTACTTGAGTTGACCCTTGAAGGAAGCTAGGGATGCTAAGATATGCAAGTGAGGAAGAAGCTCATTCCAGCCTGCGCAAATGCAGAAAGGTAAGAATTGGAATGTTGTATATATAATAATAATAATAGACTGGTATAACCACAATACAGAGTTGCATGAAGGGAAGTGATGAACAAAAACTCTGGAAAGGTAGTATGGAGCCAGACTGCAAAAGACTCCAAAAGTCAAAGAGAAGAGGTTGTATTTGATCCTGGAGGTGGTAGGGATGCATGGCAGCTTCCTGAGCAGGGAAGTTACAGGGTCAAACATGTGCTTTAGGAAAATTCATATGACAGCCAAGGAGAGGGGTAGGGAGAGATCTCCCATGATGTTGTGCAATGCTACACAGAGTAATGAGACAGAAGGCACAGGTTCAAATCCCAACCATATTAGTTAGTATTAGCCCCTACAGGTCTGAGTTTCATAATGGCAAGATTTTTAAAAAAGGATTGCCTAGACCAGGGTTCTTAATCTCTGTTTCATCGACCCCTTTGGGAAGCTAGTAAAGCTCATTAATCCTCAAAATAATAGTTTTAAAATGCATAAAATGAAACATATAGGACTATAAGAATTGAAATACAGTAATCAAAAATATGCATGTATGCATATATGTATGCATAAATAAACATACATAAACATACACACATACATATATTATCATATACACATTTATAGTACACATATATATACATATATAGTTTATATTATCATATACACATATAAAATACATACGTATATGTATGAATGTGTCTTTTTTTAAGTTCATGGACCCTAGGTTAAGAACTCCGGGACTAGGCAATCTCTAATGTTCCTTCTGATTTTAAATCCTATAATTTCATCCTCCTTCTACATTTAATCAAATGAACTAAACAATTCCGGGGTGCTTGCTGCAGAGTAAGCACATTCCCCCATAAGCCACCCCTCTATCACCTGCTGACATTTCCCACAAGGTAACCCCCATTCTCAAATGCTGTATCTGCCTGAGAAGATTAATCCCTGGATTTTCCTTTTCTTCTCTTTGGTGGTGTCTCAGTGGCCCCAATGTGAGACACGCTGTGTGTCAATGCAAAGACCTGTATTAATCAACAATACCAAATAAAGCAACAGCAGTTTGGAAATCAAAGGACGAACCTTAGGGACGCCGATATTTGCATGTTCATAATAAATACTTAACCACACATCTGTGCAACATTCTATATTGTTAGAGGAAAGACAGTTTTATGTTGATTATTTTTTGGCCAGTTCAACACTCACTCAAGATTTTGATGGGCAAAAACACCACAACCTGATAATGTTGTAGACAGCTTGTTAGACATTTAAAACACACAAAAATAAATGTGAGACAATGTATTTTAAGCTTCTTATAATTATCGATCAAACAAACATCAAACTGATGTCTTTTCTTTGAGGGTCAGTAGTGTTGTTTTCTAGATTGGACAAACTCCCTCTACTGCAGTGGTTCTCAACTTTCCTAATGCCGTGACCCTTTAATACTCGTAGGTGTGCATATCTGCACGTGGGCGGGCTTGCCTGAAGAGGGATAGAGGAGCCGTGTCTTAGTTCCTAAGACCATCGGAAATATGTGTTTTCTGATGGTCTTAGGCAACCCTTGAGACCCCTGTGAAAGGGTTGTTTGACCCCCAAAAGGGTCACGCCCCACAGGTTGAGAACCACTACTCTACTGCTTTCTTAGACAATTTAATCATTAGCCCCTTGACTTTCTGCTTAGGTACACCTTTATATTTTACTACGCATTCATGTTTTGTTACATGTTATTATTCTTTCAACTTTATATCTGTGTTTATTTATGTACACTAAGGGCAATGACAATGTGTCCAAAAGGTTCTCTTTGTAAATAACAAAGTCTAATCAAGTCAATTCATCAGCAAACATTTATTAAACTTCCTTCTATTATGTCAGGCACAATACTAAGTAATTGGGATACAAAGACTACCCAAAAAGTCTCTGTTCTCAAGGAGTTCACAGTCTAAGAGGTGATACAACATGCTACAAACATGTAACTATGTACAAACTATGTACAAACAGATATATACAAAAGAAATTGAAGATAATCAACACGGAGAAGGTGCCGGCATTAGGGGTGCATTGGGAAAGGTTTCTTGTAAAAGGAAAGATTTTAGCTGGTACTCAAAAATAGACAGGAAGCTAGAAGGTAGAGATGAGGAGGGAGAAAATTACTGGCATGAGTCAGTGAAAGTACCTGGAGTTGGGAGATGGAGTGTCTTGTGTGAGGAAGAGCAAGGAGGCCAGTATAGTACAGTAGGTAGAGGGGAGCAAGGTGTAAAAAGATTGGAAAGGTAAAGGACAGTCAGGTTTTAAAAGGCTATGAACATCAAACAGGATTCTATATGTGATCCTGGAGGAGACAAGGAGCCTCTGGAATGTACCAAATAGGAATATGACAAGGTCAAACTTATACTCTATATCAGTAGCCAAGTGGAAGATGTACTAAAGTGGGACCCAAACAGGAACTTCATAATTACTTGGTAAAGGTGATGATCTGGAGGATGATAGCATTCCCATTTCAAAATGTAGGAAAGCATATTATAGAATCACAAAATCTGAGTTAAAAGAGTTGTCAACTATCACCTCAGCCAACCTATACCTGAACAAGAATTCACTCTACCTCCAAACTCTCCAAGTCTTTGCTTAGGAACCCCAGAGGAATGGGAACCCTGCAGCAGCCCATTCCATTAATTATATCTTTATCTATATCTATATCTATATCCATATCCATACCCATACCCACACCCATATCTACATCCACATCCACATCCACATCCATAACTATCTAGATCTAGATCTGTATCTACATAGCTTGAGCTAGGAAGTCTTTCCTTATACCAGGTATACGTGTGCTCCTTTGCTACTTCTACCAATCTGTCTTCTGGGAACCAAGAGGACAAAGCTAATCCCTGTTCTTCATGGCACCCTGTAGAATACTTGAGGACAGCAGCTATTTTAGCCCCTTAAAGTTTCCTCTCATCCAAGCTAAACAGCTACAGTTCTTTCAATAGGTCCTCATATGGAAAGAACTGTAGGCTCTCTATCATCCTGGTTAATATTTAGCTTTTCGGTATCTTCCCTATTAAGGTAACACTAACTTTATCAATGTCATTGTAGAAAATGTTTATATTGTATCATACAGATTCTAAGGGCTATAGTAATTCAAAGAAGGAAAATAAGTGAAGCCATGGACGAAAACTTTATGGGTTCCTTAGATAATGAAATAATTGAAGACTTGGAATGACGTGGACTGGAAGAGAGTATAAAGAGGCCATTTCATGTGAAGAAAATAACATGAGCAAAGTTGTAGAGGCAAGAATGACCCCTGAGCAGAAGAACACCAAAAAGAATATGCTATTATGTTGGAAAATAAGTGAAAAATAAGTATGAATAGGGGATCAACTAATTCAGGATCTTGAATGCCAGCTAAGGAATCTGAATAAGATCCTTAAGCGAAGAGAAAGCCAATCCCAATCTACATTCTGGGAAGAAGGATATGAAATTGGCTATATACTCATCCTATTTTAAGGTATTATCCCTTTAATTTTTATTGATGAGTTATATTTTCCACAGAGAGCTACACTGAGAGAGAGACAGTTGCTGGGGTTTGAGTCTGATTGTGTATAAGAGGGTTGCTACTGAGTTTTAAAATATAACATGCCATAAGATTCTAGAGAGATATGGACACTGCAATTATATAATTGAGGGGACCAAGAAAGTTAAAAGAAGAGTGTTAATGCCATGAATGAGCAGCTTTCCAGAAGAACACTAATGTGAATAGCCTTTGAGGTTCTGATTACACAGTATAGTGAACACTCTATTTATTCCATAACAAATCAAAGCAAAACATTCACAGAAAATCAAGGCACAGCATTCACAATATTACAACTTATCACAGAAAATCACAATATAGTATTCACAACAACTTATTAAAATGGCCACATAGTTTTCACCAAAGTGGTCACAATAGTTTTCAACAAAGTACAATCATTTAGTACATTTAATCATCCCTAAAGAGGTTTGCCCCCTTACTCAGTCATTCAGTCATCTCAGAGTACAATAGTCAGTCTCCCACTCATGGGGCACACTAGATTAACTCAATCACTTATTTAGCAATCAGTTACTAAGTATCATTAATCATTAAGTATAATCATTAGAAAATACACAAACCCTTCACCCCTAGGTCACTAGTAAACTACAATTTCATCATTACTCAGTACCCACAGAGAGATCTTTTCATCTTGACTTGGGGCTGGTTCTCAGATTCCCTGGATCCCCTTCCATGCTCCCAGATTCTTCCTGGATTCACCAAACTGGATTCACCTGGGTTCAGTGGTAGATAGCTCCCAGTTCCTTGTCCAGCTCTCTGGATAGGTCCTGCTCCATACTGAAGTTCACAGGATCTAGTCCATCTAAAATCCTTCACAATTTCTGTTCCCAAGAATTTGAGGCTAAACCAGCCACAAACAGACAAAGTCCCTGCATCCCAGTCATGCTTCCTCAGTCTTCTGCAGTTTGGCTGGACCTAGGATTCACAAGAAATCTCAGCTGGCTCCCGGAATCAAAATCACTCCTCCCAGGTTTTAAAAATCAAAATTGTTTTCTCCCACCTTGGGTGGGGAGGGGTTTTCCTCTTCAGCCTTCCTGGCAGCAGCAACTTCAGCCTCCACAATTCTTGTCCAAAGAAATTCTGACTCAGTTCTCAGTCCAGCAGTAGCAGCCCAGCATCCATATGGTGCTGAGAGAAACTCTCTCTCTCCAGCAGAACAGATCCTGTCACCAGATTCTAGTCCCAAGAAATTCTGATCGTGCCTCTCTGGGGCTTTTTTTAATAAACACACAGCATTAGTTTCCTGTTTCAGCCAACCCCTTCCTGTTATGTCAGCAACAGGAGACAAGAGTTCATACCTTCTGTTTCTTTCACAGGGGTTTGATTAGTTATTAAGGGCCAAGTACCTGCTTACTTGACAATACAAAAAGGGGTCTTCAAATTCAAATTAATTACCATTACAAAGAGAAAGGTGAATTTTCAAGTTTCAGCACTGTACTAGCTAAATTTGAAATATGAAGTGATTGGAAGGAGAGAAACAGAAAGCATTCCTTTGATTAAGTTTTCTAGCAAGTGTTAGTCAAACATAATATGGAATAGCTCAGTTTAGCTACAGAATCATTTAATCAATATAGAGGTTACATTCATCAAACTTTTGTAAAGAGCTGTTGAGATAGAAAGAAGACACCTAAATTTATGTTTCCAGAGTTATAACTTACCTTGATAACATGGCCTTTCCTCGTTCATGCTTCTTTGGCAGGTTTCTGTAAATGTGCATCTACTGTCCTCTGCTGATTTTGAGTGCATTGGTGGGAGATTGTGGACCAGGTTCATATATGGATTGTTTTATATTATTTATATAGTTCCTTTAAAATATGAGTGTCTATGATATTACTTCTTTTGTCTTATTGTCAAGTGATTAATATCTAAAAGTGTCATTATTGTGAATGGCCAGTTGTGCAAATAGAACCTCATTGGTAGGGGCTAATGAGTTCATATTGTGAGTAGGAGGATTTTACTTTTTTCTCAACAAGGTTGTCCCTCTAGGATCCTGAGAGAATCTAAGTGCAACCATATGGTGATTCTTCTCTGAGAGATCTACCAGTGCAAAAGCAGTCTAAAGTGAACAAGACAGCCTAAGGAATGAATAAATGTCCATGCTTCCAGGTGAAAGATCTGAGGTACTACAGTATATAGGGTCACCCCATCTACCATTATATTTGGCTCAGAGATGATTAGGAAATTAGCATTTCCCATGCTATCAGAAGTGGAAAGACAGTGCAAGGAAGTCTAAAGTAGCCTTACTAGATATCATCAGATTATAGAAATCAGATTTGAAAAAGATGTGATTACCAAGCTGAAGGGCAGAGAGCCCTGCTTCGATGGCTTCTAAATCTCTTTTCCTGCATTTTATACTTGCTAAAATTAGTCTTACTCAGTGGATCCAATGGCCAAGCACAAAGATACTCAGTGTACTTTTTAAGCAATTAATTCTTATTGACTATAAAAAGATAAAGACCCAAGCTATACCTGGTAGCAAGGGGAAACAGGCAACAGGGAGAGATGAGCAGTTAAAATTGTAAAAGAAACAGAAACCTAAGGCTAAATCCACCAGGCTGTCTAGTTGGGCAGGTGGTGGCTGATTTTTCACGATACTTGATGAAATGAAGGGCAGGGGTCAGAGACATTTACAGCAGGAAATGTGTAATGGATATTGGTGTTTAAAACAGAAACCAGTCCTGAGTTTAAGTTAATGTTTCATATCCAATAAAGAAGCCTAAATATCTATCGTTTTGATAGATTGCTATAAATGAAACATTAGAGAAGCTTTAAAACACCCTGTTTCAGATCTTCATTACATGAAATTAATCTTTAGCAGAATATCAAATGTAACACGGTCAGACTTAGCAGAGTGGCCAGCTAGAGATCATGGGCCAAGGCTTCCTTAACCCTTCTCTCCCGCCATGACCCCATCTTTGCCTTTGCAGACGAAATCCAAGGAAGAAGTGAAGAAGGAATGTCTCCTATTACTTCTCAATGTGTTCTAGGTCTGGGCAGTTCATGAACAGAGTCAGGACTAGCTGGGTAGCAAAGAAAAACAACCTTGGAAAGCTCAAAGCTGGCTACTTAGACCAGGTAAAAAGAGGGAGGCAGGAGAGCTTTGGAGTGAGTGGCTAAGGGAAAAACAGGTTTCATTCCCTCTCACAAACACCAACGAACTAGCAGCGGTTCTCAACCTGTGGGTTATGTTCAATTTGTAACAATGAAAATACATCCTGCATATCAGACATTTACATTACAATTCATAACAGTAGCAAAATTACAGTTATGAAGTAGCAATGAAAATAATTTTATGTTTGGGGGTCACCACAACATAAGGAACTGTATTAAAGGGTTGTGGCATTAGGAAGGTTGAGAATCACTGATAGTGAGACATCACTTGGATAACTGCAAACAATCAAACAATTAACAAGTGTTTATTAAGTAGCTATTCTTCAGTTCTCCTCTACCTCCATCCCACACTGCCTTGCCTTAGTATTCCATGTATAGCTTGGATATCCCATAGTAGACAGTAAGCTACTTGAGGGCAGTCACTGTTACTCTTTCATCTCTCCCCAATATTTAGTACAGTGTCTCACACATTGTAGCTGCTCGACAAATGTTCCTTGGATAAATGAATTTTGAATGATTTCCCATCCACTTATCAATAGAGAATTTACACAACAATCTAGAAGCTTCCCTCTGATACCTTTCATATTCTGAGAATTGCATATTTAATCTGAATATCTATTAACCTTCCTTTTTCATTGCATGATACATCCACCTTCCTTTCTTGTCATACATGTAGTTATTGCCACTACTATCATTAACTCTCCCCCAAACACTGTCCCTTAAAATGTAAAAAGCCAAAGGTCACAGAAATATGAATTTAAGAGATAACCAAAACCAAGGGATGCTGCTTGTTCAGCTTTTCTTTGGTCAAGATTTGGTCACAAAAATCAGCCAAGAGTGTGATGTGTGTATGTATATGTGTTACACAGGCATTCACATCTGTAATATGGCATGTATAGGTAAAAGAGTCTTTAGCAAAGGATTTTACCTGCACAGAACGTGCTGGAATCTGAATGAGCAGTATTCTTTTAACTTTTGTAATCAATATACCAAGTGAAGAGAATTTGTAGGAAGACTCTACAAAATCCATTTCTCAACCATTAGATATTCAATCAATAATATTGTTTTATGAACTAGAAAAAGTCCTCTTCTTTGTTGACTCTATCACCAAGACACCATCAACCTGATTCCTTCAGAAATCACGAAAAGGAGAAGAATTTGGTGACCACTTACCTTTTCAATAGCTACTTTTTATTGGCCAGTGGTTCCTGTAAAAACCTTTGTTGTACACAGTCTCTCCAACAGAGGAGTTTATCTAAGATAATGCAAGAATTTGACTCTGTGACATCCTTTCATTTATCTCAATGTCTAAGGATATTTCTTCCCTTGACATTTTTTTTCATGTCAATAGGTTTCAGGAGCATCCTTTACATTTGTAAATTCTGAAGTTAAATCGCAAGAACCAGATGTATTTTTTGATCTAATGAAAGGGAGAGTGGTTACTGTGTACCTCCTGATCACATTTCACTACCCAGTCATATTAAATCCTGCCTTCCATATTCTATTCCAATGTTGCTCATCCTTTATTTCCGAAGAGGATCAATGACACCACAATGTTACAGGGTGCAGTGTGTCTAACTGTGACTGATGAGTCCGATACAAGTTCAGAAGGCTCTAACACAGGTTGGGCACAAATAGTCCGTTTGAATATTTGGGATGAAGACGTCTCTGGATTTGCACAGCTCATGTTTCCTTTGTGTTACTGTGATTCTGCTTTGCTCATGGAATATAGCACCTTCTTTGGTACAGGCAAGTCATGCCATGCAGTCCTGTGCCCTCATCTCCCATGTCTCACAATCAGCACCAAAGTTCTTCAGACAGACTTTTTCTGACCATCACGTGAGTGCTTGCCTTATGCAAATTCTCTGTAAAATAGTCTTCCAAAAGAAGAAAACAGTCTATTCCAATACTTTCCAGTGTAACTATGATCCCCATCAACATCAGATGCCCTTCAGTGACAGGGACAGCTATCCATCCATGCCTGTCTGCCTGATGCAATTCCACTCCATAGCCTCCCAGAACTTCATCATATAGGGTTCACCCAAATGTAGGGCTTTCCTCACCTTCTTTTAACCTTGCAGGCACCCTAATATGTAACATGAGCTCCTTCTTTGGGCATATATGATCAGCCCATGTTTTGTTTCGTTTTGCTTTCTGATTATACCTTTCTTTGACTGAAGCTGATCTCCACATTATCTATTTAGTTACAGATTGTACTCCCCCTCCTCAGAAAAAAAAAGGGTACTGAAGAACAGAAGAGATCAAATAGCCCAAATCCAGGTTGATTTACTCAAAGGGAGTGTCCTTAATTTCAACTAATTTAACAGGATCTGTCTAAGATTCTAGGCACATTAAACCACACGTATGTAGTAATACAGTGGCTGTTGTTTAAACTGGGACTTTTCCTTGGCTTCAGACCTTCGGGTCACTGGATCTGTGCAGATTTACTGGTAGGTCCAAGCTCCCACCTCGAGATAATGCCCAAGTGACCTCAAATCCTTCTGGATTTCATAATGCATGCAAAAATGCTTAACTTGCAAATTGAGTATGTAGGATGATGACCAGAGCAAGGAGATGCAACAGTCTAATTTCAACTATCGGAAAAATGCAGGCTAGAATCCTCCCTGTGATTTCTTTTATGGTGACTCTGGGAGGGAGGACCCACCTAGGATACTGCATATTAATTTCAACAGAGCTAATACCCAAAATGTCCCGCCAATTTACTCTTCACTGACAATGTTAAAAGAAAATGATTTATGCAGATCAATCACCTGGTTCATCAAGTCATACCCTGACAGCCAGCCTTCATCATCGCTATTTAAAAGGCACTGCTGACAGAAAAGACCGACTGTTTGATTAAGGGCCCTGTCTGGCTAACCTTTTATTTGAAGAGTGATTGCCGCTGAGTGACAAATACTTTTCCATTCATTTCAAGGCAAAGATATTGACATACAAATTCTTGATGGCTACACTGAACAGATGCCACTGTTGGCAAATGGCTTGATAGTAACAGCAGGTACACCATGACTCTGGGGGACAAAAAGAAAGGGAAAAAAAGACCAAGAATAAAAAAAAAACCACACTACTGGCTCCAGCTTAAGGATCTCAACAAGTGAAAGCCACAGATCTCTCAGCCAAATCCTCTTTTCTCAACAGTTATCATCAAAGAACATCTGTTTGTTGTTTCTCCCTAGTCCACTTCTTGAAAGCATCCTAGCCTTACCTTGACCCCACTTGGAAATGGTATTGGCTGTTAGTGCTAGAAATCAAGAGAGACTCAGAAGGGCAGTGACCTCAGCCCTGGGGAAAGATGCCCTCTCTCTAACTCATAAGTGAGAGGCCCCTCAGCAAGCACTATGCAACTATCCTGCCTCCCTTTGGGCTCTCTGTTGCCTGAAAAGCAAACCTGAAATTGCATGCACCATATTGTCTGCAAAAAATATCAGACCAAATAGGTTTATTGCTGTAAGGCTGATCATGCTGTCACCTTCTGCTACACTAAGGAAAAAAGGAGAGAAGGAGATAGGAGAAGTGAAAGGGGGGATGGAGGGTGGAGAGAGGGAACTAAAGACAGAAAAAGGAGAGAGGAAGGGAGTGAAAGAAAGGACAGAAGGTAAGAGGGAAAAGGGGAAGAAAGAGAAAGGGAGTAAGAGAAAGAAGAAGAAAAGGGAGAAAGAAGCAAGGAAAGGTAGAGGAAGGGAGTAGTAGAGAAAGAAAAAAGAAAAAGGTAGGGTGACAGAAATGAGAAAAGAGGAGGAAGGGAAAGACAAAAGAGGAACTGAAGGGAAAAGGAATTGAAAAAGGAAGAGAAAGGGAGGGAGGAGAAAAGAAGAGAGAAGAATAGGGAAGGAAGAGAAAAAAAAGGATAAGAGAGGAAATAGGGAAGGGAGAAACAGAAAGTGACCAAATGCAGAGGTTCCCTCCTCTATTTCACATAATAGCTGTTTGTTTGGGATCTCCATAGGCACCAATTACAAATAGAACATAGGATACGTACCCACCTAACCAGCAGGATTAACTTATTTTTATTATTAAAATTTCAAAATATTTTTAAAGGAAAAATACACCCCTGGGGATTAAAGCCAACACTTTGTGGCAACAACCATCACTAAGATGGGTGATGAATTATTTCCAGGAACAAAATGAAAATAGCCCAGCAGGTGATCAGTGCTTCCTTTTAAATCTTGCAGAGATGCAGAGGCTGGACCTTGCTGAGTGGTTATCAAAGAAGCTGACCAGCCCTCTCTGGATTCCCCCAGAGTGAGACAAGCCAGGCTTTGCCAAGACACATTAACAGCCACGACAAACCTTTCTAGAGCAGGATGACTTACATAACACCTTTCTCACAACCACCTGGTGAAAGGGGCAAAGTAACTAACATCACCCCTATCTTACTAGAGGTTAAGTGATTTATTCATTATCATCACACAGCTAAAAAAACATCAGAACCAGGTACCAAACTTCCATCTCTCCTGACTTCAAATCCAGTGATTTTAACATTCTATCATTATTGCTCTTCTTCCTTGACCCAAGGGACATAAATGGTCACTTGCTCTTATCTCTTATTCTCCTCAATTGGACATTCATATTGCCAAGAAATGGAAATTCTACCTTTCCCTATTTTTATATAGACTAAATCCTAAACAACTCAGGCAACCCCGGCTAATTCCCCACACTGATTTTCCCTTTCTCCATTTCCATCTCCTTCTTGCAGCCCCCATTGTCAAGGAAAATACACAATTAGTTACAAAAGATTGTTAATCCTGTATGACCACCAGGCTAAGCTTATTAGGTTATATAGAAAAGCTGTATAAGGAAGAAAATCTAGCCTCAGGGTGTTTACAATCCTGTTAACCTAGTAAAATCTAGTAGCCTGGTACAATCTCTAACACATATGAATCAATTACAGATTCATGTAAAACTATCTAATTTGTTGCTAAATGTGTTAGTTACATACTGGGGATGCTCTAGGAGTTTTAATGAAAGGGGGATTGAAGGAAAGTTGGAATAAACAGGCAATGTTTCTTGCAGAAGTGAGGCTGAATGGCTCTCTGAATGATGGGTAGGATGTGGATTAACTGGAGGGTAAAGGGAAAGACATTGACAAAAGTAGGAGTGAGCATAGTTATTGCCTCTGTGAGCCAGGAAGAAATCCACCAGACTAGAGTCAAAGTGCATGCTGGGAATGATGGAAAATGAGGGTGGAAGAAATGGGGCCATGTTGTGGAAGGTCTTGAAATCTAGCAAAGAGGCTTGATGTGCTAAGAAATACTAAACTATTGGGGAGTTCTGAGGATGGAGAAGGAGGGAATAATGAAAATGACATCTCTTAACAGAGACTCTTCACCTTCTTTATGTCATTGACCCCTTTGACAATTTGACAAAGCCCATGGACTCCTAAGAATAATGTCTTTCAATGCATTAGATACATAGAATTACAAAGAAAACCAATCATATTAAAATACAGTTGTCAAACTGATTTTTTTTTTAAGTTCAGGTTAAGAACCCCTTGGTGGGCAATGCTATGGAGAATAGAAGGCAGAAAGGTGGGAATCAGTGAAGCCAGCTAGTATACTGCTACAATAATCCAGAAAGCAAACCTTTAGCGGGGGGGGGGGGGGGGGGGGGGGGGGGGG
>CM053582.1:533609371-533693301 GCA_028627135.1 Pseudochirops cupreus
AGTATCTGAGGCCAGACTTGAATTCTGGTCTTCTTGACTCCAGGTCCAGACACTTATTGAGATGCCATTTCAATCTGTTTTTATGGATGAGGAAATTGAGACTCAGAGAGGTTAATGAACATGTTCAGGGTCACACAACTGGTAAAGATTTAAAGTAAGATTAAATCCAGATTTTTCTGATCCCAAGTCCCATACTCTATCCTCAATGCCTTGTTGTGACTCTGTGGATACCACAGGTGTTCAGGCAAAATAAATCATTCTTGAGGATCCACCAAGTGACAAAAAGAAATGAAAGAAGCCTTTGAATAATCTAAGGCAGAAAGAAGACCCTATTAGTGGAGCTGTGGGGATGCTCTATACTCATGGCCTCCACAAAGCCTCCCCAGCCCCACTCCTTCATTTGGGATGGAAGAATCTACACATATCACATTGACATCAGGGGTGCCTCCCTGCCATTCAAAGATAATGCTCCTTAGAATTTGCAGTCATGGAAGGACCAACAATGAGACCAAACATCAAGATGACCCTTTGGGTTCCCCATAGTAGTAACCAAACTGGTTGCTTTCTGACACAGCTGTACCAACACAGGAGTCAAGGTGACCTATATTATGGGATGGATCCAAAGGGTTTCCCAAGATTAAAAATACTAATTAGATTACTTGTTCATCATGACCATCATGTGTTTCTTTACCAGGAAGGGCCCC
Source organism: Pseudochirops cupreus (assembly GCA_028627135.1). Classification (NCBI taxonomy): domain Eukaryota; kingdom Metazoa; phylum Chordata; class Mammalia; order Diprotodontia; family Pseudocheiridae; genus Pseudochirops; species Pseudochirops cupreus. The sequence continues at coordinate 533,610,076 of CM053582.1, forward strand.
AAAGCCACTGTTGTCCTAGAAATATTCTAAGGAGAAAGATCGTGCCATTAATAGTCCCATTTTTCAGAGAGAAAAGTTGAGTTCTAACCATTTTTGATGCAATCTTGAGGGAAGGAATACTCCATGTAACTTGATTCCTGCACTTTTCCCCCTTGGAGCTAAGTAGTAAGTAGGCTTCTTCCCAGAGTTGACGTCACCCTTGGGAGCCTAGTGTTTCCTACCACTGGGATGGTTCCATTTGAAGAACAATGGCCCTTTATGGAGAACTTTCAATCCCAATTAGGCTCAAGAACTCAGGCAACTGCTGTATCTGAGCTGGAGAAAGCTACAACACAGGAAACTGGGAAAAGTGCCCCCAACCAGTTTTTGTTCGGTGATAATCTTTTCTCCTTCAAATTGTCAGATTTTCTTGTTTTCAGACTGAGAGCAGAAGCAAATAATGCAAAAAACAGAAAAACCCAACAACAATAACACCCACACACTAGGGCAGAGATAGGCTACTGATCACTGTTTTATTTTATGAGTTATGAAGCCACACAGATTTCCCAGCCTGGTTACATTATGGTAATATGCTTTGTCATAAATTTACCATATCCTTCTGCTTGTCTATAAAAAACAGTCTGCTTCTCATCTTTCTAACTTGGCCTGGATACAAAACTTCAACTTGAAATACCTAACAATATGTCATATTCACCAGATCCCTGACAGTGATTTCCAAGATACATAATATTATTAATTGTTTTTGAATGTAATTGAACAGTTATGAATCCAAAAGTATAAAAATGACATTTACCCATCAACAGTTCTCGAAACATATACACAAAAGGAGAAATAAAAATAAGACCAACAGGATTCATAATTTCAAAATTATACCCTTGGAATCCAAAATGACATTAAGAGAACAGAGAGGAAGTAAGAAATGAAAGAAGGGGGAAAAAAGAACAGTAACTTCGAAATATTATACTTGTCTTTTGATAGGAAAAAAAAGTGTAAGCTAAATTATTGTTATGTTTGGGAAAACTGTCAAGACATTTTCTGTCTCCTTAAACTATTTAAAGAGTTATGGTTGGATAAAATGCAGGTCTTGGGAAATTACAGACCAAAGCAGGAGTGGATGGGTGAGCTGATTTACTTAACTGTCAATTCAATCTCATTAATATTTTAAAATGGACCTATTATACGTGCAGCACTCTTTGAGGTGTTGGGCAGAAGGCTGAGGTCTGACTCACACATAAGTCTGTGATGTCACCAGGGTGACAGACTGACCCATTAACTGTAAAACACAATTACAGAGTTAGAGTTCAGAGGAACCGTGCAGGTCATCTAATCCAACCCCCTCATTTTACAGATAGGGAAACTGAGGCTCAGAAAAAGGAAGTGACTTGTTCAAAGTCACACAAACATCACCCCAAAAGTTCTATGTGGTTAAGCACAGATATAAAGTGCTAGCAACAATAATTATCAGTGTTGGGAGAGATCAGTGTGGGTCAGGGTAGTTAAGTTTCCTGGAAGAGACAGGATTCTGTGTAAACCTTGGGGACAAGGTGGTCTTTGAAAAGGTATAAAGATGGTAGGAAGATCTTATAAGAAGGGGATACAGCATAGTCAAAGGTTCATTAGCAAGAATAAGTGGGGCATGTGTTAGGGACAGTGAGAAGCCCAGTTTTATAGACTAAGTGACTGGAGGAAGAAAGGAATGTAATTAGGCTTGAGGTAAGGAAAAATAGTCCTAACCACCAGCACTATCTGAAAGTGTCTCTTGGTGTAGTACTGGGCTCTCCCTCACTGGAGGCCTAGAAGCAGAGGTGGGCTGCCCACTTATTGTTAAAGAGGGGATTCTTTTCAGCTAGGTTAGATGCTGCAGCCCCTTCCGCTTTGAAATTCTGAAATTCCAAAAAGTTCAGAAGCAGGTCCCCAGGAACCAAAAATTTGGGTTTCAGTTCACACACATCTCAGAAACATGAAATAAATGTGTCTGAGGGGAAAGAGTCCTAGGTTTGCATTCAGGGCCCTAGTTTCAAATCCCACTTGTAGGAAAGCAGATAAAGTTACTTCCCCTCTGAGAACTGCAGTTTCTTCTATAAAAAGAGGGTTTTGGACTACAGCAGGCACTCTTCATCTTTCTGTATGATGATATCCCTTTCACCCCGCCATCTTCTGACCCTTTGTCAGTGTCTGATGAAACCTATGGACCCTTTCTCAGAAGAATGTTTTGCTTTGTTTTGTTTTGTTTAATGGAAGGAAATATTACATTTCAGTTAGAAGCTAGTGAAAATAAAGATATATTTTTTTCCAATCCAAGTTCACAGACCCCTTGAAACCTAGGAGTGTGGGGGCCCCAGCTGAAGAACACCTGGCCTAGATGGTCTCTGAGGTTTCTTCCAGCTCTAAATCCAATAATCTGACTAGATTAATTTATTTCTTTCCATTCAACAAATGTCAACGAAGTGTCTATGACTGCAAAGTGCAGTTTCTACAAAGGGTACAAAGACTAAAACTCAGTCTCAGGCAGTCAAAGAGAAACTGTATACTCAGTCAATCAATCAACAAGCATTGATTAAAGGCTTACTAGCTGTCAGGCTCCTTGCTAAGTATTAAGGATAAAAAGAAAAATCAGAAGTAGATCCTGCCTTCGAGAAGTTTACATTCTAATGAAGAAGACCACAGGAACCTAAATCAGTGGGTGTGTGTGTGTGTGTGTGTGTGTGTGCGGGCGTGTGTGCGTGTGTGTTATATATATATATATATATATATACATATATATTTACACACACACACACACACACATATATATACATATATATATATGTATATATATATATATATAAAATAACTACAGAATAGCTGAAAAACCACTTAGAGAGTAGCTAGCAGGATAGAAGGCAGTGGGGGAAAGTCTGATAGGTACTTTCTCCATTCCAGTTCCACCAGACTGAGAAATCTCCTATCCAAAAAAGAAATCCCTTTTTAAATCCAGTCCCCTATGTCAATACAATGATTTGTTGAAGAGATCTGGCACTGAAAGGGACCTTAAAAAATCATTTTGTCCAAGAACCTCATTTTACAGATGAGGAAACAGAGGCCAAGAGATGGGAAGTGACTCGTCCTAAGCCACACATAACAAAGTCAGGATTTGAATCCAAGTCTTTTGCCTCCAAATCCCTGTACAGCTCAGTCTCTAGGTCAGAATGGCCCAATCTCTCCTCATCTCTCTCCAAATAACAGAGTCTAAGTCAGGTCAAGTCAACAAAGATTTATTAGATGCCTCCTGAGTGCTGGGCATTGGGAATAGCTCTGGGAATACAAAGAAAGGGAAAAAGACAGTTCATGACCTCAAGGAGCTCAGAGTCTAATGGGAGAGACAACAGGAAAACAACTGCATTCAAAAATGTACGTTTAGATGAGGATAAACTGGACATTCTCAATGGAGAACTAACAGGAAGAAGACAAAATAAAACAACTCTAAAGGCAGATGCAGCAAAGGGATAAATTCCCCTTCACATTTCAATTTATCTGCTTAAGGAAACTTACCTTTTTTTTCAATTATTTGCAGATGTGAATGGGCATACATCTTTAAAATCCAGGTAGTATGATGCAGTAATGTCAAATTCAAAAAGAAAAGGGGTCACTAAATCCTATGTAAGGATCCCTGCTGGCACATACAGACTTAGAAAACCACATATTAACATTACCTATGTTCTGTTGTAATTTTACCTGGTTAAATATTTCCCAATTACATTTTAATCTGGTTCGTGGGCACTCCATAGTGTTGCTGGCCCATTGCAGCCCTTGACACCACTAGATTATGGTGGAAAGAGCAATGGACCTGGTATCAGAGGACGTGGGTATGAATCCTGCTTCTATTATTATCTGTGGGACAGATCTTGGCCAAATCATTTGACCTCTTTAGACCTTGGTTTCCTCAGCTGTAAAATAAAGGAGATGGACTAGATGTCCCCAAAGTTCTCTTCCAGCTTTAAATCCACAATCCTATGATATTCCAGAGATTAGGGGCCTTTGGTCATTTTTCCCTTCTGATTTGGGGTCCCTAAGGACACTCCCCTAATTTAGATTTAATAATGTTCCACTGGCCTCTTCCTCTTCCAGAAGTATGAGTGCAAAGGTACAGAATGATTCCTAAAGCAAAGTTGACTGAGACTGATATAACAGCGACAGCAAAAAGAACAACTGTGGCTTGAAGGGAGAAGAACATTAACATCACACCACTAGTTTTCTCAGTGAGGTAGATGATCTGCACTTAACAGAGAACAGGAGACTCGAGCTATCAGTCCAACAGTCTTACTCTGGCACACAAGAGTATCACTCTTTCTATGGAAATCCAGTCTATGTTGGCCTTGACCATTCAGTGAAGGGCCCAGTGGATAATGGAGGAGGGCTGGGATTGTAAAACTCCTTGAAGGCTGGAATTTCTGGTTTTAGCATCTCGTGTGGTACTCCTCACACTAGCCCTAACGTCAGCCCTCCATAAATATTTGCTGATCGGATATCGGGGTGCAAGACAATCTAGCAAGAGACATCTTGGTTTCACCTCTAACTCATACTACATTCCCCATACCTTTGCCTGACTGAGGCTGTATCAGAATCTCCTAACCCCATCAAAAACATACTGTGTCAGGTAGCAATAGATGGACCCTCAGAGAGGAGGGAAGACAAAATATGAAGAAACACAAAAAGGGGTGGAGAAAAAACACACAGACGCAGACTCCAAAGCCACTATTGGTTGTCATACCCATCATATTTCTGTGCCCATTTTCCAACTAATTGTTTCTCTATTGGATCATTTGAAGCTGGATTACTGAATCAGGAGGTGGAGAGGAAAGAGACTTATTATGGTCACCACACTGATTTCCAGGGATTACCTTCTCTTATGTATTTTCTCATGCTTTGCCAAGTTCTGTCTCCAACATCTCCAGTACTAAGACTTCTATGTCTTCCCCAAGGAGACTACATCCACACACTTGATCAGACATAGCCCCACTGTGAAACTGTCCTGATTTTTCCAGCCTAAATTTCTCTCTGCTTAACTTCACCCCATTACTTCCAGCTACCTCCCCAAAGACTCTGACAAATAATGTCTCCACCCTCCAGATTCTCCTTCATTCTCCTCCTACACAAAGAAGATGGCACAGGGCTTGTGTGCAAGGAGAGATTTCATTGGTGTATTGAAGGAAAACTCTAAAGATTGTTTTTAACTTTTTATTAAAAGCTTAAGACTTAGCATAATCAAGACAGCCAATTAAAATTTAGTGACTATTTTTCATTAATTTTAATAGAACATTATATCAATTTTGACTCACTTCTAAGTCTTCATCAGGTTTCTTTGTTACAATCGAGAACTTGGATGGATCTTGGAAGTCAATTAGCTGAATTTCCTCATTTCACATCTGAGGAAACTGAGGTCCAGAGAACTTGTGTGGCATAGATGTGGTAAGTTGCAGATGTGGGATGAAACTCAGGTCCTTTAACGTCAAATTCGCACTTTTCCCACTGTTCTGTTGACTTCCATCCATTCTCATTTAACTTGTCTGTTTCAACAGATACTTGTAAATACTTCAGCCTTCAGAATATGCTTTGTATCTTTGCCTTACTTGACAACAGCCTTTCTTTATTTCCTTATATTCATCGTACTCATTAATGGTATTACCAGACATATGTACTTGATGTATCTCCATTTCCTTATCCATTCCCTTCCTGTTAGACTTTTAGGTTGTTTCCAGTTCAAAACAGAACCTGGTACCTCATGTCATCATTTCTTCTCCCTCATCCCATTCCTGCTTCTGAGATTCCTCTAAGTGAGGCCAGTTTACTTTTTTCACTACACAATCCACTCAACACATAGTTCTTGAGCTAAGACTAGAAAAGGTAATAGGATGGAGTACAGAAGAGTACATATGATGAACAATTCAGAAAACAAATGTCAGTACTACTCTTCTCTTTTTCCTAACTGAATAGATTCCAAATGTAGTGACATAAATACGTTTATAGGAGAAAGGGTGAGGGAAGAACACAAGGAAGGAAGGGAGGAAAGAAGATGGAGGGAATGATGGTGAAATGGAGGAAGGGAGGAAAAGAAGGAGAAAAGAAGGAAGGAAGGGAGGGAGGGAAGGAAGGAAGGAAGGAAAGAAAGAGGGAAGGAAGGGAGGAAGGGAGGAAAGGAAAGGGGAAAGGGAAGGGGGGAGGGAGGAAGACTAAAGGGGGAGAGATAAAAGACGGCAAGATAGAAATGAGACTGAGGACAGGGAAGAAGAGAGAAACAAATGCAAAGTGAAGAAAAAAAGATTGCATTAGCCCCCTTATACTCATAATAATGATGGGCCAAAATAAGTATGTACGTCTGCATTCAAATATAGAGAACAGACATCTTAACAAAACAGAATTATGGCTATCACAGCAGTTTGTGGAAAAATTATTAGCTTTATTACTACAAAAGTAGTTTGAATAGAAGTCTTCCAGCTGTTAAATCTGATCATCAGAACACTGCCAATTTTCTCTGCCAGAGAGTCCTTTTGTGCAGTAGGGAACTTGTTGCAATTAAGGGATTTTCTCACTTCTTAATAATTCTCAGATTTGGAAGGTTTTCTCATAAGTAACAATCCAAGTGGGTGTATCATATTCAGCCCCTTCTACTCATTTTCACAAGTTGCTGGAGACAGTAAAGCCTTCTACAGATAAGGATGGTAATTGCATGTGTCTCTAGTAGCTCCACTCCAAGTGAGGCTTCCCAACCCACCATGATATGAAGGCCAGAGCAAACCTTTGCTTGCAATTTTTGCAATCACAACCCTTTTCATCCCATGTGTTTCACAGGACAGCTTTCCTCTTTCCTACAGGTTCTGAGCATCAATCACCTCTGCCTTGTACTGGGAATAAATGCTCTATTACTGCTGATCTCTCAGTTCTGAATTAGAGACTTCAGCCAAGTGAGGGGGAAAAAAGACTACATGTTTGATGAGGAGGAACAAGGTAGCAAAAAAAAAAGATTTGGGGACAAAGTAATCAAAAGACAAAATAAAACAAAAGCATTTTCCTTACAGCTCAAAATGAACTCAACTTGGTTATCTAAAATAATTTTTAAAGTAATATTTTCCTTTTCATTGTCATATAAAGAAATCTGACGCACAGAGTAACATGAATAGCAGGTACACCAAGGCATAACTCAGTTGGTATTTTTTTTTCTGAACTGGTTTTATATTGTACTAGGGGCTGGGGACCATTAGGAAGAAAGGAACAGACCTTGAAGAAATACTCTGTGGTTTCATAATGACAGGACAGCATGATTGGGAGACAAATGTGGTCCAAGTGGAAAGATCATTGGATCAGGAATGAGTGAATCAGAGTTCAAATCTCACCTCTGATCATCTACTTGGCTTTCAGTTTCCTTATCTGTAAAATAAAAGTGTTAGACCTGATGGTCTCAGAGGTTCTTCTAGCTCTTGATCAATGACCAACAATTAGATAACCTTAAAGAGGGAGTAAGAGGAAGAGTTCAAAAAGAAAGAGAACTATTTGTAAGAGGAAAAGGAATGGTGAGGAAAAGGAAGAGAAATAAAAGAAAAAGAATACAGAAAGAAAAGAGGAAGAAAAGGAATTAGTTGAAGAGAAAGAAGGGAAATAGAGGGAAAAGATGATAAAGAAAGAATAGAAGGAAGATGAGAAAAAAGCAGAAGAGAAGAGTTCCAGGGATAGAAAGAGAAGAAATTAAAGGAGAGTATAGGAAAATTCCACCTTTGTCAGGCAGTGGAGCAAATAAGGGCCTCCATTTTCATATGATCATTTTCATAGATTCTAGAGTCGATATTTAGACACATTCCTAGATGGCTGGGGTATAGCATTTCATTTCTGCCTAGGATAGACCCAACTAGACCAGCTGGTCATCAGTGCTTATAATGTACCCTGTAACTTGTTCCTACCTCCTTTACTCTAAGCACAGCCTTGTTATTGGTTACCATGAAAAAATCAAGGTCCCAGATCATGTGTAGCCCAGGGCTCTACCAGAGCTCTAATCCCATATTTCCAACTGCATTCTGGGTTTCCACCAGGCTGTCCCATTGGTAACTCAAATTCAAAAGGTCCCAAATGAGCTCCTCAACTCCTCAAAATCTGCTCTTCTCCAACCTCTCTATCTCCCATCTCAGCCCCATGCTCTAAGGCTTGTCACTTCAGAGCAAACATTTACACTTCTTTCTCCTTTACCATGCAGATCCAAGGAGATGCCAAATCTTATCCATCCTAGCTCCATAAGATCTCTGTATAAGTAACTTGGCAAATTGGTAAAATGCAAATAATCATAGCACTTACCTCCTATGGTTATTGTGAGGATAAAATGAGGTATTTGTGAAAGTAACCATGCTAGATATTATTATTAACTAATTTTTCATAATGACACTGGTAGCAGAATGTCATTTTTGAAGCTAATGTCTGTCTTCTTCATGATAACCTTTCAAACACTTGAAGATGGTTATCATGTCCACTGCTTCCACAAATAATCTCTTCTCTAGGACAAACATCCTGAGTCTTTTCAACTAACCTTCCAACATGAAATTGATAGGTTGGTAGCCTTCCTCTGGCCATTCTCCCACTTCCCAATGTTCTTCCTAAATGGTGAATACTCTATGCCAGATGTGGTCTGACCAGGGCATAGTACAATGGGATTATCACCTCCTTACTCCTGGAAGCTCTGCCCCTCTTAATATGGCTCAAATTCACATTAGACTTTTAGCTACCATAAACATACTGGTGTCTAATCAGATTCCACATAGCAACTAGCATAGTCCTGGGCACAAAGTCAGACATAAATACTCATTGCATGGAGCAACTGAGAAGAAGGAAAATCAGGTGCAAGGGAATAAACTGGAAGAACAGAGAAAGGAAAGAGAGGAGCTGCTGTTTTTTCCTGACATTCAGGGACCTTGAAGCTATGAAGAGATGAAAAAATACAGATACAGAAAGCTTACTCTACCAATAGCTTCCAAAACCAAGAGATCTGTCAGGCAGGTTACACCTTGGTCAAGATTGGTCTGTAAGCAACAAGATATGGAGGAGTAGATGAAGAGAGGCCTGGAAACAGCTGGGGCTGGTGGCCCAGGCTGTCTGCTATCAGTGCTGAATCACCAGGATAATCCACTCAAAGGGAAGGGGTCATGAGAGCACCAACACAGAAAGCCCCAATGGGGGACATTTTCATAGCTTGGTTCCCAGAAGTTACCATTCTCCAGCTCCTTCCTCCCCAAACTAAAACCCCAGCAGGGCCTTTATTAACAGCCACATATAAGATTCCAAAAGCTCTCCCTGGATGTCTGATTGCAGACTTAGTGCTTTCCCTGGGAGGACTCAATGATTAGGTGGCATTAGTCTTTCCTTGTCACATGGTGCCAGGCAAAGTGGAATGATAAGCCACAAGATGGCACCCCCAGTTGGCTTAGAGGGGAGGAAGATTTACAATAAGCAGCACATAGCCTTTAAGGGGTAAGGAAGAGGGGGAGTCACTCCTTCTTATTTTGTGCATGAACTACTTTGGGCACTGTAAATTCTTATTTCCTATATATTTCATTCAGCTGTCTAAATGAAGTTTGCTCATATCACCACCACTGTGCAGAATCAATCATGTTTTTCCATGCAGAATGCTAATTGTGTGCCTCCCAGAGAAATGAAATGCTCTAAAGAGGCCGTTGCAAATAAGTGTGTGTGTGTGTGTGCGCGCACGTGTGTGCACACGTGCCATTACATTTTGGAATTCACAATGCTTTTAAAATTACCCACTGATGTAAATCTTCTCAAACCCAGCCATGACCTAACTGAAATCCTACAGTCCAACAGAATGAATACTAACCCAGGTTCACAGAAATGATAAATTATTTCATCCAACCTGCCCATTTTACAAAGATTACTACCTCTATGTGGTAAGCTAGGCGGTACAGTGAATAGAGAGCTGGAACTAGAGTCAGAAAAACCTGAGTTCAAATCTAGACGCAGACTCTTCCTAACTTGGAGACCCCAGGCAAGTCACTTAACCTCATTTTCCTTATCTGTAAAAGGGGGTTAATAAAATCACCTACCTTCCCAGGAAGTTGTTGTGAAGATCAAATGAGATCATAATTGCAAAGCGCTTAGCACAGGCTCTGGCACATAATAAGCTCTATATGAGTTATTATATTTATATTATATTTAGATGATGATGTAAAGGACTCCCAAATCTAGAAAAATTTCAGTGGTAATCTCTAGCCATATCTTCATTTCCCCATCACTAACTGCCTGTTGGATACTTTCATTGGGATGTCAAACTCTTACTTAGCCAAAGTTGGGCCCATTATCTTTCCTCCAAGACCTGTTCCTCCTCCAAACTTCCTCTTTCTATTGATCCTCCCAATCACTCAGGCTGATAACATCAGAGTAATCCTAGATTATTCCTTCTACCTCAAGGCTTCTTTACTTGGAGTCCAGGAACTTAAAAAAATTACCGATTTTGATAACTATCTCAATATAACTGATTTTCTTGATAAATTTTACACATTTTATTGTATATGCTTATGAACATTATTATAAGTAGGGGTCCATGGGTTTCACCAGATATTGAAAAAGGAGTCTATAATGCATAAAAAGATTAAGAACCCTTGGACTACATCATCAACCCTGTTCAAAGATCTTACATGGCTCCCTATTGACTCTAGGATAAAATAAAAAAAACCCAACTCCTCGGTCTGGCATTTAAATCTATTCACAATCTGGTTCCAACTTACCTTTACTGACTTATTTCATATTATTTCCTGTCATGTACCTAAACTGCCGCCAAACTGAATTATTTCCAGTTTACTGAACCTGACTCTTCATCTCCTACCTCCTTACATTTGGATAATCTGTTTGGAATATACTCCCTTCTCATTTTTATCTCTAAATAGTTCTCTTCCCTTCAAGACACAACCCAAATGTCACCATAAGTCTTCCCTGAGCCCATTTGTTAGTGATCTTTTCTCACTCAGATTACCATGTTTTACTCATCTATGTAGATATTTTCTCTCTGCATCCTACTCTCTGTTCTATTCAACTTCCTCAGTAAAAGGGGCTGTCTCATTTCCATCTTTAATGAATAATTAAGAAGTGTTTTATTAGTAAGAGCTTTACAAATACTTGGCCAATTGAGGGAAATGGGACTCAGAGAGGTGATATAACTGGCCCAAATTCACACAGTTATTAATGGGGAAGGATTTTGGTTGCATTTTTTTGTTTGTCTGTCTACTTTAGGGGGTCATTTTGGAAGCTTAAAAAAAGAAATTAATAATAATAATCCTATACACACGGTAGAAAACAAAAAGAGGATTCTATATGAAACCATTCATTTTCATCTCAGGTTACATTTTCTCAGATGTAATACATTCTAAAAAAATACTTTCAAAACTGTTCTGTCTGTGCTGCCCTCTGAACTTCCTTCTGTTCTATGCATTTTTAAAATTTCAACAATGGCCCTCTCCTTTAGGCCATCAGTATTGTGAACCCACCTCCACCCCCCCCATCTTCATTTAGAACTGTAGAGGCAGCATTTTGAACCCTGATCTTCTTCCTCCCAAAAAGCTGTTGAGTTCACAGCATGGCATAAGCCACCTTGGCTCTCCACCCCACCCGCTATATCTAAACCTGTTCTAGGTGACCCCACAGGACACAGTCTAATGAAATTAAATTGGCATGCAAGCCAACATTTTGCATCCAGTTAGTGGGATAACTGGTTTCTGGCTCAGTGCTGGGGCTGCGTGGGGGAAAACAATAATAAGCCTCACTACCTTTGGCCTTTTCACTCTCATGTGGGTGGGGGCCAAGGATGGCTCTGTCAAAGGGGGAACATTATTTCCTTGTGGTTATTTATTTGCTGAGTGAGCAAACCCTGAAAGCCTTCTACCTGCCCCCACCCAAATCTCTTTTAGATATTTGCCCCTGGATTTCACAGATAACATAATTAAACACAAAGGTTATTTTATTCAACTTACAAATCATCTCCTTGGAAATGGCAATGATGCTTTCCCCAAACTAAGTAAATAAGTCAGGCCTCTCTCGGATGCTGACTCCACAGCCCCAAGCCCCCAAGGACCCAATTGCTTTCTCAAGCACCTGATGGTCACAGTGACAAGCAGATTGCCTTCCACCACCAATTTTGGGCACATGTGAAAAATACTGTATACCACTTGCTGGTATGTGGTCCAAGATGACTCATAAATCTTCCTTTATCTCCTTCGTGGTGTTAGCAGAAAAGGATGAGTTGCTTTTTTCCATCTCATTCTCCCGTCTATCTGTCTGTTACCCATGCCCTTGAGCAAAGATTACTGATGCCCTGCCTTTGATATATGACACATCACACGCAGCGGCTTTTCATCAAGTGAATTAACCTGGAAAAATGCAAACCTACCTGCCAGTGGCTCCCAAACTTTGCACGATGCCTTTGTAGGCGCCCCATCTGACGGGCAAGGAAGGGCGGGGGAAAGAAACACAGACAATTAAGGGACTCTAAACCTGGGCTCTTAGAAATAACTCACTACAATGAACTGCCGCTGCTTGTGCATAGGACCTTTACAGAGGGGGGTTAAATTAAAAATCCCAGACTCAGTCACAGTTTAAAACGCTTTTGCATTTGAGTGGGAAAATGCCATCTCTCTCCCAGCCATTGATAACGTGTGGCTGGGCCTAATGACAGTCACCCGGGAAGCCACTGATAATATGGTTACAGAAACAATTTTGTGATTCTTAACCAATAACCCAAAAGGGATTGGGGAGGGGATGCTGACCAGGGAAGGAGAAGGATGAATAGAAGGGGACAGGAATAGAAGAGAAACAGGAGCCATTGTGAGTAAACAAATGGAGACATACTATTGAGGCCCCTGTCCTTGTTCTGCTCATGGTTCTGGAGTCCCCATTCCAGAACTGTTCATCAATCGACAAGTACTAATTAAGGGCCTATTATGTGCTTTGTTCTGCTCATGACTCTGGAAGCTCCATTCCAGAACTGTTAATCAGCTAATGAGTGTTTCTTCGCTATGTGCTGGGCACTAGGGATGCAAGTACAGAGAATGAAACAATCCCATAGCTTTTCTATTCCAAGGTCTATGACCATCATCACCATCATCAAACATTGATATAACTAGGTAAGGCTGCTAAATGATTACGATGAGAGTGCTTACACAGTTAATTAAGGTTTGCAAAGCTTTATTATCTCATTTGAGTCTCACAATAATCCTGGGATCATTATCCCCACTTCACAGGTGAGGAGACTGAGGCTGACAGGCTGAAGGGATTTGCACAAGTGTCTGGAGCAGGATCTGAACTAAGGTCTTCCTGACTAAGTCTTGCACTCTGGTGAGGAGGCGTGCAGGGTTTCGTCCAGGCCATCAAATGCAACGAATGTAGTTAACGCTGTCAATCCTTAGAGGACAGTAAAAAATAAACTAGGTTAGCACCCGGTGTGCAACAGTAATTAGGTAAAATAGGAAGGCATCAATCTGTACCTGGGCTAGGTGAGCTCACCGTGTGTGCCCTGTTGTTCTCCCATCCCCCTACCCACAACTGTAGCCTCTCGGGTAGCATTCTTGTGCCAGTGTCCCAATGTGCCTTCCGTGGGGAGGAATCCTGCCTCCTTCCAATTTCATTCAGAGCTATTCCAAATGCAAAAATTCCTCCTGTAGGATCCTGTCATTCAATTTGAGAAGCATTCATAACCAATTGATTGGTGCTAGGTCCTCCCAATACCAAAATAAAATAGTCCCTTATCATTATCTAATTACTGAATCCCCCCCCCAAGTTTGGGCATTTTGTGCATGGAAATGCACAAAACATTAAGAGAAACAGAATGAGGAGGGCATGACCCATGCCTACCTCTAAAAAAAGCTCTAGTCTTAAGTAAGGAGAAATGAGGCATCTCTGAGAATGGCAAGATCGAGAGTTGTTAGAATCTTTTTTCGTTGGAACCCAATTAGATTCAAACATTTGATTAACCAGAATTTATCTCCTACATTCTAATTTTATATGAAATGGGCAATATGATAGAAAAAAGTTATTACCAGAATTGAAGGGAAAAATAAAAAGTAAAACATATATATATTTTAACATTTCCAGGATACTGTATTAGGTTCTGTACACATTCAGTCAAATTTGTTATACCTTCTATTCCCAATGGATCGTGAGATCAGAATGATGACTGAGAATCTGACAAAGCTTTAATCATCAAAGATTAAAATATATTTGCCACACTATATTTACCAAGGCAGGAAACTGTATTAGAAATATTTCTAACAATAATAAGGGTTAGAGAAAAGTTTTCTAACTATTAGTTAATCAGAAAACTCTCTAAAGTATCTAACCTAGCCTACCCTCTGAGCATTCTGGCTGATATTCCACTCTACGTATGTTTGCAGAATGTAAATAAGGTCACAAAGAGAAGCTCCCCAGAGAAGAGAACATAGAATACAAATGGATCTCCCCTCTTCCAGGTTTCTCAGTCTCCTCTTGCAAGTAATAAGCATGACAAATATCTCACATTTGTAAAGTACTTTACAGTCTACAAAACATTCCTCACGCACAAAAAAACGTTCTGAGAAATAGTACAAATATTCTTATACTTATTTTACTGGTAAAGAAAATGAGACTAAATAACTATTCAGTCATTTCGAAGAAGTGAGTCTCCAAAAATCATAAAGCCAGTGATTTTCAGAGCTGAGATTTGAGTCAATTCTTTTGACTCCAAGTCCAATGCCTTTCTACTGTTTTTCTTCTTTCAGGCCATACTAACACAAAACGGCATCTCTATAGCTTGAAAAGATGGGTGTAACTTTGTCTACGCACAGGTGAAAATGGGTTGAATGAGTTTGTAAGGCTTTTTTTTGGCAAGCACAGGGGGGTGGTGGGACTTTGCCAAACTATCCCTGATCTCAACTGTCTCTTGTTGCCTCACCTTGCTCACTTATTAAAATAATAAGCATCTGCCATTTTATGAGGTACATCAGGCACGTGGTTATTAAATACATCTCACCACCTGCCTCAAATGGTCATAGGTGCTCAATTCTATTTACAATAGAAAAAGTGGTAGTTTCATAACTTGGAACCAATTCTAAAAGACAAAAATGGGGAGAAGGATGGGCACCCCTTATGTCTCCATTCTACCTTTTTGCCAAAACAACACACCTCCTTTTTGAAACAATTATCTTTGTCAGAGTCAAATAAGCAATGCCAAATAAACATGGGTAACAAGAACATGAGTCCTCTTGGGCACACCCTGCTGACTTGGGTGATTTTCAAGCACGTATCTCCTTCCCGTCTCTCAACTTTTCATCATCCCCATGTCACAAATAGTATCATAAACTCTTTTAAAAACTGATAAGCTTTTGCATGCCATCACCCCATAGGAGAGGGTGGGCCAAATTATAAGCATATAAGAAAAATTTTTGAATGAATGAAGAAGATGAATAAGAATGAACAACAGAATAGTGATTCCTCACCCCAAAATCACCCACCAGAAATGTTCTCTCTATAAAATAAGCACCTATTACTGAATCAACATTACCAGCAAACCAACTCCTATTTATCTGTGGTTGTGGAGGGCAGGAATGGCCTAGATAAAGAGAACCCGCAGTTACCTCCCTAAACCACATTAGAGGCAAACATCTTTTATCACCTTTCCTAGACAAAGCCTGTACTTTTCCTAATCTTTCTTCTAGCTCTTATAGTCCATTGCATAACCATCATTGTAAAGCAGAATTTTCTAAGCCAAAACAAGTTAATAAGCATTTATGAAGAACCTACTATGTGTTAAACATTGGGAATAAAAAGAATGGTGAAAAAAATCAGTCCCCCCATCTCAAGGAGTTAATCTATTGAGAGAAGAACAGGCAAACAACTATGCACAATGATGGTATGGACAGGCTAAAATGGAGATAATTTCAAAAGGAAGGAAAGAAATAAGATGAAGGAGGACTGGGCAAGGTTTCTGGTGTTTCATAGAATTCTGGCTTTACGCTCAACCAGAAAATATGGGTCTCATGAAAAATACTAGCAATATTTTCCCCTCTTAAATATCAAAGATCATTACATAGGGATAAAAAAACCACTTTTAATTACATTCAGAATTTTTTTATAAAAGCAAGTTTTCTTTCAACTTCCTTCAAAATTATCTCCAGCCCCCCTTCACTTCATCCCAAGACTGTTCCTCACTGCTCTACATTCTAGGCAACTATTTGTAGGTTCTGTCGCTATATTCTGAGTCCTAAAATGTTCTGTGGCCAAAGAAATTTGGGGAATTATGATCAGGGCATTAATGTGCAGCAAAACGGTCCAGAGATAGACATGGGCTGGATGGTTTGGAGAATTCTGACTAACAGCAGAAGAGAGACAAGTGGCAAAAGGCTTGATAAACCAAAGAACCACAAATTTTCATCTTCCTGGCCCAGACAATATCTTCTAAAAGTACTATCTCAATGGGAAGGTAGGTGGAGATAATGCAAAATAGAATAAAATGCTTTTTGTTAAGAAAAAGGATGGGAGAAGCAGAGGACGTTCTTACTCCAAGTAGAATGTAAGATCCTTGAGGGAAGAGATTGGGAAGTTTTTTTCCCACCTTTTTTATTATCCCCAGGGCCTTTCACATAATAAGTACTTAGTAAACGCTTGTCAAGTTATATTGGATCTTCCACCACTGTTTGAATACCCATACTTCCTCAAAATCATGAGTTCATTCAAAGTATGTAGGTCAATGCAACCAAGTCTATTTTAAATGGGTTGAGTCACATGCACATACCTTGAATCCCTAGGGATTTCTGGGGACTGTCCTTTGTGTAAGCTCTCTATTTATCATTTGGGGCCCCAGCCTACAGTGAGGACTGGTACATCCAACTATCTGGAAAGGATATACCGATTTGACGTAGGCTAAGTTCTCAAATGCCTTAAGTACATTCTGATAAAATGCAGAAGTAGGACTCTGAATTTTAACTATTGATGGGCTCAAATAGGAATTTACATACCAGTTTTCTCCAGGGTCCACAAATCACTTTTTTCTCACCTGTGAAAGAGACAGCTATGAGGGGAATTGGTTTCAGGGGCAGAATGCAGTGGTAATATGTGCCTTGCACCTTTCTGCAAAGAAATACACATAATTGTCTTTTCCTCCCGTTTCCTACATTAAATTCCCCACTCTTTACTACATCTTTTAATGAAAGCAGTGACTGAAAAATATAAACATGGATATATACATCCCGATGAATTGGCCTAAGAGTAACTTGTAAAAATTGGATTAATGGTACAAAGCATGTACTATATAAAAATAGCCTGTAGAAAAAAGCATTAAGCAATTACAACTCCACCACTGAAGGCTCCAATATTATAGGGTAATATTTCCTTAATGTTAGACTTCATTAACCCTAAGATAATCTCTCATAAATTTTGCTGATTTTTAAGGAGAAAAAAATAAATTATGTTTATTAAACTGCTGAATATGTTTATGAAAACAAGACATAATCTACTGCCATAAACTTCTTGTCTTTATCTGAATGATCAAGGAGCTCATAAATAAAATATCACATAACAAAGTGAGTGTTAAAATTCATTACTGTAATAGCCGCACTCATGATCTATTTCATTAGCGCTCCTCCTTCTCCTTGAATAAATGGGCTTCTTGGTCTACCAGAGCAAAGCCATTTACAAGACAAAATACTAAGCTGCTTTTTCTCATTTTCCCTTATCTGTTCTATTCCTAACTTTCCAAATTAATTCTTCCCTTAAATCTTATTGTTCCTTCCAGTGTAACTCACAGAGCATTAGAAAGACTTGAAAGAAATACAAGCAAAGAAATGGGCCTAGAGAGTATAAGTTAATTAGGGATCTAAGTGAGTGGTGATGAAACTGGATGACACAGAGGGCTAACGTGAATTTAGAGGTTTATCTTCTTAAAATATTTGAAAATAAAATATAAGTAATAGAGTGCCAGGAAATATATACTCTATCAAGCCATCTAAGATAGCTTAATAACTAAACTCCATTTCCTCTTTAATAACCTACATATTGCAGCACACTGATTGTATCCAACTTAGAGGATTAGCTGTCTTTTATCCTTGGAGCTTTTGCAAGTAATTTCACTGTTATTGACGTGCCTATGTATGTATTTGTACGTATACACACAGAGAAAGGCATGTGTTTGCATGTGGCTTTAAAAAAAAATACATTTGCATGTATACCTAAGGATTCTTCATAAAAACAACCAAACACTCATCTCACCCTCCCCTTTATACATGCCTACCCAATGCCCCAAAGTCAGTTTCAGAGCTAAGGGAATGGAAGGCAATTTGGGTAACCTTCCTTGCCTGGTCCCACTTTGGTTTTGTCTGCAGGACTTTCTACAACAAATTCCGGACCCAAGTGTTCTCAATGCACCCAGATAATGGACAGAGGAGGTTGTTTATGACAATGGCATGATTTTTTTTTTTACAAAGAGTTTTGCAACCTAAGTATGGGTTAAAGGAAAAATCCTCCATATGCATTTTAAAGAGAGAAAACAAAAGGAATCTACCTGTTGTACAAGCTAGATGACAATTCCACTGCTGGTTAAACTTGAAGAAAATATACTCACCACAACATTAGTTTCTTGCTTATAGACAATAAAAAAACATATTTTGCTTCATTTGGTCTTATTTTGCTTTCTTTGTTTTCTGCACTAAAACTTAAGGGATTCTTTTTTTCCCCCAGAAAGATGGTGCAGGAGAAAGTGACGGATTTGGAATTGGAGAACTTGGGTTCAAATTCAACTTCTCCTGGGCAAATTATAACCCCTGTGTGCCTCAGTTTGTGCAACAGTAAAATGGGGGAGTAAAAGCAGCTGATCACCAAGGTCCCTTACAGCTCAAAATATATGGTCTTTAAAGTGTTATATTTTGATCAAAACTTGTAATTTCATTAGCATAAGGAGTTTCCCACGAGGAAAGTCCCTCTGCTAATGCAGATACATTTAAAGGGGTTTGGGGATGTCTTTAAAGGCAGAGTCACACAGAAAGGATGGGTCAGAGATAGACCCAGGACCCAAGTTGTCCTAACAGCAAAGGCTGTTCTCTATCAATGACACCAAGTTTCCTCTCCAGTGTTATATAGGCTAATGTTTAGTACCTACGTTGCCTCTGGTCTCTCTTAGCCTACTTCATTATCTCCATTCTGTTTCTAAATTTGTTTCTATCTTCCCATCAGCCATTACTCAAACTAACTAAACCACTTCATTTTAGAAAGTTTAGGTTCCTTCATTGAAGATTTCCAGGATTTCTCTTTTACTTACCCTCTCTTTTCTTCATATGTATGTCTCCCCCTTGTCTCGTACTGAGTACCAGAGTCTACCTATCCTTCCCTCACACCCCAGCACCCAAACCCTAATTCAATAGTACCCATCTACTTGGGTCCTTACATGTAAAAGCCACCAATACACATGTCAAAGAATGCTTAGGATGTCCCAACCAACTTTATCACATAGACACCATCAAGTAAACACATATGAACAAGGTTCCTCTTCATGAAAGCTCCCAAAGTACCTCAGAAAGGACAATTGAGAGATGGGCACTTCATCCTTTGGTTAATTATTTTTCCCATTAGACTGTAAACTCCTAGAGGGAAGTGGTTTTTTTTTTTTACTTTCTTTGTCAAACATAGCTACTCTGGCCCTGATTTCTCAGGGTTAGGGATAGAACAGCCATGTATATTTATCTCTAGTACTTAGCCCAGTGGTATGTTGTAAGTCCTTAATAAATGCTTATTGACTGATGGACTAAAATGTGATTTGAAATTAAGGGAATGGACATGCTGCCAGCTGGATGCTGAATTCCAAAGATTTTTTGCTCAATGAAACAAAATACATGAACTCATCTTCTAGCTCCACTTATGGTTTTTAAGAGCCAAGAGGGAGCTTCTAAATGTTCCATCTCTTAAATGAGAAAAAAGACTCCAGGGGACTTGTTGACTCCTTCCTGTCCACTAGGACCATCTTTTTTCTTTACTGAATCACAGGCTCTCAGCTTTGGAAGGGATTTCAAAGGTCATTTTAGTCCAACCCAGATCTGACCAAGAATTTCTTCAAAATGATTACAAGGGTAACTTCTTTCCAGAACTATCCCCTTTCTTCTTTGTGCTTCTCTGAGAAGGTTTTTTTTTTAACCTTGAGAATCCTGTACAATAAAGCAAAATATGACTTTTCCTCCTACTTTCCAAATGGAAGCTTAAGGAAATTGCTGCACCAGGACCAAGACACGTTTCTAGGTAATCCCCCTCAGCAGATCATAAAGGTTTCTTTGGACTATTTCTAAAAAAAGTTCCCTCACAAGATAGGAATCCAATAATCAGGATTCATGGAAAGAAGCAATCTTACACCCCCCAACTTTGAAATTTCTCAAAAAATAGGTGATTCTTCCAGCCATTTCAGCTATAGTAAGACAAAATGAGCAAGAAAAAGTGTTTCTTTACTCCTTTAAATGGATTTATGAAACTAGACTTTGATGCATATGTAAGTTGACCAGTGCTTACTCTACTTCCTCTCATGGATTCTGGGACATCATCACATCATGATTCTCCTCCTAGCTCTGGGAATAGCCCCTTCTCTGTCCCCTTCACATCTCTTCAAGCTCATTCTGCCCCTAAAACAGCCCCTGAAACTCAGAGTTCTATTCCCAGGTGCTAAAATAGCAGCTTTATGCAGATGACTCCCAAAGCCTATTTATCACCTGCCATTTCCTTCCTAAGTATCGGATACTTTCTATTAGACCAATGGTTCTCAACCTTCCTAATGCCACGACCCTTTAATACTCGTATGTGGGCGTATCTGCATGTAGGCGGACCCACCTGGAGACGGAAAGAGGAGCGGTGTTTCCATTCCTAAGACCATCAGAAATATGTGTTTTCCAATGGTCTTAGGCGACCCCTGTGAAAGGGTCCTTCGACCCCCAAAGGGGGTATGACCCACAAGTTGAGAACTACTGTATTAGACATATATACCTGAATATCCCAATGATAACCAGAGATGTACTAGTAAATGGTTCTACAGAAAAAAATTGTAAAAATGACACAATTTTAAATTGAGTATGCATTATCATTAACATTTTGTCCATCACTTTCTTAGGGAGAGACAATCAACAAAACAATGAAGCAAGCCCTGATCAGTAGCAGTATTTGCCCATTTCTAGGATGTAAATGCTCACGCTAAAAATTTGAAAATTGGTTCTTGTGAGCCAGTGTGAGTAAGCTCCAACATACCCCTAGACTGATAGCTCAAACTCAAGACTTCATGTTCCCATCAAAACCCGCTCCCCCTCTTAATCTCTTTTGGTTGATGACAACACCATCTTCCCAAGACAAAAGACTCAGACTCTTAGCATCATCTTTGCCTTTTCTCTCTCCCTTATCACCCACAGGCCATATCAAACAAGTTGCCAAATTCTATTCATTCTTTTTCAGCAGTATCATTCAGAAATATCACTTCCATTTTCATTCCCACCAGTAACTGTCCCAATTCAGACCCTCATTTATTTTCAGTCAACTAGTCTTAATAGTTATTGTTTTAGTCACCTAACAATCTAGTTCTTATCCATTCAAGCCCTCATGATACTGGTTACCTTCTCTCTCCTATCATGGTAATCTACTACTACTACTACTACTACTACTGCCACCACTACTACTACTACTACTACTACTACTACTACTACTACTACTGCCACCACTATTACTACCACCGTCACCACTACTACTACCACCGTCACCACTACTACTACCACCGTCACCACTATCATCACCACCACCTACCACCATTACTACAATACATACAACACACATACACAGTGATGCCTAACTTTCTACTGTATAAACTGATAATCCTGGCATCCATATATAAATAGCCTTATCACTTTCTATTCCATTCCACAGCTCTTTCTGTGACAGCGAAAACCTGGAAACTAAAGGGATGTCCATCAATTGAGAGATGCATGAATAAAAAATATCTGAAAGTATCTGAATGTGATGGAATATGATTGTTCTATAAGAAAGGAGAAAACAGATGACTTCAAAGAGACATAAACAAGCCTATATGAACTGAGGCAGAGTAAAGTTATCAGAATCAGAACTATTTATATGAAAACCAATATCATAAAATTGAACAATTTTGAGGACTTTTATAAACCCATTACAGAGTGAAATAAGCAGAAATGACAGAATAATTTATATAACAACAACACTGTAAGGACAAACCACTTTGAAAGTTGTAAGAATTATGACCAGAGCAATGACCATCCATGATTGATTCCAAAAGATCAATGAAAACACATCCTGTGCACCCACCGATAGCAGAAAGGTGACAGATTTGTTTTTCTTCTTCCATCATACTTGATGATATTCATATACACACATGCATACATTTATATATACATATATACATGGATATGTGTATATATGTACCTCTATATGTACTATGCATGTATATGCACATCTATATTGTTGATGTGTTATATATGTGTGTATGTGCATGTAACAATATATACATGTATATTGTTTGTGCGTGTGTATACATGTGCATATGTGTTGCATGTGTGTGTGCATGTAATGTGTGTTTATATAGGTATGTGCATGTAAATATGCATCTGTATGTACATGCACATGTATGGGTATATGTATATATTCATGTGTGTTATATTTGTGTGTGCATATGCATTTTGTGTGGTAGCATGCATGCATGTATATGTGCATGTGTGTATATGTATATATTGAATACATCCCAGGGAGGAATTTGTCTTTCTTGACCATGCTAATTTGCTATGGGAAATTTGTTTTTCTTTTTCTTTTTCTCCCCCTGCAGTAGGGTGGGGGGAGGGAAGAGAGAGAAAATAGATTTGTTAATTTTTTTAAATTAAAAATAGCAAAGTGTTTGGGGGGAGCGGGTCAGCTACAGGTGCAGAATGCTGCCATCTGCACTCTCAGATGAGGTCAATGTATTATAAATCTTGAATTGTTTTCCTTTGCTGCCAGAGGTGGCTCACTGAGAGAGGGTAATCTGTAAATGTTTGTAATGTGAACACAAAGCACACCGATAAAATCTCAGAAAACCATGAGTCCCCTCGGCCTCCTCTACCTTCTGGAATGCCACACCTTTCTTATTTTGTCCTCTCTTGTTTCCTTGTGTTTGATCACACAACGTCCACCACGCCTAAGGTCCACTCCTTGGTAGTACTTTCCCTCTCTTGGAGTCCCTCTCTTCCTCCCAAGGCTCATCTCTGCTGCCACTCCTTCCTCTAAACATTGCCTGATCCCCTTTTCCCAGATGAAATTGTGCCTTCCCTGGCCTGGTCCTCTTTTCTATATTTCACCTCACCCCCCCCCCTTGTATCACAGTTATTTGCACACTTAACCCCCTGCCCCGTTTGACTGTCAGCTTCCTATGAGTCGAGTTAGTGCCATTTATCTGTGCCCTTTATTGGCTGGCACATACTCCCCTCAGTGACACAGACAGACCCATGCCTACTCATCTTACACAACTCTCGAGATCAAGTCCTTCCCCAAGAAGCCCAGAGGTCTAGACATTTTCCTAGATTTTTTTGACATCAGATGGGTATCATTGGAGCACATGGGTTACCTACTGGCTATCCCTCTCTCTCTTGCTATGTAACTAGCCCAATGTAACTTTCCCCAGTTATACATTTGTCTGATTATATCCTTTATAATGCTTCTCCTACATTTGTAAACTATGGTACCTGCAATTTTCAGATACATGGGCATAAAATAAGATACCCAGCACACAAAGTGACTTAGAAACTATTGGCTGAATTTAACAGAATAGCATGGTCATCTTACAATGACATTCTGTCCTTCTACAATCAATGAACAAGTGGTTGTACCTATGGTAAAATTTCTGTTTTCAACCTAATCGTTTATGAGAGCTGCTACTATCTTGGGGGCTCTTAGTACATCAATGGGTCCAGTATTGTAACAAAGTGTGCTTTGCTCAATTTTTTTGCAGGGGTTTAGGTAGGGATTTTGATGCCTTAAGCACCTGTCCAGAAGTTTAAAAAATAAATGTATGTATGTGTATGTATGTATGTGTGTATGTGTGTATGTGTATGTATATATGTATATATACACGTATCAGGTTGATAACAGAAATTTAGTCCTAAACAAATCTACTAATTTGTTGATCCTTGAAGGACAGATTCATAGACATATATAATAACAGATGCTCCCAGCAGGCAAACCACAGGCCCTCTATTGTAGGAAAGTCTACCCAAAGACAGGAGGATGAGGAGAGGAGACACATAGAAAGTACGTAAGAGAGGTACACACACACACACACACACACACACACACACACACACACACACACACACGGACCAAAGGAAGGACACAGGGGGGAAAAAGAAGAATGAGAAAAAGAGGAAAAACAAATCAAGAAAAGGAGCAGACATTAAAAATGCTGAGTTGAAAATGTTTCCGATGGCCTCTGACATCTAATAAGTCATCTGTCTTTCTCAATATAGAAAAGTCATTACTTAGAAGTGAACTAATACTAGCAACGGTGACAAGTAAAAACAACAAAGACATAAAAATATAAAAAGCTTGCCCCTTGCAGGGAGACAGAGGGAAAAGAACGTATTCAATTTTTCAGATGAAAAACATTTGAACTGACTGAATTTATTGTAATGCAACTTGTATTATATGTTGGGGAAAAATGGAAAGAAAAAATACATTAGCAACTGAGCCTCCTTCTCAACTTTTACTTAGAAAACCAAAGGCAATACCTTGTTTTTAAGGAACATGAACCCTCCACAGCGGTCAGTCATAGATAGCAACGCAACACCCTTAGAGGACGCGCTGGATCTCATAGTGGTGGCATGAGTCAACAATCTGTGAGGACCCCTTACATAACCAGATGTTCTGTCTCCACGGAGAACTGAATGTGGGCATAAAATACATTATGAGGAATGATATGAGAAAGAGCTTCCTGCCAGAGAAAGCAGTGAGATAGTAGAAAGGCAGTTAGTTGACACAGTAGATGGAGCACTAAACTTGGAGTCAGAAAGACCTGAGTTCAAATCCTGCCTCAGACACTCACTAGCTGGGTTACTCTGGGTAAGTCTCTTAACCTCTAACTGCTTCAATCTTCTTCCTCTACAAAATGGGGTTGGACAGCTACGTGGCACAGTTCATAGAGTGCCAGACCTAGAATCAGAAAGACTCATCTTCCTGAATTCAAATTCATTCTCAGACATTTACTAGCTGTGTGACCCTGGGTAAGTCACTTAACCCAGTTTGCTTCAGTTTCCTCATCTGTAAAATGAGCTGGAAAAGGAAATGGCCAAGTACTCCAGTATCTGCCAAGAAAATCCCAGATGGGGTCACAGAGAATCAGACACAACTGAAACAACTGAATATACAAAATGGGATTAAAATAGCACCTGCCTCTAAGGGTTGTAGAGAGGATAAAATGAGATAGATTTGTAAAGTGATGTACAAACCTTAAAGTGTTAAATAAATTATATTTGTTATGATTATTTAAGGGGAATGTAGGCAATGTCTAGAATTTCTTTCTCTGGAGGGCACTGGGCTTTAGAGATGCTTCTAAATACATGGCCTAGGTTAGAGATGATACTATGTGTAAGTTTAGAGACAAAAGATAAGATAAAATTATGTTTGGAGTACTATGACAATGAAATATTTGAGGGGTAAGAGAGATGGAATTGCTTGAACTATGTGGAGTTAAAGAATATAGAGTACTGGGCTTTGGCCATCACCTAGACCAACTCTTTCATTTTTAAGAGGGAAATTGAGGTCCAGTGTAGTCAAGTGACTTGTCAGAAGTCTCATGGCTAATTAGTGGCAGAGGGAGGACCACAACCCAGGACTTCTGACTCTAAGCTCAAGGTGCTTTTTCTTTTACCCCCATTTACTCCTGAGCCAGGCTGGGGGGGAGGGGGCGCCAAAGGAAAAAGTTTAATAATAATCCTGATTACATCTAATACCTCCTTACTGTACATTAGAAAGTACAAGGCAGTTGATGGAAGCTTGAACAAAAGGAGCAGCCATGCATAACAAGGATGAGAAACTTGGGGGGAAGATCTGAACATGAGGTAAATGTCAAAAGGAAATCGCCTCCTATGGGGCCACTTGGGTTCCTGTTAAGCTCATCACAATTTCATGCCATTATTGAATCTGGGATGGGGGTGGGAGGGAAGGAGGAATGGATAGAAAAGGGTTGAATATACAGGAAAAACACACACACACACACACACACACAATCAACCATCACCACCTCACGCCAAAGTCTTAACAAAACAAGACCTTCAATAAGGATGGAATTTGGTGGTGTTCCCTTCAGCCATGGATTCCAGTAAGGGGATGAGTTACACAGGTCTAAACATGTCTCATTCCCCGATTTGAAAAGCATCAGTGGATTCTTATTGACTCTAAGAACAAATATAAACTCCTTTGTGTCTGTTGAAATGGTGCTCCGGGCACATTTTCTGTTGCTTCCTACCATGCACTTGTATACCAGTCAAACGAGTTTGTTTGCTATTCCCCTAGGAGGCCTTCTCTGCACCCCTTCATCACAAAGAGCATCTCATTCTAACCTATTCCCTCATTAGATGGTGAGCTCCTTCAGGGCAGGGACTATCTTTTGCCTTTCTTTGTACCCCCAGGGCTTAGCACAGTGCCTGGTACACACAGCAAGTGCTTAACTACTTGGTGATTGACTGACTCATCTCTTAGCTCCCTTCAAAGCTCAGCTCAGATCCTACCTCCTACACAAAGGCCATGCAAGATGAGAGAGGTAGACCAGTCAATCTCTGAGAACACTTCCAATTACAAACACCTACAGATTCTCTAGCTTTGAATCTGTCTGTGGAAGGCTTCTTACAGAGGAAACCACTGAAAGAAAATACTATTATTATACAGTCTCCCAAAATGGTGGCTGAGCAGTGGAAAAAGAACCAGTTTGAGGAGCTCCTGGTTCTACCACTTATGACCTCGGTGTCCTTGGGCCTCAGTTTCCTCACCTAAATGTGAAGGGATTGGATTGAATGGCCCCTAAGGTGCCTTCCAGCCCTGAATCTGATGCCATGAAAATTTTCCTTTAGGAGATATAAAAAGCTAAACCAAACCTCTCATCTACTCATGAGCAGAGTAACTAAAGCAGTCCCGCTATGGTCCCTTAGGGGAAAGACTAGGTTTTGTTGTGTCTTCTCGAGCCCCACTCCTATCATATTCTGTAAATTATAATTGCAAGTATCACATTACTTTTTTTGGTTGTTAACCAAAGTGCCTTCTGTGGGGTTTCTTTTTTGGATGTTTTCAATGCACAGGCAACATTTCTTTGAATACTGCCATAATTAAATCTCTTAGAGGCTGTATTTTATTTCAGCAGATAGGAATTATATCGAACATATTTTATTGAACTGTCCTTTTTATCCTAACCTCATAATCTAATTATTTTTTCTAAACCTATTTTACTGCTAATAAAAGAAAGATATGAAAAATTAAATTACATAATAAAGTGTAAAGCATATGTAGTTATCATGAGATATTCAACTTCAGTGTGAACCCAAAATGTGGCTTGTTGAAAAATGGGGTTTAGGGGGATTGTGTTTGTTTAATTTAATGTTTAAATAAAAGAAGAAACCTCCTTGAATTGATTAAGTCAAGACATAGCAATTTGTTCTCATACCTTTCGAACTAAGGCAAAAATCAACACAATGGAACCCAGACTCTCAGGTCGAATTTTCATGGGAAATCCAATTCTCCCCACTAATCAATCCATCAACAAGAATTTCCTAAGAACCTAGTTTGTGCCAGGTTCTGGCCCCACTCAAGAACTTGATGTCTTTCTGTCAAAGTGTAGAGGAGTACAACTCCCTTTTCACTCAACACTTCCTTTCAAAACAATTAACCTTTGACTAGCACCTAATAAAAATTCTCAATTTGTTTATTTAGCATATTTGTTTAACTTGTGGCTTAAATTTTTCTGTCCAATTTGTGAATGAATGAGAAGCATATATAAAGTGCTTACTGAGCCTGGGGATACAGATATAAACAGAAATATAAAAAAGACTGCCCCTCCACACCTTATTCTAATAGGGATGAGAGACGATATGAAGGAGTAATCATCAAATAAAATGCTCTGGAAAATAGTAAGCTCCCAAAAGGCAGGGTCCATCCATAAAGAGAGCTCTATATGGTACCTAGCACAACCTCACGGACAGATAAACACCTAATAAACACTGCACCTTGATGATGAAAAACTACCTGCATGTCAGTGATTTTTATTGACAAAATCCTCCATGTTTTTTCTGCTAAGCTGCACCCAATTCCTATCAATCATTTAATCCTTGGCCTGCATTGATGTACTTTTCTATCAGTGTCATTCACAATGTATCACATCTCTTCATCTTTTATGATTCTCATCCATATAATTTCATTACTGCGGCTCTCCATGGGTATATCCAAAGTACTTCCTCTCAATCCCCTATTATTTCATGGATACCACTGTAGCACTGGCACCATGTACCTGTTAGCACTCACTACACAGCTGCCTCCTTCACTTGTCTTCAATGATGTCTCTCCTGACAGTTCTCACATGTTAACCATGTATCTTTGTTCTGCACTCAGGCTCCTCTGCGATTGTGAATTCTTCAAAGACCACAGTGTTCCATGATGCACAGCTGGAATAACCTGAGATCACTGAAACCAGCGAGCAATGTTCCAAATACAATCCACCCAACTTCTCCTCATTCCACTCTGGCCCCAGTTCCTTTTCTAGTTATTTGAGGCATCTACTCAAGATATGTGTATATCATAACTCAGTTGCAAAAAGAGATTAATTTAGTCTGGATGTAAAGGGAAAAAACTCCCTAGAAAATGAACCCTATCAAAATTGAAAGGGCAGTCTCAAAAGGTAGTGGTTTCCCTATCACTGGAAGAGCTCAAGTAGAGGCTTATGACCACTTGTCCAGTATAGTCCAGTTGTAAGAGGAATTACTGAACTAGTGAGATTCTAAAGTCCTTTTCAACTATGAAATTCTGTAATCCAGTGATCTCACTACTGGTCAGCGAACTATTTATTAAGTGTCTATTCCATTACGCTATGGGTTGCCTGAGAGTAGAGACTGTCTTTTGCCTTATTTTGTATCCTTGGAGCTGAGTATAGTGCCTGGCACCTTGTTGCTGGTAAGTTGGTTTTTAGTCATGTCTGACTCTTCCTGACCCCATTTGGGTTTTCCTGGCAGAAATACTAGAGTGATTTGACATTTCCATCTCTAGCTCATTTCACAGATGAGAAAACTGAGGCAAACAGGGTTAAGTGACTTGTCCAGAGTCACACAGCTATTAAGTATCTGAAGTCACATTTGAACTCAGGAAGATGAGTGTTACTGACTGCAGGCCCAGTGCTCTATTTGCTGTGCCACCTGGCTTCCCAACCTGGTACATGATAGTGACTTAATTATTATTATTGTTTGACTGACTGGCCTACTATGTGTCAGATACTGTGCTAATTACTAAGATTTACACTCTGTGGATGTTAATGAAGTGGGAGGGAGGAGAAGAGTAAAATATTCATAACAGCTTAACTTATTATATGGTTAAATAAAAGAAATACTCCACATATCCACAAATAAATAAATGAATATCAGATGGTTACATGGGAACAGAATGTTTTTTGTTCTTTTCTTCATGTTTTACCCAATATCTTAAGTCAAATTATAAGTAATTTGGAAGGTCTGGTTTTATTTCTCTTCACTTTATTACATGTAAATGCTAGAATTTGATTACAAATTTATTGCTAAAAAAATAAAAACAAAAAAATTTTATTTTTTTATGGGTGACATTTAATACTACTCATCTCTAGCACCTCCCAACAGTCTTCTAAAAGAAAGTAGTCATAAGAGATAATTTCAACTAGCCCCTGAGGGTTTGGTCTTTATATACTCCAACATATTTTTCCACCATTCTTTCATGCTCACTTTTGTACTAAAGTTACTGATTAGGGGGATAAATGACCTTATTTAGGTAGATCCTGTCATGATATATATATATATGTGTATATATATATATATGTATATATATATATGTATATATATATGTATATATATATACACATATATATATACATATATACATATATATATATACACACATATATATACACACATAGATAGAGACAGACAGACAGACGGACAGACAGATAGATAAGATATTTCATCCTTTGCAACAGATATTGGGTCAAAAGTGACAAACAAATTCAAATTGGAAGGATGGTTTATCCTTAGAATAAGTACTACAGGGTGAGATGATCAAGAGTCCTATGAAATGATGTTTCTCTTAACATTGGGGTGCACAATTAAGCCAACTCTACCACCTCCCTTATTGTTCTTTCTGAAGAGAACCCATGAGTTCTTCTTCCCTTAAAATAAAAATTTTTTGTGCTTTCTGGTATCCTTTCTAGTGAGAAGTCAATATGGATATGGCATCAACTTGGTTATTGCTGAGCAAAGATCTTAAGTTGAGTGCCAACAGTTAAATTAAATGTATGTAGATGTTCTACAAAACAGCAGAAAGAATGCTGGCTTTGAAGTCAGAGGACCTAGATTTGAATCTTGGCTATCTACATAACCTTGATCAAGTCATTTGACATCCTCCTCTATAAAATGAGGTAGTTGAACTAGAGGGTCTCTGAGGTGCCTTTTAACTCTAGATCTATGATCTTATGATCTCCATTCCAGCTCCAAATCCATGGTCTTATCATCTTATCCCTACCCATCCCCACTTTTCCCACCACTTAATAAAGTAAATGAAAAAAGGTAAAATAAAGACTTCATAGGATCTTGGGTTGTCTTACATTCAATTCAATTTGAAACATTTATTGTGTGCCACGTTCTGGGCACTAGGGTTACAAAGGCAAATAACAAACCGGCACCTGCCAATGAGAATCTCAGATGTTGTTAGAGAGATGTAGCACGTACACAAATAAGCAGAACTGAAGAGGGAAAGAACATCAGCATATAAGGGGCAGCAAGAATCAAGGCAAGCTTAGAAGGGGCATTGAACCTTGAAGGAAATAAGGATTCTCAGAGCTGGAGATGAGGAAGGAATCCATCTCAGCCATGATGGTTTATACAGTTGCACTAAGGTTGGGAATGGAGCAGTCAGTTAAGGGAATGGTTTGTAATCTACATACCAAGTACTCTTTCCTTTCAGTAGAATATAAGTTCCCTAGGGCAGGGACTGGTCTTGTCTTTATCCCCAATATGGACCTTGGTACCTGATACATAGTAGATTCCTAATAAATACATTTTGGATAAATGAAATGACTGTAAGACTGCCAGAGATCCTGCCATAAGATCGGTTTAAGGATCTAGGTGAGGGTGGGCACAGTTGGGGAAGAAGTGTCTAGTCTGAGCAAAAAGAAGGTATGGTGGATAGGGGTGAGACACGATGACTGTCCTCAAATCCTGGAGGACTGTCACATGGAAGAAAGGTTAGGACAATTCTTTCTGGACCTACGTGGCAGAACCAAGGTAGATGTTGCAGAGAAGCAAATCTTGATTTATTTTTAGAAAAAGGATTCTTGTCAATCAGAGCCGTCTAAATGTGGGCTGCCTCCTGAGGGAATAGGTTTCATCCCACTAGAGATCCTCACACAGATGTCAGATGATCACTTGGAGCGGTGGCATTCTACACCACCTTTTTACATCAGGTATAGATTGGATTATATGGCCTCTGATGTTCTTTTTAACACCAAGATTCTGAAATTCTGAGGCAAGTCTTAAAGCAATGGTAACATCTGGCTATGTGACCAGGGTAGGAGAGGGCATTCTAGGTACAAGGAAATGATGTGAGGAAAGGTATGTCCTGCCCTGCATCCATGTCATATCTCTTCCCCAGAAGTTCATTGATTGAAATTTTCTCTCAATTTTGCATCCCCATAGCACAGCATAGTGTCTTACAAACAGTAGGTGCTCAATAAATGTTACTGAAATTGAACTGAGTAACACAAAGACCAGTGACTAAAAAGATACTGATTGCAGTAAAAGGTTTAGAGTGCTACTCTACTCCCTCACCTCTGCCCCATGACTGCTCTGGCTTCCTCCAAGACTCAGCTCAAATTAAGAGGTCTTTCCTGGCCCCCCACCCTCTGTCACCAACTGTTAAAGACTTCCACTTTTACATTACTTTCCATCTATTTACCACATGTCTTATGTTACCTGTTTCTTTGCATGTTGTTTCCACTAAAATGTAAGCTCCTTGAGGACAGGAATTTTTTTTTGTTGGAGAGAAAGGAGATAGCTTTCTTTGTATGCTCACAACTTAACATGGTGTCTGGAACACAGAATTCACAATACATGCTTATTGATTTGCTGACTGAAAGAATGACTGACTGAGTGGTCAAGGAGTCAAAACAAGCACATTTCGGAAAGATAGACTGAGTCCAGTCTATGGAAGGTTTTGGTTTGGGCTCTATCCTGTTGGCAAGGAGGAATCACTAAGGTTTTAATGAAATGGTCAGGTACATAAGGAAATCAGTATTTCAGAAAGATTCCTCCCTCTGTTTTGTATATCATAGAATAGAGGGAGAGAAAAATGCCAAGGATCCATGTTAGAAGGTTTGGCATAACATGATGTGTTCTGAGACTACAGTGGTCATGGTGGAAATAGAAAGAAAAGAGAAAACACAAAAGATACAGCAAAGGAAGACATGGCTGACAACATATTTGAAAGAGGAAGGGGAGAGAAAAAAAAGTCCAACACAGTTCTGAGGTTTCTAAGAGAAGTTGTCTGAGAGGGAAGGATACCAACTGGGAAGTGGAAAAAGATGAATTCATAAAATCATAAAATGCTGAGCTGAACAGGAACTCAATGGTCCTATCACATCCATTTGGAGGTATTTTAGTATTTGAAATAAAGTACTAGGGTGTTGGAAAATCGGCTCTTTGCCAATGGGTCCTGGTCACCTTCTTTAAAAACTTATTCTTCATTCTCTGAGCTGACCATAGTCTTTTGACCTATACCTATTCACCCAATGCCACGTCTTGCCCAGATCTCAGCAAAGGAAGACCTACAAATGGCACACATTCTGATTGTCAAACTAAAAGTAAGATATCTGATTCTCCCCAGGGTTACAGTGTGGGCTCTCAGGAAAGACTGGACATTCAATCATATTCAACCACATAGAGAATCACTCTATCAGGAAGATTATCTAGTGCAGCTACTCAATGTAAGGGAAAGAATATGGGGGAAAGAAGTAGTTCGGTGGAGGGGAAAATATATAGGATTCGAAATCAGAAGACTTTGGGTCAAACCTTAACTCTGTCATTTACTGACCACAGGACCTTGGGCAAGTCATATTCCTTATCTGTAAAATGAGGGGGGTGGACTAGGTGACCCCCAAGCTTACTCCACGCCCAAATCAATAAATCATCAAGTATTTATTAAGCCTTTATTATATCTGGGACTCTTTACTAAGGGTTAGGGATGTAAGAAAAAAGGAAATCCAATGACCTTAAATCTAGTTCCAGGGAGGACACAGACTAGCCATGGGATTTTAGTTGAGTCACTAGACATCTCTGGATCTCAGTTGCTTTCAAGGGGTTTGAACTAAATATTTCTCAACGTCTCTTCTAGTTCAACACTTAAATCTTAAAGTCTCATATTTTTAGGCAACTGTAGGAAACACAAAATTCACTCAAAAAGATGAAATCACACAAGAGTGACAAAAGCATAACAAACAGACCAAAAAACCACAGAGGATAAAAGGATTCTCTGTTTATCCACACTTATGAAACCCAACCAGACCTCACTAAATATTTAAACAATGATACTCTATCAGTATAAAAGCTCTGTAAATCAGGCTGTGTTTAAAGAGAATATAGGAACAGATGTGATCTTATTATAGCCTCAGAGTAACTCAAAAACAATTTGTCATCGATGACAGACATTGTGAAATTATGTCCACCTGCCTGATGTGACCAGAGAAATCATTCCACTTTTCCCTGAGACACCGAAACACTTGGTGGCAGGATGGGCCAGTGAGAAGAGAGATCACCTCTGAAGCATCACCATCCTAGAACATCTAATGTCTCACAAGACCTCTTCCTGGAAATTTCTTGAAACAGGACCCAACTATTTCAAATAACCCTAGTGGCTCAAACGTTAATAAAGCCCAGGCAGCCTTCAAGTCATATCTTTGCATGCTGAACATCTGTGAAAGTTGGAGCGGCCCACACTTCAATTTTTTGGAGGTCACATCGGTCACAGTTTTCTTTAGTGATCATGTTAAACCTCACAGTTCTCCTTTGTGGCCTTTCTTCTGCAGGAAGGACGTTAGAGTTTACCTTACAAAATTCACAGGCTTACTTCAAACTTACAATGGTATGCCTGCTCTCAGCCAGCTTAAAAAATGAACCCATTTCCTTTCCTCTCTCTAAATATTTACCTTGTTCCTTCTTCTAGCATTACAATATTATAATTAAATGAAACAATGAAAAGAAAGGGGAAGTGGGGAAGAATGAAGTGTGAAGCACTGGGAGTAGTTCCCAAAGCTGTTTCAAAACTTCTGTGAGCTCTCTGATTTCCAGAGACATTTGAAATATTCTTCATCTTACTAAGCAAAGGATGAAGAATTGTTATTCCCCTGAAATTTCAAGTGCTTCCCATTTCCACTACTGCAGCCTACAGGAAAGAAAGGCGGCTTATGAATTACTAGACCAAACAGGAAACATCTCTCAATGGGCCCAAAGCTCATCCTAGGCAACTCTAAGGGAAGAGTAGGTATATACAGCAGCTACCAGAATAAACATAAGCTCCGAGTCTTAGAGAAGGTGAGGTGAGCCCACCACTTTTAACATGCTATCCACCCTCAGTAATTAAGACCAAGAGTCTGCATGAAGAGAAGCCTGAATTACACATTTTTCTCTAACAAAATGCAGTTTTATTACTTCCACTTTACTCAATTAGACTAGTGCAGTCTTGCCAGAATACTGTGCCAAGTTGAGATCTCAAGATTTGCTTTAATGAATAGATAAGAACAACATGAAATTAATGTGACTGTTGTGTAAATGGCTACTTCCAAAGTGTTTCAGAAGCAATTTGTTCTCTTTAGTAGGCAAACTGGCTTCTTGATCCTAGATCACAAAATCACAGGGTCTGAATTTGAAGGAACCTCAGATTTCATCTAAATCAACTACCACCTTAACAGTAATTCTCCCTCCCTCCCTCTAGGATATCACTGACCAGTGGTTTTCCAGCCTCTGCTTGAAGATCTCCAGTGACTGAGGTCCCTCTCCACACAACTTATTCTGGATTCTTCTAAGATGCTAAAAGTAAGCATCTTAGCTGAAGTAAACCTCCCTTCAGAGGATATGGTAAACTATGAATTGGTGGATTAATTAGGACAATAGACTGAGAGCTCAAAGGGACCGGAAAGGTCATTTACTCCAACTATATATTAGGAAACCAAGGCCCATAAAGATTTACCGATTTAGCTACAGTCACACAGGTAGGAAATAGTAGAAGTACACTGCTGGCAATCTGCCTTCCCTCTGCTGCACTACCCAGGGTGACCCCCTACCCTTAGGGTCTCATCACTATGACTTTCTTCTCCTGGTTTTCATAACATGTACAAATACTTTCATTTCAGCCTGGCTTTCAGGATCACTTTGTAAAGGTTGACAGTAAGTGATAAAATATTGGTAACCTGTTGCATTAGGTGATATTAATGATATAAGAGTACACCTGATTATAGATCATATAATGCATATTAGTTCCATCAATCTGCTTCTAGATTATTAGCTCTTATCAGAGCCCAGTGATATTTATTCAATG
Organism: Pseudochirops cupreus; assembly: GCA_028627135.1. Classification (NCBI taxonomy): domain Eukaryota; kingdom Metazoa; phylum Chordata; class Mammalia; order Diprotodontia; family Pseudocheiridae; genus Pseudochirops; species Pseudochirops cupreus. The sequence goes on from CM053582.1 coordinate 533,645,938, forward strand.
CTATAGTGAATATCAAGTTATACCAATGCTCTCCTTGTCCACTAGACAATAATCTTCTCAGAAGGAAGACTCTCCAATATGCCATCTTGTCATTTCTAAATTGACAACATCTCTCATCTATATCCCCTGCTTTCTACTCACAAAGTCATCACCGTAGGGCAGACCCTCATCATTTCTTACCTGGAATAACACAATAGTTTTCTGATTGGTCTTCCCATTTCTCTCTTCCCACTCCAATCCATCTTCCACTCAGATGCCAAAATCATCTTCACTCAATAAACTTGAGTGTTTTCCTGTTACCTCCAGGAGCAAGCATAAAACGCTAGATTTTGCATTCAACTTTTAGAGTCCTAAACCAGTCCCCTCTACTCTACAATTCAACAACAGTGGCCTTACTTAGCTTGTACATCAGACTCCATCACCCAGCTCTTGACTGGTCATGTACCGAATGCTCCCCCTCATCAGTTCAACCTCCTGGCTTCTTTGAGTACTTGACTCAAATATGCCTCCCCTTCCTCCTTCTTTCCAGTGCCTTTGCTCTGAGATTGGCCTCTATCTATTCTGTATATGTCGTGAATGTACATAGTTGTTTACATGCTGTTTCACCCATTAGAATGTGAACTTTTTGCAAACAGGAACCAAATTTTACCATACTTTGTATCCCAGAGCTTAATAAGATGTCAAACACATAATAACGGCTCAATAAATACTTGTTAATTGACTGACTATTCTTATATTTGGGCTAATCAGCAAGTCTCTACTAAAGATACTACCACCCGTCCATCCATCAATACTTCTCCTGAAGCACACTGGGTCAACCCATTCATCCAAACCTCTGTTTCCTCAGGAAGGGGAGATGAGTCATCTATTAGTAGTGACAGTAGCAGTGACAGAGACCCTCTCAGCTGTTCTCCATAATGAAATCCACATCATTCCTGATGACATCACCGTTCTACTGGCACATTCCAAAGGGCCATCTCTGTGGAATGAAGACAACTCACAGCATTCCCCAACCACAGCACCATTGCCAGCCATCTGAATTTCCTCTGGACTGTTCAGGGACCTGCTCCCTCCTCCCTATCACTATTCAGAAAACCAATTTCAAGAATACCTTACTCTGGGCATGCCTATTCACTGGTTCCATGTTTTCCTGAATACTGTGCTTTTATTGTTGATGGGGAAAATGGACGTCAAAGGCATGGGAAAGGAATGTAGCTACAGCCCATTCTAAAAGCATGCGTTTATTCTATTTTATTTTATAAATGTATGCATTATGTATGGCTTTACATAAAGGTTTTTATAAGGTCCCTTAAGTGATTTACTGTGAGGGATGATTATACTCTCCGCTTATTTAAAGGAGTCCTGTCTATCCCATAGTATCTCCTACATGAGGACATGTTTCAGCTTACAGACATGGTAAACAAAACTTACTGATCCACCTAGTGAGTTATAAAACTTGTAACTTGCTGTAAACAGGTCTGTCATTTTATTTAGCATATCGTGTCTATGAGCTGCCTTATTTATCTGGTGGTAAATCTTTATGTATCAAAAATGCTACAGAAGGCACAACAGATAAATTACCGACAGACACTAACATCTGACTAGTTAATCAAACAAATAGGACATGTAACAAAGAGAAAAGCTATAAATATTGACAACAAGCTGCTTCAGTCACAAAAACATTCAATACTTCAGTTCTCAAGTGTGAGTTTTATATCAGTCCCCTGGAAACAGTTTGTATCCTCCAATAAATTTTTACAGTTGATTCACCTGCCTGATACCCCTCTCAGCCTTTTCCTTCAGAAGCTGTCAAAGCCGCCAACTATAATATATGGCCCGACCAAAGAGAACAGCTGTAGCCATTCTCTCTGCTGGTTCCTGTACCCTGCTCTGCATAAAATAATATATCAAGATTAATTGATTTCCCGTCAGTCTCACAGAACAGAAAATTAATTTTCATGTAGCTATTTTCCCCAGCATATGAATTTTGTACATGGCAAGTAATTTAAGTTTTTAATTATTCATGAGGAAGGAGGAGGTGGGAGGTGGGGAGGGGGGGAACATGATAAAGTGAGCTTGTGAAAACCCCAAGGCCAGCGCCTGGGCCTGGGTTTGTGCTGAGGCAACAACAGCACTTGCTAATGCCTATATAAATAATATATGTATTAACATACATCTTAGTACAACACCAATTTCTCTCACTCTGACCCAAGACTACCAGGTCACACCACAGTACTTTGTCAAAGTCGCCGCATCGGTTACATATGACACACTAGTGGGAAAACACAGAACGTGTCAGCCATCTTGGATTGACCTCCGCTTGGCTCCCTGGCAGACACCCTGACTGGGCATGATAGGGAAGTAATTTAACGGTCAGCGTTTGAGGGGAGATGAAGGCAAAAGCCGCTAACCAGCCAGGTGCTATCTCAGCAAGTCCTCCATTTTCAGGTGACATTGACTAGTGAAAAAGAAAAATAGAACTGGAAAATGGGGAAACATTTGACTTGCCCAGTCTAATCTTTCACCGCACAGCCCACCCTACCACCAAGCACTCTGGGCAATCAGGTACGTTTGTTAAAATGTGAGCTAAAACGCTCCCACAGTACCTACTTAGAAATGGCATTGGCATACTTCATATAAACTGCATGACAGAAAAACGTGGTTGCACTTAACTCAAGTCATGAGACTCTATTTAACCTTGTTAGGATCTACATTGGACCCAATACACTATGCACTGGGCTCTTCCTTTCTCTGTAATCAGCTACACAAGTCAAAGGTTTCATCAACACTTCCTTCAGCCTCAAGCATTCAGATTTACTGTGAAATTGGAAGATTTCTATGAAAAATTGACATTTGTCCAATTAAGCAATTACTTAGCATCATTACAACCCAGAGAAGGGGAGGGGTGAAGAGGTGGATAGGGAATGCAAAAAGCCTTCTTTGGACTCATTCAAGAAAAATGGGTGGGGGTAAGAACAGAGGCAAAAGAAAAGGTAAGGGGGTATAACGGAACCAGTTCTGGATGTGGAGTCAAAGAAGAAGAAATATAGCTCCCCAAGTACCAAACTTCATACCATGGAGAGGCTTAGAGCCAGTAGGTAGTATATAGAAAAGGGGATGGTAGGTGGAATCAGAGAATCTGGATTAAAACTCACACTTCTGACATTTGATCTTAACCAAATCATTTTACTTCCCTAGGCCTCAGTTTCCTCATCTGTAGAATGAGAAGGTTGGACCAGATGCCATTCCAGCTTTGAGACTATTAACCTATACACTGAATTTGAATCTTGGTTCTACTAGGTAAGTTCTTTTCCATTTCCAAGCTTGAGTAAAACAATAAGATTGGAAGAGGTGACCTCTAAAGTCTATCATCCATGCCCCAAGTATTTCTGAAAAGAAAAACTGAAGTGAGTGACCTTAGAAAGAAACTTCTATTTGGAGCATGTCATCAATGACACTGCTGCCACCAGCAGCAGCAGGGAACTGGGAAACGAGGGATGAGATGCTGAAATGGAGTACGGCAGGAAAATGAGGTCAAGGGTAAAGGAACCATGTTTTTCAAGTCGATGGGTTAGAAGAACTCTTCTTGTGAAATATAAAGAGTGAGGAGTCCATACAGACTTCCAAGTCAACCATAAAAGTATTCACTTTAACCACAGCCCACATAGTAAGGGAAGGGCCCCTCCTCAAAATGCCATAAGCTATACATTAGGGAACACTAAGGTCCTTCCAGGGTTTCCATTATAAAACCTGTTTCCCAGTAACCTGCAAAGCCTGTAAAAACTCCCTTTGCCCTGAAACTTGGCATCTGAGCAGTGCACACTGCATGGGTTGTTTTAATACTGTTACAGAATGGGGCTTCCAGATTATATTTCTCTCACCACCGTGGCTGCAGACAAAAGGGGAAACATGATACATCACATCCAATGGCTAATTGCTAGCACTGATGTAGAGCTAGTCAATGGAGGCTGAGGAATAAAGGCATTCCTGATTGTTGCATGACCTTTCTTTTTTCCTCCCAAGGAAAGAAGGACCAGTGAAGTTTACTTTCAGCTTTGTACTACCTGGTTTGGAGAAAAAAAATGGAGAGGAAGATAAGGAAATCCAATTGAATCCTGATAGAAGACCACAACTAAGGGCTTGCTGTTAGCTCGTTTTATCCTCAGAGATCATGATCCTCATTTCACAGATTCATCAGTCAAGGTTCAGAGAAGCAAGAGTGACTTGGCCATGAGCATACAGTTTATAAGAGTCAGGGGTAAGATTTGAATTCCAAGTCCCACACTCTTCTCTCCATACAATGAGGTGCTTTGGAAGTATTCCCCTTAAATGCTAGCCTGGCTATTTACTCTCCACATTCTCACAGAAATGAGATGACCTCCCTAAGCCTTAGTCACTTCATCTGTACAATGCAGATGGTAACACCTGGTCAGATTACTTAGAGGACCAAAATGAAGACTCTGGGAAATTATGCAAATAGAAAGTGCTTTCATCATCACCATCATCATCACCATCATCATCATTTTTACTATTAACCATTGAGTTGAGCCATGCTCCATTGCTAGGAAACTTATTGGGGCTCTCTCCTAATCTCCCCAAAATATCTACAGCCCCATTACTGAGTGGGTCAAACATTCCCACCCAGCCCCGGTGGAGTTCAAGGAAGCTCTGTAGGATTCAGAGTAAGCCAGTCATTCTTCACTACCGAGGACATCTGATGCACTTCATATTTCACCCATTGGCAGAATAGACAAGGCCAAAGACCACAGCGTCAAGGGATCGGTCCTTGATTTTTTTGTTGTTGCGGTTGGTTTGTTGTTTTGTGTCGTTAAATTTGTGGCAGAATATCAGGGTAGGAAGTGATTTCTACGAGTGATTTCTACATGCAAGTCCCTGGAGAAGATACAAAGAAATCACAGTAGAAATCACTTGTAGGAAGACTGTAGGTCATGAAGTCAATATAAGCAGAAGTCCTCATTCTAATTATTTCCCTTCCGTGTCTCTGTCTACCATATTTTTCTTGGCAGTTAACTGGTAGCAGAGGTGCTTTTGTTTTTCTTTTTCGTTTGGAGCGTGTGTGTGTGTGTGTGTGTGTGTGTGTGTGTGTGTGTGCACACTTTTAGCTTGGAGTGTTGTGTGAGTTTTTATGGGGGCAGGGGCTTGCTTCATCTTGTTCTGCGAATAATCCTATAACAAACATAAAGGAACTCATTATGCACACCACAAAAAATACGTGTTGGCAATTCTGTAACTAAAACGTAAAAAACTTCGAGGAGTAGAAGCTGCTGCTGGCATCGCTTAAAGGTCTTTGTTTCTGTAAATTCAATTGAGTGTTTCTATTTCGAAGTCTAGCAAGAGGTTCTAATTATTGTTAGAAGCCTAATTAGCATTTAGTATTACATTACGACAACTGCAGCAAAATTGTACCCATTCTCCAATAAACAGTATTCACAGGGTGCACTCAAGCTGCTGGATGAAGCAATGAGAATTAATAGCTCTCCACGACAATGGCAAATCCTACGACTCCCGCTGTGTGTGTTTAATAATTTTTCACTCCTTCCAGATTGTTCCCATCAAGCACAATTCCCAAGATCCTAATCAACCACCCTCCCCATCAATACTACACAGAGATCTGAGCACTGAAAATTATCTGCAATTTCAAAAAGTGCTTTGTTGCATTATTAGGCCACTGACCTAAGAGGTAATGGGTAAATAGTTTCTGAAAAATGTCCAAAGCGCAACATAAATTAAAGCTTATAGTCTTGCCTGCTGTTCTCACCATAGCTATAACTGCAAACTATTACCGTTTTTACCCAATATCCCTAACTATAATTTTACACCATAATATTGGTGCAAAGCTCCAAATGTTCCCCATTCATAGGTCTCCATTTACTCTACATTGGGAGAAGGGTTTCAGAAGGGTTTCAAAGGGGATCAGTCCCCTTTAAAGTATTTGTGTCATGACCCTTCCCACCAAGTCTCCCCCCACCACCATCACCCACAGAAGTCATTAAATCAGAATATTTTGGGTTGGGACAGGCTCAGAGGTCTTGTTTCCATGGGTGCAGGTGTGTATTACAAACTTGCTTTGCTTCAGAAACATCCAACAGGATGTGAATGAGGTTAATCTTCCTCCCCCACACTGGAAATGAGCTCTTCCTCCCCAGAGAGCTGGCATGACATTGTACCCCTCCTAAGTACTCAACTGACTTTGTTTTTTATGGTATTTTGAGAGAGGCAATATGGTGTAATGGAAAGAATACTGGATTTGTCAACAGAGGATATGGATTCAAATTCTGCCCTTCATTAAATTACTACTTATGCGACCTTGAGTAGGTCACAGGGTTTCAGTTTCCTCATCCCAAAAATGAGAGGACAGGGTAAGATCAAGCATTTGTGTTTGGATAAATTTCAGGGGGTTTGAACCTGGATGGGAAAAATTAAGCTTTCTTTTCACTAACTTTTAACTGAAATTTAGTATCTCCTTCAATTATGAATATATGCAATAAAAATTCTGAGAATGGGCCCATAGGTTTCACCAGACAATACCAAAGGGATCAATGACAATGAGTAGATTAAGAGCTCCTGAGCTATAGATGGTCCCTAAGAAACATCAAAGTTCAAATCTGGTCTCAGACACTTACTAGCTGTGAGACCCTGGGCAAGTCACTTCACCACTGTCTGCCTCAGTTTCCTCAACTGTAAAACCGGGGTAACAAGCGCACTTACTTCCCAGTAGTATTTGTAAAGCACTTAGCATGGTGTTTGGCACACAGTAGGCACTTAGAAACATTTGTTTCCTCCCTTCCTATCCAAGATCTCTTCCAACTTTTAACCCTATGAGCCAGTCTATGTATATGTCTAATTGCCAAAATGAAATAATAACTATGATTTATGCAACATTTTAAATTTTGCAAAGTGCTTTACATGTATTATACCCCCTTGATCCTCATGATAATCTTGTGTGGGAAATACAATTCACATATTTTTTTGACTAGACCCATGGTTTCATCAGCACAGGGAGTTCTACCAACACAGACTGGCACCTTCTCTGCCACAGGGGTCTTAGAGAATTGCCTGGGGGCACCATGAAATTAGATGGCTTGCCATGGTCACAGAGCAAGGATCATCATAGGTACCATGTGAATCTAGGTCTTCTGGACTCTGAAATTAACTTTCTATCCACTATATCGCTTGACCTTTCCCTTCAGGTATTATTACCTACATTTTAAAGATGGAGAAACTGAGGCTGAGAGAGGTAAGTGACTTGTCCCATAGTCACACAGCTAATAAGTGTCAGAAGCAGCATCTGAACTCGCGTCTTCCTAATTATAAGCCTGGAACTCTACCCATTCCCCCACACTGTGTCTCCCCCTCCAAGGACACACAAGGATATGGATATTCTCTTTGTATCTTCTCCAGGGACTTGCATGTAGAAATCACTCGATAAATATTTGCTGAATTAAAATAAATTAAATGGGAATGTGCTGCTTCTGTGTGGTCTGAAGCAGATTTCTTTCCAAATCTGACATATGAAGGCACCAGCAAACCATGGTCTCTCAGGGGCCAGAGGGTGGGGTTGGAGTCATCAGACCAGTGTCCTCACGTGGCTTGCAGGGTTTAGAAATGAATATTGGTTCCATTGTTCGCTGAGAGTCAGGAAGGAATACTTTTCTGGGACAAAGCAGAAAATCTCTTTTTGTTCTAAGATACCTCTCTGCCCTTGGAATAGGAAACATGGAACCCAGCACGATAAAGGACACGAGAGAAAACAAAGATCTACAGATTGCTCCCAGTCCAGCTGCCCAGCCAACAATAAAAAACACCCCAAATAACAAGACGAACCCCCGCCTCCAAGGATGTGGGGTGGGGTGGGGAAAAGGGATCTAGGGGTTGTACCTTGACACAGTTTTCAAGATCCGATTTTGATGGGTTATTGTTTGGTTTAAGATTAGCACAAACAGTCCAAGCTTACACATCTCTAACTACTGTACCTAGATCAACCAATCAACATTTACTTAAGCACCTATCAGGGGCAAAGCGCTGTGCTAGGCACCAGAAGAGTCTTTTGTTATAAAGCTGTTTGTCTGTTTGTTTGTTCCAGCCAATATTTTTCACTTTGCTCCCTTCTAAGAAGCACAGCATTATCTATTGGTCACATCTGTCACCAACTTCAGAAGGCTCATGGTTTGGGGCAGTGGTTCCCAAGTTTTTTCTCCTCATGGCACAGCATTATTTGTTTCTGTTCAGATGTCTTGCACACTGACGATTTAAGGAGGAGAGGAGAGAGAAAGGAAATGGAGAGAAGGAGAGGAGAGGAGAAGACAAGACAGGACAGGAGTGCAGAGGATGGCAGAGGAAAGAAGAGGCTTTATGAGTCGGATATATAAGGAAGGAGTACATTTCAGGAATGGAGTACGCCCAGTGCAAAGGCAAAGAGATGGATGATGGGATGTCGTGTATGAGGAACAAAGATCACAGAAGGTGGGATGGGGATTAATTTCTGATGAGGTTGGAATGCTAGGTTGGGGCCAGGTTGTAAAGGGCTTTGTAAAAAAGCTAAACAGAAGAGTTTACATTTTATCCAAAAAGTACAAGAAAGCCTTTATTTGACTGAGTAGGAGTGTCAAATGGTTAGATCTGTCCTTAGAGAAAATTATTTTGGCAGCAGTGTATAAGATACACTGGACTGGTCCAGGGAGGAAGGAAGGGAAGGAGTCATGGAGACCCATTGGGAGGTTTTTTGCAATAATCTGGGTGAAAGGTGATGAGGGCCTGAACTAAGGTGGCAGCTGTGTGAATGGAGAGAAGGAATCTGATGGAAGAGATTTGGGTGTAAGTAGAAACAGCATGATATGGTCACTGATTATATATGTGGAGGGAAAAAAATCAAAGAAAATGCCAAGGTAATAAACCATAGACATGGAGGAGAGGAGAGGAGAGTGACAGTGCCTTTTAAAAGAAATAGGGAGAATTTGAAGGTAAAGATGATGAGTTCAGCATTAGACATGCTGAATCTGAGATGTGAGAGAGTAGTTTAAGTTGAGTAATAAAGTCAGAAGAAAGAATACAAAGGATTGAGTAGACAGTTTTTTCAAAGCATCTGGCTAGGAAATGAAAGAGAGATAGAGAACAATGTCTTGAGGGGATGGTAGGGCCTGGTGAAGCCTTATTGAGGAGCTTGGAACACTTTTGAAGGTAATAGGGATGATGGGGGAAGTAATCTTGTACAAATGATGGGGGGAAATTAAGTCAAATGCATAGTTAGAGATTTTGACCTTGGCAAAAAAAAAAAAAGGATCACTTATTTGTAAGAGAATGGAAGAAAGTAGGAGAAAATAAGAGATGAATCGAGCCAAAGGTTGTTAGGAAGAAAAGAATAAGAAAAGAGAAAGTTCATGCTGAATGGCCTCGATTTTCTCAGGAAAATAAAATCTGAAGCTCTCAGCTGAGCGAGAAGGGGGCAAGGGAAGGGCAGGAGGCTTGAAGAGAGAAAAGAAGATTTGGGACAGCTTCTGTGGGGAGTAAGTTGGAAATCAATTAGAGAAAAATAAAAAGACTGACTTGTTGCAGTGAGGGCCCAGTTGAGGCTATATAACATGAATTTATAATGTACACAGTCAACACAATTATGAGGCGTCTTTCAGTTGTATTTAGGGGCTTGTGAGTATAAATGGAAGAAGAAGGTGGTGGGAGTAATCTAGGGATGAAATTTGGTAAAAAAAAATTAAAATGGGGAATGACAAGACAAAGAGGCAAGGAATGTGAGAACAAGGGACATCTTGGAGCTGACATGATTGGAATATCAGGTTGAGGTTGCAGGGGGAAGAAAAGGAAGTCTGAACAGGACCTGAGAAAGTGCTGAGGGGCAGAGGATTTCAGGTTTCGATGAGAGAGAAGGATGGGTTTAGGAGAGGTGAATCATGGGGAAAGGTGGAATGCCAGAAGGTTATGGCTGGATAGAAGGACACCCATGCTTCTAACTAGGGAAATGGAACACACATAGGGGTAATGGTGAGCCCTAGTGTGTGATCACTACCATGTGTGGCTAAAGTGGAGCAGGATTTAAGTGTTGGAAGAATTCCTTCTACCTGCATCTACTTATGACTTCAAAGCAAAGGTATTAAATGTGCACATGGCTCAATGCTCTGCTTGGGGGAATCAAAGAAATATAAGACACTGTACCTGCCCCTAATAAGGTCAAAATCTAGACAGGAAGCCAAATGAAGCATCATTAAAAGCTAAACAACACAAGAGTCAAGTCATAAGAAAAGAGATGTCACATGGCAATGTGCAATTGTTAAATTAAATGAATGAGATAACAGCTCAAAGGAGAAAGAAATCACTATGGGCTAGAATATTCAGGGAAGATTTTAAGGATAGGTAGGATTTACATTCTTCACTAAAATACTCCCTCTAGAGCAGCAGCTCTCAACCTGTGGGTCGCTTTGGGGGTTAAACGACTCTTTTACAGGGGTCACCTAAGACTATCGGAAAACACCTATTTCCAAGGGTCTTAGGAACCAAGACATTGCTCCTCTATCTATTTCCAGGCAGGTCCACCCACATATGAGTATTAAAGGGTCGTGGTATTAAGAAGGTTGAGAACCACTGCTCTAGAGCTTCATCACGGATTTTGGATTTTCAAAGGTCATACCAGTGGAACATAGGCTTTGGTGGGTCCTACCAACCTGGAAAGGTTTTGAGTATAGGCCCAGTAAAGGACTACATGTCTCATCTAAGAACTAGCCTAGGTAAGTTGAGAAAGATTCAGAATCATAGGGTTGGTCTCCAGGTGATGAATACTTTTGGTCTCAGCAACTCACAAAGTCTACCAAGGAAAGAAATACCCAGGTCTCAGTCTGAGTTGGTGGAGATAACAGATCCTCAAAAGACTGAAGAAATATATCGGTATCAAAATCAAATAGAAAGAGGCCACTTAACTGCACACAAGTATCCCTACAGGATCCATATTGGCTTGGAAAACCATATATTAACATTACCTATGTTTTACTGTATTTTTATTATTTTGTTAAATTTTTCCCAATGGCATTTTAGTCAGGCTCTGGTCATACCTGGGGTGTTGAAACCATGGTTCTAGGTTTGACACCGCTTACTTAGATGGCAAAAAAGAAGATGGAGGAGAGCATAACTCTCTCTCTGTCTCTCTCTGTCTCTCTCTCTCTCTCTCTCTCTCTCTCTCTCTCTCTCTCACACACACACACACACACACACACACACACACACACACACGGAATGAGCTAAGTATATAAGTGTGGATTCACCTGCTCTCCAATCTTTTCCAATTCTATCCCTCCTTTACATTTGAATTTTGAGCCCTCTCTCAACAGGAAAAAATACTGGCCTCATGTTTTTACTTTACTGCCTCAGCCTCATCAAAGTCTAATACTGAATGGGATTACCATATAACGCAAGATGATTCTACACCCACAGAGGAAGGTATGGAAGAAGAGGGGCAAATGGAACAGACCATGCCTAGGAGTCTGGCAGAAAGAGAAAGATCATAATTTTCCACCAGTCCTACTGATAACCTCAAAGCACAAGGACACTGTTCATTCATCAACAGTTAGTAAGCATTTATTAAGCCTTTAGCATGCACGAGGCACTGTGCTAACCAATAGGGATACGAGGAAAGACAAAAATACAGTCCTGCCTTCATGGAGCTTCCACTCTTATCAGGAAGGCCACACATAATTGTACATACAAGAAATATATTGCTCATACAATATACAATTGTACATACCAGAAATAGACAAGGCAAATAGAAGGTAAACTCAGAGGGACGGGGAATAGCAGTGGGATTTGAGATAAGGAAGCCAAGGTGGTTGGGAGAGGGAGGAGAGAGAACATTCCAGGCATGGGCTGTAGCCAGACAACAGAGTCCAAATATGGAATGAGTCTCTGGATAGGGTGCCATGTCCTGTGAGAACAGCAAAGAGGCCAGGGTAGTTGGATCACAGAGTATAAAGAATATTAGAAATGTAGAAAGGAGCCAGGTCATAAAGAGTTTTAAAGGCCAAACAGAGAATTTTATATTTAACCTTGGAGGTAACAGGGAACCACTGAAGTTTACTGGGGAGTGAGAAAGGGGTTGACACAGTAAGACCTGTTAAATCCACTCATTTGTTCAAGAAGATTTTATTAAGCATCTCAAACCATTGCACAAAAACAAAATCAAAACAGTCATTTCTTTCAAGGAGCTTATATGCTATTCAAAAAAAAAAAAACCCTGTACACAAGAAAATTAAGATAAACATATACCAAGCCAATAGTGGAATTCACAAAAGATCTCAGAAAGGAGAGGGGCTTGATTTGATTTCTGAAGAAAGCTACTGTTCCAAGTGTCATCAGCTACCAGACCCCAAATGGAGATGAACAATAGTCACTAACAAAAGCTAACATTTATTTTAAAGTTTGAGAAGCACTCTACATCTATTATCTCACTGGATCCTCACAACAAAACTACAATGTAGATGCTATTATTATTTCTATTTTACAGATGAGGAAACTGAGGCTGAAAGACATTTGTGAATTTTCCAAAGATACAAAGCAAGTGTCAGAGGCAAGATTCGAACCCCTCTTTTAAGAAAATCTCATCCTTCTTCCTCCCATCTCCAAAGACTGCCTCCTGAAAAATCCCATTAGCAGAGTTCTCTTGGGCCTAGTTTCTAAGATCTCAACCTCCCTTCAGAAGCTACATTCCCAGTGGGACACAGTGATTTCCACTGTCACAGAGGGATTCAAACAGCACAGGATGCCTCCCACCACATTCTCACGAACAGTACAATTAAGCAGTCGGCTTCATGGGAGAAAACAGCTGGCCCTCCTTTCTGTTCTTCAATACCATACCCATAAGGAGTTCCTCTTTGTTTCCTTCCCAGCTGACCCAAAACAAGTAGAATATTCCAAACTTCCAGTTAAGAAAACAACACACTGCCTGACTCCTAATTTTCTGCCCCAAACATAGCTACTATTGCAGTAGAAACCAGCAAGTATTATATTATAGTTCTAAACATTCTTAATTTTTTTCCTCATGTAACAGATAGGAAAGGTGGGGATGTATGACTCATGAGGTCAAGCCAGCATTAGAAGGGATCACACTCACAAGATTGGGATTGTCTCACCACCTACTGACAGGTGTGCACTTCAAATGTGATGGTGACAAATGGAAAACATACCTTCCAAGTGCCTGCTTGTCCCTCAAGCCCTTGTGCCATCATACATTCCCAAGAGGCCTTCCTGGCTAGATGGGTTAGCATGAAACAGCAGACAATTTTATGTAGACAGGAGTTGTAGAAGGTTGTTAACATGACTGTTTAAGGATGTACCACTTAAGGGAGTGCATTGAAGATCTGGTAGAAGGCTAGCCCAAAGGCACGGGGGTGGGGGGGGAGGGGAGTCTTTGCTGCACCAGAATGCAAAAATCAGGTGATTTAGTGCTGCTCTGAGGGATCATAATATCATCAATTAGATAATGAGAAGGAATCCTAAAAGCCATTTAGTTCAACCCTCTTCATTTTCAAGATGAGAAAACTGAGGCATTGGTTAAGAGATCTGTCCAAGGTCATTCACGTAGTGAGCATCAGAATTGGGTAAAAAAGCAAGAACGCCCTCCTACCTTTTCTCTATTGCTTAGCATGGCCTCTATCCCCCACGGGTTCAGTATTCCATGCTAAGTCTGCCTTTATACATAAGATACAGAAAAACTTTTGCCTTAAACAAACCCAATAAATGGCCAGTTTCTTAGCAAAATTACAGAGAATGATTACTGATATCCCTAAAGGAATCAAAATAGGATTTTTTTGAAGAGCAAGATCCCTCATCAGGGCATTTAAATTTAATTCCACTCATAAATCCTTTATTTACACAAGTACTCAATTCTTCCCCCTGTAAAACAGTGAGAGATGGACTACCTAAAGTGCTTTCCAGTCCCCAAATCCTCTGCAATTCTATTGCATGAAGTGAGGCTCACCCTCATGCACCCTCATCTCAGTGACAGCAGCAAATCAGACCTAAGGTTGAAGTTCCAATGTCTGCTCTGTTTCATTCGAAAAATTTTAATCCAATAGGGTCTAATCCCAAATCTTGAGCTCTGAACTGGGTTGCCATGGGTTGTATTTGATTTGTATTTCCATGAGTACCAACCCAAGCATCCTTATAGAGACACCAGCCATGTACATGATTTATAGCAAGTCAGTCAAGGTAAAGCCTATAGCTTCCCTTCACATTTCAACGTTATCAGATTACTTCAGAAGCCAGCAGCAGCTACCATAAGTAACAAGCTGTCAGGGTAAATAAATCACTCTCTCAGAAATAAGAGTTTAAAAAGTATAGATTAGTATGAGCAAAGGTGGGCTTTAGTAACTTTTATCTTTAATTTGCCCCCTCCCCCCATCAAATCTATGGGAGAATAAAAAAAAAAAACAGGGTATGTCATTGGATTTGGAAAGAAAGGGAAAAAAATAAATTTGAAGAAGAGGAAATGAGGCAGTAGTAAAAGATAGAAAGGGGGAGAAAAAGAGGAGAAATAGAGGAGAAAGAAGTAAAAAAGGAAGAGAGAAAGAGAGAGCAAAGGGGAGAGTTTCTGGGCTGGAGATCCACATTAGAAACAACAACCAATGGGAAAGCTTGTGGTTCCAATACACAAATCATCAAATAATCTATTTGTAACCACCTAGAAAAGCATTAGGTACCAGGGAGCAATCAACCTGGCTTTGTGAAAAAGCAACTCAGACTCAACCGATGTAATTTCCTCCTATGAAAGAATGTCAGGCCACAGAGATAAGGGAGAAGCAACCGATGCAATCTCTGGATTTCAGTGAGGCTCTTCTTTGCTTTGGTTCCACATGACGTTCTCATCAAGAAGGTGGGACGCTCAGTCAGGCCTGTGCTACTATTCTAGCAAGGGTACCAGTGGCTGGAGGGCCCCACCCAAAAGATGGTTATCACTGTCTAGGCATTCAGAGTGACTGGTGAAACCTGGATAACTAAATATCTCTGTGATCATTGAAGAGCATGACTAGTCCCTATCTGGGTAAGCATGTTGTCATATTGGGAGTTCAGAGGAGAAGAAAAATTAATAAGGCCAGGAGGGGTCAGGAAGAATTTCATAAAAGAGGTGCAGCTTGATGAAAGACTTAGCTACTCTGAACAATATAATGATCCAAGACAATTCCAAAGGATCCATGATGAAGAATGCTATCTATCTCCAGAGAGAGAAGTGATGAACTCTGAGTGCAGACTGAAGTATACTTTTGAAACTTTCTTTTTCTTGTTTGCATGTGTCTGTTTTCTTTTGCAACATGAGAATATGGAAATATGTTTTGCTTGACTTCACATGTATAAGTGATATCATATTGCTTCCCTTCTCAAGGGATGGGAGAAGGAAGGCAAGGAGAGAATTTGGAATCCAAAAGTTTTAAAAATAAATGCTAAAAATGTTTTTACATGTAATTGGGAAACACTTAATGAAAGAAATAAAAATATATTTTTGAAAAGTTGAAACTTGAGCTGGGTCTTGATTTCAAGATAAATGATAAGCTGGAAAGCATTTGGAAGAGGGGAGAATGGTAAAGGGTCTCAAGATCATGTCATATGGAATGGAATTTAGAAACCCCTTCATATCAGAATGAGATGAAACTCAATGCAGATAAATCTAAAATAAGGCATTTTAATGTTGACCATCCTCATGACAGTCCCACGAGGGCAAGAAGGGAATGAACAATTATTTATTAAGCAACTATGATATGCTAAGGGCTTTGTAAACATTATCTCGCTTGATTTGGCATATGGCACTAATTATGGGGCAGCTAGGTGGTATAGTGGATAGTGCTCTGGGCCTGGAATCAGGAAGACTCATCTTCCTGAGTTCAAATCTGGCCTCAGGCACGTACTGGCTGTGTGACCCTGGGCAAGTCACTTAACCCTGTTTGCCTCAGTTTCCTCATCTGTAAAACGAGCTGGAGAAGGAAACGGCAAACCATTCCAGTATCTTTGCCAAGAAAATTCCAAATGGGGTCATGAAGAGTCAGACATGACTGAAATGACTGAACAGCAACAATGACAAACTAATTATAAAGTAGCTAGTACATACATTATTGACCTCATCTTAAACAGGAGGAAGCCAAGGGTCACTGAGATGAAGTGAGGTGAAGCCTGGGGTCACACAGCTAGTAAAGGTCACGGCCAGGACAAGAATCCCAATGTCTCCTGACTTCAAGTCTACTGTTCTTTCTACTACACCAAGCTGCCTCGCATGGTTAGATCACGGCCGTGTTACTCAGGCAATATTGCAAAGGATGAACAGTAAAGTGACTGATTAGAAACAGGAAAGTTCCTTAGGAAGCTACTGCCATAGAGGATGAGGAGAGATGAGGTCCCCGCAGCACTGGTCATCAAGGATTTAGAAAGGAGGGTATGAATGTCTTCATGCACAGAATGAACTTGAGCCTTTTCCTCCTCAACTTTAACATCCTGGAGTCTGGGCATTTCAAGGTCTCCACAAACTGGTTCCAACCTACTTTCTTTGACTGACTTCCCAGTGCTCTCCCTAACCTCACATTTTAGTCAACCTGGACCTCTTGCTATTTCTTGTATGTAATATTCTATCTTCTACCTTCAAACCTTTACTGAGTTTAATCCCTGCTCTTTATCTTAGCCCCTAGAATCCCTCACTTCATCCAGTTCCTAACTCAAGTACCTCCTTCCACACGGGCCCTCCTGAATCTCTTCATTTTAATATTTCCCTCAGAATTGGGTGTCTTGTGTGTGTTTGCGTATCTTGCATTAACTTGTCTAGGTTGGTGCTATTTTCCCCTAGCAGAATGTGCAGACTCCTTGGTCAAAGTGAAGCCTTCAGCTCTTTATCTAAAGGGTTATTGAACCTCTCTTTCTTCTTTAGGGAAACGGGGGCTTTTTGGCTGTCAGGTTCTAGTGAGAAAAAGATTCCGATATCTGAGTCACGTTTTGCAAAATAACTGATAACTCCAGGAAACAAATCCATCTCTGAAGCCAGTGGAAATGTAAAACTTTGCTTCTACTAGAAGACATTAGCATTTTTAGTGGCGACAGGTATGCAACAATAAAATTAAATTAAAAAGCTTTATACCACCATTAGAAATGTCCTTTCTCCAACTCCACAAAATACAAACAGAAAAGAAATGAACTGAGAGAAACAGAAACACCCACGGCTTATCATATTCCTTTGTTATGTAAAATAACTGAAGAATCATATTTGGGGAGGGGGGGTTTTGCACTGTCATGTTAAAAATGTACTTGCTGGCTAAAAACACGGATTTTAAGTAAGTGCTTGCATGTCCATGCATAACTAAGTATTTGTAACAGTCCCCCAAAAGAGAACTGTACCATAAAACATGTACAGCTTATGCATTATTTCCTGCAAACATGTGGGCCCTATTCAAGATGAAAACATAAAAATAACCATTTCCCCAAATTTTTAGGTGTGATCCTATAACTAAGTTTTCCCTATGGCTATTTTTTTATTTCCTTTTTATGGTGGCATGGTTCCCACTTACCTGTTTTTCTTTCACAGCTAAACAGATACCCAAGAATGGGGACACACACACACACACACACACACACACACACACACACACACACACACACTACAGGTTTGTCATGGAGATCTTTCATATTTCCTATGCCTTTTTAACTAACAGTGATTCCACTTTGCCACAGTAGGCACACAAGCACCTCAATTTGGCAGGGACAGAGAGATACAGGATAGGGGGATCGCTTAGGCTGGAGAGGGGAGAGGGGAAGCGGGAAGTCAGGTAAAGACGGGCAAAGATAAATACCATTTTAACAAGCTAGAACCTGAATATTGGAGACATTGTTCAGGGAATTATTCAATGGATGAAAACTGGTTGAAAGCTAGTGAAGCAGGAAGTACACAATGCAAAATTAACCAGTGACCTTTACCGGGAACATCAAAGGTCAAAACAATCTGTAAGGAACTACTTATGAAAAGTGGTGTGGCGGTCTATGGCTGATAGTCTGAGTACCTAAACAGGCTAGAACCCCACATAAAAAGAGAGGAGTAAAAAATGCCCCTGTATTGTTGGTCTGTAATGGTGACGGCATTCAATAAATAAGGAATAACTAAAATTCCATTATTGCAATCCCTATCTCCATCTTCAAAAGAAAAAAAAATGAATTTCAACTCACTTTACTGACCACTGTCAATCTGAGAGGTCTAAAATACAGTTAACAGTCTTCTTGGTCTACCATCTTAAACCACTCAGGGTTTTTTGTTTTTGTTTTGTATTTTATCCAAAATAAAATATGCCCCCCAAGAAATCTGAGAGGGGTTGAGGAGGAACACATTTAAAACACTCCAGAAATTGCTCTCCATCTTGTGTTTTACCCACTGTATTTTCTCCTCCATATGAGTTGAGAGCTCCCCTCTCAGTGGGGGCTTTGGTCATGAGAAATGAGTGTTTTTCCCCTTTGCCAGTAAGAAATCTTAAGGCCTAGTGTTAAAGTCACTGAAGCATAACAAGTTATAGCCCAGCACGCTCACTGATTAGCTAGGTTCCATAACCATAAAATCAACAATAATCTACCTACATGCCCTTTCTGCAGGTGGTTGACCTATAAATGTTAAGTAAGTCAGTAACAGTTCAGCCTAAATTACATTGGAAAGCATTATGCGTAAACATTAATGCTGTAGCATGTTCTTAACTATACAACTGGGACTTAAGTGTCGGCAAAATAATCTATTACCCAGTATGATTTTGTACCCCCTTATAACTTCCTTTTCTTTCTCATCTGATGTAATGGGATTTAGCTCTTATCATCATGATCAATAGAAAATTCTTCCTAGATAAAAAGTCCTGCTCCAGTTTTCACTTTCTTCAACCTTCCATCCACATCTGTCCTGGATATACAAAGATAAGAGGACCAATCCACTCTTGGTAAGACACATGTCACCAAGATTGTCTTTCTAGTAGTGTTCATAGGAAAAGTGAGCCATCTACTCCTTCTTGACAAGACTTTCTTGGAATCAGGGACATATTGTCAATACAGTTCACAGAGTGAGGTCCACAAGGAAAAAAAAAGTTGCCCAATTGAATCCCATCAGTTCTGGATTCTGAGATAACCAGTAACTTATCTAGGACAGGAAGAAGGGGAGGCAAGTTAAATTCCCTCCCAGTTATCTCTGTTTCCAAAAGACATGTATATAGATAGATAAAATCTTGAAAAGAACCATGAAAGGTACCATTGTTGCTCCTGGTCAAAGGCTTTTGGTACTTAATATGGAAAGAATAGGAAAACATACACACATACACACACACACACACACACACACACACACATACACACAAAGATAGAGGTGATTTCCTGGCACATAGTAGGTGTTTATTAATACTCATTAATTCATTTGTAGATTGTACTGATGACCTATCATAGTCATGGGTACATCCCCTTGTCTGTTTCTGTCACTGCTGGATGGAATAAAAGTATCCTTAGTAAGGTATAAAACCCTTATTGCAATCCAAAGGAGAAAGTCAAAAATCGGTGAAAATGGGTGCTGTGAATGTGATGCTTGAGATACTAAAGCTAATGAAACACTCTATTATTTACCTAAATTCAAGTCCATATTCTAAGATAAAGTAAGAAAAAGTACCCATCACATAGTCCTCCCCTACCCTTGACCTCCTGTCCCAGATCATCACTACCATGCAAATTCTACACTCAGTGGAGTTTCCTTTAACCCTAGTCCAGCGGTTCTCAACCTGTGGGTTATGTTCAGTTTAACTACATCCTGCATATCAGATATTTACATTACAATTCATAACAGTAGCAAAATTACAGTTATGAAGTAGCAACGAAAATAATTTTATGGTTGGGGGTCACCACAACACGAGGAATTGTAATAAAGGGTCATGGCATTAGGAAGGTTGAGAACCACCGCGCCTAGTCCAATGGGCCTTGACCAGAAGATAGCAGCAGGACACTAAGCTGGAGCCAAGAGAAGAAGGATATCAGCTTTTGAGAAGATTATAATTGTCATCAGACCATTCTAAACATCCAGGTGACAAATGAAAAATTCCACAAAATATCTCTAACATTTTGTCCATGTGACACCAAACACTTGGAAATGTATTGGGAAATATCTGTACCTTTAGCTGAAGTTTTTAGGATTCAGTTGAGAATGCTAATAGAGTAAACTTACTTAGATATCACCAAATTGGTGTCATACCCAAAGTATAGCACAGTCTTCTTAGAATGGAAGGAAGAGTAACCACATTTTTTTTATATTAAGCCTCCAGTTTGGAAGGTTTTTAATACTATTGATGTCTAGCTCAGGACTTTTCCCCCCTACAGATATGCATACATGTATCTGAGCAAAATACACATACACAAGCAGACTATACATAGAAGACACAAAGTAAAGATGTCACAGAGCTTGAAAATATTAAGCGTGCATTTCCCTAACTCTGCCACCAATGCCATCTTCAATCTCCCCTCACTTTTTTGTTTCCTATGAGGGATAAAAGCTACATTTCTCCAAGCTAACTGTTTTCAAAGTAGCAAGGAACCGTATACAGAATTATGGCTCTTCGACCTAAAAGGACCTTTTAAAAGCCCATAGAACTCAACAACTCAAGGCATCTCTTCTCCTTTGCCTTTAAACTGGTAAGGTATCACCATCTCCATTTCAAGGTGAAAACAATGAGGTCTGAAGAGATTCATCAATTCACCCAGTATCACATGGAAGGAACCAGAACCAACGTCTTCTGTATCCTTGTGAAGTTTTCTTCCCACTCTAGGTGGCTATGACTTAATCCAAGGAAAGTATCAGTATTTCTCCAAACATACAGCCAATGAGATCAATTTGCCCTCCCAAAACCCAGACTCATTTTAAAACTAAGAGTAAGTGGCAACACACATCCTACTATTAGCTATTTATTGTATTCCAAAGCTTGAAAACAATCGGGAAAATGGAAAAGTTACTTTTTTCCCTACACAAATTTGTTAATGGGTAGCATAATGGTGAGCCATGTTTGCTGGCACTCTGTGAAACGTCTACAAATTGCCTCTGCAAAGCATTATAGGTTGTCAGACTAATGTAGTTGAAGATAATTTGGCCTTTCAGTGAATTGAACCTCACAGCACGATTATACTCCAGCACCAAGTGGAGTGTCACAATTATTCTTTCATGCTGAATTACCATATAATGTCATGAGTCTACCTGTCATAAGTCCTGGAACCTAGTTTGAATTTTTTTTTCTAAATCTATGGTTCACGGCAAAAAAAAATGAATTTTTTTGCTTCTAATGGAAATCTGATTGTTTTTATCAACAATAAATTCCATAGCAAATCAAAGGATATGCTTGGACAAACAATCCGATACTCAAGGTTAAAAAACACACAAATAATAAATTGCTGGTGTGTCATGTTCAATTTTTACTACTGCATTACATTGCAATAACCATAACAGGATCTAAATTGTTGTCAGAACATTAAACAAACCCCCATACTTCACAAAGGCATCCTGCCTGAGTAATTCACACAACGGAAACAACGATCAAATTTTCCACTGTCCCACCACTGCGCCATACATCGGTGTGGTTTTATGTATTTGGACAATTCGTTGAATAAATTACTTCCATCCTGCCTGCTCTTGCCACTTCTGTTAAGAGTCATATCAGTTTTAATTGTCTTTCTGTCTATACTGAGCCACTGTTTTTCTGGCCTTTTCCTGTGCTCACATCCTGAACCCCAAAATAAACTGACCGCTGAAAACATCTCAGTGCTAGGGAACTTGAATGTTGCCAGTGCAACACAATCAGAAAGTAGGGGGCATAATGTCTGTGACTCCTCAATTTCACCTACTCAACCTAATCTCCCCTTCTAATGATTCCTAAACAGTGTAGGGGATATTTGGATCTAGTCCTTATGAGCCATGATGAAGGTTTCCCCCAAATCTTTTTGTTTCCATATAATACTTGACTTGCTTGAATCAGTTCCGCCCTTTAAAGTATTAAGCTTGGCATACTGAATGGGGTTTAGTCTAGGTGAAACAATACTGTTCTTTGGTCAGAATCCAAAACAAAACAAAATCTCTTGATGTATACTTCAGGATAGAGTGACACAGGTGCTATTCCAAGATGGGTACTTCGTCACAGAGGTAGATACCCAGGGTGAGACTGTAGAACAAGAAACACCATAATCTGCACAAATAAGTTTTGTCTATATGAAGTAGACTTAATCACTTCCCATCATGTTTTACACCACCTCTGAATGGGAATTAAATTGACACCAAGTAAACGGAGTCAGATCAATTTGATTCAACTCTATTTTATAATTGAGATACCTTTGTGTTTGCCTGCAGTTCAGCATAAGCACTAATATGGCCAGAGACTCCACCTGGGTCTCTCTGGTTACATGAAACAGGAAGAAACATGGTGGAGTGGAAAGAGTGCCAACCTTGGAGCTGGAAAGAAGGAAGCGTGCATTAAGCATCTCCTATGAGCCAGGGACTGTGCTAAATGCTTTGCAGATATCATTTAATTTATCTTCACAACAACCCTAGGTGGTAGGTGTTGGTATTATCCAATTTTACAGCTAAGAAACTGAGTCAGACAATTTATGTGATTTGCTCAAGGTTGTACAATTACTAAATGTCTGAGGCTAGATCTGAACTTAGATCTTCCTAACTTAAGGCCCAGTGCTCTATCCACTACACCACCTAGTTGCCTCTGGAAGACCTGGAATCATCCAAATATGGAGATTTAAGGTCCAGTTTCTTCACTTAATGGCTGTGTTGCTTTGGAGCAAGTCATCTCATCCCAACAGACCTCAGTTTCCTCATCAGCAAAAAAAAATGATACTGGTCTCTGAGGTCCCTTCTAGTTCTGTGCTCTTATCCTTCACCCCTTTGCCCAACCTTTGGCCACCATCGCAGCAGAAGTAGAAGAGGGCATTAAAGATCTGATATTCTGTAAGGGAAATAACAACACGGGTCTGCCAACGGGTAGGCATAAATGGATTATGGTCCGAATTACTGGATTCCCACATGAATGGAATCACAGACCCAGTGGAGCACAGGGGGCATGCTACTCCATTACTGGATTACTAGGAAGTAGCGTTCCTCACTGTTGACATCTTCCTGTTACCCCCAAAACAACTTGGTCTCCATTTTAAATTTCCCTTCTTCTATTATAGTCATCAAAGAGTTGAATGGAATCTCAGCATAATTCTGCATTCAGATGCCATACTGTGCTAATGACAAAGTGATATTACACCAGGAGACTTCCAGAAGGAAACGCCCTCCAATGGACATTAAAATGGATTCATCCTGCATTCAATTCTGTATGCCAGCAAACAGTGCCAGTGAGTGAGGCTCTAGTGCAGTGGTTCTCAACCTGTGGGTGGCAACGCCTTTGGGGATTGAACGACCCTTTCACAGGGGTCACAGGGGTCACCTAAGACCATCGGAAAACACATATTTCTAATGGTCTTAGGAACCAAGACACCTCCTCTCTCCGTCCCCAGGCAGGTCCGCCCACACGCAGATATATGCCCACATATGAGTATTAAAGGGTCATGGCATTAGGAAGGTTGAGAACCACTGCTCTAGTGCTTTGGGGTATGGGTTTTGTGGGAGATTTGTTTGTATATGTGTCATACAATAAAAGTAAACTCCCTTTCTAAAAGCCGATTCCCAACCTTCTCACCCCCATGTTAACTAAAGCCTTGTTGGGTGGTAGTAAGTAACTCTTTATTTATAACCCCAAAAGCAATAATAAACACAGAACTATGATTTACTTTGAACTTCCCCTATTATTAAAACACTTTGTCTTCTGGTTTTATTGATTTACACTCTGTCCTACTTACTTTTTTAGCATCTGAAAACAATCAAGGCCCAAAGCTGCGAAAAGGCTTCGACATTAATTGTTGGGAGACAGCGGTTTTATTCAAGGCCAGGGGTTTGAGTCCTTCCTCCCCAGCCCTACAGCCTCTGCTGCTGCTGCTGCTGCATTCTGGTCCCTAGATGATTTATGGTCTTGTAGCAATAACGATGCGCCAGAGCCATTAACATATTGGCAGGCCCCAGGATGGATTAGCGGCATTGATTATTTCATGGGCCACTGATACCCATTTGTTAAGAGGAGCTCGAAGATGGCCTCTCCCTGACTGAAATCTTTTACGAGCAGACAGCATTTTAAGTATTAGGAACCTGGGATTTGGGCCATTTTTTATCATCCGGCTGCTGCCTCACCTTAGCATGCAAAATGCACACACGCACAGGCGCCATCTCTCCCCCCCACCTCAAAAAAAGTGTCAAAAAATTAAAGTTCATTCTTCACCACCGGCCTTAATTCCTCAACTCGTCATAACCATGTCTTCTTTAAAAATTAATGATTGCCAGCATTTAAGCCACCAGTTGTTGCTACGAAGATCTATGCAAAAAGCAAGGCTCCCTATAGAGTGTGTGATATATGGAATACTCTTTATTACGACAATAAAACTTACTGACATTTCAATACTTCTGCAAATAGCATTATAGTATCAGTCTTCTGAATTAGGCTGAAAATTAAGTTGTAAATTAAAAGAAAGTGTACTTTGGAATATAACATGATATGTCACCTAGAAAAGGACCTTTGTGCACGGCAGAGCTGGGCTGGAAAACAGGGAAAGGAGCCCGGCTGCCTCTCCACTGCCTCTTTTAGCCCAAAGGATGCGGATTCTGGCCCACCTTAAAGAGTGCAGCTTAGAATTCCAGAAATGCCACCAGGATGGAGAAGGTTTGGATTTTCTCTTTCTTTTTTTCATTTCGAGGACAAAGGATTCATCTGGGTCTTTTCTTTCTTGGCCATGCCCCCCCATCTTAGAATATTTTTCTCCTTTTCCATATTTTAGTCACAAATTTTTTTTCCATAGAGTACATTTATAATACCATACACGGGATATAGATACATGTCTGTCAAATCGAGTATTTGGTCCAGACCTATGGAGGGTATCTCCATACTGAGACTTCCCCACGCTGATGAAATCACAGGCCTGGCCAAAAGAAGTCAGACATGATACATGCCAAAGACAAAACAACATCATCAGATGTGAAAAATACAATTGTTTCCTCATCCTTGCAGACAAGCACTTGAGGGGTAATGTCTAAAGCTTGGATTGTTTCAGTCATTTTGGAGCCTAATAATACTACAAATTGTGAATCCCTTCAATTAGACCAACAGAAAATGTTATGCAAAAGACCACTGGCTTCTAAAAACACATTTATTGAAAATCCCAACACTCCTAAGCCATTTCCACTTACCTTTTGAAGCATTCTCTATACACCAGAGACTTGAGGCAGTGTAGCTAATGAAGGGACAATGAAGTGATTCGAAATCATCTTTGTGAATTCTCAGACTAACCTCAGTCCCACAATAATCCTTCTTGTCTCTATTATTTCTCCATGTGGATATCATCCACACTATGCTAGCTCAAGCTGGCTCATCTCTTCCTGGCTGGTTCCATCTGACACCTTTCTCTTCCCATTTAGACCCCTCCTATGGTGGGCTAATCCCAGGACCCACCACAAGGCTCGGGGATGCATCAGGGGTTTCATGAGCGCTTGAAGACTAACTAAATGTTCACATGCCATTGTATCTTTCTGAACCAAAACCTTACCCTACAGGGAAACTGATCATTGAGCGACATTCAAAGGTGCCATTTTGGTGGGCCATGGATCTAAAATAAAAATGATAGGAAATAAAAGATAAGAAAAAATATATATCAAATTGCCCTTCAGGGAGAATCTTCACTGTCTCCCTTATTTCTCACCCTTCAATTTTTTTGTTATATATTAATTTATTTTTATATTTCCCTAAATCTTGCTCTACTGTAACTGAGTTCACAAGTCTGAATTGCATGATTAGGAAAAAAAAGGCTCACACTATTTATTCCTTCAAATTTAGAGAAACAATTTTTCTATTATGCTGTATGAGAATTTAAAATTCTATGTAGCAAACTATACAAGTTTTTATTTTTTCTTGCTGAAATGTGAACTTTCCAAAAGGGAGAGAGCTGCAACCATGGGCCTTAGAGATATATAAGCACTTAGTATTTCAGTCTCTAACTTAACAGATCTCTCCTTAAATATTTCCATGTTTAAAAAAAATTTAAACATTCCCCCCCCTTTTTTTTTTGCTCCATCAAGACATCCTACAGACAGTATTCATTTTTTTAAAAGTAGAAAAATTAGTACCTCTCAACTAGAACTTCTTGGGTTTTCTTTCTGTATTTCCTTTGCTTTCTGGTACCTGAAAGATCTAAGAAATTACACAGTAAAAGTAAGGGCTACCTAAGGTTCACAAAGAGTTACCACAATCAGTACTATATTTTCCCCCACAGTAAAAAAATTTGCAATCCCTACAAAATGACTATAACCCTTGGCTAAAACAGCTTGGGTCTTCTGCTAGAATTTCCTTTTTTTTTTCCTGGTGTAAGTCTACGGAGAAACAGAGTATGACTAGGTAGTGTTTTTAACTTGCAAAAATTAAACACTTAGTCCTTTGAGAGAATGACATCTGAAATATCTCAGATGAATGTGCATGCACCCTGTTTGCAAACAAAAACTTCCAGCAACAGGGATTGGACAAATTTTCTGGGTCACTCAGTTCATAGCCTCACAGAATTCTAGAATCTCAAAGTCAGAAGACACCTCCAAGGCTGTCAGGTCCAGTTCATACCTGTAAAGAGTAGATACTCTATGTGTGACATGTCCAATAAGTTTTCAATCTTAATAGATGTAAATGAAAACATAAAATTTTTGCATATTCCAAGTGCTGAAATTAAAGTCCATTTCCTCTCATTCAATCCACTGTCATTTTTCCCTTTATATCAAACCTCTCATATCCTTTAAGAGAGCTGATAAAACATCAGACATCTTTCTCTCTCCTGTGCCAAATAATCTTAATTCCTTAAACCTTTTTTGATAGGCCTTATATTCCAACCTTTCCATCATCTTTGTGGCTTTCCTCTGGACCTTATCCAAGTTTCTCATGTCCCTTTTAAATTGTGAGGCCCATGAGGTATTACAGTACTGAGTGT
Organism: Pseudochirops cupreus; assembly: GCA_028627135.1. Lineage (NCBI taxonomy): Eukaryota > Metazoa > Chordata > Mammalia > Diprotodontia > Pseudocheiridae > Pseudochirops > Pseudochirops cupreus. The sequence goes on from CM053582.1 coordinate 533,673,037, forward strand.
TAATTGAAGGATTACTTAACTGTTCTGACACGTTATGCAATTGTCAATCTTAGAACATTTGCTAGAGGCCTAAGTCTTTGGGGAAATGAAAGAAAAATGAGTAGTCACCCTAATTTTCTGTTTGAGTTCTCCTAAGCCCCTTCTGATGATCCCAGAAGATGGTGTGATTTATTCTGAGTGTTTAGTGCAACAGAGTTTTGTCACAAAATCCAGCTCGTGGGTATTGGTAGAGATTTTCTTTTCTGTGCTCACAAAACTGTATGCTGAGAAGCATGAGGTCCACCTAATTTGGGGATAAGTGTGGAAGCAATGCTTAGTACTCAGAAGGCCTGACTTAATGAAAGACAAACTCACCCTGTACCACAAAGTTCTACAATGTCACTGAATGTAATTTTACCATCAAATATTACTGTTATGGTAAAATCTTGGTCATTTGATTCTGCTAACTTGGTATTTGTGGCAAGTCAGACTGAAGTTGGCTTCAATGGACTTTTGCTTTATACATGAAGATGCCAATTGAATAAATGACTTTTTCAAAGTTTACTAAGCAAAAAATGGGGAAAATAAGATTGTGGGAATCATGTCTTGCCTAATTTATGCAAACATTATTTTCAAAAATCCTAAGTGCCCATTTAAATATATAAACAACTGGTAATATGATTAAATTAACTTTTATCTCTCCATTAAAGCAGCTGCAATGAAAATAATAATAATAGCACTTATATATGACTCCAAGGTCTGCAAAGTGCTTTAAAAATATACACTCTTGCAAGGCAAAAAGAGCTAACATAATAACAAATCACATTTGTGCAGCGTTTCCTATGTGCCAAGTGCTGTGCTAAACACACCACAAATACTATCTCATTTGTTCCTCACAACAACCCAGGGAGGCAGGTGTAATTATTACCCCCATTTTATATATGACGAAAGTAAGAAATTAAGTAAAAAAAAATTAAGTAAAAAAAAAGTAAGATTAAGTGACCTGCCCAGGGTCACATGGCTAGCGAGCTACATGTCTGTCACTGGATTTGAACTCAGGTCTTTCTGACTCCAGGTTCGATGCTGTATCCAGTGAGCCATCTCTGGCAACAAAAATGTATTAAGTAACTACCAAATTAAAATGGAGCCAAGATGAGGGAGGAGAGGCAGCAACCAGGCTGAACTCTCCCAATATTCCCCTCCAAAAAACTTTCAAATAACTCCTCAAATCCAGTTTTGGAGTGGCAGAGCCAACGAAAGCTAAGAGCAGACATTTTTCTATTTTTCTAAGACAGCTTAGGAGGTCAGCAGGAGAGGTCAGTTATACTGGGATAGGGGCCTGTCAACCCTTGGGATAGGGTTGAAGTACCAGTTTCAGGTCATGGAGGCAGCTGCAACAACGGTGGCAGCTGCTTCAAGAGCTCTCAGCTCAGAGATGAGGGGGTTGGATGACTTGTCCAGGAAACCCTTTGTGGGCACTGGGTACAGCTGGTGCTGGTTGGCCACTCTATTGTCCATAAGCAGTTCTGGGTCAGTTCCATAGTGGAGAGAAGCACTAGTAGTTGGTCACAAGGGAGCAGGGACCCTGGTAGTAGTTCTAAGCTAGCACTTTTAGCTGCAGGAAAGCAGGGGATTTGGTCACGGTTCCAGGGTCAAGAGGAACAAAACTGCTACCACTTTTGACTACAGGGGAATAGGGATCCTTCTTTGGTAAAGATCAGAGCAAGACCAGGAGAGCTGTGACCCCATCCCTCCCAGGATCATACTACCCTTGGAAGCAATGAAAACTTACAGATGCCTAGAACTATACCTGAAAATGGAAGCACAAAAAACCTGTGCCTCCCCACCCCCAGGTAAGCAGAGTCCAACTTTAATATAAAGTTCAAAGTCAAGAAATAGGCCATAAAAATGAGGAAGCAAATAAACAAACAAAAAGAACTTGATCATAGAAAATTACTATGGTGGCAGGGAAGACCAAGACATAAACTCAGAAGAAGAAAACAAGAAGAAAATAGCTACAAACAAAGCCTCAAAGAAATATGCTAATTGGACTCAAGTTCATCAAGAATTCCTAGAAGAGTTAAAGAGATAAGAGTGACCGGAAAAAAAAAACTGGGAAAGGAAATGAGAGTGATACAAGAAAATTATGAAGACAATTTAACAGCTTGGCAAAAAAAAAAAAAGGCACATAAAAATACCAAAGAAAATAACACCTTAAAAAAATTGGCCTCATAGTTAAAGATGAAGAAAAATTTACTGAAGGGAAGAACTCCTTAAAAGACAAAATGGAAAATGAGGTACAAAAATTCACTAAAGAAATTGACTCCTTAAAAATCAGGAGTGGACAAATGGAAAGGGAGTTTAAAAAAAAAAAGCTCATTGAAAAAAAATAACCCCTTAAAAATTGGAATTAGCAACTGAAAGCTAATGGCTCTATGAGACATCAAAAAACAACATAACAAAGTCAAAAGAATGAAAAATAGAGAAAAATGTGAACTATCTCATCAGAAAAAGTAACTTATCTGGAAAATAGATTGAGGAAAGATAACTTAAGAATTATTGGACTCCCCGAAAGCCAAGAATAAAATAAGAGCCTAGACACTATCTTTCAAGAAATTATCAAGGAAACCTGTCCTGATATTTTAGAACCAAAGAGTAAAAGAGAAATTTAAAGCATCTACCAATCAACTCCTGAAAGATACCCCAAGACGAAAACTTCTGGGAATGTAATAGCCTAATTCCAAAGGTCCCACGTCAAGAAGAAAATATTGTAAGCTGCCAGAAAAAGAAATAATTCAGATATCATGGAGCCACAGTCAGGATCACATAAGATTTAGCAGCTTCTGTGTTAAAGGAGTGGAGGGTCTGGAATATATTCTAGAAGGTAAAGGAGCTAGGATTGCAACCAAGGCAAATATGAGAAAGTAATCATAACAGACTTAATCAAGTTAAACTGTTTACATTCCTATATGGGAAGATTATACATGTAACTCCCAAGAACTTTATCATTAGTATTGCACTTACAAGCAATCTACATAGATAAAGGATATAAATGTAAGTCCATTATGTTGGGATGATCTCAAAAAAAACCAAAAAATGAAGGGGTGAGAAAGAGGGATGCACTGGGAGAAAGGGGAAGAGAGAGGCAGAATGTGGGAAATATTCTTATATAAAAGAGGCATGCAAGGAAGAGTTTTTACAATAGAGGGGAGAATGGGAGATTGATAGCCAATGCTTGAACCTCACTCTCTCTGGAATTGGTTCAAAGAGAGAAGAAAATATATACACACTCAGTTGGGCATAAAAATCTCTTACCCAATAGAGAAATAGGAGGGAAGGAAGATAAGAGGTACAGGGAAGGGAAAAAGAGAATGATAAAAAGGAAGCTAAATTAAGAGAGAAAGTGATCAGAAGCAAGACAGACTTTTGAGGAGAGACAGGATAAAAAGAGAGAGAGAAAGATAAAGAGAAGAAAATAGGATGGTGGGAAATACATAGTTAATAATCATAACTGTGAATGTAAATGGGATGACCTCACCAATAAAATGGAAGCAGATAGAAGAATGGATTAAAAACCAGAACCCAACAATATGCTGTTTACAAGAAATACACCTGAAACAAAAAGACACACAAAGAGTTAAAAAAAAAAAAAGAGCTGGAGTAGCATATTATGCTTCAGCTGAATTAATAAAGTCAGGGGTAGCAATCATGATCTCAAACAAAGCACAGGTTAAAACAGAACTAATTAAAAGAGAAAATCAGAGAAACTACATTTTGCTAAAATGTACCATAGGCAATGAAGTAACATAAAAAATGTTCATAGTAAGTTTCTCCTATAAAGGCCTCATATCTCAAATATATAGGAAACTGAGTCAAATTAATAAAAAAAATAAGAGCCATTCTCCAACTGATCAATGGTCAAAGTATATGAACAGCAGTTTCTACAAGAAGAAATCAAAGTTACATAGAGTTATATGAAAAAATGCCCGGAATCACTATGGACTAGAGAAATGAAAACTGAAACAGCTTTGAGGTATCACCTAATACTTATCAGAAATGACAAATGCTAGAGAGGACGAGGGAAAATAGGTTCACTAATAAATTGTTGGTGGAGTTGTGAACTGGTCCAACTGTTCTGAAAAACAATCTGGAACCATGCTCAAAGGGCTATAAAACTGTGCATACCCTTTGACTCAGCAATAGGACTACTAGGTCGGTATGCCAAAGGGATCAAAGAAAAAGGAAAAGAACCTATGTATATGAAAATGTTTACAGCAGTTCTTTTTGTGGTGACAAAGAACCGGAAATTGAGATGCTCATCAATTGGGGAATGGCTGAACAAGTAGTGGCATATGATTGTAATGAAGTACTATTATACTACAAGAAATTAAGGGGAATGGTTTCAGAAAAATCATGGCCAGACCTATATGAACTGATGCAAAATAAAGTGATAATGAAGATATCATTGTGCCTAATAATTATGATAAGCTGTCAAAGACTTGGTGGCTCTGATCTATGCAATGATCCAGGACAATTAATTGCGGAGAGCTCATGATGAAAAAATGCTATCCATCTCCAGAGAAAGAACTGATGAACTCTGAGTGGAAAACGAAGTATAATTTTCTAGGGATTTTTTGCAATATGACTAATATGAAAATATGTTTTGCATAATTTCATATGTAAATAATTGACATCACTTTGCTTGCCTTCTCAGTGGGTGGGAAAAAAGTGGGAGGAATGGAGAGAATTTGGAACTCAAAATTTAAAAGAAAAGAATGCTAGAAATAAATAAATATTTTTTAAAAGTACCCACCATGTGTCAGGAACTGTACTTAACTCTAGAGATATAAATATCAAGAATGAAAAAATCCCTACTCTCCAGGAACTAATCTTCTGATAGAAAAGGCAATAAGTTATTAGTAGACACATAATATACTACATATAATATGCAATTATAATATATAATATATGATATAATATACAATTAGCACACACATAATATAGAGAGAATAAATCCAAAATAACTGAATAAAGGATAGTTTAAGAGAGAGGAACATAGAAAATTAATAGATCAGGAAAAGCTTCTTGCAGAAAGTGGTCCTTGAGCTGAGTCTCCAAAAGAGAGAGGGATTCTATGAGGCACAGAAAAGGAGTGAGTGCATTCTAGGCATGGGATACGGCCTGTGGACAGTCACAGAGACAGGAGATGAGATGTCACGTGTGAGAAACAAAGAGAAGGCTAGTTTGGCCACATCATAGAGTACAGGAGGGGAAATAAAGAATCTGGAAAGTTAGGTTGAGGCAAGGTTAAGAAAGGATTTAAAAGTTAAACAAAGTATTATATGCTTGATTCTATAAGAAACAGGAGACCACTAGAGTATATTGAGTCTAAAAAGATCTGCCTTTTTAGGAAATATTTTGGAAGCAGTGTGGAAGATGAACTGAAGTAGAGAGGGATTTAAAGCAAGGAGACCAATCAGGAGTCACCAAAATAAACTTGCTTAGGAGTGAAGACGGTTTGAATTAAGATGGTGTCCTGTGACCAGAGAGAAGTAATCAAAGGTAAGAGGTGTTTTGGAGATAGAAATGACAAAAATCTGGCAACTAATTGGGTATGTGCAAAGATGAACAGTCAAGAATAATATTAAGAGCCTCTATTTTCCAACTATGGAGACACATATTTGAAAACAAGAAAACGATTTTTCTTCCCCATATCACTCATTCAAAGTGGCTTCCTCCCAAAACATCCAAACCACTGAGGCTTTGCAGAATGGATTATGTTGCTATTGTTTTTGTTTATTATTATCTAAAAGGATCCATGCTAGAAAAAAATAAAATAAAATAAATGATTTTTTAAATTTAAAACACCACCATCACAAATCTAGCTAATGAATAAACTCAGGAAGGTAGACCTCTTTCCCCAAACATTCTTCTCTCTTCTGGCTCTTAAAATGAACACAGTGTCTTTTCTGTGTTCAGGGGAAATATTTGAAAGCTACGCTCTGACGTGAGAAAAGTTGCCCAAACTTCTCCAGCCTTGGTAGCCAGATGGATGCTCCCCACCCTACAGAATTCACACTGAGAGGTTGGCAACGATAGGGCCTATAAAACGCAAACTTGCTGCAGCAAGGAATTGAGATCCAGGGAGCCACTCAGCAGGCCCCACGCAAAGCTAGCTTCCACCGCGCCCCAGTAAAAACCACACCGTTAAAGGCAACTTTGCATTTTACATGTTCCAGCCATCCAGAGCAGAATTCCAGCATTCCCAGGGAAGTCTGATTTACCGCCTCTGGTTGCTGCGGCTTTTACAGGGCTTGACGCCTCAAATGGATCTAATGGAAACCTCAACCTCGAGTGATTGAGTCCTTCGTTATAACTGCAGATTTACAGTGCCAGGCCTGAAGTCACTCTATCACATTCACATCTCCTTGTGTGCCACCCTGCTTTCTCTAAGCATTCCTCAGGCTTAAGTTAAGCCACTGCTGAGCTCCAGGCACACTGGCAATCTCCTCAATGGCTTGGATTCTGCATAGTCTGTTACCAGCACTCTCAGCATGGGACATCCTTCCTTTTAGCCTTCTGAGGGCAAAGGGGCCCAATCAGTCTGGCTAATACGATACAGCTATTTAGCAAAAGATTCCATGTGGAAAGTCAGGATGGCCAGAGGAGGGTTCCTCAGATAGGGTGCTAGGGAGATTCAAAGAAGGGCTGAGAGAAAAAAGTGAGTCCAAGCCATGTTTGTGAGATTTTCACAGCTAATCACACACAAGACGGATTCACTGCTCACTTTACTCTGCTCACTCATTTTTCATTACACACTTTTCACTGCCCCATCAGCCTGCTCCACCAAGGTCAAATGAAGGGAATGATAGTAAGCATACCGCACCAAGATTTATTATAAACGGATTCACTCTCCTTTTATGTGGAGTAAATGTGCTCCTGAAACTACCATTTATGAAAATGGACCTGAGCCACCAAAGTCATCAGAGACAGGGGAGGGAGAAGCAGAGTCAGCCCAAATGGCCCACTCCAGGCCCCTTTCTGGCACAAAGGAGATGCTGCCCAAGGGAATGGACTGGCACTAACACAAGACCCTGCAGGATTTTTTAAGCAGCCTCCAGAGTTGGAAATGAGGCTTCCAAGGAGGGCAGGAATGAACCATTTTCCCCATGGACAGTCTCAGTTCTCATCCTAGCACTCAAGAAACCATAACGATAACAATTATCATCATTTTCATCATTATTATGATAGCAAGTTTTTATATAATGGTTTAAGGTTTGTCAAGTACTTTACACATCTTACCTCGTTTGATCCTCACAGCAACCTTGTAAGGTAGGCACAATTTTTATCTTTATTTTACAGATGAGGAAAGTGAGGCTTACAAAGTAAGTTAAGTGACTTGCCCAAAGTCACACATCTTTGCTGCTGTTTAGTCATTTTCAGTTGTGCCTGACTCTTCGTGATCCCATCTGGGGTTTTCTTGGCAAAGATACTTGGGTGGTTTGCCATTTCCTTCTCCAGTTCATTTTATAGATAAGAAAACTGAGACAAACAGGATGAAATGACTCGCCCAGGGTCACACGGCTAGGACGTGTCTGAGGCTGGATTTGAACTCAGGTCTTCCTGATTCCAAGTCCATCACTCTATCCACTGCACCACACAGCTGCCCTTTTCTGGCTCCTATGCATAGCCTATTACTCCTCCCTACATGAACCCTCCCTCATCACGCATAAAATTGGGCTCTCTGACTAGATAATGTCTAAGGTCCCTCATAAACATCTCCTATGACCTGTGGTCTTCTCCTGACTCCATACTTTTGCCCACAATGATCCTTCTGCCTGCAATGCCTCCTTTCCTCCTTTTCTGGGCCATTCCATGTCCTAGCCATCTTCCAAAGTGCTCCTGAACTAAATTAAATTCAAGGTGGGAAATATGTAACAAAATAAATGAAAACGCAATAGAACACAGATAATATTCACTTGTGGCTTTCTATATCAGTCTGCCTCCACAGGGACCTTCATGAAGGGTCTGGTAGCCATTTCTAACTTGAGCTTCGTGCTACTTTTCTGTAGCACACATCATCAATGCTGCTCATTCCATACCTATCACACTCTCTCCTAACATTTCCCTCCACAGAATCTGGAGCTGAAGACTTCTGACATCATCTGATGCAAACTCCTCATTCTCAGAAGAAACTGAGGCCTCGTAAAACGCAAGTTCCTTTACGGCAGGCATTGATTTTACACACACACACACACACACACACACACACACACACACACACACACACACACACTATGAAGACATCCAGTCAATCACCCAGTCAGCAGATAATGAACATTAATTAGACCTTTACTATGTGCCAGGCACTGTGCCAAGGGCTGAGAATACAAACTCATGCAAACAAAAAGGCAGCACCTGTAAGTCCCCAAGGAACTTCCATTCTAATGAGGGAAAATGACAGATAAAAGGAAGCTGAATAGGAAGAAGGGAGTAGAAGAGATCCAGTATGGAGACATCATTGAGAAGTACAAGAGTGCTACTAATTGTGAGTCCTTGGGCTAATCACTTAATTTCCTGGGCCTCAGTTTTATACATACACATACACATATACATGCATACACACATATACAACATATGTACATATATGTGTGCATATATGCATATACACATGATATAGATAGATTTTGTCCTTTCATTCACAGTGCCTAGAATGGTGCCTGATGCATAAGAGAAACTCAATAAATGTTTCCTGAAGTGAATGGCACATAGTAGGACCTCACTAAATGTTGACCAATTGACCCAGTGAAACCACCCAAAGAAGTTAAGTGGGGGGAGGGGGTTAAGTCACACGGGTATAAACAGGTATGTCACTTGGATTTGAACCCAGGTCTTATGACTCTAAAGTCAGAGTTCCTTCTAAAGAGCCATGAATCTAGATCTATCTGTGGGACAAGTTGTGATTCCCTCAGTATACTGTATTCTCCCGAGAGAGGCTATTTTGGTCTGACCTAATTAGCTAATTGCCTCTATTTCCACTGTATTCTTTTAAAGTAACTCCAGCATTCTCCAAACTGTGAACACATTCAATCTATGAAGACTTTATATCTACGATGAAGTGAGTGTGTGAACAAGTCCTGCCTACTGGCACAGAGAGCAAGATGAAACTCTACCCACAGGGTTATCTTTCTGTTCCTTAGAGAATAATATTATAGTTCAGTCATATTGGTATTATAGAGTTGGAGATCACTGGGACATCAGAGAAAATCTGATCCACTGCCTTCGTTTTCAAGATGAAGAAACTGAAGCTCATAAAATTAAGTGATTATCCCAAGGACACCCAGTGAATAGGTGGTAGCGCTTTACTGCTCACCAAGCTGCACTCTTGCACGTCTCAGATCCCGTCTCCATGCTAGGTACCTTCTACAGCCTCCTTCTACTCATCTTCCTTTCACCTCCTGCTTTCCCTCATTAGAATGTAAGCTCCTTGGGGGCTTAAAGGTCTTTTTGCTTGCCTTTGTATTCTCAGTAAAGGTTTATAATGTTCATTGACCGTAGACTCGCCGATTGACTGAATGTGTTCATAATCCAGAGAGTGTGAACATATATAATATATATGTGCATGTTATGTATGTATAAGTGTTTCTTTTCAGTCATATTCGATTCTTTGTGACTCCATTTAGGATGCTGTTTTGTTTCATTTTTGGCAAAGATACTGGAGCGGTTTTCCATTTCCTTCTCCAGCTCATTTTACAGATGAGGAAACTGAGGCAAACAGGGTTAAGTGACTCATCCAGGGTCAAACAGGTAATAAACATCTGAGGTCAAATTTGAACTCAGGAATAGGAGTCTTCCTAATAACAAGCCAAGTGTGCTATCACTGCACTACCTGGAGCCGTAGTTTTTATGTGCAAAAGGGAATAATTTAAAAATCATATAATCAGTTGATTATATCAAACAAAAAGAAAATGCGAACTCTGTTCCACAAATAGATACCGATTCACACAACACAAACAAAAAAATCCCACTATCAAAGTAGCCCAAATATTGGGTTCAAAACTCAGCCCTACCACTTATTACATACATGACCTTGGTCAAGTTTCTTCTTTTTAATCAATCAATCAACATTTATTAATCATCTACCATGTGTCAGGCACTGCCCTAAGCACTGGGGATACAGAGGCAAAAGACAGTCTCTGCATTCAAGGAGAATACAGTCTAATGGGGAGACAAGCTGCAAACAAATATATACAAAGCAAAACATATGCAGGATAAATAAGAAAGAATTAACAGAAGGAAGGCATAAGAATTAAGGTGAGCTGATACCATGAATCTCTAAGGAACAGAGGTTACTGAATCATCTCTTTGGATCTTATTTCTGCATTTAGTTAAGATAAATGATAAGGCTGGCCTAAATGATCACTCTTCTGCTCAGAATCTTATAATTGCAGGAAGTTAAGCAACTAGAGGCTTTGAAGGAAACATCATCTAACTCCTAAATGATGTAAGACAGAAAAAGGGTGAATGGTACAAGATGCCCGCAAAAGAAAGAAAACTCTACTAGAAACAGAAGAAACAACCTACCACATAATAAGTTCCCAACTTTCCCCCCCTAAGACTCCAATCTCCTTTAATAACCCTGGTTTCCATATTACAAGGAGGCAGAGGCCTTGGTACCATCCATTAAGTCAGGCTGTGTCTTTGAACTGAAGCAAGCCAGGTTGAGAAAACTTAATTTTATCACTTGTCAAATTTTCAACCTTTGAAAAATTACTCAATACCAGGATTAATATACAATACAATATCCAAGCGGTTAGCAGGCTCTGAACTCATATTATCCAAAAATGATGTTAGATATGGACAAGATGACCAGCAAGGCTTCCAATCTTCCACAGTCTTCTGTCTGAAGGAGGAAAAGCGGGTGCTGGGCTACAGGACAAATTCACTTTTAAAAGTCGGAGTGATAGATAATCTATGCCAAACCTGAAAATATGTCTCATGGATCTCGATGCAATAGACAACTTATTAATTTCATTAAAAAACCATCCCATTCATCATCTCTAGCAAGTCCAAGGCCCTTCTCCAAAGACCTTGGCTCTAATTGTAAAAGCAGCTCACTCCAGCATCCTGGGGGTTCTCCCAAAGAGCTGAACTGGAACCTCTCCTGGTGCCCCAGAAATCTTTTTCTCTGAAACTACACATTTTAGCAAAGGTGCAAAGCAGTTACAACACAAAGTACTTTCATGAAAATTAAGGGTGCCTCCAAAGCTACCCACAAGATTACAAGGTCATTCTGTGTCAGTCAGGACCCGAACCCAGAACCTGAAATTCTTGATTCAGGCATGTTCTTCTCTCTCTCTCTCTCTCTCTCTCTCTCTCTCTCTCTCTCTCTCTCTCTCTTTTTCCCCTCCCCCCCCCCGCCCCATTAACTCCATGATGCCTCCATTAACTGTTTTTGTTTTCAGAAAACTATCCAGGGGAACACAACTCTAACCACAAATTTGGGCTTGGAAATCTAGGAATCCCAGATTATTGCAACATTTTATTTTGATGTTGTATTTTTCTATTTCTCTAATTCTCTACCATGTAACTTTTCTAAAAGTTGTCACAGTTTTCTGATGCTTAAGGCTTGAGCTGTTTTTTTTTCTCAATTTTTGAAACTACTCTTTAAACAGCAAAAGTTTCATAAACTGCATATGAATTTTTTTTTTCAGAAGAGATTCATCTGCCCTCTCCCCTTCTCCTCAATTTCTCTTTGCTTAGCCTAGGTGGAGACTTGGATAGAATGAACAGTGATAACATTCCCCCTTTAAATTAAACTGTTTCCAAGGCTCCAGTCACTCAAGAACACTCCAGGATTGGATAAAGAAATAACTAACTTTTTTTCCTGACACAAAGGATTTCATAGTAAGCATGCACAAACATTATTATTGCATGCCTTCATAAAGGAACAATATGTCTTCTTCCAGAGCCATCAGTTTCAAAAGAAGCGGGTAAATATTATTATTTACCACACTAAAGCAACAATAACTGATTAAGGTAAATTTAGTGGAAACGTTGAAATAATGGCAGGAGAAAGAAAACGCATTCTGTGGAAACACTGCGTGAACCTATTGGAAATAATCAAGCACTCCGTTTGAATTAAGCAAAGAAGAGCGAAAGCAAAAAAAAAAAAAAAAAGCAGGGTGGGGGGCGGCAGAGTGAGCCTGGAAAGCCCTAGCTGGCATTTGCAGGCTCCGTCTGTGGTGTGGCCTCTCCAGATATTGAAAGAGAAACTGCAAAGATGCAAACAAGCCTCCTGCGCTCTGTTAGCAGTAAGTAAATTGCTGTGGGATCTGAGTGCGGGAATACTTGAGCAGGCAATTCCTCTCTGTCTTTCATTCTGTTTGTCTGTGTTAAATTCCCCCTCTGCCCTCATCCATTCTCACATCCAGTTCCCAGCTTTGTCCATCCATCAATCCACACACTTTGTCAGCGCCGACTTCATCCTGGCGCTCACAATCACATCCCAGCAATACTGCTGCCACCAGGGAGCCCTCCGCCTCCCATCTGCGTTCCCTGATCTGCTGACGGAGGGCCCCGCGCTTGTCGGTTTCTATTGCACAGGCAAGCAAAAACACTAATACCCAGCCTAATTCCTAGCGTCCTGCTTTTCACCTTCTCAAGGGAGGGGAATGGGGGGGGGGGGAAGAATGAGAGAGAGAGAGAGGCTGTGTGAGGCTGTGTGTAAGAGTGAGTGTGACAGAGATGGAGGGAGAAGAGGGAGAGGGGGAGAAAGAGAGACAGAGACAGAGAGAGAGATGGAGAGAGAAGTGAGTGTGACAGAGAGATGGAGAGAGAGGCTGTGTGTGTAAGAGTGTGTGACAGAGATGAAGGGAGAAGAGGGAGAGGGGGAAAGAGAGAGAGAGACAGAGAGAGATGGAGAGAGAAGTGAGTGACAGAGATGGAGAGAGAGGCTGTGTGTGTAAGAGTGAGTGTGACAGAGATGGAGGGAGAAGAGGGAAAGGGGGAGAAAGAGAGAGAGAGAGATGGAGAGAGAAGTGAGTGTGACAGAGAGACGGAGGGAGAGGCTGTGTGTATAAGAGTGAGTGTGACAGATTGGAGGGAGGGAGGGGAGAGACAGAGAAAGAAAAGTGAGTGTGACAGAGAGGCTGTGTGTATATGAATGAGTGTGACAAACTGGAGGAGAAAAAGAGGAAAGAAAGAAAGAGAGAGAGAGAGAGAAATGTGACCGAGAGATGGAGAGAGGCTGTCTGTGTATGTGAATATGACAGAGATGGAGGGAGAAAAGGGGAGAGGAGGTGGAAAGAGAGAGGTGTATATATGTAAGAGTGTGACAGAAGGGTGGAGAAAAAGGGAGGGGAGATGGAGAGAGAAGGAGAAAGAGGCTATGTGCATGTGTGTGCATGTATGTGTAAAAGTGAGTGTAAGACAGAGAGACAGAGAAAAAGGGAGGGGAGATGGAGAGGGAGAGAGAGAGAGATGTTGGCTGAATTTTCTAAAACAATTCGCACACTGGTCAGGTGGAGGCTCAATCCATCTTCCCTCTACAACACATCAATAGAAATCACAGGGAGAAAATGTATCACTAATTAAGGGTTGATAAGCTCCAGTCAAGTGCAGTTTAGGAAGAAAAAAATAAAGCCCAGCACACCTGCCCAGGGCTTCTAGAGGCTTGGATCTATATAACACTTTCCTGCTCTGCTAAGGACGGAAATTTTTCTTCTGCTGTATCAAAAAGAAAAAAAAGAAGTTTCCCTTTAAAAATAAAACAAAGAAAGGTTTTGGGGAGGGAAAAGGATAAGGGGGGGTGAATAAAGAATCATTTTTATTCAAAAGATCATTTGCAAAAGATTTCTCAGGTTGAAAAAAATAAGATTACTAAAGAAAAAAAATAGTTACCTAGCAACAAAACTATTTTAAAACATTCTTCAGTGTACTGCCTGATTGTGTGCTCTTAATTCAAAGGTGTATAATCTGAGCAAGCATTCGCCAAACTGCTTTAAGATTTCTTCCTTTAATTTTCAACTCCTGTTTTGAGGGAGTTCTTCCTCCCTCCCCCCCCCCCACCATGCGGGGACAACTTGACAATTAGCAATAAATAGGAACATAAAAGCTTTCCAAGGTTACACATTTCTTTCATTTTTCCCCTTGGGGAGAAAAAAAAATCATATTACATTTAGAATATGAGACCCTCTCAGTTAACAAAACAACTTATTCAACTAAGCTTCCATTTACTGGAATGCATTAGAGTCTTCATGTGAGAGGCACCCTTCTTGTACCTAATTACTAGAGTGCCCTTTGAACTGGACTAGAAGCTGAAAAATAAATAAATGAATGAACTGATAAAAGGGGTCCATTCTATGGTCTGGACCATTCTATGATCGCCACTCTATGATCTTTAAGGAATGAGTCTAAAAGTGACATCATTATAAAATGTCTCCACCAAATTGTTTACATGGCATAGAGTTGGTAGAGTCCAACAGTACCCACCTCATGGGCTTCTTAGAAGGATCGAGAAATATAATGCATTTAACAAACCTTAAACTCTTCCATCAATGTCACTTGTTAGTAGTAGCACTGGTCTTATTTGGTGACTACTATCTAGCAGTGAGATTAAGTCCTTTATTTGTGGTTGGCCTCAGTTTCCTTCAAGGTCCCTTCTAGATCTGAAAGCCTATGGGACTATGGTCTCATAGGGTGACTCTAAAATAATTGGTTACAAATTTTGTAACTGATGTGCCAAAACTTACATATCTGAAGCAGAGGAGTTTTATTGTGGGGCTCTGCCTTTATTTTCCAACAGTGTTACTGCGGCTCAAAACATTTTTAGAAATTCTCTTTGAACTGTCCATAGCCATAGTTTACAAGTCAACTGAGAAAATCTAGCTTCTTTCAGTTAAAAATCCACTTTTCTACAAGAGACCTTTGCTAATCCCCTTTTTATGGCAATGCCTCCTCTTGTTTGTCCTGTCTCTGTCTTGTTGGTACATAGTTGTTTGTACATTCTCCCCCATGAGACTGTGAGTTATGCTATCTTACCTTCTGGGTATTCCCAGTACTTACAGTACCTGGCACACACGTAAATTAATAAATGCCTCTTGATTGACTTACATTTTTTGCAGTTCGTTGTTTTGTTTGTTTTTAACACAAATCCTCACACCCACTTGAATTATCCACTTGATTCACTAGCCTTGGTTTTGGGTGACTTTGGGCTATTTCTAGAGATCAAGTCCATCCTCAAAGGTTGAGGTTTTATAACCCTGAGACTGTTTCAAGATATTACCAAAGAACTGGAAGAGATATCCAGGGCTGCCTTCTCGTTGAACCCCTATGTAAACACGTGTCACCTGTACAGAACACCCAACAAGTAGTTGGATATGTTGTAGCCCAGCCCTTACTTGAAGACCATTAGTGGTTAGAAACAACTCACTGTCTCCCACTGGGACTCAACCCACTTCTGATAGCTCTGAGGTTTAGAAGTTGCACAGATTTTCTGGGCAACAGCAGCATTGCTAAAATTAGTGTCTAGTCTCCCAAAGTGACTCCTTAGAACCAGCAAGAGGCCCAAGTTCTGATACACATTAATAAAAAACAACAACTCCATTCCTTTACCTGTTATCCATGGAGATTTGGTAGGGAAATTGAAGGGAACGAACAGATAAGAGAAAAGGAGAAAACTGGGATTGGAGAGTTAATACCACACCTCACTTCTCAACCCACCCTCCAACTCTAAGGTATTACAGCTACAGGTCTTAGCATAAACTCATAGCCATAACCCATCCTACACCCCTTTTGTTTCGGGGACTTAAATGCCTAGGGGACCTTGAGTTGTCATAGAAGAGACTTGGGGGAGGGGAGAGGAAGCCGTAGCAGAAATTCTCCTCTCCTCTGCAACTATACACATCAGACATCTCTAATTAGACAGCAACAAAATTTTATTAATAGGATGGACATTATGGAATGAGCTTGTTATAAATGGGCCCTGTCAGAGCCTTATTCAGCTACCAAATGAGTATTCTCAGTTCAGTGCTCTCATCTGAGGCATCACGCCTGGTGCTGGATAACAAATGATTGCTATTAACCGTATTGTTAGTAATGACGGCTGAAAACAAACAAAAACCCATAAATAACAGTCTACAGAAAAATTAACCCATAAACTTGATAGATATCCAGCTGAGAAATAATAAATGACACTTTGGGGCCTGCTGGGAGAAGCTAGTGGTTTTTGTTTTCCTCTCTGTCATTAACACATTTTCTGTGCTAAAAATTAGATTCTGATATATAATTATCAGCGCTCCCAGATATTAATTCTGCTATCGCTCCCTCGGTTTCTCTGCTGGCTGGCTATAATGTTATTCACAGATTACTCTGAGAAAACACATCAAATACTTAACAGAACAGGTCAAAGTGACAAGCAGCTTTTGCTGACAACACCAACCTGCACTGTCTTTTTTTTTTTAAACCAGGGACACAAAACAAATTTCTCATATTAATTAACTTGGGTTCCCTTCTAGCCAGCACAGGCCTGTGCTATGTAATGTGAGGTAAGCAAATTCCCTACTGTCCTAATGAAGACTGCTGAGAACGGGAAGAAGTGACAAAAAATTATGTGGCATTTATAACGTTCAAGGTTGCTGTTCATTACCATCTTAGGGGGTGGGAAGGACGTGCTGTTCAAAACAAGTTGGCATGAAGTCTTACCCTGGCCTCTTCTCCCAAGAAACCGGCGGGGGGAGGGGGAAGGGCCATAGCATTCTTGAAGGTACATACAGTCAAGCATGAATGCTAGCAACCTTCTCCGAAAATGAGTCTGATTCTGATTGTGGAGGACACATCAGCACTCTCCCCAGGAAGGACTTTGCCTTACCAAATAAGGCAACTTCTGTACAAATCACTAGTCCTGACTGAGCATATGATCATTGCACATATCACTAAAGAGCAAATGATCAGACTTAGAATAAGAAGGAAAACTCACCAAAGTCCCTTCTCATCTTCCTTACGGAAGGCAGAGATTTAAATACAATTATTTGTATGCATACATATAGAGAAAGGCAACTAAATGGTACCATGGATAGAGTATGGGCTCCTAGTTAGGAAGACCTGAGTTCCAATCTAGCTCAGAAATTTCCTAGCTGTTCGACCTTGGGCCTAGAAAAGGAAATGGCAAGTCTCGCCAGTATCTTTACCAAGAAAATCCCATGGACAGAGGTCCATGGGCCCAGGAGGAGTCAGATACAACTGAAAGACATACATGCATGCATGCAACAACATACATATACGTCTGTGTGCATATAAATATACATACAACTGTGTGCAGAGTCCTACACCTTCATAGAAGCAGCTTGGTGTAACAGACAGCCTCAGAGTCAGAACAACCAGGGCTCATGCCCTGCCTCTGTCATATGGTGGCTGTGTGACCTGACCCTGGCTTAGTCACTTAACCACTCAACTACTGAAGTGGGACTGATCTGTTAGTAAAGAGAGTCCCCTCTACTATATATATGGGGAGGTATATGTGTGTATACATGTGTGAGTATAGATAGATATATAGATATGTATGTATAAAGAGAGAACACATCCATGTATATACGTCCATACACATACATACACACATGTATTGTGTATAACTATATACATACATATGTAAACTGCAATTGCCAGAAAAGTGGCATTAGATTCCATTAGAAAAATTAATTCAATCCACAAGCATCTATGAAACACCTCCTAATGCTGCCCCACTATGCTAGGTGCTGGGTTTTGTACAACTATAAAAACAAAAACAGGTCCTCCTCTTAAGGATCTTCCGCTCTTGGTGGGAGGGGGAGGGGGGAGCTGAAGTTAAATAGACACATAACATTTACAAAATAGATACAAAATAAAAGTGGGAGGAAGAGTCGCTAACAAGCTGCACGTCGTTAGAATTCTATACAAAGTGGCACTCGGCACTAATAATAACGTTTTCCTCCAAGGTCATGTTTGGAAAGCCAGCGATTTCACAAAAAACAGCCGACATAAGTAATATGCAGGTGCCTTGTTGAAAGGCAGTGGCTGATTTCTAGGCGGACTGCTTATCTGTGTAGGATCTAAGTTTTATTGTCCTTTAAAATAGGGGGGAGGGAATGGCAAAAAGGGAGAGGAGGAGAAGAAATTTTAGGGAAACTGGAAGAGGGGGAAAATACTTTCAACTGATCTCACAAGGGTCTATAGCAGAACTGGTGAGCAGGACAATTTTCACAATTGAAAAGAATAAAGTAGGTTATACCAACCATTTTACCAGCCTGAGCTCCCACCAGGGGAAAGAAGTGGTGACTTCCTATTTCAAAGAAACAAAAACCAATCCAGACCCATTTGCTTTCCCTCAAAAATGGTAGTAAAACTCAACCAAAAGGTAAAAGGCTGGGGGGAGGAGCGGGTGGAAGTTTAAATTTAGGCTACTGGTCACCTGCAGGAAACTGGCTGTTTGAATGGGGGCAGGAGAGATACACACTCGGCCAGACAATGAATGATGCTGGGCTAAGCTCCTGGAGAAAGCGAAAGAAAATGGAGGATGATGTTTGGGCCACCAATTGAGCCAGCACCTCTGGTTGGTTACGGCTGTGGGAAGCACTGCCTCCCTTCCAACACACCTTGTACCGTCTGTCCTTCCCCACATACCTCAGGCCCCTTTAATTTCATTATTTATAACCCTATCCAAATAATATTTATTAAGTAGAGGAAAAAGAGGAAGAGCCCACTCTTCCATGCCCCCTTTAATCCCTGCACCTTGTCCAAGGATCACGGCCAGCTTGATGACAAGAGTCTCAACTGCAAATCCCACACATCTCATGCACTACATTTTCTCCCGTATCTGGCATTGTGATATTAAATAACTATAAAACTCGAAAGCCAAAATAACTAAATCACCTGGCAGCCAATTTCTGAGAGTTAAACCACAAACCCGGAAAATGGTGGAGTGTGTTGAAATAATGTAAAGGAAACCCATAAATTCAAACTTTATGTTCTGTAAAGAACAAATATGAAAAAAGCATCAAAATAATGAAAGATTGTTTATGTATTCTGGCATGAAATGGGAATGTGTTATGAGAGGGAGCGCGGCGGCAGAGACAGATCGACAAAGCTGACAGTGTGGTATTCATCCTCGGCGGCGCGGCGGCCGACGTCCCGCTAGTGTCAGCAGACAGCGCAATAAATCAAGGGCTCTCGATGCTGTACCTACAGCTTATTACATCCAAGATGACAAATAAATAATAATCCCTGTCAGAGCGGCCCTTTGCTCAAGGATTGAGCCTGAAACCTTTGGCTCATCACTCCTCATCTTAAGTGAAAACACTAGAACTGGGGAATTGGAGGCCACGGTTTGCTAAGCTCATGAAACACAAAACGAGCCGGGCAGGGAACACGGACTAAACAACTAAGGTCAGGAAGTAAGAAAGGATAAACATTTAAATAATCCTGCCTGAGAGGTGGCAAAGTGGAAGTAGCAGGGCCGGCTAACGGGGCCTCACGACCAGCTCTGGAGGGACGGGGAGGCAGTGGAGGCGAGAAAGTCCAGCATCAGCATCCCCAGGGCCCCTCCCACTGACTCAGTGCCTAACGCTGATTGCTGCCCAGAGGGCCGTGATCCCCGAGACGAGGTGCGGGATTAAATGGGGCCATGGCAGACCCAGCTCTTGTCTTCCCCCTCCTCCTGAGTACATATTATTTGGATAATGGAGGCGTTAAAGGGCCCTGAGGGAGATGGGGAAAGAGGAGACTACGGGGTCTGTCTGAAGGTAGGTATGTACGGCTTCCCATGCTGCCCATTCAGAAGTAGGAAGGGTGAGCGATATAAATCGGAGGCATCTCGCTTTTTCCAGGCTCAGATTTCAGATTCTAAGACCTGCTTCTCCTAAAATCAATCCATCAATAAGAATTTATTAAGTGTCTGTTAGGTGCCCCCACTCTGCTAAGCACTGGGTGTGCCCTACTCATACAATCACCTGCACTATTGACTCAGTGATCAAAAAAATAAGGCCTACCACCAGTCTATTGACCCTAACTCTTTTCTTCTCTTACCCCCTTCTCCCCACTCAGGATCAAAGGTCTAAATAAAGCTAGGAGGGATCTATCTCAGGGGACAGCTAATCCAACACCTTCCCTTTACAGATGAGGAAACTGAGACCCAGGGAGATGAAAGGATATGCCCCAACAGCGTCTGAGGCAAGGACCAAACCCAGGACTTCAGGGCTCCAGAACTGTTTCCGTTTAATCATGTTATATGTGTCATTTGAGTTGGGCTTTGAG
>CM053582.1:533693801-533734620 GCA_028627135.1 Pseudochirops cupreus
CACTGCAGTTGGGAGATCCATCCTGCCCTACCAAAAAGTGACATAGGAGAGAATAGACTGGGGAAGGAGGGACACACTGGGATGGCTGTTTTGGGGCGGTGGGTGGGGGAAAGACGGGGAGAAAATATGTAACTCAAAATCTTGTGGAAATGAATGATGCAAACTATAATAAAATTTAAAAAAAAAAAGAATTTATTAAATGCCTACTATGTGTCAAGTGTTGGCCCAGGGTCTGGGAATACAAAGGAAGGGGCAGATAGTCCCTGATCTCAAGGAGTTCAGTTTAGTTAACATGTCTCTTAATTCTGAAGACCTTCCTTTATCTACCACTCTTTGCTAGTTAGGTGGATGCTCCTTTTAAAGACTTTGGAGAACACCTGACACCTTCCTCCACTCTTATTTCTAACCCTCTGTACTCCTTATCCTAATATTCAAGGGTGTCCATAATCTGACTCCAAATTCCCCCCCTCCCATTCTTACTTCATATCACTCCCTTTCCTGGCCAACTTGGACTACCACAAGCTGTTCCCTCCCCTTTATATACCACCTCTCGCCTCCATGTACCTGTACAAGCCATCACCCAAGCCCCTTCTACTTGTCAGAATCTTTCTATGCCTTCAAGGCTCAGCTCAGGCACTACCTCCTTCTTGTAGCCTTCTCTGATCTGCCCAGCTCAAAGTGTTCTCTCTCCCCTCAAATTCTCCTTAGAACTTTCTATGACCCTCTTCTCTCTCTTTACTCCCAACCCAGTATTAAACTTATGTGCTCATGCCGTATTCCCCAGTAGAACATAAGGTGCTTGTGGGAAGCATTTTGTTTGTGCCTTGTGCAATGAGCAGCATACAAGAGTAAATCCTTCATAAATATTTGTTAAATTTAATTTGTTCCTCTCCAAGTATTAAATTCGCATAAGCTCCCAGCTTGACTGTCTAGGGAAAGCTATCTTCTTCCTTGTCCACAATTCTCCAGTTTTTTGTTTTTAAAATCAAAGACAGGTAAGCAATAGTCCATTCCTCAGTGTGGGAAACTATTTCCAAATCTGTGTATGTCCGTACGTGTATATGTGTATGTGTGCATACATGTGTATATGTGTATACATGTGTGTATATGTATATACTAATAGATGTGTGAATACATACTAGATATATATGTGTGTGTGTAGATATACTAGATGTGTGCATATATATATATATATATATATACATACATATATATACTATTTATAGTGTATGTAGGTATGTATGTATACACACCAGCAGATAAGTCTAAGGGAGTTGTTTAAGACACATCAGATTAAGTAAAAGAGATAATAAGTAGGCAGCAGTGGGGTCTGAGCCCAGGTCCTCTTGTTTCAAGCCTAGCATTCTACCTACTTTATCAACCTGACTCTTGGGGGTGAGGTGGGGTGGGGGAACCAAGTCAAACTTGGAAGGACCTTCAGAGTCCAACTCTCTCCAATTTCTATATCCACATAAACCTAAAATCATTTCTCTTCCCCATTCACTCTGAGAGTCCCCTTTTGAAAAACTTCATGCAGGACATGTTGGCTTTTCAATGCCATTTAAAAAAATAAAAAGAAGAAATAAATCCAAGCTTTCCTTATTTGCAATGAATTATACACAAGAGTTCTCAGCTTTGGGTCCATGAACTTGTTATTAAAAATATTTTGATAAATGTATTTCAATATAATTTGTTTTCTTTGTAACCCGTATCTTTTATTTTATGCATTTTAAAATATAATTCTGAGAAATTGTGCATGGGCTATAGCAGATGTGACAGTGACCAAAATGTTCTTTTGAACTGTGGGCTTAAAAACAAGAGCCTTTTTAGTGTTTCTTGGTATTTAGGCAAATTTACTCCCTTTCCTTCTCCTTCTCCTCTTTTACCCTCCATTATTTCACCAACTGCCATCTCTTTACACTAAGATTTGATTCCTCTTTGTAATAGTCAATTTGCTTCCTTATTTTTGGTTCCTTCTACTTCATTTGGCAGAATTTCAAGCACACAGTACTAAATGTACCACTTTTGATTTTCATGGGCTGTTGCAATAGCTAGTATGTCTACAGGGACATACTCACATCCAAAAGACCACTTATGGCAACAGATTTAATAGACCCAGCCATGCAGCTCAGTCTAGATTCTGAAGCCTGAGAACTAGACGATGTTCAGCACAGCTTTCAAAAGACAACAGATGATAGGCAAAGGGAGGGTGGAATGATGATGATGGTGATGATGATGATGGTGATGATGATGATGGTGATGACGATGGTGATGATGGTGATGACGATGGTGATGATGACATTTAAATAGTGTTTTAAGGTTTGCAAAGAGTTTAAACATACTATTTCATTTGATCCTCACAACAACCCTGGGAGGGAGGTGCTATAATTATCTTCATTTCACAAATAAGAAAACTAAGGCAGACAGCAATTAAGTGATTTGCCCAAGGTTACACAGCTAGTCAATGTCCATGGCTGCATTTGAACTCAGGTCTTAGTGGCTTCAGGTCTAACATTCTAGCTACTATGCCACCTGCCTCCCTCTATAAAACCCATAGTCTGCAGAAGTTAGTTTCATTGATGTTCTTCATGCCATCAGCTATAACATAACCAGATAAGCAGGGAAAAATAATAGTTTAATGAGTATTTTAGTTACTATCTTCAGGGATGGACAAATATATTATTCTTTAGCCTTTATCTCCCCCATCATCACTTTAGATAGTTTCACTGAGGTCAAATCTATCCCAAACCTAGAATTGCGAGCCTCTGCTCTCATATTTGATACTACACTGTCCCACTGGTATCCCTAGATACCTCTCTCTTATAATCAGAAAATTGCAGTCTTAGGTATCTGTTGGCTTGGAATCCTGCCTAGAACACCTTCCTGGGGACCACTATTGCTTCCATCTGCCCATCTGATGCTTTGGGGACTGACCCTAAAACCCTGCTCAATTTCCAGCTTGCCTTATCAGCTAAGAGATGGGGTGGAGGGGAAAAAAGCTGCAGGGTAACTACCAGATACTCTTTCTACTCTTCCTGTTACATCATTTTCTATTTTTTTTAACCTTCTTTTCATCAAACAGCATACCCTGTTTACCCCTTCAAAAAAAGAATCCCAAACCCAATCATCAAAAGCAATCTCACATGATCGCTAAGGTCCCTCAAGGTCAAACATTCTATGGCCCTTTCCGGTTTAGATGAGACAATGATACTCATTTGAAATTGTTTTACTATTCTATTAAATGGTTATAGAGTCCTCTCCCATAATAAATAAATAAATAAATAATGAAACCACCAAGAAATAGAGTATAATGACTCTATACCTTCTATCCTCAAGTACCATTCATCCATCAGGAAGGTACATGGGATGATTTCTTCAAGAACATCTACTAACATAGCTATCACATTCCTGGACCTAGCATGGCACCCTACACAAAGTAGATGTTTAATAAATGATTAGTAAACGATTGGATTCCTGGGAGCAGAAAACAGGGGGGTGCCTTTGTTATTACAGAACAATCTGAGAATGACATTAAACAATGTGAGACTAAAGACCTTTTGAGGCAAGAAATCAAAAAGACGCAATTTCACAGACACAACCCATATATGTCTTAGTAATTAAGTCTTAGATACTTGGCCAAATCTTAGAGAAGTTAAGTGACTTTGTTAAGGTCACTCAGATTGTAAGCAATCTGTTATTGGATCTGAATTCAAGTCTCTCTGACTCAGTCTAATATATTACCTACTCAGTCACTATTGACTCTCTAGGCATGTTTATCAATGGAAATAAAAAGCATTCTGAGCTGAGGTGGATCTTCAATAAGGCAGGGGTTCTTCACTTGGATTCTAGGAATTTTTTTTTAAGTGATAGGGAATAGATAGATATAGATAGATAATGGATAGGTAGATAGATGATGGATAAGTATACACTACAAATGTACACTACACATCAATATATTTATGCATGTTTATAAATATACATATAGGTATACATTGATATATATATGGATATATAATTATTTCTGATAATGGTTTCCCTGTCTTGCCAGACTGAAAGCACATTGGCCACTCATAGGCTCAATCCCACCAATGAGTAGCTCAGAAGCTTTTACTGCCTCTGTTTTTCACCTGGGCTGGCTCACCCCTACTTAGGCACACTGGTGGACCCCTCTTCCTCAAGGCTTACCATATTGGTACCAAAATTAATGGGATCACATAACTGGCTTAGTCCACTGAAGCTCAGAACTCCCAAACTCAAATGATCTACCATCTTCAACCACACCCTGCCCCCAACACCACTGTGGGACATACACACAAACATACACACATACACAAAACCATATTTTCAACTATATTTCAATATGATTAGTTTCCCTTGTCATCCTAAATATTTTTATCTTTTTAAAGATATTATTCTGAAAAAGGATCCATAAATATCACCAGAATGCCAGTCTGCCAACACACACAAAAAAATTCCTATATGGCAACCAACTATTCTAAGAAAGGAGTCTTTAGGATAGAAACATCACAGTGCCAGAATTGTTAAGGTTTAGCATTTTCCAAACATGTATTTGCTAAAAGCAGACATGGGGTGCCTCGCTTTATCAGATCCATGGTATCTGGCTTTAACTGAGCTAACTTGACAAAACGGATGAAGAAGGAATAATAACAGCAATCAGTTGAAATAATGATGGTAGCTAGTGTCTAAATGCCCTTTATGTAAACACAGTAATTCCATTAATACCCATTGTATACATTTCCAACAATACACCAGGAGGTTACTGCTGAACTGGAAAAACCCCAGAATCCCACTAAGAAAATAATACCTATTTCAGGTACGTACTCTAACTGACTTAAATTATTATGGATGTGCTTCATACTTAATTACCTTTCTAAAATATGTTGGGGTATTTTGTCATAAACTCCCGCGACATGCACCTAAACACTGCTCAGAAATGCAACCCCTTGGCTAATGTTTTTATCTGAATTACTTATTACCCAATACAGCACGCATCAACATTTTCTAGAAACCAGAACTGGGCTCTCTGCATTCCCTCCTCCCCAAATGCCAGTCACTGTGGGGAGCATTTAGTTATAAATTGTCTTTCAATAAAAGTAAAGGCTCCCAAAACAACAAAATGAAAAGACACAGCAACCTAAATCAAGGGAAGTCAATTTCCACATGCCGATCCTAAATATTTCATGGCCCTATTTTATTCTGACATTTGTAGATGACTAAAGTGTTACAAAGGAAATAAAATGCTGATTAAAGAGTTCACTGTCATAAAGGTTACTGAATTGTAAATGGCCCTTTCCATCTTCCTGTTAATAGGTACCCAGCTGTAAACATCATGAAGGATGTGACGGGAGGCCTGCTCGGCTCCTTTAGGAGTCGTATATACATTAATCACTGAATCACCAAGCCATGCTTAATTGCATGTTGTATATCACACAAATCCATGGTAAGTAGAAGGGAACTCATTATTGCTGCTTTATAACTACTGGGTACTCCTCGTTTTAACCTCCTCACACCTGGGACACTTTGTTGCTTTACAACGGGAACGCTGGGGAACTGGATGAAGGCACTAATTGCAGTCAGCCTGGAGAGGGAAACCGAGCCCTTGGTGGGCCCACACCCATGGCTGGTGGCCCTCGCTTTTACAGCCAAGTACAGCAGGATCTCCCACCCCCAACTCTATCCCCGCGTCCGCTTCCATCCTTCCATGGGGATGATGTGCTGAAACCCATTCCTCCTTGAGAGTTTACAGAACTGTTTAAATGATAAAGAAAAAAAAAAGCCCACAGTATATTTTGCTTTGACAAAATTATTGATTTAAATCCCATACAATAGCACAGTACTATTTAAAGGTCAACCCAAGAAAAATGAGTTTACACCCGACCAGAGCCAAGCTTATCTGTCATGAAAGTATAATGATGTGTTTATTCCTTCACTAGTGTGTGTATATTTTTCAGGAAGATATAATAGTCTGCTTGTAGGTGAAATCTGCTCTCAAATGGGAATTTCAGGAGATATTTACATTTCAGATTGTAAGGGCTGATATCTTGGGCCCAGATACCTGTCTGTTTATTTACTATGCCTGAGAGTCATTGCTCTCCCTCCCCAGGCCAAAAATTATTCCTCCCAGCCTACAAATAGTTGCCTTTTCCCCTCTCCCCCTTTCAGATAGGTAAGGCCACAAATTGAATGAGGGGGGTGTTCAGATTACCTGGCTTTCTGACATTTCTGTTTGTCCTTTTACAAGTCAAAGAGAGAGCAGTAAAATGCTCTGACTCCATTGTCTCTTAGAAATATCCATCACTGTAGGATCTGTATTTACCCCATTTTTCTCTTTAAAAAACTCAAGATGGACCCTCCTTCCTTCTCCGCTTCCTCTTCTAAAAGGGCCTTCTCACTTGCCCTCATTCTATACATAAGTGTTTGGAATAGGGGAGGGTGGGGAAGCTAAGGAAATACATACAACACATGACATACTATGTTGGATTCCTGGGAGCAGAAAAAATGAGGTCCCCTTGTTATTCCAGAACAATCTGAGAATGACACTAAACAATGTGAGACTAAAGGCCTTTTCAGGCAAGAAATCAAAAAGATGCAATTTCACTGACACGACCCATATATGTCTTAGTAGTTAAGTCTTAGATACTTGCCCAAATCTTAGAGAAGTTAAGTGACTTTGTTGAGGTCACTCAGACTGTAAGCAATCTGTTACTGGATCTGAATTCAGGTCTTCCTGACTCATGATACATACAACCTGGTGATGTGTATCTTATGTTTAATAACATATGTGTTATATGTTATATGATACCTATAGCCCAGCGTTGCTATGAGATTTCACACACAGTAAGAAGCTCCAGGAACTCCACAGGCTGTGGTCTTGAACCTTGTGCTACAAGAATCTTGGCTCGGTATTCTTCAGAATTTTTGTCATTGGCCTTCCATTATTCATGAACTGATTTATCTAGTCTTTAACTCACCCAGAACCTATGGCCCTCAGTCATCTCCTTGTAACTGCCAACTTACTGGGTCCATTCCTATGTATTATCATCTCTGTGGGCAACAGCAGGGGATGGCCACAAAAATCAGACAGTTTGGTACCTTGTTAGTACATCCAGTTAAAAGTTTTGCAAGAGAAGTGGTTGAGACCCCTGGCCAAAATTTAATTCAAATTTAAATGAAAATTGGGTGCTAACCCTAATTGTCGAGATTTTTCTGTTGTTCCTCTGATAATAGACAACTAAGCTTTGGTTATCCAAGGGGCAGTCCCTGACTAAGGCAAATTTTCATTTTTCATAGACATTTCCATTATTACACGCCCTCACTCCAATGCCAGAATATGTGGTACTCGCATCATTTCTGGGGAATAAAAATTGGTATCATTTTTGTCTGTGTTTTTGAAATAAGATATTTATATGTTTAAATTCACCTTTGTTATTGAATCACTGTCATGTCTAAACTGGTTATTATGGGGATTATATTTCCTCTGCTCCTCTTCCATCACTCCCCATGGAAAACCTGGAGTTGGTTGTACATGAATCTTCTGTCATTCTATTAGTGACATTTCTCCTGCTCCTTTCTCAAGCCTCCTAAATCCAAATACATCACTAACTCAACCTGCCCTTCTCCAGTAGGTCATTAGGATTTCCACCTCCACTGTATCCCCATCCAAAATCTTCTCATTATCTCTCTCCTCTCTCTCTCTCTCTCTCTCTCTCTCTCTCTCTCTCTCTCTCTCTCTCTCTCTCTTCCTCCCTCTCTCCCCTACCTCTATAAACCCTAAATTCTTGTCTTTTTGATCAAGCCTGGGTATTATTTTCTGGTGTCCCTCTATCTCAGAAATAAACAAGACTGGAATCTAGTCTCACATTTTTTCCTGCCAAGACCCTCACCCATGCCTTATGGCACTAGCAAATCAGAAGGATGAAAACACCAACCCATGAACTACTCCCCCTCCCTATCCCATGGCAGAATCATTCCTTAGGTCTTTAGAATTAATTTGGCACTAGAAAAGGAGCCTTCTGGGGGTGGCTAGGTGGCTGGAACATAAGTTGTCTGAGGCTGGATTTGAACTCATGTTCTCCCCCCTCCAGGGCCAAGGAGGTGGGAGAACGTGAGTTCAAATGCAGCCTCAGACACTTAACACTTACTAGCTGTGTGACCTTGGGAAAGTCACTTAAACCCCATTTGCCTTGCCTTTCCCCCTGCAAAAAAAACTGAGGGCAGTTCGATACAGTAGAAAGAGCACTGGTTTTGGAATCAGAGGACATGAGTTCAAATCCCACCTTTGATCTTCATTGCCTTTGCATCCTTAGACAAGTCACTTAAATTCTTTGGGCCTCACCTCAGTTTCCTCTTATGTGAAATGCAGGAGTTGAATCTGATGGTCTCTACCATCTCCTCCAGCTCTGGATCTACAATCTCTTTGATGTCTGACTCAGACCCCCAGACCCCACAGGAAGTCCCTTCTCCCCTCACTCTGACCTATGATTTGTCCTGGAAGAGATGGGGGAGGGGGATCCTAGTCAGCAGGTCTTCAACTAGTAGAGACAAGTTTTGTAGGCAACATGACGTCCAACACACTCAGTATCTCAAAACTTGCAAAGCTTAACAGATCTCAGGAAACATCTCTAAGTAGGATGAACAATGTAGAATCCACTCATGCGGATGGCAAAGGCCACCTTTATTGACCCAACTCCTTTTGCCAGCAACCAGACATGAAAACCAGAGATGATAAAATAATCCTTTGAAGAAGAGACTCAAATAGCAAATATCTACATTAATTTGTAGAGTTCCAAACCATGTTCCTTCTTCTTAAAAACAAGAACCAAACCGGAATGATTTTAAGGGGGAAAAGAATCACTAATGAACCCATTCAAACCAAAACCAGACTTTTGGATTTACTACATTCCCATTTCCCAAATTAATTTGGCCACAGGATATGATAACATTTGAAATATATCAATGGGATCCATGTCTGTTGGTCAGGCAGCTGAAGAGGATGGCATAGCCCTAAGCCAAAAAGGCGGGGATTGCAGTGGGGAGGATTTGGAAGCAACACAGAGGAAACAAAACCTGTTTTCTTACAGAAAATTGCCACACAAAGTATTTTTGATGGACACATAATTTTGTATATCATATTGGGGAGAGGAAAATGCCATAACACTGAAATTTTCTCATGTACCAACTATTAACAGCTTAGTAAATGACCTGGTACTATAGAACAAGAAACAGTATGGGAAATACTGTTCTGAATCTGCTAATTCAGAACAAAAGTGGATGATCAAGATAGTGTTCAGACCCAACCAATATTCCATGTCTCAAATTCTCTGTGGAAGGAACATCATTCTTAGCAGGCAACTACTCCCCCAACTCCTATTGTACACGATGACTATGTACAATGCCCTATTACCACCCCATGCCCTCTTGGCAACCCCTGTCCATGGAGCTTTTTGGAAAATCTAAGAACTGTATATGCATCACAGTACTTTAAATAAAAATCAGATAAATCTTTAATTTGACTTCCCAACCTAGACTTCAGAGGCAAAGCAGAGAGGACAGTGGAAGCTTAGAAGGCAAAAGTTGAGGGTAAAGAAGAGAGGCAGTCCTCATCAGTGGAGACGCACAGTTAGGACTCAGGTCATAAAGATCAAGTTAAGCGTCGTGCACAGAAAACTATGGCCCTTAAAGAAAAATCTCAAGGAAGGCTATGTGGTATAATGGAAAACGAACTGGATGGGGCATCAGAAAGCCTGAGGTTCTCCTTCTGGTTTTGCCACCAACTAGCTATATGACTTTGGGCAGCTCATTTAACCTCTGTAGATCTTAATTCCATGACATATTGAGAATAGGGATTATTGATCCCTAAGTTCCTTTTGAAAATAAATAATACACTCAGTCAGTAGACTACAAGCTCTTTGAGGTTAAAGACTGTAGAGTTGTTGGATTTTGTTTTGTTTTGTTTTTTTAATTTCTGTATCCCTGGCACCTAGCACTGTATTTGGCTCATGGTAGGTACTTAATTAATATACACTAGATTAAATGGAATCTACAAATTATCCCCTGCCTTGTTCAACTTCTAGATCTAAACTGAACCTACCAGTCTATTCCCTTCATCCCAAAAGGAAGCATTAACCACAACATTCCCGCAATAATAAGGATAACCAATAATAATCAACAATTCTATTCTAGCACTCAAAACACGCCAAAAGAATGCCTTGCATCTCAATAGCTCCTCACACTTCAAAGCTCTCTTCCATTTCCACAGAGAACAAATTCTGTGTATACAAAGCTGACCTTGGACAATGATGCTACTCTTCACTAAACACATCCCTTATATCGGCAAACAGTATTTCCTTTAAATGTCTACTTTGCAAACGATGGAAGGAATTAGGTCAGGGAAATCTGAGCTCGGATGCAACCTCTGACATTTACTAGACAGTATAACAATAAGTCATTCAAAGTATCTGAATCTCAGTTTCCTCATCTATGAGATGGGGTAATAATAACTGTTATTACACGGTCCAAACAAGATAATGGTTTTGCTGCTTTGCAAACCATAAAATAGTACATAGACGTCAACTTACTATCATGTCTGAGAAGAATAGAGAAGAGGAAAAATGAGTAAAAGTACAGCTATGGGGATTTCAGTTAGATTCTATACAAAAAAAATGATGTTCTGATTATATGAGCCATTAAAGACAATTCAAAGAGAGGGGTTATATAATGTTTTAGATACTACTGGTAAGATTCATAGAATGTTCTAGGCTATAAGAGATAATACCTGCCCAAGTAAGGAGGTCCCTTGAGTACACCAGAGCGGGAACAAGATGGAAGAGACTGTAGGGGAGAAAAAGTGAACAAGTGAGAAAGAAAGAACTAAGAAAGAGTTCATGAAGCCTTGTTAAAGAAGAAAAGGAATTGTCAGACAACAAACATTTACTAAGTACCTACTAGAAGCCATAGACTATACTAAGCACTACATTGTGGAGGAGGGCAGTGGTTTTCTAAAAGAAGAATTTTTTATGCATAAGCATGTTCAGGTAGATAGTGGTATAATGGATATATTCCTTGGGTTCAGAAATCTCTGTACATTCTAGTTTCCTGATCATGAGAAAATTAATTAACTTCTCTGTGCTCCTCTAAAACTATAAGTTGCAGACAAATCTGCATTAGTGGAGGCACTTTCCATACAGGGAACTCCTTAACCAAAGAAATTATAAGTCTAGACCTCCCCCCTCAAAAAAATAATCAAACATGAAAATGATTCAGGAGATAAACAGCTAAGAGAATAGTTTAGCATCCTATGGAAAAGAAGAGGATACAACTAATTATTTGTATCCACTCCATTTAAAAGAAACTGATTTACAGTTTTCTGAATGTGACTGATTGGTCAATATTTATAATGTGTAACTTGCTTTTAAAGTACAATGGAGTTCTCTTCTTCCAAAACTCTTGACTGGAATGGGTTAGTCATGGTCCTGCCTGTAAGCAGAAGGATGGACTATATGGCCCCAGAAGGCCCTTCCCAGGACCCTGGGATTAGTCCTCCCCTATATCACCTGCCTCGCTTGTAAAATGTAGGAAGTAGAACAAATGTATGCCATGTGCTGTGGACACCGTGGCGGCCTGGATGACACTGATGGAAGGATGTGCAATGGAATTAGTGGATAGACAGTGATTGTCATTGGTTATAATTTCTTATTATGTTAGGGCATCTACACGCTGATCAATGTGAGGCAATGGGCAATTGCTTATACTCAACATAAATCATTATTGATTGGTATACCAATTCCTGGACATAATCAGGAGCTATAGACAAGGGGGCAATATTACCTTAAATACATATGCCATTCCTATATGGAGCCTAACTGGCATTTTGCAAAACAGCAGCATTACTACCACCACTAGTGTTATTATTGATGATGGGGATGGTGGTGGGTGCTGAGGTTGGGAGGGAAGGTGATTGTAAGTGAATAAAAACACCCGGGATGCAACCTCTACCTGAGAGATTCCCCCATCCTATTAGAGATTAAAAATGGGAATTCTCTCATACCCATATTGGATTCCTGTGTGCAAATGTAGGACTTGGCAACATGCTGCTCTTAATCTGATTTATGCACCAATTTATTTTATACATTAGGCACACTGTATGCAGCCTGACTGATGCATAAAAATTTCATGCAAAAAAGGACTTGCTCTCATACAACTGCCTTTCAGTTATTATTACCTCTTGTGGTTAGCATCATACGGCAGGTAGGAAAAATGACTCCATACACCAAATGCATTTTGCCTACTATACAAACATTCTGATCTGTTTCCATTTCACCTCAGTTCAAACTTTGCCGAGCTAAAAAGTGCTATCTTTTAGAGGGGCTGAATCTTCACTTTCTGAAATCCTTTTGGCATTACAAAAATCCACTTACGCAGAAGACTCAGACATCCCATGTTCAATAAGTGTGAATATATAATCTACAGATTCAGAGATAGAGATGTGGATTTATAAAAGCTACATATGTGTTTATAGCTCTCTCTGTATATATACACATACATATGTGTATATATGGAGAGAGAGAGAGAGAGAGAGAGAGAGAGAGAGAGAGAGAGAAATATACATACATGGTGGGGAGTATTTGTTCTGGTTAATTTTTATCAGTATTCAATATTTTCTCCTGCATGAAAGAAGCAAAGTATATTTTTGCATCATTTTTATAATTACCTTTTTAGGCATGTCTCACCAGAATGTTACCAATATCCCCAAAACATACACACATGCACATGCACAAAGAAAACCCCACCACATTTTCTGTAGGGTTTTGAGTTAAGAAAGAAGAAAATCAGCCTGAAAAAGCATCTTTCTGTATTTTCCTTTTATTAGAAGTCTCCTTTCATCCAGGAAATATGGGACCTGAAATAAATTGTACCATCCTGCCTTTTTTTTTATTCAAATCCTTGCCAGCGCTAGGCAGTATGCAAATGAAAACAGGTTGATAAATGACTGCCTGATATTTTCCAGACATTTTTCTCTCAGAAGTGCTCTAAACTGATGTAGCTCAAAGAGAATAAGGCGCATTAAGTCATTATATCAATTTTTGTTACCCAGATACTTCAGTCCCAGTTAAGAGCTGACAGCCGATATAAAACAAGGCAAGGGCATCATACGACTCCATCGATCAAATCTTGGCGTAGATAGATTGCCTATTACACAAATAGAAGCCGTAGCTTCAGTTTGTAGTTTTATGCTCTCCAATTAAAGGATAACTGGGTACTTTCCCATAAATCTGCTAATTGCAACAGAATTAATTTAACAAATTTCTCCAAGCACAGAGGAAACAGTGATTGGTTAAGCTAATGTAAAGTAGCGCAGGTTGTCACAAAGCTCCCTCCATAACAGCCTTTTTCCTCTACCTGGATTGGGCAAGGTGTCACAAGTATTTAGCGCCATTGTGGGGCTCCGGCAACAGACAGCTGACAAGCAGAAACCACTGCACGAATAGAAGATAATTTATTTGCTGTACTTTCTCCTCTTCTACCCCCTCCCCCTCCCCCACCCTGGAGCATGAAATAACTCCCTCTTTGCATCTAATTAATGTTTCTCTCCAAGCGGGGCTGTTTTTCTAAATCAGTATTACACCAGCCAAAGCATTATATCACGGAAAGGGCTCCCTCAGCGGCACTCAGCAAACAATAGGAATGATCTGCAAAAATCTGAGGAGCCTTCTGACTGCCTACCTGCCTACCCGCCTACCTGTCTACTGTTGGGGAGAAGGAAGGAAAGGAGCAGCTCCTGGGCTTATTAATCGGCCACAAACAACACAAGACTTTCTTATGAGAGTTCAGAGAACAATAAAGCCAGAAACATCCCATCAGGAATGACTCATCTTGGACCAGGAAAAGAAATGATGAAACACATTTCCTTCAGTGGAGAGGTGGAGGACCCCAGGAACTGAATGCTACATACCCTGCCATCACAATGGTTTTCTTGGTTGGCTTTGCGTAGCTGATTTTCTTTGTTACTAGGGAAGACTCCATGTGGATGGAACATAAGGAGAAATTACTTTTGTGTGAAAACAAAAGGCATCAATAGAATTTTGTAAAGACAAATCAAAAGAAAGAAATTGTCTAGGAGGCATGATTCAGAGAGACAATAGCACAGATGAGCTCAGGAATCCTTAACTTAATGTTCTAAGTCAGGGGCTCCTAAGCTGGAGCCCTTGAACTCGTAGCTTAATACTTTGATAGCCATTTCAGATTTTCTTTGGCATTTAGGTGACACAAGGGAAGGAGTGTTGAACTTTGAGTCAGAAAGACCTGAATTCAAATCTTACTTCAGAGACTTAGTAGCTTTTACCTCACTCACCCTCATTTTCTGCATTTGTAAAACGGGGTAATAACAGCATCTTCCACAAAGGGCTGTTGTTAGGATCAAATGAGGTAACATTTTAAATAATTTTGCAAGCCTTAAAGAATAAAAATGCTAATTATTATTTTTATCATTATCATCATCATCATGGGTCCATAGCCTTCACCTTATTGCCCAAGGGATTCATGACACAATAAAAGGTTAAGTTATAGACCTAAAAATGTGATGATTACAAAATTATTCTGGCCATCTACTGTATCCACTGCCATTTCATTTGCCTTGCCCCTACCTCCAGCTCAGAAACCTGGATTATCCTATTGAGAAACTAGACAGCTTTAGGAGGAGGTAGTTGAGAGTGACACTTAATATAGTATGTCATGCAAATGGAGTTCACAGGTGACAAACACTGGTCTACCTCTGAAACATCCAAAGTGTGCTTTCCAGGGAACTTGAGAGTTTAAATACATTTAAAGTACCTGAAACATCAGCACCAATGAAAAGATATAATAGGTAACACTATCATATGTAGCAAAGGATTTGCCTAATGTAAGGGTGGGGTGTTGATTGAATAAATTATTCTAGTCACCTCAGCCCACTTAAAGTAAGTGATAAGATGCTGGTACCTCAGCCAGGTGAAAACAATCTCAATCACAGGCTTTAGTTTCAACCAACCAATCATTCACAGGCATTACACTGAATTAGAAAAGTCCCCAGAACTGAATTGACATTGCACAGGAATTGTTTTTGGCTAGCCTGAATAAAAATTGATCATTATGATAGGGGTGTTTTAGGGGATGTTTTATAACAACTGTTCTCCCCATACCATCTCAACAAATATGCGTCTCTAAAAAGGTATTGAGGCTGGCTGTCCAAATTGATTCTCAGCTAACAATCTTGGAAGGAAAACACACTGGTAGGGGCTCATAGATCTATAGCCCAAGAAAAGACACACCCCCAACCCCGTGAGATGATTCCTAAAACCTTGAAGGGAGATGCAGTCAGATTTTGAAAACAACTCATCAGGGGGAGTTGGGATTATCACCTTAGAGCATGTCCTACACTAACATTCAAGGCCCTCCATCATCCAGCATCACTTTATATCTACAGTCTTATCTCATAGTACTCCCATCCAAGCACAGTAGCTTCTGGTCAAAAATGTCTTTTTAAAAAGTTTGACAACCAGTCTACATATTTTATGTGTTTCTCACAACAACCCTTTCAGTTATACGCTAGAGGTAACAAAAACCTCATTTTATTGATGAGGCAACTGAGGATCAGAGAGTTCAGTGAAGTCACTTGCCTTTGGTCACCCAATGACTGTCAGATAATGGGCTGGAACCAGGTCTTCCTGATTCCAAGTCTATCCATTGTACCATGCTTATAGGGTTAGTTGGGGGCCTAAAGACAAAAGGGTTGTGCATTTTTTGTAGCAGCAAAGAACTCAAAACAAAGTAGATGCTCTTGAGTGCGGAACAGCTAAATAAATTGTGGTACATAAATGTAATGGGATGTTACTAAATATTAGAAATAATAAAAATTATTTTATTATTAAAGGAGGCAGCTATTAAAGAAGGAGCTCAATGGATAGAATGCTGGGCCTGGAGTCAGGAAGATCTGAATTCAAATCTGGCCTCAAACACCTACTAGTTACACGACCCTGGACAAGTCACTTAATCTCTGTTTGCTTTCATCTACAGAAGAAGGAAATGGTAAACTACTCTAATATCTTTGCCAAGAAAACTCTAGGGACAGTATGGTCCATGGGGTCACAGAGATTCAGATATAACCAAACAACTAAACAAAATAAATAATAAATATGAAGAATTCAGAGAAGCACCGGAAGACTTATAAGAACTGATACAGAGTGAAGTTCCAGGAAAATGTGCATAGCAACAATAATGTAAATGGGAACAACAACAACATAATTGAATGCTCCCACCCTTGGCTTTGAAAAAGATTTGAGAGAATGCTCCTTTCTCTTTTCTCTGCAGAAGTAGGGGATTACGGATATGAAATAGGGCATATATAGTCAAACATGGTTGATGTATTGCTTGTTTTGAACTGTTTTTTTTTCTCATAAAGAGTAGCTCTTTGAACAGGGGTAGAAGAGGGGATATTTTTAGAAATGGTTATCATTAAAAATGAACAGAATTGATGCAGTTATATAATGCATTATAGAATTGTGAGGGGGGGGATACCACTACTAACAGAGCAAAAAGAAGGGTAGAAATTCTCTTCTGATCAGCTCCTCTGCAGTTCCAATGCCACTCCATCATCATGACAATTCTTCTCTCTCCCAATTTTAAATATATGACCTCAGAGCCTATCTAATCCTACATCCTTATTTTACAGATGAGGAAACAGACCAAGGCCTAGACAGATTAAGTGATTTGCACAAGAAAACATATGGAGGAGACAGAGCCAGGATTCAAACCCAGGGACTCTGATGCCTAATCTAGCATAGTTCCCATTTCACCACATCATTTCTTCCAATTGGACATATGCAGACATCACAGTCTACCATCTTTACCAATGTGTCCTCACTGGTCCTGTGGCTAGGGAACATGACCAAACTGCAAGAGTCATCCAGAAGGAGGTAGGGCTGTTTCTTAAGTCAACTAGTCTCCCTTCTTTTGGGGGTAGGGGAATGGGTTGGGTAACAATCAGACTAAAGTAACCTCTGAGCTACCCCATACACTTCCACAATCTCTTATATTTGAAAAGCCACTGGTGAACAAAACTGCCTTTTTGGTACATGTTTGCACACCTACATTTTCAAATCCCAAAGGAAAAACAGGCATGGACTCTCAAAAGCCTTCTGACGGCAGTAAGCTACACTTCTTTATAAGCCTCTGGCAAAAATGCCCGAGACTTTCTTTATATTTATTGGTATCGTTATGCGTAGAGTAACAATCCTAGAAGCAGGGCATGACTACGCTAGTTTTATGTCTGGCAAAATCAGTGTCTGTATTATCTGAACTCACAAAGACTATAAAATTAAATTTAAGTGACTCACTTAACTACCAGAAGGAGAAAAGATCCAATTTTAAAAGTGAAAAGGTGAAAAAAAAATTGCTTCTGTTTGGTAGGCATTTATTCTATAAATAAGTGGGAAGGGCATGTTGAGAAATAACGACATGTAGTCACATTTTCACAGGAATGAAGAGTACCTGAGTATGGAGAGAAAAGAGTTCTCTTCCTTTGGGGCTAGAATGTTTCTCTCTATACTTGTCTGTTCATCTGTGCACCAAGGAAGCCTCACATCTCTACTCCTTTGAGGCTCCTGGCTGGTTCCTAAAGTCAAATTTTGATTACATGTGCTTATAGAGGACAGAATCCAAAAATCATTTCTGCTTGGTATTAGAACACATTGTTGTCTTTAAACCTGAAAATATGTCTGTGTGTATGGGAAGTCAAACTGCTTCCAACAAAGCAGTCACTCCAGAGAGTCAGAGTTGAGTCCTGAAAAAAGCACTGGACTGCAAACTCACAAGATACGGGTTCAAGTCCTAATACTTAACCAAGTAATCTTAAGGAAATTTCTCTGAACCTCTGTCTCTTCAACTGTACCAATTACTTTGTAAATTATCATGTATATACTAATGGAAGTGTAAGGTATTCTTACTATCATACACCAGACAGGCGGGTTCATAAACTCAGAGGCATTCTTCATTCTTCCTTCTCTCTTAGCCCCCATATCTGAATCTCGTTAGTTTATCTCCACGACATCTCTTATATCTATCCCCTTCTCTCCACCCACCGTGGCAGCATCAAGGCCACCATTCTTGATCAACCACATTGCAACTTTCACCTGGACTACTACAACAGATTCCTAACTGGAATACCTCCTTCTAATCCCTCCTCTCTCCAATCTAACCTCCACACAGTTACCAAAACAATCTTTTTAAGACATAGGTTTAACCACGTCTCTATCGTACTCAAGAATCCTCAGTGGCTGCCCATTGCCTTTATAATAAGGTACAGATGCTTCAGTTTGACATCCAAAGACCATCACAGGGTTCCATCTTACCTTTATATGACTTATTTCGTATTAATATCTTTCATACATTCTCTGGTTCAGACAAATTGGTCTTGCTATTTCCCAAACCTCCCTCTTTCTACCTCCTCCTAGATAAAGCCCTTCTTTATACCTCTAGCTGTTACTGCTGTCTTCTTCATTTAATTATATTGTATTTACTTATTTACATACTACTATTTCCTTTTGTTTTTGTATTTCAGGTGCCTAGTACTTGAACTGGCATAACACTGAATGCTTGTTCAGTTGGAGAGAATCAATCAAGAACAATCTATAGGTACCTACTATGTGCCACACATTTCACTTGGATCTTAGGACACCAAAAAAAAAAATGAATGAAACAATCCCTCCTTGCATGGAACTTCTACTTTAATGAAACCACCCCATAAAAGCCAAACTGCCAGAGAGCACCCTAAAAACAACCAAAGGCTCTTGACCAAAAGAACCAAATAATCAGTGGAGGTAACTGATGCACCATTTTTGAACCATGTCTACACAGGGGATAACCTACAATAAACATTTAAGAAATGCTTGTTGACTTGACCTCCATGAGAACAACTGACCCTGCCACTCTTTTCTGAAATCCAATGCTCATCGTGAAGCCAAATGAAGAAGCAAAAGGAAAGAGGAGGACCCCCAAATCTTCTCATCTCCAGTTTGGAGTCTCTGGAGGTGGCACTACATATAGTTTCTCTTCATAGGACCTGCCAACAAAGGATGGGCATTCCAGACCATTGGAATGGTGCAGCAGGCTAAATTCTGACGGGGTGAACATTGTGAAGTTTGCTACTAAGGAAAGAGAAATAGACCCCAGGACCAATCCAATCCAGCAGTCATGTATTAAGTGCCTACAATGTGTCAGACACTAGAAACACAAGAACAAACTGTAAAACAGGCTCTGCCCTCAAGGGAGG
Organism: Pseudochirops cupreus; assembly: GCA_028627135.1. Lineage (NCBI taxonomy): Eukaryota > Metazoa > Chordata > Mammalia > Diprotodontia > Pseudocheiridae > Pseudochirops > Pseudochirops cupreus. The sequence goes on from CM053582.1 coordinate 533,713,126, forward strand.
AGGGGAATAAAACATATGAGCATATTATAAAGATAAGTACTTACTGAAAACTTGAGGAAGGGTGTAAGATCCAATAAATGGGAGAATCAGCAAAGACTTCCCCTAGAGCAGCGGTTCTCAACCTGTGGGTTATGTTCAATTTAAATACATCCTACATATCAGATATTTACATTACGATTCATAACAATAACAAAATTACACTTATGAAGTAGCAACAAAAATAATTTTATGGTTGGGGGGTCACCACAACATGAGGAACTGTATTAAAGGGTCACGGCATTAGGCAGGTTGAGAACCACTGCACTAGAGGATGCCACCCAAGTTGGGCACTGAAGGAAGCTAGGATTCTAAGAAGTAGAGGTGAGGAGGGAATGGATTCCATTCACAGGATACAAAAACATGGAGGTTGGAGATTTGGTGCCAAGCTCAGAAAAGGGCAAGTAGATAATTTTAGGAACAGAAAATCTGAAAGCCTAGAAAGGCAAAAGCTAAATTGTGAAAGATTTTAAACACCAAGCTAAAGAATCTGTATTTTACTCCAGAGACAGTAGGGAGCCATTGAGTTTTCTTGAGCAAGGGAGTGATGAAGTGAGACCTATACTTTAAGATTTTTGAAGCTGTGCAGAAGGTAGATTTGGAGAAACAGGGGCTGAGGAGGGTGTTACTGGAATCAAAGACTTTAGAACTAAAAAGGACATCAGAAAAAAATAATGCAGAAATAAAGTTACAATTCTCTGATTTCACAGTTGATGAAACTGAGTCCTATAGAGGTTGTCACTTTAAGTTCACACAGGAAGTAAGATTCAGTCCAGCAAACCTTTATGATATGCTCACGATATTCCAGGAATTGTTCCCGAAGATAAAAAGGAAACAGTCTTTACCCCTCAAGAACAACTTAGAACCCTGACTCAAACTCAAGTCTCTGGACTCCATCATTTCTGCAAATTATGAGCCCTTCTGTCTAAAGGTCCTGATCCCAACAGACTCTTGAGATGAACTCCCTAAGCAGCAGAGAACTCTAAAAATACAGGAAAAGGAAAGATAAGTGATGTTAGATCATACCAAATCACCATTCTGTGCCACATAACCCTGAAATTCGGGAGTTATTGGGGGTCCTTCCCAGGGCATTTTGTCCATCCTCCTGCCACTGACTGATCTTTTACCTCACCCAGCGTAGGAAGATAAAAGTTATTCTTTATTTTAAAGCTCTCCAGAAACCATTTCTCGTTCTTTAAAACTCTCAAGAAACCTTACTGCCAGGAAATTTTTCCTTTTCCCTAACCTTCATCCTTCCTGCTATATCTAAGCAATTCAATGGCTCAGCATCAGTGGGTTTGTCCAGTATACAAGTTTCACCTTGGTCATAGTAGCAATATTCTTACCTCTCTCTGGACCACAGGCAGGACCAGTACTGACCTCCAAGCACTTACCTACGACTACTTGGAATCCCCTGCCCACCAATATCTATATATATCTATGAAATAACAATAACAACAACTGACAGTTAAATAGTGCTTCAGGGTTTGCAAAATGTTTTATACGCATTATCTCATTTAATCCTCACAAGGTTTCCACAAGGTGCAATAGTTGTGATTGCCAACTTTTACAGATGAGGAAAATGAGCGTACACGTGGCTTTCTAAGCCTCACCCAGCTAGCAAAAGTCCAAGGCCAAATTCAAACCCAAGTCTTTCTGATGCCAAGTCCTTCACTCTATTCACCATGCCAGGTAGTCTCTGAGGACATGGGACCATAAGCATCTTCACATTTCAAACAGCAAGACGATCACTCCAGGCATAAAATAAGTAATGAAGACGCTGGAATTGTAGAGGACCTTGGTTCAAATTCTAGTCTTGCTAATCGTACCAAGATGATCTTGGTTTAGTCCTTAACCTTCTGTGAGCCTCGGTTTCCTCATCTGAAAAAATGAAAGGGTTAGACTAAGCAGCGGTTCCCAACCTGTGGGTCACAACCCCTTTGGGCATCGAACGACCCTTTTACAGGGGTCACCTAAGACCATCGGAAAACACATATTCCCAATGGTCTTAGGACCCAAGACACCGCTCCTCTATCCATCTCCAGGCAGGTCTGCCCACATGCAGATATGTCCACATACGAGTATTAAAGGGTTGCAGCATTAGGAAGGTTGAGAACCACTGGACTAGAGGGTCTCTAAGATATCTTCCAGTTCTAGAGTTAAAATCTTATGTCCACAGATTCTATTAAGTTCTTAATATTAATTTAATGTTATTGAATAATAACTTTAACATTAAAAATATTAAATAAGTTTATCATCATAAATTCAATAATTAATATTCATTTATTAGAAATAACTTGACCTTATAACTCACAGAAAAATTAATTAGAAATTTAATATTAATTGAGTAGATATAACATTTAGAACACTATGAAGTCCCCTTCCACCTGGAGAAAGGAAACCCCTTCCTTTCAGATCTGATCAGAGATGATAGAGACATTCTTATCAGTGGGAATAGAATAATACAGAAGAGCAAAGGTACTGGAAGCCAGTGATTGCTGTAACAGGCAAAGGAGCAAGGGAAAGAAAGAGAAAGACATCCAGGAACTCTGCTTGCCTACCTACCTCCCTGCCACCAAAAAGTAGAGTACAGAGCATTTTATTCCCCATTAATTTGGATATACAGTATTTTCCTAGCACACAATGTTCTTATAAGGTTATGAACTGGTTTGCGTCGTTCCATTGCTAGAATTTAACACTGTACTAAGTGTGATATATCTCATCGGTGATTAATCCTGCCCAGTTCTACTGCAAGTTTCTATAAAAACCAACTTGAAATACAGTACTCTTAAAGCCCTTGCCAAACCTGCAAGATGCGATATTAATACGGCTCCATTCCAGACAGGCATGTCTAACTTACCCAGAGACAATCTGCATGTTCTCCCTTCACGCACCCGCAGACGGCTATTTATCCCATCACTAAAGCCTAGATGATTTGGGAAGTGCTGACCCTGCCTGGTTTACAGCAGCATTATTAATACTGCTCAACAACAAAGTAAAATTACAGATAAAATCTGAATAGGCCCATTATTGTTTTTAGAGGGAGCTAAATAAGCTATATAATTTGCTCAGAGCCTGCAGAATGCTTGGCAAGGCAGAACAAGAGGAAATGCATGGCGCCATGGAGATCCTTGCCACCTGAACCCTGGAACGTGTAAATCCCAGCCTCGAAGGCCATGAATTAAAGCAGATGAAAGTTTTAAAATGTCAGACAGGCCCCTAGGGATGGGTACGCTTTATGTTTTGTTTTGGTTTTTTAATACAATGAACATTGATTCTCCCCAAAAAGTGAAAATGATGCTTTAACTTCACCCAGTGGCTGTACTTTGTTTTATTTTGTTTGTTTTCTTCTGGAGTTCCATTTGTCTACCACTGAGTATTTGGGGATCTAAGGAACTGGGTCTGTCTATTCTGAGTGAAACATTCAGGGCTTCTGCAAAAAGGGAAAGAAATGATACCACATTCAAGATGTCTCTTCCCTTTTCAAACCTCCCTTCATAAAAAACCATTTCCCAATCCAAATACAAAAGCCCTTGGGAAGCTTGAAGGTAGAAAAAATTTATAATTTGTTGTGATTTCTTTTTGCATAGCGACAAGAGTCTCACAAGATGGACAGGTACAGACGGGTTGCTATACACATCGATGAGATGGCAGATACATTTATTATAGAATATTTGAAGATTTCCAACAAAATCCATATGTAATTTTTGGGTTTTAGAACTCTAAAATATTTTATTAACTAGCTTTCATTTTCCACCGGACTTGATTCAACAAACATTCATTTAGAACAGACTGTGAATAAGGTTAAGCTATACTAAGCTGTGTGGGAGAGAAAAAATTTAGGTAAGACAAGGATGGTGCCTTCATGGAGTTTACAGTCTAGTAGATGGCATTGGATACATATACTGATTACTATGAAGGTGGTATGATATAATGGGAAGAGGACTGGATTTGGATAAAAGCCTGCCCTGCTTCTTATCACCGACTATTAAATGATAGGGAAATTCAGAAGCTGGTAAACTGGAAATGAGAACTCCACAGGGTTTATTAGAAGGACAGCTCGTCTGTCTCCAAGAAGGCATCATTTAACTCCATCAAAAGGAAAGTGCAGAAAGCTTAGAGAGATTCAGGATTCTTGGCTCAGCAAGAAGGCAGATGAGATTCAATTTTATGCCAACAACAACAATCCAAAGTGCTTCTATGATGCCCTGAAAACTATTTATGGACCAAAGACCTCTAGTACATCTCAACTACCTAGCCCTGATGAAGCCACAGAGATGAGTGATAAGGACACGATCCTGGAGAGATGGGCTGAACACTTGCATAGGGTGTTTATAGTGTCATCAACCAATGCTGAAGCATAGACTCTATGCTTCAGGTTGTAGTCAATCACATTCTTACTAATCCTCCAACTGAAGAAGAGACATTGAATGCCATCAAGCTCCTCTCCCGTGGCAAAGCTCTTGGCATGGATTCAATCCCAGCAGAGAGATCTACAAGCCACTGCTCATACAGAAGCTAACTAAAATCTTCCAGATCACATGGCAAGGGGAAGTTATTCCCCAAGAGATCAACAGTGTCTCCAATGTCTATCTCTATAAAGGAAAAGGAAACAGGTTGTCCTGTGTTCTCCTTAAGAGGCTGATCCTTCCCTGCAAGATGGTCATCCACCCAAAAGCCAGTGTGGCTTCAGAACAGGCCAAGGAATGGTCGATATAATGTTTGCTACCCAACAACTCCAGGAGAAATGCCATGAGCAGAACAGAAATCTACATGACATATATCTATCTGACCAAGGCGTTTGATACTGTCAGTCATCAGGTCTTGTGGAAGATCATGGCAAAATTTGGTTGCCCAGAGAAGCTCATCAGTATTGTGTGCTAATTTCATGATGGCATGCTTGCACAAGTTCTGGATGAAGAGCTCTCATGAAGATGCTATAATGCTTCCCAGTGACCAGTGCAGTGGGGCAGGGTTGTATTCATGCTCTAATCCTTTTTAGCATGCTGTTTTCCTCGATGCTGTCAAATGCCTTCAATGAGGATGAAAACAGCATCAAGGTAGGCTATTATACTGATGTTACACTATTTAACTTGAAAAGGATACAAGCCAAGACCTAAGTGGAAGGAGAGTTGGTGTGCCACTTTCTGTTTGAAGATCTCTGCATTCAATGAAGCCTCTGAGGCTGAGAGGCAACAGAGTATGGATCAATTCTCTGCCACTTGTACTAATTTTGGCCTGATAATAGATACCAAGAAAACAGAAGTCTTCTACCAGCCAGCACTGTACCATCCAAGCATGGAGCCATCAGTCACAGGAAAGGGAGAAATTTTGAATGCTGTGGATAAGTTCACTTACCTTGATAGTATACTTTCCAGGGATGTCCACACAAACGATGAGGTTTGCTCAGAGCTTGCTCAGTGTTTGGGAGGCTCCAAAACAAGCATAAGAGAGAAGAGGTATTAGACTGACTTTCAAACTGAAGGTCTACAGAGCCATTGTGATGACTTCACTGTTGTATACCTATGAAACCTGGACAGTCTATCAGCACCATGCCAGAAAACTGAACTTCTTCCACTTGAAAATTATCTTAGGAAGATTCTAAACGTTACCTGGTAAGATAAGGTACTGGACACTAAAGTCCTCTTGAGCTGAACTGCCAAGTGTTCAAACTCTTCTGCAGAGAGCACAACTTTGATGGGCTGGCCATGTAGTCTGAATGCCAAATGCATGCTTTACCTAAAAGACTATTTTATGGAGAACTCCCACAAGGCAAGCACTCATTCAATGGTCAGAAAAAGCAGTAGAGAGAAACTCTTAAGGTTTCTGGAAAAACTTTATTATCAAATGTGAGACATGGAAGATGCTGGCACAGGACCACCCATCATGACACGGCCACATCAAAGAAGATGGTATACTCCATGAGCAAAGCAGAACCACAGTAGCACAAAGGAAATGGGAATTGCACAAATCCAGAGACATCTCCATCCCAGGCTACTTGCTCCCAACCTGTGGTAGAGCCCTCTGAACTCATACTGGACTGATCAGTCACGGTCAAACATACTGTGCCCTGACCCCAGTACCGTGATGCCATTTTTCCTCTTAGAAAATAAAGAACAAATCAGTTTCCCCATTGGTAAAATAAAAGGACTAGACTGGTCCTTTTGGCATGTGCTTTACATATGCCCCTTCCAGCTCTAAATCCTGAAATCCTTAATATGTTCCATTCTCAGGCTCATGTCAGACATGCACAGTTAGATATTCCGTAAATAGGGAAGGGCCATCACCACACGTCAAGGATGTCATGCCACCAAGACCCAACCGAAATCCCTGCTACACCAAATGAAAGAAGTGAGATCTCTTCCAGAATTTAAATACCAGGTTTAAAATGTACTAGCCTGACACCCCAACTGATATCAAGAAATCACCTCAGGTCCCAATGGCAACATCATCACAAATGAGGGAGACCTCTACTACCCTGCACAACAGCCCCAACGTAGTATGAATGGAAGGCATAAACTGAACCCCCAACTGCAAAACAGTAACTGTCTCATCAGAAGAGATTTGGTACAATGAGCTCCTGACAGTGTTGAAGTGAGATTATGGTACAAAACATGCCTTTCACCATCAAATCCATCATTCTGTCCAAACTCCACCATGTTTGGTTTCAGCTTGCACTCTTGTTCTCTGTTGAAGGAAATTAACACAAAATAAGTTGATCTTAATGAGTATGATTCAAATCGATAATGTTAATTGGGCTCCTGGGCATAAGGTAAGAGATGACTTGAAATCAACAAAAGGTTAATGCAGTTCTCCCAACGTGTGGCACCTCCTATGACAAATCGATAGCCATTTGAAAATTTCAATTTCATTAACAATGCATTTAACATGTTAAAAAGACAGACACAGGAGTCTCCTTATAAAACCATGCCCTCAGCTCTGACCAACAGGTCTGCCAAAGACTGAGAAGCATCCCAAATTGTGTAATTAAGCTATGTGTGAGTATTAAGTAGCATGCACAACTGTGATGACTTATTTGAAAACTTTATTTTTATTATAAGAGGCAGAACAGAGTAGTGGAAGGAGAGCTGCCATGAAGACCCAGCTTCAAGTCTTGCCTTCGATACCTGATTACTGTGATCAAATTACTTAACCTTTCCATGCCCAAGTACCATGTTGTCTAACTCCAATAAAAACAGAAGTCACTAAACTATATGTCAGGAACTCGGTGGGTCACATGTTGACTTAGTTTTAAAATGAAATATCATCTATGTTTTATTGTATTTTATTTACTTTTTATGTACTTTACTTTTTATTTCCCAATTTTCCCGATATTTCCCAATTACTTTGTAATCCGGTTTGTGCTATTAGAGTTGGTGGTCCATACGTAAAGCACATGCCAGTTCTCTAAGACTCATGTTGAAGAAAAGTAGCCTTACACTGGTAGAGTTTTCTTAACCAGGGATTCCTTATGCCAAAGAAATCACAGATGCAGTCCCTATCCCTATCTTTATTTTAACTTCCCTCCACATTTAACCCCACGTGTGCCACATGACAGTCTAGAATATTGGTAGGAATATTTTCCATCTTTGGAAAATGTTCCATTTCTTTCTACCTCTGATGCTAGCTACATTCAATCTTTTGACTGGTAAGAAATGAATGAATCATCTAGAATTTGGGGAGTGCCTACTCCAAATAAGGCATTTGTACTAGTTATTGATGCAAAAGGGCCTATATGAAGAAATATGTGTGAGAAATTATTATTAATAACCAATATCTTGGGGAGATTGACAGCTCTCCCCTCTTTTTTCCAAAGTCCTGACTTTAAGTTCAGTTTTCTCATAGGACATTACTGATAATGAGATTGCATTAACTTTCCCCTATCTTGGTCAGACCCCAGTCAACCTTGCAAAGAATTTAGGGTGAGGAAGCCCACTGTGTTCAACTCAAGCTTGGGTGGAGACAGATCCTTTTGTCTAGATAGCCGAAGGCTGGGAGTGATCTGGTATAGCTGGGCGTGGTCTGGGTAGAGATAATTTCTCTGTCCAAGGGTCACTCTCAGCTCCACTGGCCACCTACTGATTTGAAGGGCATATAAACTATGAGACCCTCTACCATGATTGTCTTTGGTCTAAGAGAAATGGCCAAATGACTGCCTAAGCTTCTGGCCTTATTAATAAAATTATTAAATTACCTAAAAGCTATGTCTCTTGAATCTTTTTTTTTAATTTATTTTATTTACTTTTAGTTTACAAGATTCTTTTAAAACGCTGCACATAAGATGTGGTTCAATGCTCTAATGAAGGTTACAATTTTGTCAAAGACATAAGGCATATAAATGTGAAAAGATAGTATTTTTAGATATGGCCAGCGCAGGGATTTGTTTTGCTTGACTACGCTTGACTATCACAAGAGTTTTCTTTTTCTTATTTTTTCCCCCAGTGGGATAGAAGAAAGAAAGAGAGAAGATAAATTTTCATTAATTGAAAATTTTTTAATTTTAATTTTAAAAATTGATGTTTATTAAGTATTGCTCAATCAATAAACCTTTATTCAACATTTACTGTGTGCCAAGCACTGTGCTAAGTGCTGGGGCTATATACACACACGCACACATATAAATATATATATATATGTATGTATATGTATAACATATGTATAAGTAGATATACGCAAGATATGTATGAGCTAAATACCAAGTGAATGGAAGGGGGAAGTTTGAGGACTGGGAAAGGCTTCCCAAAGATGGTGGCATTTGAGTTGAGTCTTGAAGGAAGCCACAGATTCGAAAAAGTAGAAGTGAAAAGGGAGAACATTCTGAGCATGGAGGACAGCCAGTGTAGTGTGAGGAATAGCAAGTAGGAAGGAAATAGGACTTGATTTTAGAGTCTGTAGAGAGGAATAAGTTAAAAGATGAAAGGAAAGGTAAAAAGAATTCAGGCTGTAAAAACCTTTACATACCAGAGAAAGGACTTTCTATTTGATGTGAGAAAACGGAGAGTCACCAGGTTTATTTTTCAATTTATCAATACTGTGCAATAGTAATTCAGAGGAGGAAGGGATCACTGTAGCCTGTGGGGATCAAGGAAAGCTCTACAAAGCAGGCAAGACTAGGAAGGGACCTGAAACTATAGGTGAGATTTAAACAGGGTAGAAAGAAGCAAAATTGAGAAAATCACTCACTCCCTGGAGATTTTAATCAAGAAGATGACTCTGGATGGATAGGCAGATATCCAAGTGTATGTTTCAGTCTATGGAAAAATGGTTTATCTCTAAATAGTTGCTTGATTAATTTTAAAATTACAAAATGAGTTTATCTTGTAGACCTTCCCCCTAGAATTCAAAGGTGTCCTAAAACATATTTATGCCAGAGACAAAGAGCAAATTAAGGTCTGTATAGACTGATCAGCAGTTTAGAATAGGCTTCTACCAAAGAGGCCAGACCTGACCTTCACAGGCTAAACTACTAGGAAGAGTTTTCAGAGATTCACTGAATTTGCTTCCCTATCTACTAGCAAAGTTAGGTAAACACCAACAAGGAAGGCTATTCCAGGCCTCCAGAACAATTTTTCCTCTGGAGGCTCCCAACTGTGGTCCACGAAGGAGCTTCAAACATTTGCTTAAGGGATACTCAGGAATATTCCAGCATCGTGGTCCGCTGAGAGGCCAGGACTGGAGAAACCACTTAGAAATGCAAATGAATGCAAACGGGATGAGAATGTGAGTTGATACACAAACGAAATTGAAAACAGAGGCTTTGCTCTCCACAGGTGTTTTCCACTCAATTCAAACTGACTCAGTTCAACAGCTCCTCACTTCTGGTTCCCTTGAAGATTGATAAAGCTCCACCTTCCCCAAAAAGACTTTTCTGATACCTCCTACCCTTTGTCTAGCATAAATACTTAAACAAGTATGTATTGTCTCCTCATTCAAATGTAAATTCCTTAAGGTCAGTCAGTCTATAAACTTTTATTAAATGCCTACTAAGTGACAGGCACTAGAGTAGGCACCAAGGATACACATATAAAGGGTGACACAATCTCTGCCCTCAAGAAGCTTATATTCTAGCTGACCCTGATGAGGCAAAAAGAGTGTTAACTCAAAAGTTAGGGGACCTAGTTTATAGAACCTACTCTGCCAAGTGTTACTCTATACAACACTCTCTGGGGTTCAGTCTCCTAATCTGTAAAATGGGTGGGTTAGACCATATGATATCTGAAATTCCTTCAAGTTCTAAAATTCTATAACTTTTACTTCACCTGGGCTTAGCTTTGATGACTGTAAAGAAAGTTGGGGGAAGGCAGTATGGAAGGGGTATGGAAGGCGGTAAGGAGTTAAAATTCAAAGATGAAAAAAAAAAGATGATATTACTGTTGTCAGCTTCCCTCCTCTACCCCATCCCCTATGTACCTGGGAAGCCCCAGCTCCCTAGATCTTCCCCATAGCCTTACAGTGCTCAGTCCTTAATAACTGCCTGAAATCACTTGTACATTAAAGGAACACAAGACAAATTTGACTGGACTCACTACATCCAAGCTCTCCTCCAATATGGCATAAAGCTAATTTTAGCTGTCACTTACTGTAAGTAAAATGACAAATATCTGTAATATCTGTCAGGATGTGAATGCTTTAAAAAGAGTTATGCAGCTGTCAACATTTTGATGATTTTAACAAGAGAAAAGTAAACGGAGAACAGCAAACAGACAGCCTGTCTGCCGAGTACCCAGTTGCTAAACTCTTCTATTACTTATGTTAATAAAAATCAAATTACTCCACAAAAATAAGGTCAACAACAAAGTCTTCCACAGGAAACAGACACAGGTAAATTTTGTTAATAATACAACTGATACCACTATTGGAGATGCTACAGAAATACCCAACCCATCAGTATGATGGATTATTTTATATCAAATAATGATATGCCTTGCTTATTTAGCGTTTGGGGACTTTCAAACCAATTTCCCTTCCAACAACTTTAGAGAGGTGGTGAAAGCATTATTATTGCTGCCTTCCTAATGATAATAACAACAACAACAATAATCTGTTGAACATTAAATATGAAAGAGCAGCAGGAGAAAAGGCAGGTAGGTGGCGCAGCAGATAGATTGCCAGGTCTGGAGTCTCCTGAAGGCTTCTCTTCCTAAGTTCAAATCCAGACTCAGACACTTACCAACTATGTGACCCTGAGCAAGTCACTTAATCCCGTTTGCCTCAGTTTCCTCACCTGCAAAATGAACTGAAGAAGGAAATGGTGAACCACTGCAGTATCTTCGCCAAGAAAATGCCACATGGGGTCACAAGAGTCGGACACAACTGAAACTATTCAACAACAAGCAGGATAAAATCTTGTCCCCAAACCAGATTTATCAAAGGAATTTGCAATCTATATTGAATTTCACCATTCCATATAAATTTAGAGTTTCAAGTTCCCGTCAGGGAACTTCCAGTTTAAAGGCTTAGAAATCCATCCCAGGTTCCTTGGCAAGAAACAGCTTGAATTTATTGAATCAGATCATAGGATTTAGATGTAGAAAGTGTCTTAGACATCATCTAATCCAATACCATCATCTGACGAATGGAGATACTGAGGTCCAGAGAGGTTAAATAATGACCTGGATTCCCATGGTGACACCAGTAACAGCAGATCCAGGATTCATCAAATTCAGGTGTTATATTACAACGACATTTAATGAATGTTCCTTAAGGACCTACTGCATGCAAAGGATTGTATTAGGCACCAGGAGAGATTGGTAGGCTGCTTGCTGGCATGGTAATGATTGAATAAAACTACCTTGGTCCAGAATTACTGCAATTTTAAGAGAATCTATTTCTCCTAGATTTGGGGGGGGAGCGCAACAAAACCCCAGGTCAATGATCATTTCAGCTCAAGTACAAATAGGAGCTTTTTAAATCAGAGACTGGCTTTGGGAGATAAATACTGAGCTTTGGAAGCCATTTCCACTGAAAAAAAGAGCTATAACTTAATCATTTTAATCTGACACCAAATATACTACCTTTCACATAGGAGGAACTAAATAAATGTTTGCTGAGCTGAATTTGCTGAATTATTAGACTGACCCAAGCCAAAGACACCTAGGAATGCCACTGAATTATGACTATCATGAAGAAAAGAAAACTGTATCTACTCATATTTTCATAATTACGATAATGACAGAATTCACAGAGTGCTTTAAGTTTGCAAAGTGCATTACATAAGTTATCCCATTTGATCATCACAATGACCCTGTAAGGTGTCATATTCCTATTTTACAGATGACAAAGCTGAGGCTAAAAGAGGATATGTGACTTGTCCAGGGCTACTTGGCCACCAAAAGCCAAAGAAGATTCAAACTCAGATCTTCTTGACTCTTAACTCTAGCAGTCTATTCAGTGTGCCACCTATATTAAACAAACAGAAATGGAAGGCCAACCACAAAAACAAAAAAACAAAAAAACAACAAAAGAGTGCTGAACTTGGAATTCCGGGGTGGCTAGGTGGCACAGTGAATGGAGCACCTGACCTGAGTTCAAATCCAGCCTCAGACACTCAACACTTACTAGTCATGTGACCTTGGGCAAGTCACTTAGCCCCAATTACATTGCCCTCACCCCCAAAAAAATAAAAAAAAAAGAAGGCCACCAACACAAAGATTTCATTAGGAATAAAGGTGGTAATTCAATATTTACCATGCTTTCAATCCAAGAGCAATATAAAAAAATCCATGCTGTTAATATTTTTACAATATTTTTGATAGTTCTGAATTCTTTCTAATGTTTAAAAAATAATCTAAGTCCATAATAAATAGGAAATTCTGTGTAGTATTGGGGTATGACTTTCCTTTTTGATTCTCATCATAAATCAGGGAAAATTAAAAATTACTATGCCATCATATTTTTACTAGTGGTTCCAATGCAATAAATATTGGTTAGGGAGAAGTTGGCAACATCATGAGGAAAATTGACATTTCAGAGCCAAATCAAGCTCCTCCAGGCTTGGGTCAAATGTATTGGGGAAGCGTGTTGGAGAGGAAGTAATGAATGGGAAGATGAAGAAATGCCCAGGGTAAGAATGATGCCTGTCTCTCCTAATAGATGTTTGAAATATTTTTGCTATTATAAAAGTGTAATGATAAAATAATGGAAAACCACTCACAGGGGAAAAGGGAGAGGAGGGATTTGAGTGATGAATCATCAGAATGAGCCTGGGAATCTGGATAGAGATGGCAACCCAAGCCAAGAGAGGTGTCACCACTCAATAGACTCAGGGTATATCCATCATCCCTGATCAACAAACGAGCAAAGGAAGGAGGTATCCTTCAGATGGAAAACAGGAACTTTGTGGATGGCTCAAATGGGAAAGTGAACACTAGACCAAAGAAAGTGTGGAATTTAACTCTATCAGAGGGAGCTGATGTGATACAGTCAGGTCCTAAAGAAAGATGGCATCCAGTGACCAGATGATCACTGAGCACGCTACGCTGACGTATCAGTTTAGAAGAGTAGATGGTAAAGCCTAGTTTAGAACCAGCCTTAATAACCTGACCTAGTAAACAGGGTATCCTAGAATCAGCTTTAATGAGAGATGATGGTTAAATTTTTAGTGTGAGCATTCATACCCCAGAAACTGGAAAGCACTACAGATAAAGGCTTGATGGATCATTTGTTGATTGTCTAGATTGAAGAAAGAGATGGGGAAAATGTTAACAATGGAGATTAAACTTAGTGTATTATGCCTACATTTTTTTTCTGGAGTTTTGTTAAACATTTACCAGCACACCTTGCAAATCAAACAGAATGGAAAAGAAATGGTTTGGGGAGAAGGAGAAGATGTGAAGAAGTGGCAAAGGATACTTAAGACAGAGGTCAGTTAATAATGACCTGGGGCTCAAAAGAGAAATACTTAGGGCCAGGTGGAGAAAAAGCTTCCTCCATCTCCATCTCCACCCAAGGGGACTTAAGGCAGTACCCAGAGAAGCCAGGGTAGCTATACAATAGACATTTAGTGCAACCTGAGGTCAGAAGGGACAAGTTTATAATCTGTGTCCATATGGATGAGACTAGGAAACAATTTCTGGATGGGACTGAGGTATGTAGAAATGAAGCCAAAATGAAGTATTTTCAATCTCTCAATTTATCTGTGATCTCACTGATAAAGACACTCTCACTAATTAATCAAAAAACATTTATCAAGCACTCGTTCTATGCCGAATACTATGCTAAATGCAGAGGATTCAAAGAAAGGGAGTTCACAACTTATCAGGCCTGATCCTCTGCAACTCCAATTCATGGAAATCCTCCATAGGGTTTGATCTGATATGCTGGGGATCTTCTCTTCATCTCCTGACATTACTAATGAGTACTAATGAAACACATAAGCTGTCTATCTGTTAGCTCTCACTCTTATGACATAACTCTCCTACCTTTGTTTTCAGTCATTTCTTTGACAACAGCTTAGGTGCCACTCAATTTATCACTGTTAATATGGAAGTGCCTGTATTCTCCCACCCTGCACCTCTCCATTGCTCTTTGGTTCTGGGCATACAAATTCAGTCTTTGCTTGCAAGAAGCTTACATTCTAATGATGGAGAGACTGGCTAGCTAGTCACCTCTGGGTTCTAGGGTTAAACTTGGAAGAGGAATACAGAATACAGGTTGTCTTTCTAATGTTATATCACTCATGAGCCCCCACCAGTGTGCTTCCCACCTTGAATACCAAACTGTCAAGCTGTTAATACAGCCCTTTCAAACTTACCTTCATCTGATTGGTATATATCTTCTAGATAGTTATTTAAATATTGTCATCTCCTGTCCCCCATTAGAATGGAAGTACCATGAGGGAAGGGGCTATCTATATCTTTGCCTTTCTTTATATCCCCAGAGCTTAGCATAGTGCCCAGTACATATTAGACACTTAACATATGCTTCTTGACAGAGATACAATTGTCACTTGATATCAATTAGTCAAACATATTCGATTAGCTTTATAAAGGTAGCATAAGAACAGTTAGTTAAAAAACAACCTTCCTAAAAGTCTGTGGCATACTATCCCCCAAGTACAGAGCCCAGAGGAGAGTGGGCTCAAGCTTGGAAAGCACATGTGGCAGAGAGCTAATTCATAACTCCTAAAAGTCCTAAAGATGTTCCCTGTAAGTAAATGTGGCTTTTCTGCTCAGTTTTTTGTAGAGCCTTGAATATGTTTTCCTCATCTCACTTCATCCTTGGCTCCTGCTTGTAGACACTACCATCAACTATTCCAGGAACATTTCTGGGTCACCAGCAGGAATATGGGAAGTCCAAACTCTACCAGTCATCTGAAGTTCACAAGGTCCTTCTCCAGGCAAGATGGGGAATGGAGGGGGTAGGTCAAGGCACTCTCTTCCTTCCTCTCCAAGCAATTCCTTCTCAAGAGTCTGAGTGGAATACTCTCTTCTCTCTACTGCTAGGCCCTCAAATATCCCATTCCTACCAGCTAGATAGTTTTATATAGGCAACCAAGGATGTGACCAAGTTCCTCAGACAATCTGAACAGATTTCCTTTCCTGTTGAACCTAGAGAGATGCCCAGGGCTCCTTTGCATTGGGTGAACAATCAGATATGTGTTCTCATCCAACAGCTACCCTAGGGCTAAGCATCTTATCACTTCATTTACTTTAAGAGGGATGGGATAATTGATCCTTGGACTCAACTTAGAACAATATCCATAGAAATACATACAGCATAAACAGAACATAAATCAATAGCTACAAATATATAAAGTAGTTTGGGGAGGGTGGGGCCAGCAACAGTTTGGAAGATTATGAAAGGCAACATGCAGAAGATGGTGTTTCAGCTTTACCTTAAAGGAAGTGACTAAGTAGGAACGATGGAAGCAAAGAGTGGATTCAAGGCATGTGGGATGGCCATTGCAAAGTTATGGTGACAGGAGATGGAGTGCTATGTGTCTGAAGAACAGAGAGAAGGCCAGTTTGGCTAGATCACAGAGTGCTATTGTTGCCACTGTCTGTCCTTTGTTCTCAAAGAGGGCCATGACATCAGGAAGGTGATGCCATGACTTGCAAGCGAATTCAATTTAAGTGAGGCAGGGCTGTGCAAAGGCACCAGCTTCACTTTCACCTCCAGAGCCATCTGCGTCTAGTGACCAGATATAGATCAGGATAACTGAAGATGGCCCTGGATGCAGTGGGGGAACCTTGGCCTCTTCAAGGTAACTAAGGTCCTTAACAGAGTGTAGGAGGGAAAGTATCCAACAATATCCAATGAGGCTGAAAAAGAGGGTTGAGATCAGACTGTGAAGAGCAAACAAAGGAATTGAGTAGGGGAGGCACATGGTCAGATGGATCTATGCTTAAGGACTATTAGTTTGGCAGCACTGTGTAGAACGGACTGGAAAGGTGAGAGACTTAAGGCAGGTAGAGCAATAGGAGGTTATTGCAGTAATGTAGGCAAAAAGTGAAGAAGGCCTAAACTCACCAGTAAATGCTGAATGATTAGGGCAATGGCACACTCAGTGTTTGGCTCGGTAGCAAAGAATTTGAAACAAAGAGGGTACCCATCAACTGAGAAATAGTTTTTAAAAAAACCCAACTACAGAATATGAATATAATGGGATGTTGTTGACAAGAAGATATGATGAACAGGAGGAATTCAGAGAAACACGGGAAGATTTTTTTGAACAGAGCCAAAGTAAAACAAGAAGAACCAAGATAACAATATACACACTGATTACAACAATATAAATTAAAAGATTATTGAAAGAAAGCCAGAGTGTGAATAAATGAAAAACCAGCAACAGTACTAGAGAACAGATCATGAAACATAACTCTTCTGTTAGCAGAGAAGTGATAGACAACCAGGATAGAATGTTGTCTGGCATGGTGACCCTATTGGGAGTTTTATTTGTTTTTTAAATATTAATTTTTTTAAGTTAACAAAAATGTATCTCCTTTCTTTCTCATCCTTCTCATCTCCGACCTCTCATCTCCTTCCTCTCCACATTGAAAAAAAATTCTTGTAACACAACATGGGCATTTCAGTTCAACTGCTTTTCTTTGTTTTACAAGGCAGGGTTCCATTTGGAGAAAGGCAAAGAGGCATTTCCTGAAAATGACTACGGTGTCAAAACAAATGGTATAAAGAAAACTTTTTAAAATTTAAAACACAGACCATCCACTCTCAACACCATCTAATCAGATTTATGACTTGCTTGTGTACACCTGACACAAACCTGCACTGCTTCAACCCTGAACTGTCAGATCATGCGAAAAAAGGACAAGGGGCCTTCAGTTCCAGGACCCTTTACTGAATGCATCTAATCTGACTGCTCCACAGCTTCTCAATAAAGAAAAGTAGGGCAGGGGAGGAGTCAAAGAGACCCTCCCCACAGAGATCTACCTACTCTTGCCTTAAAAGCACCCCCATTCTCCACAGGAATCTATACCTATGCATTTAAGAATACAAAAAAATTGAGCTCTCCCAAGCAGCAGTGCCTGGTTAAGGGAAAGCCTCTTTTTCAGGCACGGGACTCAGAGCAGCTACGTTCAGTTACTAGGTGATGACACATTGTGGTGCAGATAATGTTCTACATGGAAAAAAAAAGAAAAAGAAAATAGAAAAGCAAAACTCTAAGTTCCCCATATATTTATATACCTGAAGGAAACCACTGAGGGGAACGTGCATAAGATATCAGAAATTGGGGCTTTCAAACATGCTATTTCACCTTATCACTCTTATCTGTTATATATTAAAAAAAAACACAAACAGCTGCATTTAAAGATAAGGGACCAGAAAGGTGTTCTGCATGATGCCCAGATGTTTCTGAAATCCTTTTCCTGCTAAACTTATCTCCAGAACTAGGCACCTCTAATCTTTTCTAATGGCTTAATCAAATGAAATAAATGGCTTGGCAAAATATCTTCTTTAAAAACTTACACTCCTAGTTGGGAGGGAGGAGAAAAAACCCAGCAGGCAAGGTTTTCCGATCCCTGCCCTGAGAAGGAGCAAAGCAGAGATCGGCTACATGGCATTCAGCCATTACTCAGGTGAGTTATTAATGTTCTTTGTCATAGACAAACAGCTAGGAAGGTACTGGGAAGCTTGGAGGACATGGAACCGCTCCTGGGGTACTAGCCTGGGAGGAGGCATGGCACAGTGGAAAGAGTGCTGGCTCTAGAGCTGGATTCAAATCCTGCCTCTGACACCTACTATCTGTGTGACATGTGGTAAGTCACTTAACCTCCACAGGCTCCTCGGTTTCCTTGTCTATAAAAAGAAGAGACTAGCCTAAATGGTCTCAGAGAACTGGATAGAGCATTGGGTAGAGCCTCAAGAAGAGCTGAGTTCAAATATAACCTCAGATACTTACTACCTGTGTGACTGTGGGCAAATCATTTAACCCCAGCCTGCTTCAGTTTCCTCATATGGAAAACAGGAATAATGATAATAATAGCACCTACGTCCCAGGGTTGCTGCGAGGATAAAATGAAATAGTGTTTTTAAAGCACTTCGCTTAAATACCAGCTGCTATTCATATTAACAATTTCATCATCATCATTAGTGTATTATAGTTCTAGACCCATGATCCTATGTCCATCCACTCCTGGAATAACGGAGAGCGAGAAGAGATGACCAGCCCTTGATCCTTCTGGGGGAATTTGGTGGTGCTACTCCCTGGGAGGGATCAAGCAGGTCATTCCACTTCTTTGGGATGAGTTTCTTCATATGAGAAACGAAGGGACTTGAACTGGAGAATCCACCTCTACGCTTCTAGAAGCCTTTGAGACAGTGCAGAAAAGACAGTTCAAATGGGAACAGAGGTTGGAGCAGAAAATCACAAAGGGGAAAGAGACTTGAGGTTACCTAGTCCAAACATCTCATGTGACAGATGGGGAAACTGAGGCCAAGAAAAGCCAGGAGACTTGTTCAAGGTCACGTAGGAAGAAAACAGCAGATCTAAGCATTGAGCCAAAGTCCTCCCACTTGCTACTCTGTGCTGCCTCCCATATAGAAGAGGGACAAACGGAACAGAAACTAGGGAAGCCTTTCAGAGACGGGGAAGGGGAGGAAGTAAAGAGAAAGAAGACTGACGCATGAAAAATATGGACTGTACACAAACTAATCCCACTCAGCCCTGTTGTTGTTCAGTCGTTTTTAGTCACGTCTGACTCTTTATGACCCCATTTGGAGTTTTCTTGGCAAAGATACCGGAAAAGTTTGCCCTTTCCTCCTACGGATTGCTTTACAGATGAGGAAACTAAGGCAAAGAGGGTTAACTTGCCCAGGGTCACACAGCTAGTAAGTGTCTGTGGCTGGATCTGAACTCAGGAAGATGAGTCTTCCTGAGTCCAGGCCTAGCATTCTATCCACTACACCACCTGGTTGCCACAGTAGACTCATACTCCCAGCCCATTCTGTCAGTATACTCATAAGAGCTGAAGCTTTAAGACAAAACAAAGATGCACGGTTTCTTGCCCTCTACATTGTAGCCATATGTGTTTGCAATTAATAATATATAAGAAATAAAATCCAGAATTTTAAAATCGTAAGGGACCTTAGAGATTGGGTTGGTCTACCATATTAGAAACTCCCAGAGTCTATCTGTATAATGATGCTAACACAAGGCCCTTTCTTCTTAGGCACTTAATAAAGGTTTGTTATCATTATTTATTAAGTGCCTATGGAGAAATAGTGTGATTATACCAGGATGCTCTATAGGCCAGAGAAAGCATGGTATAGTAGATAGAAGCCAACCCCTAAATCCAGCAAGAACTGAATTCGATCCTTGTGGCTGGGTAAACTGGGTGAGTCACCAAGTCATCAGATGTCATAGGGGTCCATGACACAAAAAAAGATTAAAAACCCCTGCTTTATTGTGAGGCAGGAAGGGTTGCATCCTGGAGCAGAGGAGGGAATCCTGACATGGTCTGAAATAATATTTGTGAAGTGTTTTACAAGCCTTAAAAGCTATTTAAATGCCAGCTGCTATTATTATTAATAATTTCACCATCATTATTATTTCACAATTTGAAATCCTGCCTCTCTTGCTTACTAGTCATGGACAAGCCCCTGACTCCTCTGAGCCTCAGAATCTTCACCAATAAAATGGAGAAAATAACAAAACCTTAATGGGTCATGTCAAACCCCTATTCCTGCTATTTTTAATAATAATAAAGCATATAAATTTAGGACCTAATTTTAAGTGCATCCATCCCAGGTTATACTACAAAATAGAAAGATTTGAATGGAAAAGTTGATGTTTTTCTCTGCTATTATATCTGATCTGAAAGCATCACGTGACCTCAGCAACAACTGGTGTATTGATATATTTGGAGAGACATAAAGGATGCTGCATCCCACAAGTAGTATATGGACCTTGCAATTCCAAGAAGGAAGGCCAGAGGCAGCCTTTAGATGAGAAGGCTACAAAGGATAAGGACGGATGGTTTCTGCAGAGGAATAATGGACTCATGGGTGAGAGTAGAGTGGCAATGGGAGAAGAGAAGGGGGAAAGGAGGGAGGGAGTGGTTCCAAAGACAAATATTTCAATCACAAGAGTTGCCACTTTGTTTAAAAATCTACACTGGGCCTTGCTCTGTTTGTCAGAGTAATTCCTCTCCTCCCACTGTCTAAGAAAAGTAAGGCATCTTTATGAAGCTGTGAAGACTCCAGCTCACACACACACACACACACACCTGAATACCCTAGTGTGAAGTGATTGATTCTAAGTTTCTTAAACATCTACTAAAGTAATACTCTGATGCTTCATTGTGATGTGAAGGTGGCCCAAAGTTCTTGAAAGAGATCCTACAAGGAAAACCTACAGTCAAATTTTGAAACCCCCAGCTCAAGGATAAAATACTATGAGCCACAAGAAAAGAACGATTTAAACATGGCAGAACCACAATCAGAATCACACAAGACCTAGCGGCAGCAACACTAAAAGACTGCAGGTCTTGGAATACTGTATATCAAAGAGCAAAAGGACTGGGGTTCTAGCTGAAAATATCAGACCCAGCAAAACTAAGCACAATCTTGAATGGGAAAAAAGTAGGTATTCAATGAACTGTCAGACTTGGGGGATCTTGTTAAAAAATAAAATGCAACCCTGAACTAAACAGAAGATTTGACATACAAGAGCCAAGAGAAATGTAAGGTACATACCAAAGACAAATTACAAGGGACTCAGTAAGGACAGACTGTTTACCTTTTCTGTATCTACAATGTAAAACGTATATCTAAGATTGTTATTGGTCATTGGGTAGTTCATAAGAAAGACTTTAAAAAAGACTTTACAAAAGTAAAACCATCTAGGAACAGCTAAAAAGAGTAATGATCTTATACAAATGAGGTGCAAGAAAAAAAACCAAAACAGAGGAATTAGATGGGGGAGGAGGGCTGGCAGTTCTGGAAACCCACTTTCATTGGAAATGGATTCAAGAAGGAACAATA
Source organism: Pseudochirops cupreus (assembly GCA_028627135.1). Lineage (NCBI taxonomy): Eukaryota > Metazoa > Chordata > Mammalia > Diprotodontia > Pseudocheiridae > Pseudochirops > Pseudochirops cupreus. Next base: position 533,734,606 of record CM053582.1, read on the forward strand.
CATATATATATATAT
>CM053582.1:533735120-533751616 GCA_028627135.1 Pseudochirops cupreus
AAGAGGATAGGAAGGAGGGAGAGAATAAGGGAGGGATCTTCAGAGGGGTGGGTAAGGGAATTAGGTTAAAAAGGGGCAAAGAAAAGTGTTTAATGGGAATGTGAAGGTAACGGAAGGATCCTTGGGATAGGGGGGGCAGGTTAAGTAATAGAAGGGTAAGGTGGCGGGTAGAAGTAAAGTAGAAGAGTCAGGAGGGACAAAGAAATATGCACAAACAAAATAAAGATCAGAAATAGAATTTGTTAGGGAACAAAGGAGCAGGGTGGTAATTATGATGTCAAAGTTAAGATTAAAATAGATTTGATCAAAAGAGAAAAAATAGGGAAACTAAACTATATGTCAGCCATATTTATCAATGCTGTTTTGGACCATTTAAAACAACTAGACAATATAAGGTGAGAATATTTCGGAGGTGTAGGAAATGGAAAGTTGGCAGACTTGGAAAAATATGAAAAGACTTGATGGAGAAAGAGGTTATCCACCTTCAGAGAAACAGAGATAAACAAGTTTAGTATGATCTTATATAGATGCACATGAATGTGTATGTATAGATATAGATATAGATACAGATATATCTAGGTATATGTATGTAAAAGCATATGTATGTATGGGTGCATGTGTATTTATGTATATGTATATCTTCATGTGTTTGTATCTATATATGAATGTATATCTATATGTACATATGTATGTGTATACATGTATGTGTATGTGTGTGTGTATGAGCTGTGTTTAAATTGTGCCTTCTGGGGGTTGGGGAAGAAGGGGAAAAAAAGAACAAAACAAAAAGCCTACAACAAAGGACAGGAGAAAACTTACAAGAAAGTCAAGAAAAAATGGACAGCTCTCAACACAATGCATATTTATTATATAGGCTTTCTTGAAATGGAAATTTATGGCTGTATATTTTGAATCCTCTCTCAAGTTCTGCTGTGCATATGGCAATGCTTTTTTTTTCTTCTTTTGTATTATTTTAGTTTTAGAATTTAAGTTTGTTTCTTTTTCCCTTTCTTATTTTGTATTTAAATTTAATTTTTTTTAAAAAGTATTAAAAAAAAAAGAAGGAAGGAAGAAGCGTGAACCAAGCTCTCTGAAGGGACAGTTAAAGAAAATCTCCTAAAAAGATGGTTGAATGAGAGTGTATTGTTGGGGAGGGAGAGAATAGGAAGAGAGGATCTTCCAGACCAATATCTGCGACTGCAATGAAGAACCCATTGCATTTGACCACGTGAGGACCAGATTCAGAGTGACATGTAACCAAACAAGGCAACGCAGAATTACTTGAGATGAAGGAAAAGTGGAAAAGGCAGCATCTCAGCCACTGAACAAAGTGGGATAAGGCTCACAAGACCAGAACAGACAACTCCATAGCACCAACATATTCAGAGGGAGGTATCCATCCGTCTGTCACTCTCTGTGTGACCTTGAGGTTCCTGATCTGTAAAATGAGGGGGCTGGTCCACAGAGCCCTAAGGTCCCTTCCAGCTCCAAATCTAGGTTAGATGGTTTAAACAGGGAACTTTCCCCAACACCCCAAGGAACACTGGGGCATATATAGCCTGTTTTCTTATCCTTTGAAATTCTCTTTGGTAACTGGGAGAGTTACTTACAGAGCTAATGCAAAGAGAGAGGTCACGAACTCTTCTCTATTTGTTTACTTTTTAATTTTGTTTTTAATGAAAAAAGAAAGATATGTAAGAGGGCTGGGAGGCTGGAGGCTGACAAAAGGAGGCCTTAAAGCTTTCTTCCCATTGTGTGGCCACTGCCTCCCCTCGGCTTCCCTCAAAGGAGGAACCTGTGCATTTCAAAGTCTCTTTAGATCTTACAAAATAATAAACATAGATGGCAAGTTATTCCTTTTTGCTAATAAAGCTGATTCTTTGTTCCTTCCTAAAGGTCATTTACACCCTGTAATGTACTGAGAACAGGGGGCCAAGGGACGCAAAGAAAATATAATGGCCAAGTTCTCCTGTCCCCCTCCCACTATTAGACAGGATCTCCTTAAAATCCAACAATGTTTCATTAGCTAACAAGTGAGACATTTTACTTTTAATGAATGAAAATGATAATAAAGAGTTCCTATATTTTAAAAAGTAATGAATGTAATTTTTGCACTGTTTTATGTTGCTATAAAAAGGGGCCTTAAGTGTACTTGGAGTCCGCTCTTCTTTCTTTAACTACCATAATTTATGCAGATAAATGTTGGAGGAATTGAATCAAGAACAGTATTCGGATTGCTATCCATAAAAGTACTTAACTATCATTTTCTTTTTCTCCTATTTATATGTGTCTCAATATTACAAAAAATCAAGTTACCAACATTAAAAAATGATATATTGTCATTGGAAAGAACTGAGGCATAACACAGAATAATAAATTATTAGTCTGTGAAGGTGAAAGCCAAGTTTAAAAAGATACCAAGGCATTTGGACTCTTTTCAAACCCTGGCTGGCTTGGGAGAGTCTGGGAAGGCACAAAAAGTGACACCCAGCTAAGCATCGCCATCCATTGTAGATTTGCTGAAGGAATGGCAAGGGCAGATCAATGTCTGAGATAATCCTCCCAAAGAATATTCCTTTACTGAACAATTATAAGGTGAAGGAAATCTAGCCCTCATTTCTAAACTCCTTGGAGGTACGGGGGTGTGGAAGTTGGACATTGGCTTCCCTGCAACCAGAAAGTGATGATTTATCCTTAGGGAAGAGGAAAAGTCACATCAGGAACCAAACCCTCCACCCTAGCCTTGTGTCCCATCCTAACAAAACAGCCCCATGAAGAAGGGCTCTCATCCTTTGGGAAAGGACAGATCTCTCTCTTCCTGACTCCCAGGCACATGAATATAGTTCAATCAAATTTGTAGCATCAGAAATGAGGACTAGCATCTGGGTTGCATTCCTACAAATGTGAAGAAGGTAGCTGATAAAGAGAAAAAGACTTTAGGGGCTTTTTCAAAAGAGGTGAAGAGGAAAGCATTGGAAAAATTCCCTTAAGGACTTGTTGGTCATTTAAGAAAGCTCAGAGCAGGGCCACAATGACATAACCGATAACCAGCATACGTCCTCTTAGAACCATTTTATAAACATATGACAAGGCTAATGGTAGGATCCACAGGGATAGACTAGTGGGAAAGCAGTAAGACTTAATAACCAAATGACTGCTTTGGGATTTTAGACATTCTTCATTATTAGAACCTTGCCATTCTTCCTGATCTTTGGTCTTAAGGTGTTGGGGGGAAGAGAAAAGAAAAGGAAGGATGAGGAATTTGTTATTTTAAGCAATATATTAGTGCTGATGAAAAGTAATGGTTAAATGAAAAAACATAATAAGAAGCCCTTTTCTCCTACCCTCTGCCATCACACTCTGTAAAAATTGAAGGTATCATTTAAAAGGAAACATGTGCTCAACTAAATCTGTAATTTTATTCAGCAGTAATGCAAAGTCCAACCCATCTGTGCTTCTCACCTGAAGAAACTTTTGTCCATGTTGTCCCAAAAAATCACTATAGCAAACACCCAGATATTGGAGACCTTCCTCCCTTTCTTCTGATGGTGTAAGCATGGCAGCAGATCAATCTGGCTTTTTACTGGTCACCTCTATCCTCTACCAGATACACAGCCCATCTTTTCTTCTTATCCTGCAGTTTCTTGATGGAATCTCTGATTTCTGAGCATCTTCAGAGTTCACTGCTGGCTATACTTCTCAGTACACTCATACTCAGCCCATGTCTCTCCATCGCCTTCTGTTTAATATTCACTCATTTGCAGCTCTTCAGAGGCAGATGTAGCCTATGTCTTTCTGCCACACACCAACCCAAAACGAATATTTAAGTTGAGAGTATAAAACAATCCCCATATTGGAGCAATAAAAAGTTGAATAGTCACTAATAATCAGCCCAAACTTAACACTCACACTCAGGTGATTTACATCAACATTTTTGCTTTAAAGACTGGATTTTTCTCTCTGCATCCCACTACCCCACTTCACATTTTACAAATCCATTTAACTCCTAGAATCACTAGCCACAATTAACAACCAAACTCATCCCCCATCTTCTAGTGCCTCTAGCAGAAAATGAAGATGGTCAGACATAAATGCTCTTCTAGGAACCAAGATCTTTCCCTCCCAAAGATGGGTTGACATTTATTTATCCCCATCAGTTATTGTCCCCTAATTTGGTCCTCACAAATTTCACTTGCACTCCCCCTCTTTATTAACCCAAACTTGGCTCTCTTTCAAGGCATGGCTCCTACTCCATTTCTTCTTTCAAGCCCTCCCTGACCACGACTTGCCAATCTCCTATTCTTCTCTGACTCCTGTAGCTACAGAATCATATATATTTCTATGAGCAGAAATGGGCTTAGGAGATCATCTTGCCCAGGGACCTGTGAATTTTCTTTTTCTTTTTCTAATATTTTATTGTATCTCAACATAACTGGCTTCCTTTGCAATCCTACATATTTTATTTTATGTGTTTAAAAACATGTTCCTGAGAAGATGTCATAAGTCTACCAAAAGGGTCTATGACACAAAAAAAAGGGTTGAGAATCCTTGATCTAGTCTGACCCCTTTATTTTACAGAAAAGGAAACTGAGATTCATGAAGGTCCATGCCTTCACCAAGATCACCTAGTTGGTAAATGGCAGAGCTGGGATGGGAATCCATGTAATCTTAACTTCAAATTCATTGTTCACTGCACTGTACCAATGCCTTTCCCTGTAGATAATACATATAGGTGGGTACCAGAACAACTCTATTTTTTTTAATCAGACCTATAATTTCATTGGGCAAGACAGAGCTTAGTAGAGGAGGGTTTCTCTGAATCTGTTTCATTTATTTGGGGTCTGAGCTGTCTGGATCCATAATTCAACTGGTGAAGGGTGAAGGAAACACCCTCTACTATGCATGCAAATTGGTACCTGCTCTGAAATTCCCCGTCTTAGAGAGTGGCCTGGGGCACTGAGAGGTGAAGTCACCCAGGGTCACAGAGACAGAATGTGTTACCTGTGTCACTAGTGGGATTTTTAACCCAGACCATCCTGGCTACAACAGCAGTTCTCCATCCACTACTCAATAGATACCTCAAGCATTATTGTGCTTATTTTAATAGATTTTTTAAAAGAGGGATGGTTGAGTATGGTAGATAGAGAAATTATTTCACTCAGGAAGGCTGGGATTCAAATGTTGCCTCTGATATACTGAGTACATGAACCTGGGTAAGTCACTAAACCTCTTGATGCGCTCTGGCAACTCTTCAAAACACGATAAGTTGAAGAACAGTTCCAGAAGTGCACGGGCAGAGGGAGTTTCCTCACTCAGAACTTCATTCACCAGTTAAATTACGTTCATTTTTCAGTGGTGTCTGACTCTTCAAGACCCCATTTGGGGTCTTTTTGGCAAAGGTACTGGAATGGTTTGTCATTTCCTTCTCCATCTCATTTTATAGATGAGGAAACTGAGGTAAACAGGATTAAGCTACATGCCCAAGGTCACTCACCTAGTAAGTATCTGAAGTTGGATGTGAACTAAGGAAGATGAACCTTCCTGATTCCAGGCCCAGCACTCTGTCCTTTGTACCACCTAGCTGCTCCCAATGAAATTATAGACCCAATTTTTTAAAAAGTACTAAAGAAAACAAACTTGGAGAAACTGTTCCCTACAAAGCTCTATCTTTTCTTGCTTTAAAAACTTCCCCAAACAGACTCAATTAATATATGTCAGAGCCAGGATTCAAATTCAAATTCAAACTCTGGGGACTCTGAGTTCAATGATTATATAGTAAAGACCAACAGAATTCAGAATACCAAGAATGATAAGAACCACCCAGATCTTTCCTGATAACCATCTGTGCTCATTCCCTTTGTGACTACATAGATCCTATAGATGAGGATTCTATAATAATCCTGGCTAGTTTGGTCAGAGAAGACTTCCTATGCATGCTGAATCCTAGAGATATGGGGAAATTTCCACTCCATCCCAGCCCATCAGTTCATTTCATATGATCAAGTTCCCAAGAAGGTTCACTGGTGGAGATAGTGAAATGATGAAAAAGGAGTAAGTGAAGAACGAGATTTCCCTCAGCTTTTTTCTTCATAGAGGTCCTATACAGAGGCTAGAACAATAGTCCAGATGAGAGATGGTAAAGCAGACTAAGAGCACTGAGAATGGTACAGATGGGGATGAAGCTCATGCGTTTGGAATAATGGAGCATACACCCAGCTTGTTTCTTAGGCATGTTACAAGGACGTGCCTTCCTCCCTGACCCTCTTCAGCTTCCTCTTGTATGTTGTCTTCCCCCATTCCATTATAACCTCCTCAAGGGACTCTTTTTAAAATTGGTATATGCAGCACTTGGCACAGACTAGGCACTTGATAGTGTCTGCTGACTATTATCAGGGTCTCTCTGCCTTATCCAGTCAACAACCCCTACTCATTCATTTGTAATGCTTGCTGACTGATTAATCCCAACCCCTTAAGTTTGGAGTTTGGCAACTGTCAAAACAAGTCAACCTTGCAAGGAGAAGTAGCTCTGGAATCCAAGAATCTGGGTTGGAATCCGAGCCCTGCCAACTCCTATGTGACCTTGGGCAATTCAGTTCAGTTCAATTCAACAAACCTATACAAAGAATCTCCTTTGTGCATTGTACTGTGATAGATCAGTCACTCTAGGCCTCAGTCTCCTCATCTATGGAATGAAGAGCTGGATTAAATATCTCTAAGGACACTTCTAGCTCTGATTCTCCTAGGAGGTCCAACTTTCTTGTTATTCTCTACTCCCCATTAACAGGTAAATTCTTGAGTCTAAGTATTGTTCTTTCTGTACCAACTACCTCCATGAATGCCCCATGGACAGACAGCACATTTCTAGACAAGAACCAGCCAGATTCCATGGCCAGTCAAGTACATTGGCCATGAATGATTTTGAGAAAAAGGACCCACAATCCAGCCTTCCTACCAGATTGGCAATGCCTGGTGGATGGAAATGAAACCTTGGCCTTTCTTCCAGCCTGGAAGCTAGAGTTCTAGCTTCAGCTCTTCTACTGACTCGCTGCGTGACCTCAAATAACTCACTTCATTGCTATGTGCCTTGGCATCTACATCATAAGACAGATGAGCTAGGTGGCCCTCCAAAGCTCCTTAGGAATAGATAGAGTCCTGGATCTAAAGTGAGGAAAAACTGAGTTCAAATCTTGCCTCAGACTCTTACTAGCTGTGTGACCCTGGGCATGTCACTTAACCTCTGTTTGCCTCAGTTTCCTTAACCGTAAAATGGAGACAATAAAGCACCTATCTCAAAGGGTTGTTGTGAGGATTAAATGAGATAATATTTGTTAGCATACAGTACCCCTGACACATAGCAGGCACTACTATTTAAACGTTTATTCTCCCTTTCCAGTTCTGATATTTGGTCAGAACCAGGTCCCATACTTTGAGTCCCCACCCTAACCATCCTCAACCCAAAACAGGGCCAGAATCCCTTCTCCCCCACTCCCACCCCCCACCAAAAACAAAAACCAAAAAATGCTGCTTTGGCCTTCCCCTAAAAATAGCCCGAAATTATTTCAGGGGTCAGGTTCTCAGCCTCCAGAGGCCCTGAAGAGTAAACAGGGTCCCTGCCAAACTGGGCTCTCAACACTGAAATCAGAGGACTCAGGAGCTTCCAAGAACAAGAACAGCCCTTTGCAAAGGGTTTCAACAGCACCCCAGGGTTATGCAAGCTGCCCGAGTCTAGTTTTGAAAACATCTTACACTGAGGAGCTCAAGTTAATGATTACTTTGCCAAATGGAAATGAGTTATGTCTTTCTGTCATCTGCAGTGGCCATTCGGGCTGGCCGATACCACCAGCTGCCAAAAGCACACGCATACCCAAAGACCAAAACTATGTCGGAAAGTGACGCAAAGCCTCATCGGAGACAAGAGAGAATTTTCACTTCATCAATCAGGGAGAAGCTCCAAAAAACCGGCCAGACGAATATATACATGCTCTGCTGGGTGAAATATTTTGTTAATTCACTCCATTCAGCATAAACTGATTTATGACTTTACTTCATGAACAAGTAATTTTTAATGTAAATAATAAAACCTGCTAACCGTATATTCCTGTTGCACAGGGAATGGCAAAGTTTTTATCTGAATTAATTAGGTGATTTTTCACTAGAACAGATTCTTGCTTTTACTTGGAGAGGCACTTTTTTTTTCTCCTTAGGTGCCCCCTCCCCAAGCCCTTTACATTGTCTCATAAAGTTATAAGTTAAAAGTGTTTGTGTGTGCCTATGTGCACGTGTGTGTGTTTCTCCCAAAGGCACTGAGGGATCATGGGTAACACAATTCTTAGCATCACAGTATAAATGCCACCCAGCCTTCTAACGAACTGAAATTATCTATAAATTTCACAACTTGTTTAGAGTGCCTGTCAAAATCATCTGACAGTTGGGTCTTTAATAGGAGAATTAAAAAAAAAGATGCAACTTTATGATATTTCAAACCTCCCTCTCCTCCCCAAAAAAGTGTAAAATTAATGGTAGTATGGAGAAAATACAAGTTAATTTGCAAAAAATAATCTGCAAAGATTCCTTTCACAGGCCAGAGGATTCCAGTTGTCAAAAGGAGTAGGCTCATAGTTTCACTTCCCCTCTGCATTTTATCACAAGGATTTTCATCACACGTAGAAGACTGGAGGGGGAAGGGTGAGGTGCAGGATTCGCTAAAATTACTTTTGCATCCTGTAATTTGTCTAGGACATTGAGAGTGAGAGATCCCTTTCTGAAGAGCAAGTCACAATTCTTTCTTTTTTTTTTCCTTCCCTCCAGTTTTTGAGAATTTGATTTTTTTTTTCCGAAGCAGAATTTTTCTGGCTTCTTTTGTTTAAACAACTTTTTACAGAGTTCAGTGGAAAAGTAATAAGAGCCTCAAAACCTCAACAGACACTGTTACCTCAAAAAGAAAGCCAATCTCCCTGTGCCCAGAAGTGTAGGCTTATCATAGCTGTGACCATCTCTACACAGAGAGAGAAATGAAGACCTATTCTCAAGTACCCAAGCTTTCTTGGCCACTTGAATAGGGATGGAGAAGGGGAGCATCAAACCAAAGCACTTCCTCATTAGAAGCCAAAGTGTTTTCTTATTGGATGAATCTTTCAAATATTCAGAAAGTCAAAGAATGGTCCTCAAGGTCCAGGTATTCCATCATTATAGCCAATGGAGAAATCTGTCAAATGGTTCCTCCAGCCTTTGCCTGAATGCTTCTAAGCAATAAATAGTAGCTCAAGACTGTCAAAGCTGAGCGGAGGTCTTAAGGATTTTCATAGGAGTAAAGAAGCCATCTTTCAATCCCTCAAAAAAAAGGAAAAAATGAGAGTTACTGAGAAAGAATGGAGAGGGGAGAAGGATGACAAGAACGAGTGTGTGTGTGTGTGTGTGTGTGTGTGTGTGTGTGTGTGTGTGTACCTCAACATTGAGGGGTCATTAATTAGACTATGCCTGACTGCTAGCAATACAGTCATTCTCTGCAGCTTCGTGTCTGCCTGGAACTGGCGCGAGGTTGGAAAATCTGGGTAGCCTTCTCCATGACTCTGCCCTGTTGGCGTTGATTGTGTATGATTAATGATTTAAAGGAATAAAAAGAGAAAGGTCAACTTCTGAGTTCAAGACAGAGCAGCTACACAGGGAGTAATTAAGATACTTGTGTAAGCATGATTAATAAGCACAAACTGGCAGTCTGGGCAGTAAACAAGATGCAAGCAGATGGTTAGTATGAAAAGGGTGGTGTGGTGGGGTTTTTTTTTCCTAAAAAGCAATTTTTCAGCAGCTTGTAAACTTGGCTTATGAATTTTTTTTCCTTCCCTTCAAGTCCCCCCAAACTCATTATCTCCACAACCTAAAAGAAAGCTTGAGTGGACTCCTTCAATACTCATCCATTCTTCTTCTTCTTCTTCATCTTCTTTTTTTTTTTACTTTGGGTTATTTTATTTTATTACAGATAACTAGAGTTTGCATGTAAATGGATTCAGCTCATCTTTGTTTCACGCTGCCTTTTATGTCAAGAGTCCCATGAATCGTGGAGCCTGACAAGGAGACTCACGGCAAAGCCTTTTAAACTCCCGCCCAGCACTTCTCGCTGGTTGTCATGTGATGGGCAGAACAGAGGCGTCAATGGTGGCATGTCTGCAGAGAGTTGGCAGGCAGGTGTCAGAACGGTCCAGCAGGCACCCCTAACGAACACTAATCAGCCCTGGTGTTCTTTTACAATCCATATCTAATTCGCAAGTTTCATTCTTTCTGAAAAACAATTACTAGGTTTTGAAGTTCATTGTGCATTTACTCAACTGTCTCTTCATATTAACGTAAAGTAGGAACAAGAAAAAATGGAGTCAGCAGGGAAGGGACATCAAAGATGGTATGAGTGGGTGAAGGCTCTATTTTAAAGCAATATAATTACAGATGCAGGTAATGTTTTACAATAAATTTAAATGCAAAAAGTGCAGCTTGTGCCACAAAGATTATATATAGAGATGCATACATATATATGTCTCCAGTAGCTGGTATCACAGAACTCAACACCAACTCACATAAATGGTGTCTTATAGAAGCAAAGAGGTGCTTACAATGTCAAGAAAATAAGGGTGCGCATTTCATCAAAAGTATGTGAACAATATATCAGAAATCTCTAACGCCCACAAAGAATCTATCTAAGGGGAAAGAGAAGGCTATAGTGGAAGCAGGAGGAAATGGGAAGGGGGGAATGCTTTTAGGATGATTTCATAACTATTACATGTTTTTCCCCAATTCTAGTTTTAAAATTGAGTTATAAAGGGAAGTCTCCCCTGGACTTCTCTAACCAGCAAGCAGACTGGTTTTCATATGGGCAGCTGTGTGCATTGGGTGAGGAATATCTTGTGTGTGTCACTTCTGCCTAGTCTTGGGGTCTGCAGGTAAAATAGATACCTTAGTGTTTCAGTTCCTCCTCAGGAGGCTTTCAACGTTGACCCTTCTCAGCTTTTTGAAGTTGGCTCTGTCCATTAGTCTCTTCCATTGGACTACTATGTATATATAACAGGCTGTGGGAGTGAGATGGAAGGAATTAAAAGGGATCAACTATGACCCCATCCTTCTGAGGCACAAGAGAAGTTTGAACTTTCCAAAGGTCACATAAGAAATAAGGAGTAGGCAGCATTCAAACCCAGATCCTCTAATTCTAGGTCCAGCGATTTTGCCATTGCTACTTTACAAGTTCCTTAGCCAATGCATGATAGAAGAATACCCAACAAAAACAACAGCTTGTACGTAGTTTTTTTTTATTTATCATCCCATTTGATCCTCACAACCACCCTCTACAATTATCCCCATTTTACCAGTGAGAAAACTGAGGCCCAGAGAGGTTCTGACTCACCCAAGGTAATGCACTTTGTGAGTGTTTGAGGGGATCTTCCTAACTCCATTCTCAGAGCTCTACTCACCATGCCATACTGCCTCCCACAAGTGGCCCAATACCACCATCCAACAGACACTGTCCCAGGGCATCAACTCACTCCAACTTGGAAAAATACTGTCTCAGAAACATACTTTTCTTGTCATTCTTGAACCTCCAAATTCTCTCTCAATATGGTCAATAAATTGAAACAGATCCTGAAGCTTAATTTTCTCTTCATCCTTTTAAGCAGCTTTAAACATATCAATATCTCCCAAATATATCTAAATAAATGCACTTAAAGTTGTCAACAATAAATTGATTTTTTTATAGCTGCAGGATGATCCATAAGTTGGTGAATTCCATAAAAAGATCCAAGTTCACATACATTATCTGAGCTGATAATGATGTATAAATTTAACTTCTAGATTATTAAATATTATTTAGGATAAAAACTCTAATCCTTTAATAGAGGCACGGCAGCTCTTAAAAAAATGGGGGGAGCAGCCAGAAAGAGTCCCTGTGTACCCAATATATCATCATCTTCTCTGAAGTTGATGAATTGAATTGCACAACACTCTACTCATGTTGGCTAGAAACACCAAAGTCATAAATGGTTGCCATGAAACAAAGAAGAACTTTTGTCATACAAACAAACCCTGAAGAAAAGTGCAAAGACAATATGGTTAATATGGAAAGATTTGTGTGATTGCAGATGTCTGATCTGTATAAAATGCTTACTTTCTTGAGGAGCAGGGAGGAGAAGAAGGGAGAGAACTGGACACTCGAAACTTTTTTTAAATGAATGTTAAAAATTTTTGTTTACAGGTAATTGAGAAAAATAAAATTAAAATGACATGAAAATAAAAATGGTAAATGTAACAAGAATTTGTAAAAACCTCATTGTCAATTCAAAACACTGACTGTGGCTGCCCTAGCTCAATCCTCTCCAAGAGGTCTTCAAAGACATGAAATTGGCGATATCAGAACCTTGACCCTGCTCCCTCACCACAGACTTTTGTCAAGTGCTCACATGAAAATAACGAAGTGCCCGAGTGCAGACCGAGGACCAGAAGATGATCCTCAGGACAGAATTCTCAATCAAACACCGGTTCAACCAATATTTTTGGAGCACCTCAGGTGTGCAAGGCATCATGGATCCAGGCAACAGAACAGCTCAAGGCAGTCCTTGCGATAAGAGACTTACAGTCCAGGTGAGGAGAGTGTGATATCAGCTCCCTGAGGACAGACTTGGTCTGTCTGACTCCTTGGTCATCTTTGTGTGTGTGTGTCCCTCCTGACCTCCACCCCCCGTACAGTGCAGAGAACATAGCAGGTGCTTAATAAACAGTTGCTGCATTGTATTAAAAAGATAAGATTTCAGATTTTGAGTTGGAAGGGACCTCTCAGAAGTTGAGTCCAACCTCTTCATTTAACAGATGAGGAAACTGAGGCCCAGAAAGCTTAAATGATTTCCCTAAGGTCACACAGGTATTAAGCAGCAGGCCTGAAACTGGAATCCTGGTCTTTCTTCTGACTCATAGAGCATGAGACAGAGGCCTGCTTGTGAATGTTTAACAACCAGACTCTCCAATATGTGCGTGATATGCTTTCCAATATAATTTGCATTATTAGCATGTCAATCACTCGCTTGAGTCTAAACAATCAACAAAACAACAAATCAAGCCCTGATTTGTTCTCTTTGCCCGTTTCCAAGGTGTCAGTGTTTATACCGAAGAATTAGTCGTCTAATCCAACCCCCCTCATTTCACAGACCAGAAAAGTGAAGACTCAAAATCCAGGGTTCTTTCCATTGCAACACACAAGGCAATAAATTCAAGTGGGGTATTATAGACCTTCAGAAGCACAGGAGATGGTGGAGGAACCCAATGGGCTTTGGGAAAGTTTCTCTTAGGAGATTAGTGAGGGAAGGAAAGGTTGGTAGTTCTGGTTCTAAGAGGGAATCACTTTAACTCCAGAAGGTCCATTCACTCTACCCCTAGACCCCACAATTATATAAGGTCTCCAGGAGTCAGCTTGATTTACCAGGCACTGTGCTAGAAGATATAAAGACAATGAATCAATAATCCCTACTTCAGGGGAGCTTACATTCTAATGGGGGAGCCAAAAAGGACACATGTAAGTAAAAACAGAATAAATATCTGAAGAGAGTGAATAAAAGGTGAAATATAAGGTAAATTGAGGGGGAAGGCACTATTAGTTGAGGGGAGGGTCAGGAAAGTTTTCATGTATAACAGGGGTTCTTAATCATTTTTGTGTCTTAGATCCCTTTGGTATCCTGGGCAAACCAACGGACTCCTTCTCAGAATTACACTTTTAAATGCATAAAACAAAATATATAGGATTATAAAAGAAACCAATTATGTTGAAATAGTTATCAAAATACAAAAACAAAGACAAGTTTACAGCCCCTAAGCTAAGAACCCTTGATGTAGAAGGAAGAGCTTGGGCTCTGTCTTGAGAGAAGAAAGGGATTCTGGTAGGCAGAAATGAGGAAGGGGTATATTACAGGCATGAGAACCAGCCAGTGCAAAAGTACAGTGACAGGAGGTGGAATATCACGAATAAGAAAGAGAGAGAAGGCCAGTCGGTGTTTCTCATGTGGACATACTAATAAGCAAGGCACCCAGCAAGCATCAAAAGAAATGAACAAAAAGGGGCAGGCAGTGAGCGGAAATAGCAAAGGCAGAAGTAGGTTTCCAAACTGTCTTGCCAGTTGATGGGAGACCAGGGAGCTCTGTTGACAAACACACGGTAGACTTCCCTCACCCTGAAAGGAAAATATCAGGTCACTGTAGTCTACTTTATCTTTGAAACCAGCCCTGCACTGGCAAGATCTCTGGTTCCAATTAATTGTGAGTGACTATGGACATCAGGTCAACCGCATCAACCAAACAGTGAACTGACAGGTAGTCTACAAACAATGACAGTCGCAGGAAGCTGGACTAAGTTGGAGAGAACTCTAGCTTTTTGGATGCCCTTGAGGCACAGGAACTAGAACATAATCTGAAATGAGACATGAGGATAGGCTCCATGTGGTCAGATGTGCCAGGTTCCTATCAAGCAGGGCCCAGGGAGGGAAGTGCCAGTCAGGAGGCAGTCCCAATGAGACGGCCAACCCCGCTGGAGGGGTGCCAGGAACAACCTTTAACCAACTCTGTCTCTCAGTGTTTGGAAGAGATATAGATTTCAGAGATGTCAAAACTCTTTGGGAATTATGGGGGTAAAATGAACAGGCTGTTTGCTCTCCCTATTGATACACCAGACTCAGACTGTCAAAGTGCTATTAGTTATAACAGGCAATGCACAAAGTTAGCTGCGCTTGTTTTGACAACTACAAAAAGATTTATCAGTTGCACATACCTCTTCAAGTACCTGGGTATTCAAAGTGAAAATTTGTTCTAGCAAATTTCTAACCCTAATAATATTCTCAATGTCAGCAGTTGTACAGTTGGCTTTTCGGGGACCTTCCTTAGTGACTTTTGTAGATTTTACCCGTTTGTCAGAGATTTATCACTTCTACAAAATCAGGAAGAGAATGTTACAAATCTGGAGGTCTTAGCCATTTTGCGTCATGGACCCCATTAGTAATCTAGGGAAGCCTACAGATGCCTTCTCGGGATGTTTTAGATTCCTAAAATACAATACAAAAGATGAGGAAGGGAAAATTCTATGGGACAAAATGAGTGTGTGATGTTTCCAAAACTCCTACATTCAGTGGGATAGTTACATAATTCCTTGTGAACTGCTTTATTTACTTTATGAATCAAAAAATTAGAGGAAAACACAGAGCCACAGAATTACTTTGAACTGTCTCTTCCAACAGCCACTTTTTTCATTCATGCTTTAGAAACCCTTGAAACTATCCGACTTCTACTGTTCTCTATTAAGGTAAGTTTATAGGCATTGGTTGGATGGTTATGTTGTGAAATTCTCTTTTCATTGGCCAATCACTGGAATGAGCAACTGCATACTGCTTACGGATTTCCATTTTTCCTCCATTCCTAATCACAGGATCACAGATCTAGAACTTGAAGAGATCTCAAAGGTCACCTAGTCCAACCCCTTCATTGTACAGATGAGTAAATTTGAGGTCCAAAGAGGACAAACCTAAGTTAACAGCTCCATGACAAAGTGAACTATTAACAAAACCTGGCACCACTGAGATTTTGAGGCTTTATTTTTAATCTCAAAAACAGATCACATTAAAAAAAAAACTTTTTTAAAAAGAAGCTAGTTCATGTGTGAAGAGATAACTCACGTGTTTTTGACCAGTCTCACAGATAAAGCTGCTTCCCCATACAGGAAATACTGGCAACCGGGAGCTGTCTACAGCTGAAACTCCCCCAAGGCAACCAAGAAAATAAGGTGGGATCCAAAAGCCAGGACTCACACCAATGCAATGGCTGGAAGCTCGAGGCACTGAGCTATTAAAATTGTCTATGATCCCTTTGTACAAGTCCAAGCCAGGTTTCTTAAATTCTTAGATGCTCTCCTGACTTGGAGTGTTGCTTTATGGTCTACCCCTTAGAGCTCATTACCATGTTTGCATTGCCTTGCACATGCCACTTGAGAGAGTCCCTTGTTTGTCTGGGATTATATACAGCCTGGAAGTTCTGATAACTGACCTTCTATTCCCTTCACCAGTTTTCTGGATTATTGTTTTTCTGCCAAACCATCCACTTCTTGCCTCAGATGCATTTTCATCCTAGATCAGAGCAACTCACTAGTACTGCTACTGGGTATCAGCCACACAGAGCTCCCCACCACAGTCCTGAGAATGCCATGGTTTTCAAAGTTCCCCCTTCTGCTAAAACAAGTCCCACTTAATTCAACCAGTACTGAGTGTACACCAGAGGGACAAACCCAGAATGTAGATCCTCTTCCCAATAACAAATGATGTCTCTAATAGTGACAGTTGAGAATCAGTCACAAATTAGAATCAGTTTCAGGGAAGGAAGGAAGGAAGGAAGGAAGGAAGGAAGGAAGGAAGGAAGGAAGGAAGGATGGAAGGAAGGAAGGAAGGAAGGAAAGAGGGAGGGAAGGAGGGAGGGAAGGAGGGAGGGAGGGA
>CM053582.1:533751716-533878434 GCA_028627135.1 Pseudochirops cupreus
AAGACATTTGAAAAGTTCTCATCTGCCTATTTCCCAGTCTTCTAAGGTTGGAAACACACTTTACATATCCCTGGTGAAAGATGCTATGGGGGAGGCTAAGCATTATTGTTGGATGCCCACCTAAGGACTGAAGGGGAAAATTTCAGCAACTTTCCCACAAAAGCAGAGACCTGAAGATTTTCCTAGGGGAGTAGGAGTGCTGAGCAACTAAAACTTGCCAAGAGAGCTCACAGAAGGCTGCTCAGGAGTGATACTGCCAGAAAGGTATATACTCAGCAGACACCAGAATTTTGAAAGGAATGCCAGCGGCATTCTAAAGAAGAACTTCGCATTTTAAACTGTGTTTTCTAGCCAGACACATGAACAAGTACAGGCAGGGCACATAAGGAGCAACACATTTTTTTTCATGCACAAGTGCAAACCAGATTCAGAGAAACACAGTCTTACAGTCATGGAACCAAAGAACGCTGGAACTGGAAAGGAGTTCATTAGGGCAGGATTTGTCATTTGGCAGATGAGAAAACACAGGCTCAGGGGTTTGTATGGGGTCAGGCAGCAAACTATAAACTGAAAGAGGACTAGAACTCAGGTCTCCTTTGAGTTATGGGAAGAAACCAAAGAAAAACAGCCTTTGGAAGAACAATAAAGAGATACTTTGGATCAACTAGAAATTATGATTGAATGGCGTAAATCAAAGAGAATCTACCACTCCCCTTCATGGGCAAGCCTTTCATGTGATCCCTTCCCTTGTCCCCTAGTAACAATAACCACTTACATTTCCATCATTTTATAGTTTGACGAGTTTCATTTTTTATCATTAAATGACATCACATTTTATTCTATGGTTTATTTAAATATTACATTACAAACCCCTCCTTAAACAATGAGGGAAGCTATTCCTTTCAATTAAGGTTTTTCTGATGTCACTTCTGTTCCATGAATAGGGGAAAGAAGGGAATTAGGGAAAAAAAACCCACAACAGATTTCTCCTTCAAGAAACACCCCTCAAACCAATCACCCTCAAGTGACAATTAGCAGTTTTGGCAGCACATTATACAAGGAGGACTAATAAGGCAAAAGAATTGAGGGCAGGTTTCTTTTTTTTTCTCCTTCACTATCCTGTCTGAAGCTTGAAAGCAAGCCTGTATCCTAATGAATTCCGAACTCTCGTCAGCTCAAGAGAGAAAGAGCAAAATCTTTTATCTTCACTTGGAATAGTCAGGAAAGAAGAAAATTTTAAAAAATGCTCCACTGTTCATCCTCATTCCCCATATATACTCTGCACCCTGCCTGCCCTCTCTCTGACTAGAACTCCTGGCAGAGGGCATCAATAAAGTAAAGCTGTAAGACTATTGGCCCAACTCTCTTTCCCAAGCAACTGTGAAATTCCAAGTCAACGTGTTGGCTCTTTACAAACAAGTGGAAAAGAATAGGCCCAGGAAGAAATCTGACCCAAAAGGACCCTGTTTTCCCATAGGTGCCTTCTGCCTTGGCCCTCACAGACACCCCTGCACCAGTAGCCACCAAAATCTGGATGATGTTGGCATGTGCCCGCAGGTGCTGCTGGAGGGTCCCCCATGGCTTTTCTGCTCATTATTATTATTGCTCATTGTTACTGTTACTGTCATTATTATGATGATTCTATTATTACAATTACTATTATGTCATTATTTATAACTATTATTGTTGTTGTTTTCATCTTAACGTTCAATAGAATGCAGTTAGCAATGGTACTAGAATATGTCATTATCTGATTCCTGGGCTTTTTAGGCAGAATAACTGGCAAACTGCACAGACGGATAAAGTGATTTCTGCAATTAAATGGAAGAGCCAGGGTACAAATTCAACGGCTATAGATTATTTATTGATATTATTACAGTGAGGACATTTGAGATAAAACAGAAACAGAAGACAGATGATAGTACATTGTACAGGAAAGAAAATCTTAGGTTCAAAAGTTTAAAATGAGTTTTCTCAACACACAAGGGGAGAAATGTCCTAAATATCAAAAGGACATTGTCTAGTTAGGAGGTAGCTTGCAGAAAAGGCATTAGTGCTGAAAAGGATTGTAATTTGGTGAGGAAAGCTGTTGGCATGCTTCTAAATTATTTTCTTTTTCTCTTTCTGCCTTTGGTGGGTAAGGGCTGATATTCTATAAAGGCAAGATAAAGAAATCCAACAACGGTAATAGATAATGTACACACACACATGCGCTCACACACGCACGCACGCACACACACACACATGCACACACATGCTTGCTGAAGATTCAGCATTTTGCTTCAATGCTTCCACTAATCCAAAGACATGCCAATCTGCTCACTGTTTCACAGCATCAGGAGGTTCGGATTTGACTTATCAAAGGATGTCGGACTTGCTTAGTCAGAACTGGGTGGATATTAGCAAAAGGTTGAATGAGTATGGCTGTAGTGGATTACAAACCTCTCTTCTTACACACACGCACGCACGCACGCACACACACACACACAATCTAACTGGTTTTAGGGACTTTGGGGCATATGGGAGGCAAGGAGACTAATGATACAGAGGATACAGTTGGTGGACAATGTACCACTCTAACCAAGAACATAAAGGCCGAACGGCAGAGCATTGAGAAATTAAATTCATGGCCTGGAAAACAAGCCAAGATTAAAAAATGTCATGTTGATACAGTAGGTGCTCTTGAGAGTGAAGAAAAAGATGGCAGAAACAGAATTGATTGCATTTTGGTTGCAACATCTCGTGATAGAGGTGGAAAAGGGTGAGGTATATCAGCTACCCTCGATGCTTTGGGGGCACACACCACATCTTTCATCAACATCCTAGACAACATGGAACACTACCATGCAACAGCTCAAAAATTCCAGTCACCAGTAGCTACTATCTTTTTCCCCACTACCCTATCAGAGGGTTGAAAGCAGCTGGATACATGGGCACTTGGGTCCTGAGTAAATAGAGGTCTTATGTCAATGACCCTAAGAAGGTGACTGACAGAAGAGGGACCCAACCTCTGATAATGAGTGTGACTGTTTACATTTTTGTAGGGGGAGAGGGGACTAGGGAAGGAGAGTGTTCTTCTCTAGAGTAAGTCTCACTTCCCTTAGGATACAGTTTATGCAACACCTTCTTAACAATGATTTTCTTGATTCCCTTAATATTTAGTACCCTACTTTCAGTACTACTTGGCCCTATCTTGTACTTTTGTAGGTATTCTGTATATAGTTATATGTATATAATATGCATACATGATATATATATTACGTGTGTGTGTTTGATTTTCTCTGTAACCATAGAAACTAGCCTAGTGTCTGGTACACAGCAAGTACTTAATCAGTGGCTGTCATTTTACTTATTGGTTAGGGGCTCCTGGAATAGGACATCCAGAATATCCAGAAGGAACTCAAAGCTTTCCAAATAAGGGAGAATTTTTCACATTTCCTCTTTCTTTCAAAAACTCAATGCTCCTTTCTATTCAATTTTTATCTCTGTCTTCATATATACAAAAAACATATTCTATTATACATATTATATATATATACATATGCAGATATACACATGTATACATACACATACACATACATATATATGCACACAAATACATATATCTAACAGGTAGAACAAGAGGATTCTCAGATCATCTTGATTATCAGTAGAACTTTATTTTGGGACTTTGTGTATTACTAAGAGGGTCAGCTAGATGGCTCAATGGATAGAGTGTTGGGCCTGAAGTCAGGTAACCCTGAGTTCAAACCCAGCCGCAGACACTTACCAGCTGTGTGACCCTGGGCAAGTTATTTAACCTCTGTTTGTCTTAAGTATCTAATAAAGAAAATGGCAAACCACTTCAGTATCTTTGCCAAGAAAACCCCCTGGAAAGTATTGTCCAATGCAGCCACAAGGAGATGGATATGACTGAAACCCTTAACAGCAACAACAAGGATGGTGTGGACACATCCCTTGTCATCTCTTGGAAGATTGGGCTTATCGATGCTTACCAAATTGGTTGGTTTCTCCCACTGTATAATGTACCATGATGCGAGAAACCATGCCACTACCACCACTTTTTGCTAGACTATTAATTGGGGCTGACAGACCCTTTTGGCTTTCTTTGTCCCTTCTGCCGTACTTTTGGAGAAATCCTGAGAGAACAGCAGAGCTAGATCAGACTTAAATCGAGAAGGAGAGGAGAGGTACAGCACCATTACTACCAGTCTCAAGGAGGGGATTTCTTTGGAAATGCTAGCCTTGGGAGTTGACTCAGAGATAACTCTAAGCTCAAGAGTTCAAGGACCTAACCTAACAAGAGAAGGGGGACTGCTTGGGCAATGCAACTCTTGGTGAAAGAAGAGATTTATGTATATGGTGTCTAATTCAGGGAGGAGCAGAAGCAAAGGACCAAAGGCACAACATAGAGTAAGATCCCCAGCCTTTTTCTTTGACTGTTACAGTGAGTTATTTTGGACAGCATGGATTGGGTGGGAAATGTAAAAAGAAACACAAATAGAAAGAGGACCAGGAGCCCCATTACATACAACGGCACCCCTTTAAAAGTGAGATTTACCAAACTGTCAAGTTGTCATTTGCCTAGCGATCCAAATTCAATTCTCTTCCAAGGGGAGTTCAAACAAAACAATAGAACTCTGAGCATGAAGCGATTTGGGGATCCTGGGGGTAGTGGGATATCACTGGAGGGGGAAGAGAATTGTGCTGACTGTTTACATGTTCAAAGACTCCCTTGCACCTTATATATACATTATGACTTATATATATATATATATATACACAGGTTTTTATGGGATCTCTTACTCTGCCTGCGGAGACCTGGATGTGAACTACAGTCAGAGATTTCTCCAGATTAAACTGGGGTGGGGTGGGGGAACATGGACATATTGTGCCAAAGAGATACTGATTTAGGGAGTACCCTTCAAGGTCAGTGCTGGTCCAAGAAAACCTGGGTACTGAGGGTCTCAGACATTGTTTATGACCTGTCTCTCCTAGAGATTTGAGGGGAAAGAGATCATATGAATAGAAAGACAAAGAAGATTTGGCATTCTTATTCTATAAATGAAGAAACTGAGGGCAAAGATTAATAACAGCCAACATTCAAACAGTACTTCAAGGTTTTACCAAGTACTTTACATGCATTATGTGAGCCTCATAACAACCCTGTGAGGTACTGTACATATAACTGTCACCATTCCAAAATGAAGAATTAAAAGTTAGGTGATATACCCAAGGTTACGCTGCCAAGAAATATTAAAGGCAGGATTCAAACCTAGATCCATTCTTGACTCCCAAGACCACCAATGGCTCCAACACGCTTCACATTTCACCTTACTACCTCTTAGAAAATTAAGTGATTTGGTCCTGGCCTTGTCCAAGGTCAGAGAATGGACCAGAGCACAGTCCCTGACCTCAGGTCTCAGCCCAGTGAGCTGAGTCTCTCTCTAGAGCTTGTAAAGTCTTTTCTTAGTCAAGACAACAGTAAAATCACAACAGCAATCCAAGGGGTTCTGAGGTCAGGGGTTCTGCAGGAGTCGGCAAGTTCTCTTTCCTCTCTCTGTCCCTTTGCCCAATATGGTACCGAAGGGCCCACTCCTATGTTCCTAGAAAATTACGCCCCCAATCCAGAAAAGTAGAAGTCCTTTTCCCCTTAATCTTCGTGTTTTCTACAAGGTAAATGGCAGCTTTCTTTGATTTCTGAATTGCTCCAGATGTTTGGCACCAGGAGGTTCTGGGCTAGGTAATGGGTATGTTTCTGTTTACATTCACAAATCAAATCAATGGAGGTCCCCATAATAACACATTTGTGTACACCATTAAGAAGTAAAAAACTGAATGAAAATCAAATCCTGTAAAAAAAACATGTAACCAAACTAGGGAGGAGAAAGCAAACATTTTTATTGGGGTAGTTGTCTTTCAATTTGAAAACAAGTGATGTCCACTCATTGGTTACAACCCTCCTATACAACCAAACTGTTGTACAATGTGAAAGTATCTGCAGATCCTACACATGACTGCACGCCACCATGGGGGGGAGAGGGGGGAAGGGAGGGGAGAAAATCTGAAACTCAAGGGATTGTGGAACTGAATCTTGTAAACTAAAAGTAAATGAGTAAATTTAAAAAAAGAAAAAGAAAAAAAAGAAAATAAGTAATATCTTTCTACCTTCCAGCCTAGGTGAGGGAAAATTCACCACCTGAGCAAATCTCTCTGGATAAACATAAAGTCAAAAATCTTCTCCCATGCGAACCAAAGCATAGAGACCATGTTGCCCAAAGGGCTTGTGCCACCTCAGGAGACCTGGTAGGATTCATCACTTAATTTAATAAGACCTTCTGCAGCGCAAAGATTTGAAACCAAGAAGCTCTGAGTGTGGATCCAGCCTCAGACATTTCCTAACTATGCAGCCTCGGCAATTCATTTACCCTCTCCGAGCCTCAGTTTCCTCATCTGTAAAGTGAGGGAAATAATAGCAGCTACCTCACAAGCTCAAGTGAGGATCGAAGGAGACGATGGATGTAAAGCACTTTGTAAACCACAAATCAGCCATTGCTGGTGTTATTGAATGCTTGTCTTAAATACAGCTAGAAGCGGTTTCTAAACAAACAGTCCTTGCTCGAGAATCAAAAGCCCTGGGTTCAAATCCTGCCTCTGATACTTTCTGCCTGTGTATATGACTTTGGGTAAGTTACTGCCCTCCCCTGGATCTCAGTTTCCTATCTGTAAAGGAGGAGGTGGGCTAAATGACTTCTAAGGCCCTTCCCACTCTCCATTTAGGAAGGTAAGATATTCCTATCATCAAGAAATTTGCCATTCAATCCCGGATGCTGTGATCTAGAACCTTAATTAGCAGCAAGAGGAAGAATTACAAACGTTAGCCTGGGGTTAGTAAACTTCAGCGGCAACCCAGCGCCGTGCTAGGAGTTACTAGGAATGAAGAGACCGAAGCACAGGCAGGGAGGGTCCCCTCCTCTCCAAAACCTAACCCCCAGAAAAGGCCCTCAGTTTAACCAACCCTATCCTTTAACTGGAATTATCCGAATCCAGCCTCACACGCTTACTAGCTATGTGACCCTAGGCAAGTCACTTAACTTCTGCCTCAATTTCCTCAGCTGTAAAAGGGGATAATAATAGCATCTACCTCCTAGGGGTGTTGTGAGGATCAAATGACAAAATGTTAGTAAAATGCTTAGTGCAGTGCCTGGAAAATAATATGTACCCAATAAATGCTTCTTCCCTCCCTCCTTCTCCTCCTCACTGTGACCTCAATAAGGGCAAATGAATGGGCTCAGTCTTGATTATATTTTATTAAACTGTACTCAGGGGGAATTAGGTGATGCAGTGGATAGAATACCACACCTGGAGTCAGGAATATTCATCTTTGTGAGTTCGAATCTGGGCTCAGACACTTCCTAGCTGAATGACCCTAGGCAAGTCATTTAACCTTGTCTTAGTTTCCTCATCTGTAAAATGAGTTGGAGAAGGAAACAGCAAACCATTCCAGTATCTTTGCTAAGAAAACTCCAGATGGGGTCATGAAAAGTCAGACAGGACTGAAACAACTGAACAACAACAAGAAAACAGTGTTCACCACCTCTAGTCCCTGGCTTCACCCTCTTTGTGCTCATGCTTTCCTTCACATTCACAAATATGTTTTGATTCAAGTAGAGGCTGGAGAGGTTTCAAGGCCGATAAAGCTGGAGGATGTTGAATGGAGGATTCACAAGGACATGGGGAGGAGTCCTATAGGCTCGGTAGACCTGCATGGGTTGTGATCTGAATCAATGATAAGACCTGATGAGATCACAGATCCATTCAAGTTTTCAAGTACCAAGATCTTTAAAGGGGATTCTTCTTTCAAGTAGGGTTGGATTTAACGACTCGAGAGATTTCTTCCAAAATTAGAACCCTATAAAATGTAAGTTGTTTAAGAGGCAAGGACAGTTTCCTTCTCATCTTTAGATGCTCAGCATGTGATAAAGGAGGAATAAATCCTTTTTGATAATTAACAGTAGGATTAAAGTATCCCCCAACTCAAAGATAAGGCTCATGGCATAAACACTTGGCCTTTGGGTATCTAAGGCACAAGGCATGCCTTCAAAAAACAAGACTACAGGTAAAAATCTTCCAAAAATTAACAAGATGCACCTTACATTGTGAGTCTTAAACTCCCGGGAAACTGGCAAGCTGGTAAAAACTTCAGCAGGCAAGCGGAATTTGTTAGCATACTATGCTGGTCACATGAGTCCAGGGATTTGGGGCCCCACTGGAGCACAAAGAGCAGAACCCACCAAGAAACTTTTCCTGTATTCCTTCTCAGGAGGCTGCCCTGGGATCATGGCCCTAGGGCCAGCACCCAATAGTCCTAAGTCTCATCATCCTAACAGTGCCTCACAATGTCCCACATCCTATCCGTGGTACCAAGGAACTACCTAGTATAGGTTAAGTTATCCTCTCCCCCAGAACCCAGACCAAAGTGAGGGAACAGGAAACAAGGTATGAAACTCTCTGTATCTGCCACCTGGTCTCCCCTCTCTTGTGCACAGTCAGCAAATGCCAAGGTTAACAGCTGTGGTCAGCTCTGCCAATTCAGCTCTCCTCCCCTCAGGAGCCAGTGACGTCTTGCCCCATCCTCCATGTCCCAGATGACCATATTCCAGGGCCTTCAGTTGGCTTCCTAGAATTCCCTCTGTCATTTTGCTTCAGTCTATAACCCATTCCCAGCACACACACACACACACACACACACACACACACACACACACACACACACACACACACACACTCTCACACCACACACACATATTTCTAAATGGGCTAATTATGTAAATTGCCTGTAGCAAAATGCTGGCCCTCCTAGGATGAGGTTGCTGCCTCACTCTTGCCCAATGCCGATCTGGCATCATGCAGAAAGCTGGTAGCCTCCCATAATCACCTCCATCATCAGCCCATGGCTTCAATATCATGAAAGAGCATTGATTCCTTAGGGCCTCTATTTTTATTTCAGATGTTATTGCAAACATTCCAGCTTGATGTGAATCTGGGGACTGTGGTTTTGGAGACTTGTTGCAGCATGTAGGCCGGTGGGAGAGAAGGTTTCAGGGAAAGACTGGCAACTGGAATGAGGGTAGGGCACAGGGAGAGAGGGAGGGAAAGGGTGCTGGGCCAACGGGATTCTCTCTTATCTGCATGGCTACTGCGGGCCAAGTTCACTTCAGGAGCTGTGAGAAAGACCAATTAATTTATCAATCTGCACTCCTTTCTGCCATAACATATTTTCCTCTTGCCAACAAAAAATGTGTCCATTATCAGCCAGGTCCCTGTCCTCCTCGGCAGCCCATGCGGCTGTATAATTACACTTCTTTCCTTGACAACTGGCATGATTGTTTTCCTAACAGTGTATTACTTCGTTAGTACTTTCCAATATACGTTATTTTTAAACTGTCACTTTTGCCCAACTCATCCCAATTCGCACTCGTCTGTTTATCATAACAATCATTAATAACTGTCAGTCCCCGCCATCAATTTAACGAACTCACTCCCTCATTAGCATGTTCTAGCATTTGTTCCGTAGAGGGGGCTGATTATTTTCTACAACAGGCCAAGCCAATTACTTTAGTGAAATGGAATCACATTAATCAAAACTTAACAAGGTGGCAAATTTAAAGATATCAGATTGCAAAAGACAGCATAACTAATATGTCAGTGTCAGAGGTACCGTGTAGGTATGCAGCAGCTGGACTAAATATATCTCTTCACGGAGACCACATGAATTTTGACGTTTCATACGATCTGACAACTACCAAAGTGATATTATGGAAGGCAAAAGCCTGGGCTCCACAGCTCGAGATGACTTCTGTAGATTCTGGCAAGGGCAGACTTGGGAGAGAGGGAGGCAGGGGAGAAAATGGTGGCCGGCAGTGGCTGTTCTCGCTGGCGGACAGCAGTTCATCATCTCTCTCTGTGCCAAGGCATTTTCTTTTATACTTTAAATGATGATAGTCATCCATCACTGTGTGACAGCTGCATCAAAACCAGCTAGGAAACATGCAAAGCCCAGCAGTCTAAAATATGCTGACACGACCAACGGAAAACAGACACCTATGTGCATATGTAGCGTGTATGTATATGAATGCACACATATGTACTTTAAGCAAAGAACAGAGAGGGATATATGAAAACTGAGGAAAGTGAAAGGGGAAAATATTACCCAGTGTTCAGGGGAGGGAAGAAAGATGGGAAGGAACGGGGCCAGTGAGGGAGAAAGAGAAGGAATGAAAGTGAGTTCAAGAGAGAAGAGATTAAACAGAGACAGCTACAGAGGGGAAACATAAGGAAAGGAAGACAGACATGAACAGGGAAACTAAAAGAGAACAGAGGGGAGTGGGCAGGAAGAAGCAATGTTGGAAATGAAAGGATTTCACCCTTTATAATTCCTACTGAAGATGTCAGGTACCCTGACTAATGCCCCTCCAGTCTTGACTTCTAAGAATCCAGCAACCACCAGGAGCTCCCTACCTAGATGGAAAGAGAGCAGGCCCCCCTCCCTGTGTGGATGTGGCCTTGAAGGGGTATGGGGGGGAGGGAAGGAGCCCAGAGCCCAAGGCAGAATCCCTGAATGCTTCTCGTGATACCCGCGCCCCCGGTCTGGTTTTGTTATTTTATTTAATGGAGCTTGTTCATCTATTTACTTATTTCAGGAAGGAGGCCTGGCCCAGGTACACTGGCCTGGCAAAGGCCCCATTGTATGATGTTATTAGATTCAGTTATATCACACAGTTCATGAAATTGTGCTATGATTCATTTTTACAACTTAAATAGCTATTTGGTTGGGTTGCCAGGTTGAACGTGATGAATGTGTATGATAAAACAGAACAAAGGGGAGGGCCAGTGCCTGTAAACCCACCACATTAGTCAGTGTATTAACCCATTCCCTCCTTAATTGTGACAGACTTCCCGGGAGCACTGACCCCACTGTCACCATATCACCAAGCCTCAGACTGGGGAATCAAGATCCCTAAAAGTCAGATCTGTGCCATGGCCAATCCAAGACATTCACCCATCTTTGTTTTTTTTTCTTTTCTTTGCACTTTCTAAAACCAACTTCCCCAAAAGGTGTGCCATCCATTCCATCCTAATGCCCATCTCTTGATGATGGGATAGTCCAAAAGAGCTCATCACTCCTACTTAAGAAGCCAACTGCTTCTTTGTTCTCCCACTCAAAACTCTCACCCAAAATGTTTGTGTGTCCAATAGCTTGGTTGAGGTCCAAATTAGTATCCACAACAAGGGTACCTGCTGCCAGATTCCTGAATGGCAAGAATCCTGTGACCACAAAAAATAAAATGGGGCTAAATAGAAATTATATCAGCATCAAAATTAATAAGGTAATAAATATATAAATGGGCTATCTTTGTAAATATACATATGCATATTTCAGAAAGGGAACTTAGGATACTAGTAAGCGAGACAACCCATTGTACACAATTGATACATTCCTAAAAAAACAAATTTAAATCAAATTTGTACTTTAAAAATAATTTTAAATGCATAAAAGAAGTTAAATGAAGTGTAGCATCATGGATAAAGGACCAGTCTTTCAGTCTGAAAAACCTGGGTTCAAGTCATGTCTATGGGCAAACGCATCTCTCAGGACCTTCTGGCAGCATTCTAAGGCTTTCAGTGATCAGTTCCAAGTCTATCTTGATAGAAAGGATTTCCCCAGGAAGATTTCCCCCCAAGAGCAATGAAACCGCAGGTCTGGACCAAAAAAAAAAATTATCATTATAAACAATATTATAAACAAATATTATTATAATAATTATATATTACTAATAACAACAATGGTAAGAAGGTTTACATATTTAGAGACTGGTCCAGTGATCTGGAAGCTCTAAGCTGAGGGAGGCAACATTCCTCTACCTCAGTGGTTCTCAACCTTCCTCATGCCGCGACCCTTTAATACAGTTCCTCATGTTGTGATGACCCCCAACCATAAAAGTATTTTCGTTGCTACTTCATAACTGTAATTTTGCTACTATTATGAATCATAATGTAAATATCTGATATGCAGGGTGTATTTAAATTGAACATAACCCACAGGTTGAGAACCGCTGTGTCTACCTCTTCAAGATGGTGTCTTCTCTGCAATTTTTAATAGTCTTATAGAATTTCCCACAGCACTAAGATGTTAAATGATTTGCCCAAGGTCACACTGTCAAGTCAAAAAGCATTTATTAAGAACTTCATATGTGCCAGACACCATGCTAAACCCTGGTCTTGACTTCTTGATGTTTGAAGAAAAAGGTGATACAAAGGAAAGCAAAACGCAGTCCTTGATTTCCAGGATGTCACAGTCTCAAGGAAGAGACAACATGTAAATAACTATGTACAAACAAAATCTATATGGGATAGACTCGGCCTAATCTCTGAGGAAAGGCACTAAGATTAAGGAGAAATGGGAAAATTTTCTTGCAGAAGGTGAGACTGAAGGAAGCCAAGGAAGACAGAAGGTAGAAATGAGGATGGGGAGCATTCCAGACATGGAGAGGGCCATTAAAAAAGCTGGAACAGGAACTAGAGCTTCCTGTTGCAGGAACAGTAAGGAGCCCAGTGGATTGCAGAACATGTGGGGAAGAGCATGGTTTAAGTCAAAAACTGGAATGGGACAAAAGAGGACATAGAACCAGTATGTGTCAGGGGTTATACTTGAATCCAATTCTCCCTGGTTTTGAGGAAAATTCTCTATCCAATAGGCCAGTGGTTCTCAACCTTCCTAATGCCGCGACCCTTTAATACAGTTCCTCATGTTGTGGTGACCCCCAACCATAAAATTATTTTCGTTGCTACTTCATTACTGTAATTTTGCTACTGTTATGAATCTATCTGATATGCAGGATGTATTTTCATTGTTACAAATTGAACATAACCCCCAGGTTGAGACCCGCTGCAATAGGCCATGTTGCCTAACAATAACAATAATAATAATAATAATAGCAAAAATATTATTTGAAAGAATCCTTCTTGTTATGAAATAAATTACCAGCCTTTAAATTATCTTTTTTACAAAAACAAATCTTAAGATAAAGAGTTATTTTAACAAATGTTTGTTTGACTCCAGGTTGAGTTACACCCAGATTGTACATTTTTCATTACATTACCATGGCACTATGAGGCATAGAAAGAGCTGGGAAACCACAATGGGCTGATGGATCTTGTAACTCACTGTCTTCAAGGCTAGCCTAATCCATCACTGAACCAGTCATGAAGAAATGATTCTCGTCCCAACCAGCAGGAGCAGAAGTCACTTTCCTTAGCGCCCACTCATGACTGAAAACCAAAAGGACAGAGAAGATGGCCTAATGTTTAACCATTACAGGTACCCACTGAACCAGAAATTGGTTTCCAAAAGGCTACCCTGTCCCCCAGTGACATTCTTACAGAAAGAAAGCCCAGTTTTGCCCAAATGAGGAAGAAGAGTATGGCTTCCTCTCCATTTGGTTTTCCGACTGCTCAAGTCTGACAACAGTCACTTCATTCTCATCTGCAATACAGCAAAAAGGTCAGAATTCCCACGTCTGTAATCTCAATCTGGTCCATGAGAGCGCTTAAAAAAAAATCTTGCCTTGTGTGTTTCATTTTATTCATGGAGTCCTTCACTGAGGGGCTTCTCTCAGTGGACTTTTGTCCTTCAAGATGGAAATAATACTTTCATGGCCATCCTCCCCAATTTCCCAAGCCATGGATATACACCCTCCTTCCCTGATACCTGAAACATTCTTCTCTTTGACCTGTATTTGATGCAATGGCTGGTCCATCTATGCATGGAATCAAAGGCTTACTTAGAAGTTAAAAGAGTTCTCAAAGATCATCTGGGTCAACTCTGTTCATTTGGAAAATGGGGAAATGGAAGCTAAAGGGGTTGAAGTGCCTTGTCTAAAGTGACAAGTGGCTTAGCAGGAGACATAAGACCAGAACACCAATGAGCATTTATTAAGCACCTACTGCATCCAAGAAATGGAATACAACCTAGCCTTGGAATCAGGAAACCTTGGGTTCAAGTATTACTTGACACATACTGACTCTGTGACCCTAGGCAAGTCACAACCTTTCAGGGCTCTGAGCATATCACTAGAAGTTTCAAAATAGTTTCTAGCCTACATTTGTAAGAGTTTCCTCACCCAGAAATTAGTTATACCAATGTAGTAACAGGTCTAGGCCCTATCTCTAGTCTATCTACAGTACGCTGTGCTAAGCAGCAAAGATACAAAGATAAGAAACAAAATCCTCCCTTCTTCTAGGAACATACATTCTATTGAAATAATCAGATACAGATGTCAAATACAAACACATTATGGTAAACACATTGAAAAACCTTCAAGCATTATTGCTTGAATAATAACAGTAACTTTACAAATAGTTACAAATAACTAACAACCACCTTGGGAGATAGCTATGTCATCATTATTCCCCTTCTACAGGTGAAGAAACTGAGGCAGAAAGAAATTAAGTTGGAGTCACATGGTTAGTAACTGTCCAAGGCCACTCACTTCCCCCCATTTTATGAATGAGGAAATTGAACACCAGAGAAGGGAAATGATTTGCTTTATGTTACATATGCAAGGAGTGCAGTCAGAATTTGACCCCTGCACTCAAACTCTGTGCTCATATCATCATGCCACATTGCTACCTGTTACCTCTATACATATCACGTAAAACTTAGAGTTTAATAGGGGCTTCCAGATGACTGTGTTGGTAGTGATAAGGGTCATTCCAAAATCACCCCAGACAGCACCGCCATGCCATCTCTTACCCCTCTGTGCACCCTTGAATGGTACTTAACCAACCTTGCAAACTAATATGACTCTCTCTGGCTCTCACTACAGGCACAGAAATCTAAGGGACCCAAAGGAGACCATCTCTCAGGCACCACCTCCCTTTCCTTTAATAATGGACATGTGACCTTGGGTAAGTCACTTAACTCCTCTTTATCTCTCTTTATGAAAATGTCATAATTTCAGGAATGCAATGTAGAAATTTGTTTTAGAGGAGAGGGAGGAGAGATTTTTTCCCCCCACCAACACTCCCATCTCATGCCAAACACCCCTTCCTCCTGCCAAGCCCGATGCTGGCGGTTCCATTGAGGCTGCAGATGTGAGCAGATTCCGTGATTTATTTTCCCCTTGCACATCACTCTGGTATGAACACGACACATAATTCGGTTACACGATACACATGAAGTAGCTGCAGCTGTTCTGAAAGACTCCAGGCAAGACACAATGTGTCGGGCTTCATCTTCCCTAGTATACACCCACAGTCAGCCACCCACCTGTGGTCAGACTTGGGAGAGGAGGGGGTGGGGGTGAAATCTACTCAATCAAGAAAGAACCTTCCTGGTCTAAAATAATTGATAAAAGAAATGTCTCCAGATTTTTTTTCCCTCTCTCTATTTCATCCTTAAATATTGAATTCAAGGGAAACCTTCTCCTTTAAAAAAAAAAAAGCATTCAGAGAAGATCAGATGAGGAAAATCGTTTTGGGGGAAGGAATGATAGGAAAGCAGCCGAAGAGTCAAGTGTGCCCTGAGAACGAGGGCATTTAATTTTACTTTGAGATGCTGTAGTGAAACTGGGTGCAGTTAATTCCCCTTTAAAGTACACGTAAAAGTTTCTCTCCTGCCTGCTTACTCTGTGGGCTGCATACTGTGCCTAAGATTAATCCCTCTGGAGTTTTTTATTTCCTATTCTGCCTATCTTTCATCTTCACCCCCAGACTAAGCAGATGGATGTGAATTCAAAGTTTTCTGATCTTTAGCACAAGTTATGGAGGGTTATCTTTGGCTGTATATCTTTCTGCTGGCAGTGCTCCCTTGGTGATGAAGGATTAACCACCACAGCTGTCTCTTCCCAGAATGATGCAGTGCTGCGCTCCTCAACACGACAGCATCACTTAATCTTAATGTCCGCTCTCCCAGCGCAGCCGCGCAGGACAAAGCCAATCAACATCAGATGCCACCAAGATGGACCTACTGCTTGGCCCTGGAGTCTCTCACCCTCTCACACCTATTAATCAACATCATCCAACCCAATCCCAGAGTTCACTTCTCTCAAACCACAGTTAAACTAAGCTGGGGTCTGTGTTAACCATCTGAGGCGCATGGAACAAGGAGGGGTAAAAGGGGACGGGGTGCAGTGCGGGCAGGCTAGCCAACAGTCAAATGTTTGAGAGACAGTAGCATGCCAAGCTGAGCCCACTATATTATTATGCCCGGCTTCCCAGTCACACCCTCACTAGGGCTGGCCATTTCATTATCCCAACAGAGAAGGGAATTTACCCATTTCTGCTCATCTGGGGTAATGAAGATTTATCTGGAAGGAAATCCACCTGTCTTCCAGGGGCCCCTGAAAGGGTCTGAGGAGAGCTGAGACCCCTCTTGGAACTAAGCTGAAATGTTCCTTTTTAGTCTTGCAGATGTAGCCACTTCTAAGACAAGCTGCACTTGGGCCTAACACATCCTGCTGTGACTATTATAGGGGGAAGCTTTTCTTCAACAAAGACAGTGCAAATGGATACCCTGTCCCTCAAAAAAAAAGAGAGACAGAAAGAGAAAAAAAGCCTGCAGCTTGTGGGATCAGTACATGTGCAGCCACATTTAAGCTCGATAAGGCTCCTTTCTCCCTCCATCTCCTTTTTTTAAGTTTACTGATCACAGGCTGGGAAAGCTGAATGGTACTCCCAGCTCCAAGCAATTATAATATAGCAAACCTTCCTTTTCTTCTGCAAGAAAAAGAACAAAAAAAAAAGGAAGCCAGCCCAGATCTCAAAGGCAAACGTAATAAAACAGTAAATTATTGCTAGAGTTTACTAAACAAATGCAACCTAGTTAAATTTGGAAAAATCTTCACTTTTGCTTACATTTGCAATTTTACTGCTGAACTACTGGTATTTCTTACTTATGCAACATTAAAATGTATAAGAAATCCTCTTGTGTGCTATATCCAGCATCTACTCCTGATTTATAATACCCAATTTAGGGGGGGAAAAAAACACAACTAAACCTGATTTAAATCACAGATTACTCTGTAAAACACAAGCAAGGAACTATTCCAAATCCTAAATGTAATTTAAACATATTTATATTTTACAGTGATATATTTTCCCCATTCTTGTCTTACTACTGTAAACTTTCTATAATTATATAAGCAATTTCCCTGAGGTCACAACATTGATCATAGTTATATATTACTAATGTACCACAACATTCAGCAAGCAGTAAAATACATACTGGACATCAGGAATGGTTTTGTCAAAGAAGGAACAGAGAGAGACAGAGAAAAATAGAGACAAAGAGAGAAGGAAGCAAAGAGAAGCTATGACTAATTTTCTAGGTCACTGCAAAATGAGATCCCTACTTCCCCACTGCCATTTTGGGCGAAAGGAAGAACAGAACTGAAATAAACTATTTGGTTTTATTTTTCATATTGTTCCTTTTGCCTGTTTTCTCAGCAAAGCCCAGTGAAGAAGGCCAGAAATATAGAAAAAGCATGCATTGGAAGCCAAACTCCAAAAGTAAGTTGAATAACAGCAGAAAGGAAAAAGGGATGTCGCATGCATTTAAAACTGCCCTCTGCCATCTCTTTGCCTCGGTTTCCTCATCTGTAAAATGAGCTAGAGAAGGAAATGGCAAACCACTCCAGTATCTCTGCCAAAAACACGCCAAATAGGATCACGAAGAGTCAGACGTGTCTCAAAACGACTCAACAGCAACAAAAACCAAAATTCCCATATTTTCCTTTCCCTGTCCCCAAACACATTCACACACATACACCCAGACTTTGTCACTAAAGAGTAGGGAGCATAAAGCAAAATAATTTGTGTTTTTCCCTCTATATCTTGTCATTTGGCGTCCATTTGGGTAACTCTCATCTTAATGAGAACAAAGTTCAGTGCTTTCAAATGGGGTTATTGTCCAAAGAGTCTAAACACGGGGGACTCTCTGGCACAGTGTAGCTGACCCACCAGTCACTGCCTAATGGTTCACAGTGTGATGATGTTCTTCCTTGGGCAGCTGCCGATTTAGAAGACAGCTGAGGCACAGTGGGGAGAAAACGGATTGAGACCTAAGCCAGACAAACGCTGACTACTCCACGTAAGATAAATAAAACCTATGCTGTGTAACAGGAAGGGAACTGGTCAGCTAAAAAAATCTCCCTTTATTCAGACCTTTCCCAATGTAAACCAGTTACATCAACACCTCAGAATCCATGGCAGCTACTTGAGAAGGTTACCAAGAAGACCTGATGTCCAACTGCACTGTGGGTAGAATGGAAATAGGCGGCTACTCAGCTCTACTCATTTGGGCCACTCAAATAACTGGCTATCTGGACTACCTTGATAATAACTCTCTTGTTTTGTCATCAGAGAGGTAAAGACATAACCTTCCTTCCTCGTACTCTATTTTAAATGGTTGGTTTGCCCCTAAGTAGCTTATCTCCTTTGCTCCCTCTTAAGTAAGTGAGAAGACTTTCTGCCGGATTTTGTCTCTGAAAAAGGAGGGCAGATCCTTTTGCAGAGTCTACCAGGGATGAGGAACCTTTGGCCTGGAGGTCATATGTGGCCCCTCCCCAGGTTCTCAAGTGTAGTCCTTTCACAGAATCTAAACATTCCATCAAAGGGCTGCACTTGAGGACCTGGAGGGCCACATGCAGCCCCAAGGCCAAAGGTTCCTCACCCCTGGCAAAAACCTGAAATTTTCCTAGCATCTTACGAGGCAAAAAAGTTTTTCAGGGGAATTCCAGTTTCCATTGCCTTTGACTGACTGGGCTGCTAGAGATCACCAAGACAGATGACCAGCAGGACTAAGGAATCACTTTGTTGGGTATTTATTAGAGTATATCGCTTTGAACAAATTACACAGGGCACAAATTTCTGATTGATTTGGGGATTTGAAACCTGTCTGTGACACTTTCTGGCCTTACAGCCAAAAGTAAGTTACTTTCAGGCAAATCTCTAACACTACATGTTACAGAGAGGTTCCTTGACACTGACAAATCCCAGAGGAATATCAGAGGCAGCTAGGTGTTTCAGCAGATGGAATGCTGAGTCTAGAAATCAGGAAGATCTGAGATCAGATGTGACCTCAGACACCAGCTGGGCAAGTCACTTAACCTGTTTGCCTCTGGAGGAGGAAATAGCAACTACTCTAGTATCCTTGCCAAGAAAATCCCACAGATAGTATTGGCATGATATGGCCCACGGGGTTATGAAGAGTTGACATGACTGAAGAACAACAACCAATGGGCACATGTCAACACACAGAATGTGTACTTAGGTCTTTGTTTTATTACATTCTAAACACAATATTACATGAATTCCCCAAACACAGTGGTGTCTGTATGGATCAGCAACTCAAAGAATTTCAAATTAGTCTTTTGAACTCAAGGACAGAAACACTCTGATGCCTCCTTCTACTACCTGACTTGCACTTGGTTTCCCAAAATAGAACGGATTTTGAGGGAAATGCGAGCAGGTGGAGGTAGCAGCATGAGGTTCCACCTTTCCACAAATGCCATTTCTGAAACTTCCCTCTGCATCATAACATTGGCTGTAGCAAAGGAGAGAGCAAAGAAGAAAGCAGCTCTCTACACACAAACATGGTCTCCTAGAAGCCAAGCATTGCTGAGGGGAGAACGGGGCCAACAGGTAAGTATCAAAGGGTTTGGGCTCAGAATGTCCAGAGAACAGTAAGGCTAGTTTGAAAGCCAGAATGACCTTTGCCCCCTTGAAACTGCCCCACAATAAGTATCCTAATAGGTTTCTCAATGGTAACCCAGAGTAAGCCCTTAAAAAAGGGGGGGAGGGAGAAAATTTTAAGTGTTGAGATAAGAGATTGTTTCCTATAAAAATGTCACTGGGGTTTTTCTCCTCCAAAGTGGCTCAGAACATCCAATTAAATTATAAGAAAAACTGTTTTAAGCCTTCAACTGTAAAGTTTCTATTTTCATAATTTTTTCTTAAAAACTGTGCAACAGGAGCCAGTGAGTGCTAGCTGGGGTTAATTCCCATTCCCTTAATTACAAGGTGAAGCTACACCTACTGGGCAGCCCTGTAGGGAGTACAGGGGGAACCTATATCATCGACCTAGGATCTGCTCCTTAGGGTAAAGCAAAGAGATCCCAATCCCCTAGAACACCCAGTGTTCATTTTAGAAGAGAAAAGAGCCTGGCATTTGAATGACATAACGTTCAATTCCTCAAGAAGTCTTAAAGTAAAGTGGAAAGGGAAAAATAAAACTATAATAAAATGTGAAAAGCCAAATTCTGCCCTCAGATGCTTAGGCACAATTCCCAGGCCCCCAATTCATCCGTGGGGCAGAAGTTGGCCCCTTAAAAAGTTAAACAATAAAAACTGCTGGCAAAAGAAGGCCTTAAATACATCTGAGACCCAGTCTGTCATTTATCAATTACTGCATTTACTAATTCAAAACACAGGCATTATGCAATGGTTTCCATGGCCAGATATCCCCCTCTCTTAAATCCTGGGAACCTCCACTGGCCACTGGTATTTCCTACCCAACACACACAGGGACCCACACGCAAGACAGTCACAGTGTCTGCAGGTGTTGTGGAAGAAAAGCAAGGATGTCAGACACTCATGAAATATCATGTGTGACAATGGGGGATGGGGGAGGAGAAGAGACCAACTTTTTCTCATTGTTCAGCTTGCTAAATTAAAACAGGAAACTGGAACCAACATAAGTGCATAAGAATTCAT
Source organism: Pseudochirops cupreus (assembly GCA_028627135.1). Lineage (NCBI taxonomy): Eukaryota > Metazoa > Chordata > Mammalia > Diprotodontia > Pseudocheiridae > Pseudochirops > Pseudochirops cupreus. The sequence continues at coordinate 533,772,492 of CM053582.1, forward strand.
TCTAACTTATGCTTTCAAAGAAAACTTAGAAGTGACAGCATTTAAGATGCTCTTTTATTTTTTTTTCTTTTAGCTGCATTTTATGTGTTGGTTTTTATTGTGTTGGCTCAACACTTTGCTGTTGTGCATTTTTCCAACCATATTCCAGCAACTTAATCTAGTCTGCTAAAATCTGAGTTATAAAACTGTCACTGACATCATCTGTGCAAAAGAAAAAAACCCACTTCCCCAAAATCTTTTTATCTCCCTTTCCATGACGGGTTCATAATCAAATTGGTCTACATACACACTAGTCTCAAATTCCTGAACAATCCCCCATCACAACCCCCATCTGTATTCTAGAGTCCTCTTTGAAGCAGCTCATTCCTTGGAAAGATGCTCAAATGACAATTTTTCCAAAAACAGGAGTATTTTGTTTTGTTTTTTTCCCCTTTTTTGTGGGGGGGTGGGATGTTTGAGGGGGGATGGCGATGCAAGGGAAGGTTAAAATGAAATTGGATACAGACAAAAAAAGATAGTCCTAAATCCATCTTTAGCACACAAATGTAAAAACATCACTATACTTGGCTTACAAAAATGTTAATTATGTATTTGACAGTGAAATATCTCAAGCAGCTGGAGCTAAAGAATTCATCCCCACACTGGGAGGGGCAGGGAGTGGGAAAACACACATGCACAACACACACGTGCGCACACACACACACACACACGCACACACAAACACACGCACACACACCAAACTAAACCTTTAAGTCCAGATTCTTCTAGTATATTAAACAACTTTTGCACCCACAAGAATGGGCCAGGGGAGAATTCAAGAGGTTACCCCTCCTCATCTTCTGGTCTTTGTTGTGCCTTCATGTTCTGTAGCTTCCTTTAAAAATGCTGTAAGATACACGTGGGCTGTCCTCATTGACAAATTTGGGCCACGGAGTTCATGACTGCTCCTGCAGCCAGTTCAGAGTCCATGAGTCTCAAAAACAAAAAATGCAAGCAGAGAGATTTACTGCAAAAAAAAGCTGTCACCGCAGGAAATTTGTTTTTTTTGTGTATTAAAAGCTATAAACAAGCTTAACATTGTGAGGAAAGGTTCCAGATAACCCCAGAGATTCAGGTCTCCCACAACTCCCGCACATAGTTTGCTCCCTCTAGGCCATGGCATGCCTTACCACATCTTGCCAGGAGGAAAACACACTTGACTTGTTTCTCCTTTCCACAAGCATTTGTTAAATGCCTACTATGTGTTTGGCACTGAGAGTTTGAAGATGGCGTATGCCCAGAAGCTTTGTTTGATCACTTCAGATCCAGACTTCTGAGCTGCAGCTGGGCTCACACCAAAAATGGTCTGCCTGGCACGAATAGGGAGAGCCCTTGGGATTCTGGGGTTGCTAGGCTGCCTAAGGAGAGGTGAACCATCCCAGGTCAGAGAAAAAAGAGGGCAAAGCTTCCCTGTCAATCAACAGTGAAGCTGACCCATGGGTAGCTGCTGTACTTTCAGCCCTGGATGAGATAGGAAGACTCAGTCTCCTCAAAAAAAATTAAAAATAAAATAAAGCACACACACGTATGCATTTACATACATGCATATATATTTTTATATAACTATATATGTGTGTTTCTACATATATGTACATGCATGTATACCTGTGCGCATATATAGATTGGGTATATATGCATGTATGTGTACATGCACACATGGGTGTGGCTGTCAAAAACAAAATGCCTACTGCCCTCAAGGAGTGTACATTCTGCTAAAGAGAAAACAAAACACAAATAAAGAAAGTAAAAAGAAGCAGCCCAGAGTAATGGAGAGAGAGTCTGGAAGATGTGGGTCAAGCCCCCCTGCTGACACACTGGTAGATGTGGTCCTGGGCAAGACAACTGTCCTTCCAGTGCCCCCTGGCAGTGCCCCCAGGCATCTCTCCAGAACTGCAATCAGAACTATGGATGGACATCAGGAGAGGGATTTTCTTCCCTGGAAGCTCCTTCAACCATGAAATCCCAGGCCCACATCTCCTCCCCACCCTGCCACACACACACACACACACACACACACACAGAGGGCATTGTGGGGGGTAGATGGAGAGGATTCTAGGCCTTGTGTAGAAGGTGGAGGCAAAGCTGAAAGCACTTGAAGAAATACAAAAAGAAAACTCTCCCCAGTGGAAGGAAAGGCAAGGAGCCACAGTCTTACCAGCCTCCCCCTCAAGCTAAATCCTCCAAAGCCCACTGCAAAGAGAGACATACCTAGTCCTTGACCCCTACATGTGCAGATGCAAGAAACCACCAGACCATTCTTTCTCAGATTACCTAGAGGCCAAATAAATAAAATTATCATTTTCTCCTGGCATATGTTTTCACTCCTACCTGGGGTAAGGGGAGGGGGGGGAAGGAAACGCCTAATCTGAAGAAGCAGGTACCAGCATGGTATTTACAAATTCCTTACAAGACCTACATGCATCAACAGATCTTGTAAACATTCACTACACACTGGCAAAGTAAGGTAATCTCTGCTCCTTATGTTTCCCCATACCAGAAGATGACAGATTCTCTAAGGAGAAGAAACCGTTTTTCAGTTCCTTTTTTGATGGGCAGTGTGGGCATCAATACCCGTCTGTCTCCAGGTTTTTCAGGGAATACTGTTCAAATTTACCTAGCCTAGGGTTTGAAGAGTTCTTTTTGGGATAGTATAAATCCCATTTGGATTAAAGGGAGAAGTCTTAGAATTCCCAAGTCTATGACAAAAACCATTGGAGAAAATTACTAGTATTTGTTCCACTTGTTTCTGAGGCCAGTCCAAGGTGAAGTAAAACTGATTCTTGTTGAGGGGGGGTTGGAGATATGCAGAAAGAAGGCTCCTTGAAATTCCCACACACCACCATTACTGTGAGAAGGGAAAGAAGAATGGCACTGGGAATTCATATACAGAGAGACCTTGGGGGATTTGGGAGAGACAACAAGAAAAAGCAGCATCAGGGGATATCAGAAGGTCAGAGATGGGTGTGCAACTTAGCCAGGCAGAGCACATTAGGACATCTGACGCTGATGAAAATCAACGTCCAGCCAATTCTGAGCACAATGTGTCCCCATGCTAAGACGAAGAGGAGAATCAGTTTAAAGCAGGTCAATGGAAACAACATTACCCCCTAGAAGCCGATGGTGAAAACCACATCAATGCAAGTCGAAGGAGATCACTCTATTTTGCAAAATATAAAACTGTTTCATTGCAAATCTATGGAAACAATGTCACGGAGGCCAAGGGCTGTCATTTCGAGTCAGAGGAGGCCCACCTCACTGTGTAGCTGATAGCCAACGACGTCAAAGCAAGTTACACCCCCACTCATTGAGAGAGAAATCAGAGTCAGGAGAGGAACGTTCCATTTTAGACACACCCACAAGAGTTAGGAAACCAGGCGTTCCTTCCAAGCTCCCCTAATCTATCACAGGCCCAGGCAAAGGATGCATTTCCCTACTAGGGAGGGAGAAAGGGGCTGGTATCAGGGACTTCAGAAGAGGGTGCTGAGGAGCTGATCCAAAGGCCAAGGCACCCAGCTCTCTGCTTTGGGGGTCCTTGTACCAAGGTTCTTCTTAGCCTAGTGAGGATGGGTTGCCAGTGGACTGTGAAGTCAGGAGAAGTGGGGGACCCAAAAAAAGAGGAATAGACCAGAGGGAAGAAAGGGAAGTCCTAGAAGGAGGAAGATGGGACCATGGCTGGATTATCAATAGGGCAGTTAAATATCCATGGATAGGAGGAGCAGAGCAGAGTAAAAAAGGCAGACCCACTGGCCCAGCTGTACTTCTTTCACTCCATTCCCTGTTTCCAATGCAAGGGAGGAGAGAGGGAAGGAGAGAGTAAAATGAAGGTGGAGAAGTGGAGAAAAAGAAGGGTATAAGAGAAAGAAGGACAAAGAAAGAGGAAAGGAGAAGGAGGAAAGAGAAAGGAGGAAGGGGAAGGGAGAAAAGGGAGAAAGAAAAAGGAGGGAGAAAGAAGGGAGGGAAAAGCGAGGGACAGGGGAAAAACAGAGAGGGCCCTAGAGAGATAGAGGAGAGAGGAAGCTACGTCCTCATAAATGTGCCAAAGGCCAGTTGCCTGTCTCCTTTTCTCAGAGACCTACCTTGACCCCCTCCCCTCATTTATTTGCCCCCCTCACACTTCAGTGGTCCAGAAGATGCCTGGGCAAAGAATTCACAACACCTGTTATTAATCATCAAAGCAGTAAGTGTCAGATGAGATTAATAAAAGTGGATGTCTCTGGGGAAAGAAAAACCAGCCCATCCTCAAACCGCCCAGAGCAATGCCCCATTTCTAGCAAGTGTCCATGATAGAAGAGTGAGGCAGAAGGCAGCCAGAGTGAACTAAGGAAAGGGCTTTACAGCATGGGAAGGCTTCTTTCTGCCTAATGGAAGATAAGATAATGGACATCATGAGAATAGTTAGTGAAGGTAAAGAAAAGACTGAATTGTCAAGTCCGAGTTTAGGTGGCAACAGGACACAGGGTAAGCTATGAAGAGCTGGAGCCATCAATTGAGTTGGAACAATAAGGAGTAACAGCTGACGCTTCAAGACATCAGATACCCCAGGATGGGCCATGTGAGTGCCAAAGGGAAAACTGTGTCCAAACTCTGAGATCTATGGCAATGGGGAGGACCAAGTAAGCCAGGGCAGGTCAGTATCCATGGATTGAAACCAGGCAAGAAGGAACTGTCATAGAGTAGATTCTTCTAACATAGAGGTCCAGTCACTATCCCAGGGTAGGGATAAGTATAGTCCTTTCTGCAACACTGATCCAAGATTAGAACTTAACCATTCTCCTAATCCTATATATTCTACTGAGAGACAGCAAGCAAAGATTGGTAAGATGTGTGGCATCGAGCTAAGGATGCCAGACCCGTTGCCAACTCTTGACATTCTCTATTAAAGTGTATGTATCTTTCCATACTTAAGACATCATAGCTACCAACTGTGGGAGAGAGCCTATGATAACTCCAGTTGTCTTGATTAAGATCATACATCTTGCCTCAGTTTCCTCAGTTGTTAAAAAAAATGGGGATAATAATAGCATGTACCTCTCAGGGCTGTTGTAAGGATCAAATAAAATAATACTTGGCATGGTACCTGGCATACAGGAGGCACTAGGGATGATGATGATGATATTACTCATGATGCGACCTTGAGTAAGGCCTTAGTTTTCTCCTCTGTAAAATGTGGGGAGCTGGACTGCGTGACCTCCAATATCTCTTCCAACTCTAAGCCTATGATCTGATAGCTCATTTATATCCTCAGATATTAAAGAAAGATGTTACCTTCTTTCAGCCCAAGTTGACCTTGGTCTCCAAAAGCCAAAGAGTGGAAAAGTAACCTCAAAGTACCAACCCTTCCTTCAAAAGGAAAAAAATAAAACCTAGTCCCTTGAAAACAACGTGGTGAGACCACCCTCCAAATACATAGCAGCTCAGGCATTCTTCTGAAAAAGTGTGTGCCTACAAACCCCCTACACCTCCCCCCATCCACCCACCCATGCATACATTCACACCTACTCATGCTACATCAAATCCCAGAGTCTTACCTTGACTGCTGGTGAGAGTTGGGAAAAAATGGTCAGCCCAGGAATGAAGAAAATGAGACAAGAATTATTATCCTGCTCCCCAGCTCCAAACAGGGACCACTCTATACCCTGTACTTATATTAAGTGGACTTTCAACTCAGGACTTAAAAATGAAAAAGTGTCTTTGTTCAAAATTCCTCTGAAGTTTGAGCTTGTGATGATTTATGTAAATAAAATGTAAAATTAAAACACAGGTGTTAATAAAATTACATGAGTGATGGAATGGCTGTTCTTTTTATAAAACCAATTGGCAATAAATTTCATAAATTCTGATTGCAGGTGATTCAGGCCATGAAAGCTTTGCCAACAATCGCCAGCAGAGGTCTATTACTGAAGTGGTATTAATATAGCCATCATCACCAATTCAAAGCAGATAATAAAGGACTGACACATTTATTATCATTATTAATTAACAGTTTTCTGAGATGGAATTAAATCAATATGCTGCTCTGATATCATTTTAACTAGTTATGCAAATCAAACATTTAGAGCCCATGAACAGATATAAATGCCATTCAAAATTCACTTCACACTTATTACTGTAATATCAGAACTTTCAGGCTTTGCTAGTAAAAAAGGGACTTAATGCTCATTTAATTACACTCAGACATAAAGCTTATGGAATGAAAGTTGAAATAGCTGATTAGTTGGGAAGTCACAGGAAGGCTATAACACTAGGGATAGACAATGAGATAATAATGTGAAAACGCGGGGCTTCTGCAGAGTTGTCCTGGCAGATCCCATTAAAAAGAACAATGACATGTAGGAGAATATGTTTTAAAATTACAAAGTTGAAGAATCTTCTCTAAGTCCAGAAAGAGAGGAAGAGAAGAAAAATGAAAGGAGAAAAAAGAACCCACAACTTGTCGTTTATATAAATAAAAAAGCTGCCAGGTTAAATTGCCTAATGTTTCTTTCTAAGTATGTGATGATAATGACTACTATTAAGCCTTATACATGTAGAATGTAAAGAGCGAGAGATTGGGACCAGATTTCTATAAACCCATTACATCCCCTGGAGAGATGCTGTATTATAGAAATTATGGGAAGCCCTAGTCCTCGGTGTCCATGAGGGTCAGGAGAAGAGCAAATAGGTTTAAAATGAAGTGCAAATCAGGAAAAGTTTACTAAAACGTCCACGCCACTTGATCCAAAGATCTCACTGTTCAGCACATACTCAAAAGAGGTTAGAAAACAAAAAGGTCCCATACATGACAAAATATTCATAGCAATGCATGGGGTAGCAAGCCATGCCCCTCTAGGTATATGGCTGCCCCCCTTTCTAGTTCCCCTTTATATGCAGTTTTCCCCATTAAAACATTCAATCCTTGAGTAGCAACCATCTAGATTTCTTGCATTTCTATCCTCAGTTTTTGGCACAGTGCCTATTAGCCCACTGTAAATGCTTCATGAATCCTTTGTCATTCATTCATCCAAAGAAGTAGACGTCCATTGATTGGAATGTGGCTCATTTTGGTTTTTAAATGCAATATAACATTACTGTGCAGTAAGAAATAATGAGTATGAAGAATTTAGAGAAGTATAGAAAGCCTTGTATGAACTGATGCAGAGGGAAATAAATAGAAGCAGAAAAATGTTATACACGGTGAATACAACAATGTAAAGAGAAAGCATGAACAAAACTTAAACTGACCAATTAGTTGTAATTACCAAGTCTGGCCCTGGAGAAGAACTGAGGAAATGTCCCACCACTCCCCACCTTTGAAGAAGTGGAAACTCTGAGTATGGAATGTTTCATACACTGTTCAAAACAGTTGACCTGTTAGTTGGTTCCACTAAGCTGCTTCCTCTTTTTTTTTTTTGTCTTCCTTGCAACGTATAGGGTTGCTGGGTAGGAGAGAAGAAGAGAAAAAAAAAAGAAGAGTGAGGAAGAAAGAAAGAAGGTGAGAAGAAGGGAAAGCATGATCCCTGAGAAATAAAGATGATATAAAAACAATACCAAAATAGTTTTATTGTCAATAAAATCGTTTTAGGTAACCAAAAGAAAAATGAAGTAGGATAGATATTAAAGGAAAATTCCTAAACTTTTAGAGTTTGGAGACACTGAAACTAGCCATTTGCTGTACTGTAAATAGTTTCCTCTTTGGAGATCTGAAACTCAATTCAAAAAAAAATTTCTTTAGTGCTATCTTTGTGCATTGAACTCTGTTATGTATTAAGAAAAAGGATAAAAATGAATAGTCCTGCCCTGAGGAAGCTCACAGTCTATTGGTGGGGGAGACATGATAAGTACAAAGACAAGTAAATATAAGAGAAATTAATGAAATAGAGTAGTCATAACTGAGGAAGAGAGGATGAGAAAAATCAAGGAATGTTTCCTGGAGAAGGTAGTATCTGAACTGAACCTTGAAGTAAGATGCAGATTAGGAGAGGTAGAGATGAAGGAGTGTATTGTGGTCTCATGGTTTTGCTGACATTCTTTAGAGTTAAGCACTGGGGAATATACTTAAAAGGAAAATACTTGAATATCCCCAAGACACTAAAAAGCTATCCAAAACTGGTAATATGTGCTTTCTCAAAAAAAAAAAAAATATCTCAGTTGATTTGCAGGTGACAAAAAATACCTAAGGAAGGGGAGATTAGATGGGGAAGATTAACCTCCCAAGACAGTCAATGTAATGACAGAAACTATGAGGCAGATAACAAAGGTTAAATTAATTTAATTAACATGCTAATGACATGCAAAGATGTTTCTATATCCTGTTATCTCTTTACAAAATGTAAAAAAGTTTATCTGATTGAACTGGAAGGTGAGATGGAACTGACTGACCAAGTCTTTGAAAAGCTAAGTCTACCAGCTCTGAGGATAAGTCAAGCATCCCAGCATTCCAGGAAGAGAGCAACTTTGTAGAGAATGACTTTTGTGTCTCTACCAGAGGGCAATAGGGAACACAGAGATTTCCTCTCTTTCACCTATTCACCACTGCATAATACAGTGGTACTATTCACTCAGTAGGACACACTACCTTCAGGAGGGACCAAAGGGACATACACAGAGACTGAGAGCATATGTTTCAGATAGGAGCAGATTCAAGAACTATGACCCCTGGCAGCAGAGAAAAGAGCTATAGAGTGGAGCCAATTCAAGGAGTATAGCTGATTGACCCACTCTGCAGAGACAGTGAGGAGCAGTCTGGATTCTGTAGTACCAGAGGTAGAGGTCTGAATTCAAATCCTTCTTTAAACACTTACTAACTGTTTGACTCTGGGCAAGTCACTTAACCTCTGTCTGCCTCCATTTCTTCATCTATATAATAATAGCACCCACTTCATAGAGTTGTAAGAATCACAAGGGAAAATTCTCCGTAAAGCACTCTATAAATGCTAACTCTTCTTGTTATTGACAAAAGTTCCCAATATGGTGCCTCACTAACAGCATACTCTAATTTTATGGCCACTCTTCCCACTGACACACTGTGCCAAGTGTTGGGGAGAGTGTGTCTCAGGTTTACAAGGAGAATCTATTATAGCTACTACTCTTATTATGCCATTTTTAATAAATGCTTTGCTTTGATTCAATTGTCTCTATTATCTCTTAAAGTTAAACTCATCAGTATAGGCTCAAGAGCAATAGTTAATAGGAGTGTAAACCCTATGAACCTAAGGAAGTCACCCTCCCACCCCCCCACCTCCCAACTCAGTCTGCAACTTGTGAGTGCTGAATTAGGAAAGTTAGAATCATAGACTAAGGGCTAGAACAGACCTTCGTAGTCAATTAATCTATCCCCTCATTTTAAAGATGAGGGAACTGGGTCTAAGACAGTTTAAGTTGCTTGTCCAAGGCTCACACAATTACTGATCAGCAAAGACAGCACTCTCTTCTCCATATTAGATTGTAAACTCTTGGGGAAAGAGATCATGTTCTTTAAACTCTATAGGCCCTTAGTGAGTGTTTCCCTGAATTATGTGAATGTTCATTCCAATTTGTATCCTGCTCAGCACTCTTCAACCAGTAGGAACGCAATACATTTTCTCTTCAACTTCAAAGTGGCTTGAATTCACTGGGTTAGGAATGGGTGCTCATTGGAATGCCAGGATTCTACAGATACCAGCCAGAACTGTTACTTTTGGGAAATTTCTTTTTTTTTCTTCTGCCTCCGAATTACAATCTCAACTTCAACCTGTGGCTTGTATTTGTCTCCATATACAACCAAGATGTGTCAGAAACTGTCAGTCACCATCTAAATTTCACATCTGACTTTTCATGAAACCTAAAACTAAATAAAAAGCAAAGAGGAATTTTATTGGAGCTCCCAGAACCCCCACCCCCCCTACACATTTCTTCATCATCATCATCATCATCATCATCATCATAGGTACTATTTCAGAAACACACACCCCTGGATCACTGGCTTTAAACCAGTATGAAATTTGCTTGGTTAACCACTTGTCTTATATGTTACAATTCAATATAACCACTGAAATTTCACTAGTTGATCTTGGTTTTATGAATTCTTTTAAGAAAGATAAAGGTTTTATGACTTCAAAAACTGAAAAATTTCCCATGAAAGAGGCATTTGTCCTCTTTCCAAAACGGTAAACAACACATATTCTTAAGAATGAGTCTTTTTGGGGGGAAGAGGGTGTACAAAAAAAATTTTCTTTCTTCCTGCCTTAGTTAACTGATGCAAGATGTATTTGATATATTATCTAATGAGGTCATCCAACTTTGCAAATCTTTCCAATCACAAGGCAAATTTTCCAGTTAGGTATCTTTCAGGGCTGATGATCATGCTTCCCACTCCCCAAACCTCCTTCGCTAATGGCCTTTGTCTAACTTGAAAAATTTGACAAAATCCCAAATATCCTTTTTCTCTTTCTTCAAATATATAGAAAAAGCCATCTAATTCTCTCTCAGTGCTCTTTTAGGATAAACTGGATTTTGAAAAGTGAGAAGGACATCATATTCTAGGCAGAAGGAACGTGGGTTAATATTCAAACCCTTAGTCTGTGCAATTCAAGCCCCTCCACCATCTGGCCCCAGCCTACAGTTTCAACTCTACATGAAATGGATCAAATGAAATAGCATTTATGAAGGGCTTAGTAGTGTTGGGCATATACGAGGTGCTTCTTCTTTCCCTCTCCCTACCTAGATGTTGGCTGCATTAGTGATTACAGAATGAGACACCTCTGGTGGTATGAATTGCTGGAAGTCTTGGAGGAAAGATTGGCCCATCGTTTATCAGAGACGTTGTAGAGAAGAACCTTGTTCAGGTGGTAGGGTTTGGATTAGATGGCCTCTCAAGTCCCTTTCAATTCGGAGAGACAGTCTGCCCCTCAGGTAGCCTGAAATTTAGCTACAGAAAGGTCAATTTCCTCACTTAACATTCCCAGGTTGGATTTTTTTTTCCAGCATATGCTTATTAAGTAAACAGTGAAGCTAGAACCATACAAGATTTTAAGATAACGTTCACACTTCTGTCTAAGGAAATCGGGAATCATACAGAAAGAAAGGTATAAGGCCCCCTAAAAACCTTTCTAACTGGGTGTGGATAAGCATGAGAAAAAAGTAGAGGGAATTGGGGGGCAGAGGAGAAGGAACTGTTTTCAATTCAATTCATCGATTCAAACAAACAAGCATTTTTACAATGGTTACTATGTTCAAGGTACTCTGCTAGTTATTGGTATTAAAAAGACAAAAATGTGGCACCCCTGCACTCAAATAACTTATATGGGGCGGCATGACACAAATAAATGCGAAACACAGTAAATGCAAAATACTGTTAATTTGAAAAAAGGTCACCAATAACTGGAGGGGGGGAGAGGAAAACCAAGCATTTATTAATACCTACTATGTGCTAATAAGGACTTTGCAAATATCTCATTTGATCATCAGGAAAGAGGCAAGTTTGGGTTTAAGAAGCTGGGGAGTGGCTGCTTTGCAACTTGCAAAGGCTCATTACATAAAAGAGAGTGAGCTTCTATTTTCTCAGAAAATAGGAATATAGATCTGTACAGATGCTTGCAAATTGTGAAATTACTAGGACCCTGACCTGAGTCACCAAACAGCAGCTAGGGAACCTTATTCCCTATTTTTCTTCAAAGCTAAGAAGAAACCTTACCTCTTATAAAAGCTGCCCTATCTCACAAGCCAGAATGGAGGCAGGGGAATGGACCACTTGAGGTCTGACACATCCTTCAACTCGGAGCATGCACCCTGCCCCCCTCCCCCCCACCACCACTACCCCTCTTCCCTGGAATAACCATTCTACTCAGGGGACATTGGGTGGATTATGTTTGTGGAGCATCGTGGAATGGAAACATCCATGTAATTTTAAGGTACAATTATGGTGACCAAACCTATCAACATGCAAACTTTTCCAAGGGAAATTATTTGAAAGTAATTGTAAGGATTCGGTCCTTCAACTCTTCGCAGAATCAATTTTTAATACTGGGGCATTTTTTTTTTGTAGTCCATGACTCTGACTGGATTGTTATTAGTCCTACTTTGGTTAGGAAGCCACAATATGATCCTTCTCTGACTAGAAATACCGGCATAATTTATTGCATTATTACTCCTCTGAACTGAAAGCAATTAATTACCTAGAGCAGGATGCACAAGTGAAAATTCATCAGAGGAAAGTGATGAAAAATGTGCCGGCTGCTTTAAAATAATAGGGGCTTAATGGTTTTTTTGTTTTCTGACTAATCTCAAGCATCTTATAAACAACTCTGTATTGGTTATCGGTTGTGAATCCTCTTTCTTCCTCTTTCCTCTTTTATATTATTCTATCATCCAATATCTCCCCCAAAGGACAGGAAGAAAAATCTGAAACATTTGCTTAAAAGCAGTGGAGAGGGGCTCTGTCCTTCTTCAACCGAGTAAAATTATTAGTACAATGTAGAAAAACATGATAAAATATATTCATATGTTTATCACCCATGTTGGTAGCACATATCTGTTTGGCTGATTGATGTTGTTCTCTCCCTGGAACACCAGCAACATTTTACTTTAAAACTTGGAAAAGTCATACTGGATGCAAACACACACACACACACACACACACACACACACACACACACACACACACACACGCGCGCGCGCACACACACACACCATACTCACCTGGTGTATATGCATATGTATGTATATATATATATACATGTATGTATGTATGTGTGTATGCATACAGCTTATCTGCCCTATCTCACAAAGTGACATGAAGGTAACCTTCACATCAAAATCAACACACATCAGACTGCACACTGGTATCTCCTCCCAGGCACACTCCTAGCTATTGCTAAAACTGTCGGCCCACCAAGATCCAGGAAGAGAAAAGGAAATTGAGCCAATAATGTGCTATTGTATTATTTATAAATTTCGAGCACATATGAAAGATAGAAAGAGGGCTAAATTCATTACATTTATTTCTACTTTTCAGAATTATTCACATCTGTATGATTCGGTAATTGTTTTTCTATAAAGTTATTGGAGTAATTTTGCTCCGCATATTCCCGATCAATTCCTCCTCTCAAGGGCACAGTTGAAAAGTGATATTTGAAAACGGCCTCTGATAGATTGCATGGTTAGTCAGCAGCAGAGACAAACAACCTAATCCAGCACAAATTAGTTCGGCTGCCAGCAAGAGTTTTATACAAAGATGTAAATTATGTTGTCAAAATCGGTCGCTTTCTAGCTTGCTGCTCAGCTAACAAGAAACCACTTTGGCTGATAAAGATGAACACTAAGCTTCCCTCTCTTACAAATTTGCAAATCTGCCATTTCAGCATTCTGTTAGCCACAAACAAACAGGCCGCTATAATTGCTTCTTTTCTTCCGCGGTGGTATTTTCGCCCGGTGTTCTTCTTTCCAGGCTGCTCTCAGAAAAACAACAAAAACCAAAATTAAAAAAAAAATTAAAATTAAAAAGCCCGATAACAATAAACACAGGCGGCAGGCCGTCAGACAATAACTCCAGGAAAAACTGAACTCCTGCGGATGCCCTCCTCGCCTGTCTGCCTCCCCTGCTAGCCTGCAGGATGGCCGGCATGACCTGGCTGCCTGTGCCCGCTGGGCAGGCTGGACATCGGCAAAGATCCCACTCAGCGCCAGGCCCTGTGTTAGGCCAGTCTCCACTGCCACTACGTTGGAAGGGGAGACTGAGAAAAGCTCTTGACTCTAATGGAAACAGAAATATCCTTAAGGCTCTGGAAAAGAATTGTGCCTGACAGTAACCCATCTATTGCATTTTCTTTTACAAATTACTATCCTGGGGGAGAGAGGAGGCCAAAACACCCAGGCCAAGTCCAGTATTTCACCAGGTTGCCCGCTCGAAGGTGGAGCCAGCTAGATCTTGCACTGGACTGGAAATAATAATGCATTATAACTGTAATTATATCCAGCATAAGTCAAATAAGTAAATTATAAATTACAATTACCCTTTAAAGTTGCTAGTCTCACTGTTTGCTCTACAATTAACTGCAGGTGCTCCTCCGTGTTTTATTACAGTCCCAAAGTTATATATTCGCAAGAACAGTACAGATGATTCCTGTTTATTTGTTAAATTAAAGCATTGTTGGTAAAATTACAGCTTAATTAATATTATGGGTACTGTATAACAAAATAGTTTACCTTGTGCATAATTTATTTCCACATGCATATCTCGGCACAGACCCATTACAGCTCGAAGGCAGCTAAAATAAAATATTCCTCCTTTGCTGGCATTTTTCTAAACAGCCGTTCACTAAATCAATATTATTCACTTGGTATTTTTAAAAGCAGTGTATCTTAATAATTACACAGCATTAGAGTAGGCAATAATTTTCCTTGCTAAGCATATTAAATTTAGCAAACCATCAGTCAAAGAGTTTGTTCCCTCGGAGCATGTGTAAGCAGTGAGTGAGTTTGGAATCCTGGTAGTTGGGTAGAAATGTCACATGTAGTTTAAGAATGTGGATGTGACTCCCTAAGCCAGCCCAGCACGATATATCTTTATTAGTTTCATTGGTCAGTGCAGTGACCAGTTGTTTATTTTCATTACTCAAGACAAGGTGAGCCACTTAGCACTGACTGCAATCACAGCCAAAAATGTATGACTTTGCAGAAAATAAAAACAAGGCTGCAGGCACACAGAGATCTGGGAAATGACCAGAATGATGAGGGAAAATATCTATATGTAAGTAGGGTACAGCCACACGTTTGGGGTAAGAATGGCCTCTTTCTTGCCACTAGTTTGCTCAGGCACCAGTCCTGCCAAGGAAGTAAGGCGTGTTCTTAATGTCTCTGGAGTGCTGACCACCGCTAATTCAGGATTTCGCCTGTCAGGGTGAAGCAGCTTTCCATACTTACATTCCTTCTCAAGCTCATAGGAATTGATACACTGGAAAAGGCCTCTGGGAACCATGTCTTCCCTTCTAGACCCACATGCTTCATCTGATCAGAGCCAAAAAAAGATCAGCTTCAATTCTCTCTCTCTCTCTCCCTCCGTCCCTCCCTCCCTTCCTCCCTCCCTCTCCCTCTCTCACTCTTTCTCATCATTCATCCCTCTTTGGACCTTTACTGTCCCCCACCCCTTGCATATGAGCAAAGTAGAAGCAAAACTGTTCCACCTACAGCTTATAATTGCAAAGTACCATAAAATCAATAATTGATTGATACATTTCAAAAGGCTGCAGAACCCTAGATGGCATGTTTAAAGTGACCAGGCAAAAATACTTTTCAATAATATCTCATCCACGTTGGATGATCAGAGATAAAAGTCAACCAATAATCTAGGGATCAGGACAGAAGGGAAGCTGTCCAAATATGGCCAGGACCATCTTCATAGACCTCCGTCCTTGTAACCTACCTTCCTTTTCAGAGGAAAGCCTAGATTTGTCTATTCTCCAATTTTCTGCTCCCAGGCATATTTATTTCCTTAATGCTTAGAAAGTAAACTTCTCTCTCTATGAGTGTGATAAGGAAAACTAGACTGACTAGGAGAAGGGTTAAGTGACATTCTCCATTTAAAGGACCACACTGGGGTGTGTGCTGCCCCACAGGACACTCCATGGAGCTCGCCTTCACTTCCTGCCACCAAAGTATAAGTTAAGGCTAAAAAATAGCTCCCAAAATTGTATTAATTAAAAGATTACAGATTTAGAGCTAGAAGGAGCTATAAAGACCATCGAGGTTACTCAAGCAGGGTAGTAAGGGGTAGAGAACACTGCCTTCTCCACTTACTAGTTGTGGGACCATGAGTAGGTCACTAAACCTCTCTGAGTCTCAGTTTGTCTATCTGCACAATGGGAATAACAAATGTTCTTCCCATATAAGATTGTTGGGAGGATCATAAGATCATGAAATTATAAATCTGTACCTGGAATGGACCTCTGAGGCCATCTGGCCCAATCCCTTCATTTTACAGAGCAGAAAACTGAGGCCAGAGAGAGATTAAGTAACTTGCCTAAGGTCACAAAGAGAAGCTCTCTTTGCCAGTCATAAAGTGCTACAGAGCTGCCAGATATCGTTTTTCCCCCCTCAGGAAGAATACTGGAAGTAAAATCAGTGTACATAGCTTAATTTTCCTGCCCTAAGAGAACAGTATGGTGGCTGTTGGTCAGTAGTTTAACCAGGCACAGGAAGATCTGTGGGTGGGAATTAGTCTAGAGGAAAATTAACCACTTGATCAATCAATAAATATTTATTGCCCATCTCTGTGCCAGGCATGAGTAATGCAATCATGTTACTAAGCAGTGGCATGCGCCAAGTACTGGAAATGCAAGACAAAAATGAAAAGAAAAAAGTGCCTTCTGGGCACTAGGCATTAAAACAAAGCAGATTTCCTCTTTAGGCTAAACACCCCAGTTGGGGAAATAAAATTTAAAACGTTAATTAAAGGATTTGAGTAACAGTTCAAGACAGGAAGAGATGTCACAGGACAGGGCAAGATTAAGTTGTTAGTGACTGTTCAGACCATTATAGACTAGCATGTTCAGAGAAGTTATTTAGTCAACATACATTTATAAAATATATACTAACTCTTATGCAAAAACATGATTCCTGCCCTCAAGGAGCTCCCATTCTAATTGGGGAAGGTATAAAAGCTGGATTTGAATCTAGTCCTGAAGAGCAAGATAGACACAGAAAGAGAACTGGATGCAATGATGTACAAAAGTATTTTAGAAGGGGAAAATAAGAGCATCTAAAAATCCCAACTTTTTATCTACCTACTTGTTTCATAATCCTGTGCAAAAACTTAAAAAGCCAGATTGCTTAGTCTTTAAGAGTGGGTCATCTAAGAGAGTGCATAGAGTGGAAGTTCCTTGAGGAAGGATCCATTTCATTTATAGCTTTGTATGGCCATTCCATTACAGAGTCCACAGCATTCAGTAGGTACTTAATAAATGCTTGTTGAATTGAATTCTATGTATGTATCTTGCCAAAATGGATCATTCATTGGCTAATCTCCCAGCAGGAGAAAATGATTAGCAAATTCATTATTATGAGTCCTGTTTATTCTTCTGTTGTTATGCCTCATCATCTGATTGCCTTAAGTAAGATATATCACTTACATTAAAGCTCTTAAATAAATCAAAATGTTTCCGTTTTCATGAGTACACTTGAAAGTCACATACATTATATTTCCTAATAGGGACTCCAGACCACTTTTCTGTTACTAAAACCTCTAGTCAAGGAAGCGGGTTTTATTTACGTTAACAAAATTATGGTCCTTCACAACACCAGCAAAAACAGAACCTTGTTCCTTGAATTTGTTCCTTTTCTCTCTTTAAACAATATTCTATTTTTAACTGTTGCATTGATATGGGAAGAAAAAATGCCATATGCCAAATCTAGGCCTAAAACAGCTGAAAAGTTATGATTTTAAAGGGAAAGAATAAATAAAAAATAATACATGTCATATAATAAATATATAAGATATAATAAAATATATAGGTATATAACTATAATGAATTATAAGGACTATATATACATATATACATGTATACGTATATATTTGCATATATACACATATACATACACGTGTGTATATATCTCTATACAGATATATGTATACATACATACATATGTGTGTGAATATATAGTCCACACTATTCATTATACAGCTAAAGAAACTGAGACCCAAAGGTTACTTGTCCAAAAATCAACCGGCTAACAAGTAACTGACAATTCAAACCCAGAGCTTTGGACTACAAATCCAATGGTCTTTAAGTAACTCTTCTACAAGATGCATCACAGCAACAATAAGAGACTTTGGCTGTTTGGAACAATATGATAAGATAAGGAGAGAAAAGACCCAAAAGATAAAGCAAGATCCATAGCCACTGCATGACAAAAGGCTGGCCTCCCTGCAGGCTGGCTAGGCTACTGAAGCAACAGGCTATAATTGGGAAGATGAATCCAGAAGAAAGATGGGCATCAGAGCAAGTAATTAAAAGAACACCCGAAGAAAGGAGAGAGCAGGGAAGTACATTGTCAAAAGCACCTTTCCCTTAACCATGGCATAACGGAAGAAACATAAACAAGTTCAGAATCTGTGGCTTTGCACAGCCAATGCCTCTTGCTGAAGCAGCTGCTGTGAACCATCCAAGCTATTATGACTATTACTATCAACTAGCAGTGCACACTCAACACCCACCAGTGAGCTAGGAGCTGTAGACAATGAAGGATATGCTAATGTCCTTGAGGGGCCCTTCCATTCAAAAATGGACAATACAGATCCATGGATATATGAATGAAAACACAGACACACGGGACAATATTTCCTCTACGTTTTCTTTAAACATCTGGCTAAGTAATGATTAGATGGAGCAGTTACGGGAAGGGGAAACAAAAGAAGGGGAGAGTTGATAAAGAGGGAAACCATAGAGACAAAGTATCCATCATATTTATAGAATTATTTAATGCTTATGGAATTTCTATAAAGTGGGAGTATCCCCAGAAGAGGAAGGGAGCTAGCTTATAATTAACAAAACAATGAAACAGAATTTACTGAACACATATCAATTACTAGAATAGGCACTGGAAAATACACAGTAGTATGAATGGTGGCCCCTGACCTCAAAGAACTTATAATCTAGAGGAGAACATTAAGAACTAGATAATGGATAAAAAGTTCAACAGTTCTACTCTGGTATTTTCTCTAACGATTCCTAGGATTTCTCTGTTATGGATGCTCTGTCTACCAGCACAGAATACAACCCTTCCATGGATTCCATGACCATGCCTATCCATAATTCCTCCCTCCATGTTGTATCAACCAACCACACTGGAGACCTCCTTGGAATATTCAGAGTACCAGTGAAGCTTTCTGATTGTTTGACATTTTTATAAACTATTACAACCACCAACCTTAATGCATATAGTACCTGAAGGTTTATAAGCACTTTCTTGATAATAACCTTATGAGATGGACACTTGACCCATCTCTTCCCTCAAAAAGGCGGCTAGGTGACACAGCAGATAAAGCACTGGGCCTAGAGTTAGGAAGACTTGAGTTCAAATGTGACTATGAACACTTAATGGCAGTGTGACCCTGGGCACGTCACTTGATTTCTATGGGCCTTAGTTTCTTCACTATAAAAAATGGAGATAAAATAGCACCTACCTCCCAGGGTGATTGTAAGGATCAAATGAGATTATTTGTAAAGTGCTTAGCACAGTTTATGGCACGTAGTACATGCTTAATATATGCTTTTTTTTCCCCTTCCTCCCTTACAAGAAAAAGATAAATATTATATACAGTATAGGGCAAAGGCATGGTTAATTCAACTCTACAAACACTTATTAAATACCTACTGTATGTGAGGAGTTTACCTAAGGAGCTTACCTAACCAGTAGGATCCAATACAACTCCCAGGGTTCACTTATAGCCATTACTCATGCTAACTAGTGTGGAAGGAGCAGCTAGGCCTTGAGAGAAGAAAAGGAAGCCATAGGGCACAGGTACTAAGTTCTGTGGGAATTCACAGCTGGGATCACTTCTGGCTGACATGATGAAATCTGTGGGGTTTTTTAAAATTAATCTAATTAATCCTCATTAATTACAAGTTGGTGGCAACACCACACTATGGTTTGGTGGAATACACTCATACATAAATGTATAGTGAAGTAGGCAGATGTTCCCCTAGGAAACCGACATATGCTACCTACTAACTTTAAAATACCAAGGGACCATTTTGAACACTCTATTGGTGACCTATTAACTGGTGGTCTAGTGTCCTGAAACAGTAACATAGTTTTTAAAGACCACTCACTCTCATAGAGCAGTTTAGGTCTTGAAAAAATCAGAATCAACAGTGGGCATGGTGGATGGAAATATACATGTAAGTTGGTACAAATGAAGTGCTAACCCTCTCCCTGCATTCCCTTCTTTTTCTGGGCCACTTTCTCTTGTCTTTCTGTCAAGAGGGCGGCTATCCACGGTTTCCTCTTCAGGTGTTTCCAAGACCTGGGCTGTCCTCAGTGGCAATCCACAATCTGGATATTATCTGACCCACCTTCTCCTCTTCATCAGAGCTCCCCATCCTTACCAACCTCATAGAACCCTAGAGTCAGAAAGACTCTAAGAGGTCATCTAATCCAACCCATGCCAAAAAAAAAATCCTCTCTATGACAGACTCAACCAGTAGTTCTTCAGCCTTGGCTTGAAGATCTTCAGTGAGAGGAAACCCACAAGGCAGGGCACTCTAACCTTAGTATAGCAAATAGATCGGAAAGTTTTCCTCATATGGAATATGTTGACCTCTGCACTTCCTTATCATTCATTGCCCCTAAATTCTGCCCTCTGGGGCATAAACAGAACAGGTAAAATCCCTCTTCCCACTGTTAGCCTTTCAAATACCTGAATATAGAGAATGTCTTGCCCCTGAAGTCTTCTCTGCCATTAAAGTGGCTAAAGCTAACTTGATCAATTGAAGCTAAGATGTCAATAGGTGGTAGATAATGGCTTAGTGTATCTGCTCCCAGGTGGTATTTACATTTTAACAGAGACCTTTAATGCCTTAACTCAAAGACAGCTGGTAATGTGGGAATTAGAGGCACTAGTAGGAGAGATATTGGCAGGACTGGGGACTTTCCTATTGCCCCTCAAAGAATACTATATAGGTATCTTTCTGTATTTCATGCTTGGCCTGGTGTATATATGTTGACACTTCCCATATATAGATAGTTCCTAGACCTCCTGTCTGTACCCAAAGGAAAAAAAAATCTCTGGATTGAAAAGATAAAAAAGCCACATCACAAATGCTGTGATTTTACACAAGGAATGACTAGAATCAGGTTATAAATTTACTGGGTTTACAAAAAATCAAAAATGTTGTGTTTAATCATGTCTCACTAATTCAGAATTTTTTTTAGTAATTTAAACATCAGATGAATTAAACTTTACTTTGTTCTATCAAACAAGTTGGTTAAGCAAACCAATACTGTTAATAAGACTGTGAAGAACATGATTAAAGTTCTTCAGAAAAACTATAACATTGTTTATACTTTAGAATAGCTTTTTAGAACTATAGACCTAGAAGAGCATTTAAAGACTGTCGACCCTTGGCCCTACAAAAATTAAATGAAAAAATGAACACTCAAGAAGTTTAGTGACTTGTCTAAGGTCAACACAGAGACTTTAGAACCAAGGATTCTTTCTACTCTAATGGAAAACTGGCATTTTAATTACAAATCATTCTTACTGAGAGGTTTCACTAGTATAATGCAAGAAGGGGTATCCTGGAAACAGCTTGTATCTCAATAGGGCTGACTGTTAAATTGTCAGTGTGAGCATTTACACCTTGGAAATTGGCAAATGCTACGATTCCAGGCTTGATTTGTTGTTTTACTGATTGCCTAGACTTAAGAAAGTTATGGAGAAAATGTGAAAAATGCAGATTAAACTTAAAAGTGTATTTATGTGTATATGTTACACATATTTACAGGCAGATGTTTGGCTCTTTCATTTATATCTTTATTTTTTCTTATTTTATTATATATCATTAAATTGTATATTTTTAATATATTTCTTATATATTATTTATTATATCATTTCATTATAATTATGTACATAAATAAAAGAGGCAGTTGTTAAACATTTAACCTATACACTTCTAGTGCCAAGGGAATCAGAAAACCTAGATTTAAATTCTGGCCCTAGCATTTACTTAACTGGGTTACCTTGGGCAAGTCCCTTAACCCTTCTGAGGTTCTATGAATATTTTCATCTGTAAAATTGGAGGGGGGAGGAAGGTCAATGACACTGGAATAATGATACTTGTATATTCTACCTCACAAAGTTATTCTGAAGAAAATGCTTTATAATTATAATTTAAAAGTGTTTATGTAAGCATGACAGTCTCTTATTTTAAAACAGTCTTCAAATCCCCCTTCATTAGACTAGCCCAAATTATTGCTGATACTTACATAAGACAATTAAAAATATCCTATAATTATTTTTCAGTCATTCAGACTGACTTCATCCTCCCCAACTATCTGAAATGGTGAAATTTTTTTGTATTCACATGAAAGTTTTCATGTGAAAGTCCTTATGATGCCTCTAGAAATGAAAAGTCCTCGCACCTAAAGCCCATAAGCAATATCACTTGCTTGAGGTCACTTGTGTATGTCACAAAATACTTCATTGGTTTTTCTTTAAAGACTATTTAATCACAATTAATTTGAATAGTGGAGCTATTGTGGCCTTAGGTTTTAACATTTTTTAAGGAAAAGCTTGGATTTTGTCTTAAAATTTTTCATTTGAAAAACAGGTTTTCATATAAAAATAAACAGGCAAAAATGTAGAGGGGAAACTGTATTTTAAGAATTTTAAACAAGGGTCTTGATGTATGTATTTATGTGTGGATGGGTTTACATGTATATACGTGTACACATATATGTGTATATATGTACACATGTACACTCTCTCTCTCACACACACACACACACACACACACACACACACACATACACATATACCCCTTATTCAAAAATGAAAGCCTTGAAGTAATCACAATCAGAAGATATAGGTGCAAGTTCTGGTTTCCCTGGGCAAGTCACTGGACCCCTATGTAACCACGGCTTTAAAGTTTGTTGGCATGGGCCATGCCTCAACTGGTGAAGACTGCTTAGTTCTGTGCCTCTGTGAGTGGCAAAGCTGCACAGAATTTGGGAGAAGAGAGATTCTAATCTGGGTTCCAGCGTCAAGAGAGAAGACACATGTTCCAGATTCTCTTCAGAAAGAAGTGCCTGAAGAGATATTAAAAAAATCTGGGAAGAAGTCAATGTGTAAAAGACCTGGCACTTCAATCATGTCCCTATCCATAGTTTAACCCACTAGAGATTGGGGGAATTTCCCTTTGGGTGATATTGAGGACACTCTCTTGGTTTAACTGAGATATCTCATTCCCAGTGAAAGAGACCATTTATGCTTTATGTTATCTGGTATATTCTCATTCATATAATTTCTCTGATTTCCTATTTGATATCAGCTTGGATAAATAGGTTTATCTGTTATTCTCTCTATGTGTTCTTTGTATCGATGGGAAGTAAGTCCCGCCTTGGATTTATAACTTGGGTCATTCCTTTCCCATTAAGGGATTATGATCAACAGCTTGAATGTAAAAATTATTTTCCCCAGACTCACAATATTTAGTAGGGTAAATAGATATAATTCTATCCTAGTCTCCCTCTCCTTTCCCCCCCCCCCTCCACTTTGAAGAGAGTAGAATGGCCAATCTTGTAGTCCTGATTTCTTGCTCCCCTCTTGGGAGGAAACAAAGTCACCTTTGGAGAGGGTTACTCAGAGAAGACTCAAGAGATCCATTCCTCCCTTTGAGCCACATCTAGACAGACCCATGTGGATATACAAAACCTATGTAGGCAGTACACATACTTACAGTACACATACTTACACATACTTATATCTTACAGTTTCCTCAGCCACAAAATGAAAATAAAAATCCTCGTGCTGTCTACCCTTATAGGACTATTGTAAGAAAAATTCACTGGATATTACAAAGCGCCATGCAATTATGAATTATTGCTATAATAATTATTATATTCATTAAAGTAGGTTTCCTAAATGCCTTTTAGTTGGCCTATTTCAAGTTCCTACTATTATTAGAAAGCAATAAAATTTAATTTAATTTAAAATATTCTATAACTCAAATCTTGTGAAAAGGGAGGTAACGTAAAAGAAAGGGAACCAGACAGAGTCTGGGAAGACTTGGGTTTAAATCTTGTCTTTGGCACGTATTAGCTGTGTGACTACAGACAATTCAATTAACCTCTCTGAGTCTTGGTTTCCTCACCTGTAAAATATGGCTAACAAAACCTATAGTCCCCACTTAACTCCAGAAAGTTCTCCTCCATCGCTCTGCTGTGGTATGGAGGTGACCTTGAGTTCTCAAAGGCTGTGGCAGAGGAGAACAAACTCTATCAGGTTTTACCATGCTGGCCCAAGCAAAGGATTATCTGTTTCTGGGATACCATTAGCTAAGTATAGAGAGGTTTATCACCAATAGATAGCCCACTTGGCTGATGCATTCTTTAGCCATTGCAAGTAATGAACACTCCATAAAATGAAAAACACAAAATAATCCTGATTTTTATGCAGCCTCCTTTCACCTCAGAGGAGAAAAGCAGAGTTGGTACTCTGAATGTGTGATTCTTGCCCAGTGATCTACTACTGGAAGGAATGAATTGCACCTGTCTAAACATTCTCCCTACAAATAAAGCCAGAAAACAAAAGGAAAGATAGCTCACAAGTCCTCCTTGGAAAAGAGAAATAAAGTATTTTGGGGAGATTTTATTATGCATTCAAAGACAACAAGAAACATCATTTCATGGAACATCTGATCACCTTGCATTGTAATGGTCATGATAAGCATTTGTACAAAGACCATGCTGACACTCATCAGTGTTTGTGGTTTATGTGTCCACATCTGTTATAGAAGATGAAGGACCCTCCAAATGGGCCAACATATACTATGATACCCAATGACTTCAAAGTAAAGGTAGGAATAGGTGAAGACGGAAAAAAAAAAGAAAATCTAGTTCAGGAGTAAGGGATGAACAAAGCCAAAGACGTGCAGATTATACAACACCTTCTACCTATATACTATTAATATTTTCTTCCAAGAAAAAGAATTGGATATTATACTATAAGAAATGATGAACAAGATACTCTCAGAAAAATCTGGAAAGACTTGCTTGGGCTGATGCAAAGTGAAATGTCCTGTGTACAAAATAACAGCAATATTGTAAGGTGATCGGCTGTGAATGACTTAAGCTATTCTCAGCAATACGATGATCCAAGGCAACTCTGAAGGACTTATGATGAAAAAAGCTCTCCATCCCCAGAGAAAGAACCAATGATGTCTGAAATTTGAAGCATACTTTTTTTCTACTTTATTTTTCTCAAGTTTTTTGTCTATGTTTTCTTTCACAACATGACTATTATGGAAATGTTTTGCATGACTACATTTATATTACCTATATAGAACTGCTTGCCTTCTCACTGGGAGGCAGGGGGGAGTGGGGAGGGAATTTGGATCTCAAAGTTTTAAAAATAAATGTTAAAAATTGTTTTTACATGTAACTGGGGAAAAACAAAAAATAAAAATCAAACTAAAAAAACCAAATTAAAAAAATAAAGAATTGGAAGGCACTAGATATGGAAATCCCCAAATAGTGCCTTTGAAAATTAAACTAATTCTGTTTTGATAGGAAATGATGACTTATGTGAGAGTCACTCCTGTAAGGAGTCTGTATACCATCAGAAAACTGATTTGTTAGCACAAAGATCAAAAGTCAGAAAAAGAGAATAAAAATTGAAAAAATGTATAGTGCACAATTAAAACAACTCCAACTATTCAAACAAATTATTGATGCTGAAAAATGAGAAACAAACGGAGGAAAGGACATTGACACCACCTATAATAATTTATTGTGGTTTCATCTATATAAATAAATTGCCATAGGGAAAAAAATAAGAGAATTTATTTCCTCATGAGGTAAAATGGCAACAAAAGGCAAAACTGGTTTAGAATATAAATTCATTTGTAAAATATTACAGAGCAGGAATATAGAATTATTGTGCTGTATTGACTCAAAATGTAATGAAAAACAGCAAAGAAAAAAATTTTAAAGAAAACTTTCTTAGACTCAAATAATCAAAGTCAAACCAAGGAGAAAACTAGAAGGAAGACAAGAAACAGATAAAAGATGGAAAAAATCTGCAAGTTTTCTATGACAAATTCCTTTCACCATCAAGAACAGTGGAACCACAACATTTGAAATCTAAGACCATAGTACAAAATGTATCTTTGGAAGGAAATAGAAATGATACTGAAGAGAATATATGAAAAGCAGCTGGACTTGACTAATTATACAAAAAAGATTTGTAAGAGGCAACGGGTGGCCCAATTTTGAGAAAGCAGAGGGACTGATTTTCAAGGTTTCTGAAGCATAAAAAGAAGCCAAGAACATGGAAAACATCCTGGACATTCTTACCCACAAAAAGGTGACTGAGAAAACATTAATAACAATTGATCTATATTCCAACTTTCCTATCTACATAAAATTTTTATGATAATAACACATATGCATATTAAGGACATCCATTATAAGTATATTAGAAATAGGTAACAGATTTTTGCAAGCAATATTCCACAGATGACATCTTTACCATCAGACTAAAAGGAGTAGAGAATATAAAATTCTACTGTGTTTATTGTCTGTTTTCTATAAAAAAAGAAATTGATTCAGTAGAACAAAACACTGCATTAAAGGCTTTCTTCCCACAAGGTGTCTCCCATGCATATGTCAAAATTATATAGAATTCCTTGAAAGATATAACAATAGAGCTAACCTTTTTAATGATACTCCAATCATCTGAAGTGAAATAGAAAACAGAGGAACACCTGATTTCCAAAGGTGTTTTCCACTGTCTTAAGGGTAATTTGATGCAGAATCTAAATTAATGGGGGATAGATGGTGAGGTCTTCGAAATACTCCAGTTTGTGGATGACACTTACGCAAACTGCACAAATTCCAAGATCATCCTAAATGAGATCCATAATTACCTGCTCAGAAAAAAATAATAAGTGGATGAAGAATGCTTAATTTCTATACCATGATATGGATTTGGATAGACCACCAAAAGAGCTCATCCATCAATGTCTGTATTGCATATATGATATATATTTATGTATGTCAAATGTATATAAATGCATATGGAACTTGATGAAATAAGCATAATGCCATGCATGTGTGTGTATTTTGGGTGAAAAAAGGAAGAAAACAAGAGAAAGTGCCTTTGGGAAACTGTAAAGCTCTTTCCATGATCCAGAGCTTTTTCCCTGAAATAAAGATCCATCTTTGTAATATCAATATTCTTGGTGATATTGGATGACTATGAGTCATGGAACATTTTAATGAATCATAACTGAACACCACACAAAGAAGAATGGCAAATAATAAACACGAACAGGCAGCAACACCATGGCCGATAATTAATTATTGGATGGAGAAGTGGTGTGATAAAGATCAAAAGGAAATGCATTAGGAAAAAAATATATGGATTAATTCATAGCTTCACAAATGTTAAAACACCACATACTAGATATTATTTTTATTTTATACATAAGTGGATAGAGCGCTAGACCTGAGGTTGGGAAAAGCTGAGTTCAAATCTGAACTCAGACACTTACTTGGTGTGTGATGCTGGGCAAGTCACTTAACCTCCATGTGCCTCAGTTTCCTTCTCTGTAAAATGGGGGTAATGATAGCAACTAATCTCCCAGGGTTGTTGTAAGGATGAAATGAGATAAGTGTGAAGTGTTTCTCACTGTGCCCGGCACGTAGTAAGCACTATAAATGTTAGCTATTATCATCATTAGACAGAAATATCCTTACTCATGATAAAATATGACTTGATTACCAAAATTTATATTAAATAGGGGAAAGATTCAGTATTTACATTTCCTCCTTAGTCTAGAGCAGTGGTTCTCAACCTTCCTAATACGGGGACCCTTTAATATTCGTATGTGGGTGTATCTGCATGTAGGCGGACCTGCCTGGAGACAGGTAGGGGAGCGGTGTCTCAATTCCTAAGACCATAGGAAATATGTGTTTCGTGACCCACAGGTTGAGAACCGCTGGTCTAGAAGGCTTTTAAACTGAAGTCCATGTACCCCAAGAGGTTCATGGACAGATTTCAAGGGGGCTGGGGAATGGTGTCTGCAAACTTGAATAGGGAAAAAAAATTACATCTTTATTTTCGCTAATGAAACTCAGCATTTCTTTCAATTATTTAAAAACAGGATTCTGAGAAGGGATCCATAGGCTTTACCAGAGACTACCAAATTGGGTGTATGATACAAAAGAAAAAAAAGTTAAGAAACCCTGCTTTCAACTATCTCTTCATGGATAAGTTTATAATGAGTGGAACTAGTCTTCAAACTTAGTAGGAAGAGAATTAAGAACTCCTGAGTACTCATTCACCTTCAACAGTCAAGACTGGTCCATCTTTATTGACAAGGGTTACCTAGCTGTAAATCACAGACTCTTGAACAAACAATGGGGTCAGACCAGGAGGCGTATATCTAAAGGAATTCTTGGCCTAGTACCAACCCAGCCCATGAGATAACCAGGAGCCAAGGGATAGTAGTCAGTAACATTCACATGGGTGGAGCCAGCTCCCTGTAATTGTCACTGTCTTCCTTCCCCAACCCCTCAAAATGAACCCCAATATTAAAAACTCCCTTTTGGGGCCTAAGTACTCTGTAGTTATACCCTCTCCTATCTTATTGACATCCCATGATTTAAGGCACTTAACTCCAAATATCCAGTGCGCTATCAAGGGGGAAAAAATTGCTTATAACATTTAAAAAAAAATGTGGAGTCTCACAGCTATTATTCAGTGAGTCTGTGTATTACAATTGTGTGGCCCATGTTTGTGTCATCAGATAAGCGCTTACACACAGGTACTAAGCAAGCAGGCTCAGGGAGCTCTTTTTCCTTCAAGGAAGAAGAGAGGTGGTGGGAGACTCTGGTAGGCGGAGGGAAAGAGGAGGCGTGTGTGTTGGAGGGGGTAGTACTAGGGTTTCTTTCTTCCTTTTTTTCCCCTAGACTGTGGTATGAAAAAACAATGGCTTTTCTGAGGCACTGTGCAGACAAGGCAGCTCTGAAAAAACTAATGGCCATGATTAATGACAATAGGATAGAGGAGAGTTGGGACACAAGCGCCACATATATCATCCTTTCCCATCAGTCTCTGCTCCTCCCTGCCCCTCTTTCTACTACCAGCACGGCATTATAAAAATGTCTTATCTGCTTTAGACTCTTAAAAAAAACCTGAAATAGCAGCTACAATTCCTTCCTCTCCCCCCCCGAAAAAAAAAGGAAGAAAGAAAAAAAGTGTGAGACAAAAAGGAAGAGAGAGAATAGAGGAAAGAACGGGGGGGGGGGGCAGGAAGAGGTGAGAAAGGAAAGAGAGAAAGAAAGGAAGGAAAGAAGGAGGGAGGGAGAGACAAAGAGGTGATAGGGTGAACAAGAAAATGGCATGTAAAATAACCGTAAGATATTCCAGGGGAAAATGCACAGGCTGTAATCACTCAAGATTTCAGCAACTTGACTCTTCACATGCTGAAGCCACATTTTCAAGGTCTTATCTGCCATATGGTTCCCTGTTTGGATGATTTATTAGGTGTAGAAAGCACACTGATAAATTTTACTGCATTTCCCTGAATAGGCAACCTATGGTGTCAATAACAAAGCTCAGGCGGCTTTAATGAAAACTGTAAGCACCAAAGGGTAACCATTTATTTATGAGTCGCTATAGTATTACTAGGACAAAATTTATCTTCTCTTCTCACGCACTCTGTAGAAACCAAATCTGGTCAAAGGAACAGAGATCACATCCATATGTCAGTGGCTTGCTAACATCTCTCCTGCAGGAAACACAGGCTCTTTTCTCTTTTCTGGGGAAGAATTGTTTGGGGCTTTCAAGAAACTCATTTTGCATAAAGAAATCTTTTTTTTTAATTTTATGAAAAATAAGTCAAGACCTGGAGGACTTTGCAAACCATACCAATTGAAGAGGGTAGTACAGGGTTGCAGAAATAGCCTTGGATAAGACTTCAGAGGATCTGAGTTCAAATCCTAGAAAATTCCTACCTCACTGAATGACCTTGGGTGAATCACTTTACTCTCCAAGCCTCAGTTTCCCTGACTGTAAAGTGAGTGGATCAGACTGTGCCATCTCTAAGATACAGTTCATAAGATTCTGTGATTCTATTTAAGCCTAGCCAGGAGGAAAGCATGCTTGCTTTTCTCTGCCTAAATAACAGCTCTAGATTTAAAAAAAAAATTATAATCCACCTGAGAAATGAGTATCTGAAATTTTGCCACCCACAAAATGCTGCTTTCCACTGCAAACCACTTTGCCATTCAAAGGAAATACCCCCAAGTTTTTTTTTAATGTCATCTACTTTTTTTTAAGGCTTACCTGGCAAAAACAAAAATTCCAAGCCTGATAGATATATTATATAAGGTTACAAAACAGAAAGAGGCAAATGGATTTCATAAACCCCTGGGGTAGAAGAAATAATGGACGAATTCTGAAAAATAAAATTGCTGGCGAGCGGTGGGGGAAAGTGGCGGGGGGGGATGGACTGAAAATGAAAATATTAATGACAATATTTAATCCTGAACAACAGGAAACTGCCACAACAATACATTGGGCTCGAATTTTCGAGCCGCTGGTCTCCTCTCCTTGTTGACATGCCTAAATTGCACAAAGTTTGCCAAGGAATGTTAAGAGGAAAAAGGAAAATCGTTAAGTCTCACAACAATAGTACATATTTTTATCACAATATTTGCTTGAAAAACCAACAACAACAAAAAGAAATGAAACCAAGAAACTGGGTCGGAGGATGATCTGACCTTAACGAACGCTCTTGTACTGACCCTGTCCCCACCCTTCTCCCCCGAACTGTGGGAAGTTTTCTAGCTGGATAATTTTGTTCAGACCTAACATCCTATTTGGAAAACAAACAGTGCATTTTTTCCTTTGTTTCCCATTTAAAGATCATCAGACTACCTGTTCATCACTCCTTATCTTCCCCCCATTCCAAACCCTGTTCTCCCATGCCCAAAATTCAAGCTCTCTGTGAATTGAGAAACATGCATAATATTGTCAAAATGACATTCATTTTTTAGGGAGCTTCAGAAAATAATGTCAAGGAATCTTCTTTTAGTGAATAAATGAAAAGGCATTTATTAAGCACTCTGTGTGCTAGACACTGTGCTGATCCCTGGCATACAAAGAGAAGCAAAGAAAACAGTCTCTACCTTCCAGGAACTTCCATGCTCTATAAAGACTCATCTGAATATTATGCAAATATGGGAAGGATCTGGGGTTCCATCCTACAGGGGCCTTTCCTGATCCTTACTGCTATCCTTCCAAAATTATTTTGAATTGACTTATATGTCTACATGTGGATCTATTTGGATGATGTATAGATTAGAGTCATGTTACTATCTTGACAAGCAAAGAATGAATTCAAGATGCTGAGCATCTTGTATGTGTGTGTGCATATCATGTGTGTGCATTTACATACATGTATACCCACATACATGGGTTTTCTATATACATGACATGAAAGCATTATACAAATGTGTATGAGCATGTATATACACATGTATAATGTATATTGTATTATGTACACCTATATATACACATATATGTATATACATACGCACACAGAATACATACATAGACATAATGTATTGTGTACGTGTATTTATGCATTGTATACATATATTGTACACACACACAAAATAGGTAAATACACAGATACACATGAACACACATGTTATATATACATATTGACATACAACCCACACAAACACATGTATATACACATGCACACAAACAAACATGCAACACACTATACTCACATAGACATACATGCATGTATATGTACATGTACTGTATATACACATATACATATACATACACATACATTTTATAAATAGGTATGCATATAACATGCATAGACATATACATGCTGTATCTACATATATATTGTGTATGTATATACATGCAGTATATGTGTGCATACACATATGCATATACATACCATGCCTATATTTGCATATGTTTGTGTATACGTGCATGATACATGCATGTTTTGTTCGTGTAGACATGTGTGGTCCATTTCTAGTGTGTGCACCTATATCTTGTGTGTATATACATAAACTAGACACATGTGTTGCATACTACATGCACATAAATACACATGACTATATGTAATGCATACGACCACATGCATGGATTTACATGCATATGTGTATACATGTACAGCAGAAAGTAAGCTCCTAGAGGGTAGATATTGTGTCATTTTTGTTTTTACAACCCAGTCAGGGAGACCTGAGTTCAAGTATCCTATGCCTCTGGTACATATTGGCCATGCCATCCCAAGCAAATCTCCAAAGCTCTAAGTGGAAGAGTAACTACAAATCTGCTTTGGAGAATGGGCTTTCCTTACCAGGAGTTACTTAGATCAATAAAATCATAAATATGGCCACTTTCCTCCCCTCCAAAAAAACTTCCCAGCCCCTGGTACAGGGCTTCTAATACAGCAGGTGCTTAACAAATGATCAAAAGGAATTTCCAACTTGAGAAACCCCTCCACCGAGGCAGATAGATGGTAGTCTAAGGAACATTAAAAAAAAGTGACTTGTCCAGGATCTAGCAATTGGGAAGACATAATATTTGAACCCAATTCATGGTGACCCAATGACCATGAGGTCATACTGCCTCTCCTATGAATAATTAAGTGCATGTGAGGTGATATTTGAAGCTGCCTCATTTTTAAGGGTCTTTCAGTAAGAAAGCTTTACAAGAATGTTCATTATTGCATGGATTACTTTCAATGCAACTACTGCTTTATTAAAAAAAAACTGGGCTAAAGGGCCACATATGGATCAGAGCACATTCAACCAGCTGCATTTTCAGTTTGCTAAATATTTCACCTCATTTTCCAAGGCACTGGGCTCAGTAAAGTCCACCTCTCATTTTCCTGTATGTTTCCTCTTACTTTTTCACCCCCTGACTGCTTCCAAGGGAAATCCCATCCACACAAGTCATTGGCACTTAGCTTATACTAGACAGCATTTGAATGAGTTGTTTCTGTTCCAAGAAGCCCCGTCAGCCTTTTCTGTTTCTCTGGGATGCTTTTATCCTTTGGAAGTCCCATTCTGAGCAGAATCAACAAACTTAAACCTTAAAATCATCAAGAAAAAGGGGGCAACGGAGGGAAGGGCAGAAGGACGGGGGCTGGGCTAGGGAGGAAACCATGTGTTTGCCAGCTCAGGGCTCCAGGGTAAGAAGCCATCTTCCTTTCAGGCTATCCAGATGAATTCTGAAAGAAGCCCAAACCTCTACTGCACAGCTAGCAGACAGATGCCAGCCTAAGGCTAGACTCTCTATTAGCCCAGATTTCTGTGGGTCCCTCTCCTCTGCTACCCATCCACCCACCCCTTATCTCCAACATGAACAATTAGCTCCACTGGTTTGTGTATGGGCTAGTGAAGTCAATGTCTACAGTCTTCATTAAAGGGCTGTGGCATGCACAGCCCAAAGCTAGGCCCAGGGGACAGGACAGGACAGAAAAAAATATGGTCTCTGGTATGGGAGAAAGAGCACAAGGCTGGTACTCATAAGTCCCAGTTCTAGTTTTGCCTACCTTTGATCTTGGGAAGATTAAACCTCTCTATGCCTCAGTTTCTTCATATGTAAAAATGGAAGGGAAGACTAGATGATCCCCAAGGTCTCTTCCCACCTCAGACATGTTCTGATTCTATAATCTGGTCAGAGGCTCATCAGTTTGTAACACTTGTTTTTATTCCAATTACTGCCACAGAATTTTCCCCTAACTTCAGAAAGCCACTTAGAAACACATGGATGGTTCATAAATATACATGTTGGAATGAGAGAAAAACCTAGTACAGTCCCAAACTGAGAACATTCACCTTAGAAAAGGCCTTCTTTCACTCTCCAAAGCCACTTATCCCTAGTTCCTTTGCCTTTTCCAAAGGAATTCCATTGGTTGACTAACTAATGACTATTTGCCTCTCTCACCTTTGGGAACTCAGGACCTCCACTGACTTCCTTCTTACCTATGTCCTTTTCCTGTCCCTGGGACAGGGACCTCTTGTCCCAAAAGTCAACACAGTATAGAGGAAATAACATTGAACTTGGAGTTACAAAACCTGGGTCCCAATCCCAGTCTCATGACTATCCAGTTGGGTCACCTTGCATAAGTCACTAAGTTTGTTATAGAAAAGAAGAAATCTGAAAATAATTTGACATGCAGTCTATACTTTTGGAAACTAGATTTCAAAGGATTTAGAGAAAGAAAAAATGACTAGATCCCAGGGCCTAAAATTTTACAGACAATATCAGCCTAAGAGATACAGGAAGATCTTAAGAAAGAAATTCTCAAGGAACAAAGAAAATTCTGTTGAGATGAAAAAGAAAGTTATCCAAAGAGGCTGATGTGGGTGTACTCATTAAACAACTTAGATTTTTTTTTTGAAGATACATACAAAGGATGAAAACAAAGACAAGCGTCTGTGGCATGGTTCATTTAGAACAGTGTCAGCAGTGTTGCTAAAAGTGAGGAGAAAGAAGAAGAAAGACAAGAACAAGAAAAACAAGAAGAAAGCTAAGGACAATATGCTATATAGAAGAGGAGTAAAGGATGACCAGCTGCTCAGGGTAGATAGAACAATAATAACAAATTACAAAGAAGGTAAAGTTACCCAACTCTTATTTTGTTTCCATTTTCTATATAAAGGAGGGCAATCTTTGGGCTGGAAATGAAAGAACAAAAATGGTCATTGGGAAAGTTAAAAACCCGAGATGAGTGGGCAGCTACAACCCAGACACTCTGCATGAATTCAAGTCTCCATGCCTGGATGAAATGACATCCCAGCGCACTGAAAGAACCATTCTGCATGCTTGCTGAGTTACTGTCAGTGATTTCTGAAAGTTCATAGAGAACAAGAAAGTTGCTATAGGACCAGAAAGGACAAATGTCCTCCCAATTTTCAAAAAGGGAAAGAAAATGGAGAGTACAAACTAGCAGCCAATCGATGTGACTTCAAATCCCATAAAAAATATAAAACATTATAAAAGGCATGATTAGTGAACATCAAGAAAACAATGATCTTGTGGCTTCACAAAGAACAAATGACCCAAGACTAACCTCGTTTCTCTTTTCGACAAGATTACCAGACTGCTATGTCACAAGGACACTGAAGCTGGAGTCTACATATATTTTAGCAAAATAACATTCTCTCATGCTAATCTTGTGGACAAGATGTAGAATTGATGGCAATACAATTGGATAGACTAATAGTAACTGGCATTTACAGATGGCATACAAGGCAGATGGCAGAGTAGATCGAGTAAACGAGGAAGATGTGAGCTTAGACACTTAGTAGTTCTGTGGCCCTGGGCAAGTCACTTAACCTTACCCTGCCTCGGTTTCTTCATCTGTAAAATGGGGGTTAATAACTAAACAATAGCACTAAAACTTACCTCACAGGGTTGTCATAAAGGTCAAATGATTCTATATGTAAAGTGCTTTGCAAACCTTAGAAGGGTTATATAAATAATGGCAATTATCATATAGTGCTATAAATTTTGCAAAGTACACACACACACACACACACACACACACACACAATCTTATTTAAGCCTCATAAAAATCCTTTGAGGTAAGTGCACAATTGCTGTAAAGATATCCCTTTTTAAATGAGGAAACTGAGGGTCATAGCGGTGAAGCTGTGATCTATATTCATATACCTAGTATCAGAGATGTAACTTGAACTCAGGTGTCTTTCCAATGCATTACACTGTCCTGTCTCACTAGCTGAATGGTTGGACTCAAGGAGTAGTCATTAATGGCATCATGTCAATGCAAGAGAGTATTTCCAGGGGGTTATTCAAGGGATTTGTGCTTGGCCCTATGCTGTCTAATGGATTTATTAATGACTTGAGTAAAAAGAGATGGCATGCATATCAAATTTAAGCCTGCTCAAAGCTAGGAATGTTAAGTAACATATGAAAATGACAGTCACTATCCAATGAGATTTCAGTGGGAAAGTCTAGGAAAAAGAAGACTTGGTAGGGGAAGCATGGTAAGTGTCTTCAAGTATCTAAGATGGAAACAGATTAACTTCATTCTGGTTCACCCCAGAGTGAGTGGAACTAATTGCAATGAGCAGAAGTCACTGTAGATTCAGAGCTGCTCCATTCTGAGAATCACTCCATTTTGTTCACACATATGTGTCTATACTCCACCATTAGTGATTGCGATGCAAGTAACCCCAAACAAGGTGTGCCGTGGTATCCTGTTGTGCAATCTCTTCTGAGAAACAGCCTACTCGGCCCTCAATCCTGTTATGCAGAAACCCCTAATCCTGAAACTAGGTACAAGGGTTATTGTACCAAATCAGCCTCCTGTCCTAGCAACAGGAACCTAGACCAATCAACTTTTGCCCCAGTCCCCCTACCCTGTTCTTCTTTCCCTAAAACCTATATGAACCTTTTATACTGTTTATTCAGAGAGCCTTTGCCTCTTCAGGTGAGACTCCTCTGCTGGCAAGTTGGTCCAAATTATGTTTCTTGGCCAGTCCATTGTTCCCATTCCCAACATCAACATTACCAAGAAGCAGATTTAAGCTTGATGTAAGGAAAACCTTCCCAACAACTAACACTAATCAAAGTGAAATGGGTTGTTTCAGGAGGTAGCTTTCCCTTCCCTCCAAGCAAAAGAATTTGGTGGTTCTGATGTAGAAAAGATCCTTCTTCAGATAAAAGTTGGATTAGATGGCCTCTGAGATCCCTTCCCACTCTGACATTCTGTGGATTCACCTTTAACAAATGAGGAAGAATTATTTTTAATTAGATCATCAGTAGTTTTCCATAGAAAGAATGGTGCCTAGGTTCTTTAGTATTCCGAATACTATATTTCCATTCAATTCCACAAACATTTATTGCACAATACAATGTGGTGAGCATTCCTAACATTCCTAACACCAAAAATGAGATCATCCCTGCCCTCAAAGAGCTTACCTTCTTGGAGGAATATTGTCTGTACACAGTTAAGTGAGTCAGTTATTTGAGGAAGGAGAGAAAATAATGGTAGTTTGGACATATTGTTGGTTAATAATGCTTTTGCAAGCTCTATTAGGGAGATAGCCATCAAAACAATGTGTATTCCAAGTTCTAAACTGCCAACTTACAAATGTACTTTTGGAACAAAGACCATTCATAAGTTTAGGACTGCATATACTGGGGGGAAATAACCTGAAAGCACATAGCTCATCATTCTCCAGGAGCACTTTTGAATATAAGTACCAATATGCTTTTTCTATTTCTATAAACACCTTGATATTTTTAAAACTTTTAATCTTCCAAGCAAAAGTGGATTCTAAGTACAACCTGCCCTTGCTTCTAATATCATACTGGGAAATGGGTGACAGGATAATATTGATCGAGATAAAAAGGATTAAGGATTAAAGTTCTACTAGTCCGAAGAAGGCCAAAGGAGAGTCTAGAAGGCAGATGGTCAAGCAAGCAGGCAGAGAACCTTTAGTTATCTATAGTCAGAAGTAAATCTAAGTTAGTCCAGGGGAGGAGAAATAGCTAGACCTTGAAGGTTAAGGAAGACCAAAATCAAGCAGTTATGGAGATTAAGATATGGTCAGCAATCAGAACACATGAGTTGGGTCCAATCCCCTCTAGATTGTTTATGGCATGGTCAAAAGGGGTCAGGAAATCACAGACTGTCTATATGAGATTCTGGGCAAATGCCTTCAGGACCCCAGGCAACTTGAGGAGCTATCCATTGGACCAGATGATCTCTGAGGTCCCTCCCAAATATGAGACACTGTGATTTTGTGAGAATAACTGCCAATCTTCTTTGGTAGAGGGAGCATCTTCACCTGAAGGAACCAGTGGAACCACAGGAATAAGCAAAAACAAAGCAAAAGCAGGATAGTCTCAGGCCCAAAACAAGACAAAGTGATGAAGAGACAGATGGTGAAGTAAAAAGTATATTGAATTTGTTGGGGCAAGAGACTTGGGTTCAAATCCCAGCTGTGCTCTTCCCTCTGTGACCTTGGGCAAGTCACTTAAAATTTATGGGCTTCAGTTTCCCCATATGTAAAATAAAGGAGAGGTCCTTTCTAGATCTAAGTTTATGATTCTACACTTGACCGAGATCATAATGGGATGGCTCATATACTTGGGTTCAATCACCCACCAGAATACAATGGGAAACAATTCCAATGGAAAAAGGACAAGAGTTGACTGAAGAAACATTTAATTCATTCATATGTAGTGATTTTTAACCAACCTCATGTCAATTCAAGTTCGACAAAACGTCACTATTTGGACAGCAGTCATTCAGAATTTGTAGAGTAATTCAACCCATTATGGGCCCAAGTTAAACTCTGTACTATGGTAAGAAGAAAAAAGGATTGATCATACAAATTAGCAGTACAATTAACAATTATTTTATGTGTCTACTATATGTGTCAAGCACTGTACTAGTTGTCAAGGATACAAAGACAAAAATGGAACAGCCCTTGCCCTCAAGGAGCTTACATTCTATTGAAAGGATTAATGTGTACGCTAAATCTTGGTACATTTTGTGTAAAATCAGTCACTAATGCAGAGTCATTCCCAAGTGATCCCATTAGACATGTACACAAATAAGGCTGTGTGGTACAGTAGAAAAAGGGTCTATTCTCAGGTCAGATGATCCAACTCTGATCCCATATCTTATGTGTATTACCTGTAAGACTTCAGGCAAATCAGGTAACTTGTGAACTTCAGTTTCATCACCTATAAAATGAGGGTGTAGAACTACTAAATGGACCCTCCAATAGTGATGAAGATGTTGATGATGGCTTGCATTTATGTACCACTTTTTACATTTGCAAAGCACTTTACATATTATCTCGTTTTAATCCTCACAACAATCCTGGTGCTGATGCTATGACCTCTATTTTACAGATGAAGAAACCAAGGCTAAGACTTGGTAAGTGACTCGAGCAGAGTCTGAGCAAGCATTTGAAGCTGGATTTGAACTCACATCTTCTGGACTTCAGATCTAGCACTCTCTCCACTGACTCATGCATCTAGTCCCCTCCAACGGCAAATAGGTCTGGCGGAGTGGTCAGACTCTCAAACTAAGAGTTAGAAAGACCTGAGTTTAAATCCAGCCTCAGATGCTTTATTAGCAGAATGACCCCGGGTAAGTCACTTAACCTCTGCTTCCGTCAGTTTCCTCAACTGTAAAATGGGGATGATAATAGCACCTACTCCCTAGAGTGGCTACATAAGTAAGCAGAGCTTTGCAAACCTTAAAGTGCCATACGAACGCTAGCTACTGTCATTCTAAGACCCCTCACTCTTTTAGATCCAAGATCCTAAGAACTACACACCAGGCAGAAACATTTATTACAATATACATAATAGTAGCTAGCATTTATATAGAGCCTTAAGGTAGACAAAGTGTTTTATACACGTTCTCTCATTTGATCAAATGAGCTATAATACACACAAATAAAAATAAATTTGCATTGCACATACAAGTGCGTACGCAGGCCTATCAAGACCCCTCCTTGGAAACAAGAGATCATCGCTGAGATTTAAACACCATAGTCAATTACAGATAAGACAGTTTTGTACTTTTTTATGAGATATTCAGCATTTCCGCTAATTTGGTGCTATTGTTACTGTGATGCTTCATTCGAAACTCAGATCAAGAGCCACGTTTTACGTGAGGTCTTTCCCGATTCTCCCCAACGGTTGGCGCTTCAACCCCACCCCAAAATTACTTTGTATTCATTTTGGACATAATCTGTAATTACTTATCTTTTAAATGCCGTTTCCCCGCAGCAGAATAAGTAAGCTCCTTGAAGACAGGGAATGTTTATTTCTATCTTGGAATCTTGTCTGCCTCGAACAGTACCCGGCCTGTGGTAGCTATTAGGACACTAATTTTATTGGAGGCCATCAGGATGTTGCTTTTATCATTGCTTTTCAGAAACTTTGCAAACTTAGTGCTTACATGAACTCACAAAGAAAAGTGCTTAAATCATTTAGAATTTTACATTTACTGTATTCCAGACCCTGTCCTGAAGGAGGAATTATATTTTCTGCAACTGTGGGACGTTTACAAACCAGAGACACATCATGAGATCCACCTCCACCCCCACTGCCACATACAAAAGATAACAGAGTTATGGTGTGCTTACTACCTCCAATCCAAAAGGAACCAAAGATCCGGGACCTTTTGCCTATGTGCTACCCTTTAAAAGAGGTTTAGCTTTTTATGTTTCCTGAGAAAGCTGTTCCCTAGCATTGACCTTTCCCTTCATTCCAGCATTCCCAGATTTCTTGAAAATCTCTGAAACTGGATTTTCTTAGTAGAGTTATTTGCAAATGATATAACCTGTCATGTCCTTTTAATAAGTTGGTTTCATATAGTAAATAAATAATAAACTCTCTCTGGCAAGTCAAATCTAGATGAATTTCTTTGGTATTTCCAATTACCAGCTCTGAGGCCTTTATTCCACAGGACTCACCACCTATGTCAGTTCAGAGAACTGACTGGAAGCCAGCAATATGGCGGCTGCTAATTAAATTGAGGGCAGAAGGTGCTGTACAAGATTTATCATGGAACACATAAGAATTGCATGGTGGGGGGATACTAAGAAAATGAAAGTCACCTTTCTAGGATAGTGGCAAAGATAGAGGTATTACAATAAGTACAGAGTATTCATTAAGTCAACTACAAAAACACAAACTTTCCGGAGAGCAGAGCTAAAAAGGTAGTATATGAACAGTAAATGGAGAATAAAAACCAAACTAAACTGAAGTGTATCCTTGGGCAGGAGAAAGGAAGCAATGTTAGGGGAGAAATAATGTTGGGTAATATAAAACATGGAACTACTTCTTTAACTTGATCTTCCTTCTAAGACACTAATTCTCCCCATCCACTTTATCATTCCAATCACCTGACTATTATGAGCATTGCGTTTTTCCAAATTGAATCAACTTTCAATTATCTGTGTGTGGATCTAAGAACAAATTATTAACTAGGGCCTCTTAAATCCTCCTGCTACCCATCAAACTTGTAGGCCAACTCTCATCACATAAATTTAAGGAAATATATTCCAATACTAACAAGTTCTGCTTTAAGAAAACCCAAGGTTACCAAACACCAAGGTTAGGAAATGATTATTCATAATAGCAAAGGAAATGTTCTCATATTTACTTTAAAATAAAATTTTAGCTCCCCTCTTGAGATGCCTGTATCTGGACTTGGTCCTATATCCCAGTCAGGGGATCTAATATTGCCTGATAGCACCCAGTACCAATTATCTATTTTCCAGATTCAGTCCAAGTTGCCATGCTCATCATCCAGGAAAGCAATTCCTATGGAAAGGAGCCAGCCATCCCCACTGACTGCCAACCCACTGCCACCTACAGGGTAGGTAAGCCAATCAAACTGAAGCAGCAAGGCACCGTGAGGGTGCTAGGTTAAGACAAACCATCACCACCAATTTAACCACCATCACCCCTCAGAGTCCAAAGGAGAGAGTCCAGAACCATGAACTCATGAGATTTGGGAATAGCAATGTTTCCAACCCAGTACCCTCAGCTATTATCCTGGAAGCAATCCCTGTGCAGTACAGGCTGGTACCTGCTACTCCAGATGCTACAGCTATAGGTACTGAAGACCTAGAAAAGAAAGTTCTTCCTCCAAAGTCCTCGATGTCAAATGGTTCAACCTCAGGAACTGATATCATCCTATCAGTGGAAATAACATGAAAGAAGAGCCATTAACTGCTGCTCTGCTATTGCACCCTGAGGACTATGGGACTTTTCCTTGCCTTGCACATGGTAATTATTTAATAAACACTTGATTCATTCATTACGTGTTTGTGTACATGGCAGAGAAATTTAAGTATGGAGAACTATTGGCAAGGTGAAGATCAATCAGAAATTAACATAAAGCATACTTGAAGTTATCATGTGACTTCATGGGAAATGATTTATCAACTGACATGAGTTTTCCAAGAATTCCCTTCATAAAACAAGGTACATTTGTATCAACCAGAGCAAAACATTAGAAGGCAAATCTGCTTTTCTTTTAAAAATCATGTACTCTACACTGCATGAATTACAAATCTATGACACTGGGACAGGAGGTGGACAAAAAAGAAAAATGTGTTTGCTAAGCAAAATAAATGTAATAGAGAATGTATAGAAATCATGTAACATACTTAAAGGGAAAAAATAGCTTCCAAAGTACCTTCAATGACCTCAAAAGTACCAGCTGCATATAACTGATACCCTAATCACAAAAAATTATTTACTCATTAAAACTGGAACACAGAATCTCAGAGTTGGAAAGGCCTTCCAAAGCCAGCGAGGCTAACCCTTAACTGAACAAGAATGTTCTCTACAGTCAGCAACTGGTCATTCAGTCTCTGCCTGAAGGCTCTGAAGACTTCTGAAGAAAGAGAACTTCCCAAGGCAGTCTATTTTATTTTGGGATAGTTCCAGTTGCTTTTCCAAAGAGGAAGCTGAAATTTGCCTCTTAAAATTTCTGCCCAATGCTACAGGCTCTGCCATGAGGAACCAAACAGAAAACCTCTAATTCCCTATCCCCTTTCAAATAAATAAAGACAGCTGTCATGTGGAACCTAAATACTTACATCTTCAGGCCAAATACTCCTTGTTCCTTCAACTGATGTTCCTACGGCATGGTTTCAAGTGCCTGCGCTGGCCAGGATATACTTTTCTGATCACTTTGATGTTTATGTTTT
Organism: Pseudochirops cupreus; assembly: GCA_028627135.1. Taxonomy (NCBI): domain Eukaryota; kingdom Metazoa; phylum Chordata; class Mammalia; order Diprotodontia; family Pseudocheiridae; genus Pseudochirops; species Pseudochirops cupreus. Next base: position 533,814,972 of record CM053582.1, read on the forward strand.
TATGTGAAGATTTTTATATATGTTTTTCAAATTACATGTAAAAATAATTTTTAACCTTTTTTTTAAAATTTGAGCTCCAAATTCCCTCTCTTCCTCCCTGCCTGTCCATCCCCCCATTGAGAAGCTAAGAAGTTTGACATAGATTATACATGTGCAGTTATGGAAAATTTATTTCCATATTAGTCCTGTTGCAAAAGAGAACAGAGACCAAAGGGGGAAAAAAGAAAGAAAAGAAAACAAGAAAAATAAAGAAAGTAAAAAAGTATGCTTCAATCTGTATTCAGGTTCCATCAGTTCTTTCTCTGCAGATGGATAGCATTTTTCATCATAAGTCCTTTGGAATTGTCTTAGATCACTATGTTGCTGAGAATAGCTAATGCATTCACAGCTGTTCATTGTTACAATACTGCTGTTATCATGTGCAATGTGCTCCCGGTTCTGCTCATTTCACTCTACATCAGTTCATGCAAGTCTTTGCAGGTTTTTCTGAAAGCTTCCTGCTCCATCATTTCTTACAGCACAATCAAATACCAATTGATGGGCATCCTCTCAATTTCCAATTCTTTGCCAGCACAAAAAGAGCTGCTATAAATATTTTTGTGCAAATTAGTCCTTTTCCCTTTTTTAGATCTCTTTGGGATACAGACCTAGTAGTGGCATTGCTGGGTCAAAGTGTATGCACAGTTTTATAGCCCTTTGAGCATAGTTCCAAATTGATCTCCGGAATGGTTGGATCAGTTCATAATAGTACATTAGTGTCCAAATTTGTCAACATTCTTTTCAATATTTGTCATTTTCCTTTTCTGTCATATTAGCCTATCTGTTAGGTGTGAGGGGGTACCTCAAAATTGTTTTAATTTACATTTCTCTAATCAGTACTGATTTAGAGCATTTTTCCAAGATGACTATAGATAGTTTTGATTTTTTTTCTGAAAACTGACTGTTCATGTCTTTTGATCATTTTTATTCATTGGGGAATGACTTGTATTCTTATAAATTTGACTCAGTTCTCTATATGTTTAAAAAAATTAGGCCTTTATCAGAGTAAGTTGCTGTAAAAATGTTTTCTGTTTTCTGCTTTCCTTCTAATATTGGCTGCATTGCTTTTGTTTGTACAAAAACTTTTAAATTTTATATAGTCAAAATTATCCATTTTATATCCCATATTACTCTATATCCCTTGTTTGGTCTTGAATTTTTCCCTTATTAATAGATCTGACAATAAAAATATTCTATGCTTTGGCAAAATAGAAAAATGATAAATGTTGGAGAGGATGTGGGAATGTTGGAACACTAATTCATTGTTGGTGGAGCTGTGAGCTGATCCAACCATTTCTGGAGAGCAATTTGGAACTATGCCCAAAGGGCTATAAAATGTGCATAACAGCAATACCACTTCTAGGGCTGTATCCCAAAGAGATCATAAAAATGGGAAAAGGACCTGCATGTACAAAAATATTTATAGCAGCTCTTTTTGTGGTGGCCAAGAACTGGAAATCGAGGAGATGCCCATCAATTGGGGAATGGCTAAACAAGTTCTGGTATGTGAATGTGGAATAATCTGGCATATGAATACTATTGTGCTATAAGAAATGATGAACAGGCAGACTTCAGAAAAATCTGGAAAGACTTATCTGAATTGATACTGAGTGAGGGGAAGAGAACCAAGAGAACATTGTACACAGTAACTGCCACAGTGTATGAGGACAGATTTTGATTAACTTAGCCCTTCTTAGCAATGCAAGGACCTAAAATAATTCCAACATTCCACATGATGGAAAATGCCAGTTACATCCAGAGAAAGAACCATGAGTCGGAATGCAGAGTGAAGCACACTATTTCCTTTTTGTTTTATTTTGTTGTTGTTTTTTTCTTTCTCATGGTTTTTCCCATTCATTCTAATTCTTCTATGCAACACGACTAATTGAAAATGTGTTTAACAGGAATGTATGTGTAAAGCCCATAACAGATTGCAAGCTGTCTTGGGGAGGGGGGAAAGAAGGGAGAGGGGGAAAATTTAAAACTTATGGAAGTGATTGTTGAAAACTAAAAATCTGAAATTTAGCTGAAAGCTAAAAATAAATAATTTAATTTTTAAAAATATTCTATGCTTCCCTTATTTGCTTATGGGACTTGCCCAAGGTCACACGCTTGTGTTAAGTGTCTGGGGCTGGATTTGAACTCAGGTCCTCCTGACTCCAGGGCCAGAGCTCTATTCATTGCACCATCTAAGCCTCCCCTGACTTTAGTAATTTTTAAGAGTGTAAGAAGTTCTGAGATCAAAAATCTTGAGAGCAAATGTCCAACATAAGGCATTAGATGAATTGGCTAGTTTGTACATATTTAGCTGTTGATCAGAAGGGTTGAAACCTACTCCTGAAGCTGGAAAGATGAGGAGATGAACTTCCCAAGGGACAAAGTGCGGATTTAGGAATTGACTATCTATCTATCTATCTTTTATTTATTTATTTATTTATTTATTTACTTAAACATATACGTATCTGCTTACCTACCTACCTATCTACCCATCTATTGGTCTATTTGTCTATCTAGCTGACTATCTTTCTGTCAGTCTAACTACCTATCAATCAATCTACCTATCTACCCTTCTATTGGTTGGTCTATCTATCTATCTATTTTTCGATCTACCTATTGGTCTATCTGTCTACCTGTATATCTATTAATCTATCAAGGAAAGATGCAACAACAATTGTCTCTAGAGTGTTTTAAAGTTCCGAAAACGTTTTGCATTACGTTACCTCATTTGATTCTCATGACGAGCCTGTGATGCAGGGGTGTGCTGGCAAATGTTAAACTATCTACTCTCCAAACATAAAAATGCTATAGGCTAGACACACTTTTTAAAGTTCAATCAACATCATTAACATCTTCTCCATTACTTTCTTAAGTCAAGACAAACAACAAAATACTAAATCAAGCTCTGGTTTGTAGCATTTGCTGATTTCAGAAATGTGAATGCTCACAGTGAACCCAGCCAGTGAGACCTGCCTTCAGCACACTCCTGCTTGTGAGGCAGGGACTACAGGGGTCTTATTCCTCCCCATTTTACAGATGAGAATACTGAGGATCAAAGAACTTAAGTACCTTGTCCAGGGATTTGAATTCAGATCTTCCCGACCTCAAGTCAGCATTTGTATCTGCCACCCCATATCTATCTGCCTCCTCCATCAAGCATACTCATACTCTCAAACAACACACTTGCAAGTCTATATACAACTTAGTTTCTTTTCTCTTCTCTTGCTTATGGTCAAGCAGTGGATTTTCCCAGCATATACATGGATGTCATCAGAGTCACTCAGAGATTCTGAGGCAAAGAAAGGGGGAGCAAGGGCAGAAATGAGAAAATGATTGCTAGAAATTTTGCAGAAATGGGCTTTATTGTAACAGATCATCACCTTCCCTAAATGTTCGCAGTCACATAACACTTGAAAACCCAAGATAGGAAAGAAATCCACTCAGCACAGAGCTCCAGGGAATCCAGGAGGGAGCAATGAGAACTAGAAGGGCCATGAATAAACAGGTACAGTTGAAGCTGCCCAGAGAACACGGTTTGAGATGAGCAAGAGGCAGGAATTCAATGAGAAAACGGAGCCGCACTTCCTCAAAATTACATTTCTGGTTTATTTTTTTCTTTCTATTTTTAATACCATCTTTAAACTTAAAAAAAAAAAAAGCACAACAGGAGTTCTGGTATTTTCTTTTCTACCCCTGAATCATTGGAAAAGGAAATTAAATACCAAAGTAAGAGGATTATGCATTCCCCCTCCTTATACACACACTCTCTGTGTCTCTGTCTTTCTTTCTCTCTCTCTCTGTCTCTCTCTCTCTCTTTGTCTCTCTCTCTCTGTCTCTCTGTCTCTGCCTCTGTCTCTCTCTCTCTCTCTCTCTCTCTCTCTCTCTGTCTGTCAGTCTCTCTTTCTCTCTCTCACTACCCCCCTCAGAAATTGTTGAGAGTATCTTTCCAGTAGAAAAGTCTTTACTAGAGCTAAGAGAAGACTTATGCCCATGATGGGCGGGGAGAGGCAACACAGCAATCCTTCTCTAGCTGCTTCTTTCAGCCCATATTAACCCAAACTTTCTTTCCCCATCCATCTTTCTTCTCTATGAATGCGATCATGACATTATAGATTCAGGATCCTGATTCTACGAGTAGAGTTATATAGTGTCCACAGGAGTAATAATATCAAGTATGGCTACTAACAAGGGATGTTGAAGAAAAAGGAGCCTACTTCTCACTCCTCAATCAGATCAAAATCAGTCAATAAATAATTATTAAGCCCTTGCTCTATGTTAGGCAAGGTTGTAAGTACTGAGGATTCAAAGAATCCCTGTCCTCAAGGAACTTACATTCTAACAAAAAGAATAATACGAACATAGAGAACATACCCTCAGAAGCTATTGGCCCTCCTTCTGAGAATGGGGCAGAGTGATGTTAACACAAAGTATACTGCTCTTGGAAGGCACAAGACCTGATTCTGTGTCCCGGATTTCTCCAAGATGCCCCACTTCCAAATTGTGTGCCCTCAAGCAAATCACTTAACCTCTAAGCCTCAATTTTCTCATCTGTAAAAACAAATATAACACCATTTATATCCCCTATACTTCAGAGAAATGTTGTGAAGGTCAGACAAGATAAGTAGTTATGGTTCTAGTTGTAATAGTAGTAGTAGTGGTGGTGACAGTCATAGTAGTAGTAATGGTGGTGGTGGTAGTAGTAGTAGTGGTGGTGGTGGTGGTAGTAGCAGTCGTAGCAGCAGCAGCTATTTCCAAGTGTTATATGACTAGGAGCTCTGGGAACTCCTAGTGTAGGAGATGGGAAGGTGATGATCTATTATAATAGAGTACACTTCTACAAAATTTACATAATCCCTTAAGGTATGTGAAGTGTGCTATGCAAATTATTTCATTTGCTGTTTATGACACTGGGAGGTCAGTGATATTATCATCTCACTTTCCACAAGTGAAGAAATTGTGGCTCAGAAGGCTTGACCAGAGCCACATGGCTTAGGAAGTATCTGAAATGGAATTTGGATCTGGGCCTCCATAACTCCAAACAGAGAAATGCTGTCTCCACTATGGCCCTACTTAGTAAACCCATTATACTTGTAGGTCATATCCTAAATAACGTGCCACTAACCCATATCATGTTACTAGCAGCCCTGTTGTAACATCAGCAGTGCCCAGACCCTCCCCCCTCCCCCCATAGCTCTAGCCCCTATAACCTCAGTACTCCATCCCCTGGTCATCTCCTGCCTAACTAGTGTTGCCCTCATTTAGAACTTCCCCCTTGCTCCTGTCTTCCTGTCAATTTAGATTTAGATACCCATAGACAGGGTAAGTGTTTATGCTTTTCTTGTTATTAGGAAAAAGTTAAAACTGACCAGGACTTTCTATAGCAAAGCTGTACTGGAATCCTGCAAAACCCTAACAATGGAATAAAGTCTTCTATCATCATAACTACTGGAACCTTCCACTAAAGAACCTTCCCATGATGTGCTGAACTGTCAGAAGTCACAGAAAGAGAATCAGGAGTGACAGTTACTGGACAAGACTAGCAGTTGAGGACGCCAAGTACCTGTCCTACAGTTCCACATAAGACCAAACAACAAAAAATGAGTTTTTAAAAAAAGAGAAGAAAGGGGAATCTAGTCAGGAATGAGGAAGGAAGCAGCAATGGGGTGGTCCAAAGGGTTCCCCCTGAGTAACAAAGTTGGGGGCAGAATATCTGGATTTAAATTCTGTCTCTGTCACAACAACCTGAGTGTCCCTAGGAAAAGTACAATCTCTCTAGGCCTCAGTTTAGAGTACCCGGCCTCTAAATTCTCTTCCCTCACTAAATCTACGATACCATAAACTTCTTTACCCTCAGAGGGATAAAATTAGGACAGGTGACAAAGGAGAGACATAGAATCTTTGCCATGGAAACACTGAGGAAAAAAGTAGACAACTTATATGCCCAAATTATATTCACTGCTTCTACCACTCCTAGAATTGTAAAAGATCTCACAGGCCCTAAGACATCATTCAATTCATTTTACACATGAGGAAACTGAGGGCTAGAGAAGTATCTATTTTCACCGATGACATAATCACTTCTCTAGAAAACTGAAGATATTCAACTATAAATTTGAAACAATGAGACCTTTAAGGCACCAAGCTACAAAGTTAAGTCCACAGAAGACATCTGTGTTCATATATTTTGATCACAGAGATTAAGAATTATTTTTACATAAGATATAATTTATAATGAAAAGAATCCAATATTTATTTTATCAACTGCACCTATCTAGTGGCAGAGCTAGGCCTGGAATTGTAGCTTTTTGACTTCTGGTTCAGTTCTCTACTGTTCCACAGGGAATCATACATTAACCAGCACAGGACTTAGCACCTGTGTATAATTATGCCTATAGAATCTGCCACTTGGGTAGTTGTGGGATTCAAAGAGATAATGTATGTAGAGTGTTTTACCAACCTTAGAATATTACATAAATGTTAGCTATGGTCATCATCTATGGGAGTTCCATGATTCAATGGAAGAGAGATTAAATGGCTTTGGCCAAAAGCCGTACATCTAATTAAGTAGTTAAGTAAGGATGGTTTCGAACCCATTTCTTGACTCACTGTCCTGTGCTCTTACCAATATATTATACTCATTACTGTCTCTTCAAATAATATTTCTTCTTTGGCTTTATTTATCCCACAACTCAGAAGAGACTGGGGTTTTTGTGCCAACACTAACTTGCTATGTGACCTTGGACTAATCATTTCACTTCTCTGACCTGTGTTTCTTTATCTGTCAAACGAGAGTATTGAATGAAATGGTATCCAAGATGTCTTCCAACTCAAGATGCTATAACTCTATATTATATTTGTCAATGCATACATAAAAACTTTTATACTCGTTGTTTTGCCAGAGTAACATACATGTAAAATTATAAATTATTGTGTATTTACTGGTGGAGCCAATGAATAATTTCTGAGAAATCTGAAGAACAAAATGTTCCCCACGTAATCTAATCAAAACAAAACCATATTTCTTTTCCTTGAGGTCCAGCAATGAACTAGTTAATTTGGGTTTGTGTGTGAAGCATGGTGCATGAAGGAATTTTTACACCCTGTGATATACCAAACATTCAGGGACTCTACATCCAGGAGATTCAGGATGTGTTAGAGTAGTAGGATTTGGAAACACCTGGTAAATAGGGACATTAATATTGATATATATATGTGTGTGTGTGTGTGTGTGTGTGTATATATATATATATATATATATACACATATATATATAACATATATGATTCTGGGGGAAAAAATACGTAAATAACACATACTCCCATGATTCATGTACATTTTATGAACGTCATTTGTCCTCTAGGCCTTTAAGCATATTATATTGCTCCAAACAAAGGAGGCTGGTACTTCAATGGAACCATGATCTCATCAACATGGAAAATGATCCTTCCATTGACAAAGATTATAACTGCTTGATGACTAACAATTCTTTGTAATACTCGCTCATGGTGTTTCCATAAATCCTCTATGTAGGATTTCCACAGTGGCTGCAGGCCTTCCTCTGGGTCTTGTGATATTTTTGGATGTTGGTATGACATTTGGGACTGCCCACCTGAAGGTAATAATTCATTTATGAAACAGGTAAGATTTGAATGCAATTTGAAAACTCCTTAAGATTTTAAATTGGACTAACTTTTTACCCCTGGAATTGGGATTCACTTCTTAAAAAGTACAATGTGGAAACCAGCAAAAGGAGAATGAATGAAATCAGAGTCACAAGTCAGAGAGAGCAACTGAAGTTTTGCCCTAGGGCACTAAATTGTAGAAATATTTAACATATTTCTATTTTAAAACTTTTTATTTAATAACATAAAACACATATGCCTCCTTCTAAGGGTATAGAAACCACAGAAATAAGTAATTCCCCCCTCCAAACTCAATTGAATTTGTCTTCTTATATGGAACTATTCTACTTCCTATGTTTTAGCCTCCCATTATGAACTGCAAATTTGATTAGAGGGTATATTCCATGCCCCTTGCTCTGATGCCAAAACTTCTAACTACAGCTTGTATAAAGTTCAAAGGAAGACAAGAAAAGTAAGGCAAAGAGAAGTTTTGTCACTTCACCAAAGTCTTTTTGTGTCTTTCCTGGACTATGATTCACTGGCCTATGGAGTTCCTGATGAGGGATTTCCTTTATCGATGCAGAGTGGCACTTTCCCTTCAATTTCTCATCTTAGAGACCCTGAGTGATGGTGGAAATTAATAGGTAAGTGGTTTATCCAGACTGGGTTCATTTACCCAGCCAGCATATGGCAGTGTAGGGTCTGAACTCAGCTCTTCTTGATTCCAAGGTCAGCCCTGTAGCCATCACACCACACTGCCCAAACTCCTCCAGCTCCAACTCATACCATGGTATGTGCTACTCCCAGTCAGAATCCTCTAATATGAAAAACACCCTTCATAACTTCACCGATTCCTCAGTCTGACATGATGAGATACCTGTATGGCCTGAATACTATTGGCAACGCACATTCTCTCTGGAATGATATCTTTAACCAGCAATGAATGCAGAACACAATCCCTTCTCACCATTTTTGAAACCATAACACTGTATGGTTTGTCTTAGATTTTGTAGCCAACCTATTTCTGTCTTTCTCTCTTACACACACGCACACACACACACACACACACACACACACACACACACACACACACACACACACCATTTCCCTATCAATGTTCCAGGTCATTTTCAAATTAAAGTGAATTAAAATGAATTTTCTTCTAAGACGTATTTTAAAAAACATTGAGATAATTACACACACACACACATACACACACACACACACACACATACATCAGAGACTTACAAATCACAAGCTGGATGTCATCAGGCTGGCATCCTAGTAGCCCTATGACATTGTACTAAATGGATTTGACAGAGTCCCTCCAAAGCGGATTTTTAATAATGAAACAGACCCTAAAACTCAATTTACGAGAGAAGTCCAAAAGATGAAATTTTCATTCTTTACCTGAAATACACTTTTTTGAAATAGTGACTTTTCAAGAACTTAAGGTCAGGCTGACTGTATCTGGAATGGTAAGATCTTGAAATATAAGAGCCGTTGCTATTAAGCACTATGATATAAAGGTCCTCTTTAGTATAGAGCTGGGTTACCATATAGTTGAAATCTAACTACCCATCATAAATACCTTCAATACATTTGAAATAGTGGGGTGGCCAGGCTCACTCACACAGAGGGTCATTTATGAAGCGATCAAAGGCCGTAGTGGGAGAAATGAAGTATTAAGAGGGACAGGGCTTTATGGAATGGATAGCTTTCCTCATTCTCAATATTTCTTATGTTCTTTTACAACAAATTGCTTGGCTCTCAAGAACAGCCCTATAAAAAAAGTGAAATACACTTTTCTATCCTGAATCCTTTCCGGCTTTTTTTTTATAAAGTTAGAATGACCCTTTCCAAACCACACAGGTCAATACTTCATGAATTACCACTAGTGAAAATGAGGACAAGACTCCTCAGGTTCCCCTGTGGAACCACACGGCCCTTCCACAACTTTGTGCTTCACTTCAGGCTGCAGAAGAATTCCTTGAACTTGGGCCCTTTTAACACTGGCAAAAGCAGAATGAATCCAGTTGAAATGCAAGACTTTCTTCTGAAAAGTAGTAACATTGATTCCAAAAGCATGGATTAAATGCCTGTATGTCATGCAACGTGTGGGGCAAAGGGATAAAAAGGAAAAAAAGAAAGAAAATGTCTTTTTTCTCAAGGAGCTTACAATGCACTGACGATAAAGCAGCACAGAATCAGGTTGTTGTCATTCAGTCCTATCTGACTCCCATGACCCCACGTGGGGCTTTCTTGGCAAAGATACTGGAGGGGTTTGCCATTTCCTTCTCCTGCTCATTTTACAGATAAGGAAACTGAGGCAAATGGGGTTAAGTGACTTGCCCAGGGTCACCCAGCTAGTAAATGTCCGAGGCCAGATTTGAACTCAAGAAGATGAATCTTCCTGCCTCCAAGCCCAGTGCTCTATTCACTGTGTCACCTAGGTGTATTAAAGACATGTATATGCAGATATACATGTATGTATAGATATATGTACAAATATGTATTGTACATATGCATGTGTACACACACCAAAAAATTATTTTGCAAGAAGAAGATATAATAACAACATGGAGGATTAAGAAAGGCTTCCTGTAGGAGGTAGCTCCTGAGATGTGACTTGAAGGGCACTAGGGACTCCTCTATTAAGTAGGCATGAGGAGGGAGAGCTTTCCAGCCATGGAAAAGAACAGATACAAAAGCATCGTGGCAGAAGATCAAATGTCACAAATGGGAAATGGCAAGTAGGTTAGTTTGGTTACAGTGTCCAGTGTGTTAAGAGGGATAACATGCAACAAGTCTGGAAAGATAGTTTACAAAGGGCTTAAAAGGCCAGAGGGTTTGTATTTTATCCCAGGCATGATCATCAGGGACTGAGGCTTCCTGAGGGAGGGAGGGGTGAGGTCAGACTTGTGCTTTAGGAAGATTACCTGGAACAAGGAACACACCTACATCAACCTAGGAACATCTCAGATTGGCATGTTTCTCTTTTGCATGGGATACTGGCACCATTAAAAATCCTTACAGCTCTTCTCATTGTCCGTGGACATGGAAAGAATGGAAATTCAGAAGGGAAAATGAAGAGGCTAATCCCCTTGCAAGGGTTACTGGGGTTGGGATATATTGTCTGAAGGTCTGGAAGTCTCCAACATGCAGAGACCATGGTCCTCAGAGAAGGCCTACTTCTCTTCATCAGTTTTTATTTACTAATCATGCTACTACTAAAATGATTGATATCCCCAAGTGTTATGATCTCCTCTCAGGAGAAAGAGAAAGAAGAGATCAAAAAGGGGAGCTTCTAATTTCCTAATTATAGAATCACTGAATCATGGATGTAGAGCCAGAAGGGACCTCAGAGGCCATCTACTCCAGCCCTCTCTCATTTTACATTGAGCATGTAGGTGGCACAGTGGATAGACCACTGGGCTGGGAATCAGTCTTCCTGAGTTCAAATCTGGCCTTAGACCAGTGGTTCTCAACCTTCCTAATGCCACGACTCTTTAAGACAGTTCCTCATGTTGTGGTGACCCCCAACCATATTTTTGTTGCTACTTCATAACTGTAATTTTGCTACTGTTATGAATCGTAATGTAAATATTTGATATGCAGGACGTATTTTCACTGTTACAAATTGAACATAATCCACAGGTTGAGAACTGCTGCCTTAGACACGTACAAGCTGTGTGACCCTGGGCAAGTCACTTAACCCTGTTTGCCTCAATTTCCTCATCTGTAAAATGAGCTGGAGAAGGAAATGGCAAACCAACCAATATCTTTGCCAAGAAAACTCCCAATGGGATCACAAAGAGTTGGATATGGCTGAAACAACAAAAACAAGAACAAGCTGAGGCTCACACTTCACTTGAGGGTACTGGGCATCCTCTTTCTGACCCTGAGTGGAATAAAGTAAGGCTCTGAATGTATGGACAGCCCAGAAGTGAATCCTCTTCCCTAAGGTCTTCAACCAATGGCTTGGTTATTGTCATCAAATTAGGAGCAAGAACTCAAGACTCCCAGATTTTTTCTCTGGCTGTTTCTCTGACTTTATACAAGATAAGGCCTTTCTTCATGCCTCAGTTTCCCAAATAAAAATTTTAAAAGATATTCCCAAGTGACACAGGTACCTTGAGAAGCACCATGAACTAAAGAGAAGAGAACTGAACTTGGGAGTCAGAAGACCTAAGATGGAAAATACTGGACTATTGAGAAGGCTTATAATCTCTCCTTTCCCTAATCTCTGTTTTGAAGATTTGCCCCTCTATAGGAAGTAAGGATTCCAGTTGACAGCATACGGCTTCTGTTTTCTCCCATATGTGATGGTCTCTACTATTTACTCCAATAAGTTTAACAATCAGGATTCCGATCAGCCAGGTAGATTGATGTCCCCCATCTCAAGTGAGGAGATCAATAGAGTTTCCACCCTAACTTCAGTCATTTCCTCAACTTAGTCATGTTGTTCTTAAATATTCACACCAACTTTGATTCTATCTTCAATCTATAGCTCTATGGGTATTGCAGGAAGCAGCTGGAATGCATCTGGGAAGTAACTAGCTCACTGCACAGTCTACCAATACCAAAAACAAATGACCGTGTACATCCATGGCCATCAATTGAACAGCATCAGAAAACACGTGAAAGACATTTGAAAGACTGACAACATCTCCTTGGAGTTATCCGTGGAAGCAAGAAAGACTCACGCATTCTGCCTACCGAGATAAACAGGGTTTTCCAACGGCTTTGGGACTAAGATACAGTACAGGGCCAAAGTATCTGAATGTTGTAAAGGAGGATCTCTATTAGACCTTGGCAACAGAAGCCAATGTGCTTCTCTTTTAGGGCTCAAGTAGTTCAGTAAGATACAGCCTTTCAGAGCAGAGTAATATCTTCATGAAACGTACACGCACAATTCAAATGGAATTTCTCCAAGCTCAGAAAAATTTGAAGCTTATTTAACCCATATGCGATCCCAGATTCTTTTTCCCTTTCTCTTTAAAGAAATAGACCTTTGAAATGAACATTTATTTCTGAGTCACTCAAGATCAAAATCCCTCCATCCTTAACCTCAAATCTTTAGTGACAGTTACTCTGTGTCTCTTGAAATGTTTGGGGTTTTTTTCTTTTCTCCCCATAATAAGAAACTCAGCAGATGTACTTTCCACAGTGCTTAGTGAGGCCCACATAACTCTTCTATTAGCTGCAAACACACAATGAACAACAGAATCAAGAATTAAGCAAAGTGACAGTTTACTATAAGATTATCATATGTTGGATGGCTTTTTCACATAGAACATATACACAACAAAGTAAGTCTCTGAATGTACATGGAGCCCAGGAGTAAATCATCTTCCTCAGGTAATTTCTTAGTTCTTCAACCAATGACTTTGTTATTGTCATCAAATCTGAAGCAAAAACCCAAGACCTCTAGATTTCTCTCTCTGGTTGCTGCTCTGACTTTACATAAGATAAGATCCTTCTCCATGCCTCAGTTTCCCAAATAAAAACTTTTAGAAGGTGCTCCCAAGTGAGACAGGTACCCTGTGAAGTACCATGAACTAGTGGAAAGAAAACTGAACTTCAGAGTCAGAAGACCTGATCTTCCAATTACCAGTCTTATGACCCTGGGTAAGTTACTTCTCTGAAATCTCAGTCTCTTTAGTCTCAAAATAGAATCAAGTCAAAGGATCTGTGATTTCATCAGTGTGGAGAACTCCCAGTACAGGAATTTCATTGAACAACGCAGATGGCAAACCATCTATAACTCAGGTAAGTCTCTGACATACACAAGAGTGAGCCAAATCACAGAGCTAATACGTATTAGGGGCAGGATCTAAGGTAAGGTGATAGATTTTGAATCTAAACCCAGGACTCTATCCACTATGCCAAAGTGACTTTGTAAAAACAGGAAAAATAATACCTATAGTGAAAGACGCCTGATATGGAGGATAGAAGGCCAGTCTCAGGGTCAGAAAGACGTAGGTTCTGTATGACCCTGAGTAAATGACTTCAGCTCTTGGGACCTCTAAGACTAAATATTGCAGACAAGGTGGTGGTGTGCATTAGTGGAAGTGGTTTCTACACTAAAAATTCCCTACGTTGTATCCCCAGTGCCTAGCAAAGTATCTGGATTATAGTAGGTGCTTTAAAAACACATGTTCATTGATTGGTTCAAATTATTAAGAAATAGGAAGGAAAGAAAGAAAGAAAGAGAAAGAGAGAGAGAAGGAAGGAAGGAAGGAAGGAAGGAAGGAAGGAAGGAAGGAAGGAATGACAAAAAGGAAGGAAGGAAGGACAAACAGGAAAGAAGACTAAAAAACTTTCCAATATCTTCTAGAGTCTATCCCCAACAAGGGTGCTACAAAGAAAACTTCTGTTAACCATAAGAGATTGCATAAATGGGAGATTACTAGATTGTTATTTTGGAGTATTTTGGGATGGCCCATGACCAAAATCTCTGTCAAGAGCTATTCTTCTCCTCCTGCTTTTCCACTGCTTGTCCTAAGTGTTCAAATTAAGCAAAAGTAAAATTGGCTTTTGCTAACAGCTCTAAGCACTTGGTGGTTCCCTCACAGCAAGAGGCCCAGAGGGGGCCGCTCATGTAACAAAGGGAGGCCTGGCATCCCCCAGGTTGTTGGGAAACACATTCATTAAACTTGCTCAGTTCAGAGAACAGCCCTACTTGACAAAGCCTTGAACATTTGACAAGAAAAGGGTCATGGTTTTATAAAAATCCCATAAAGGCCATTCAATAACAAATCTTGATTATGACAAGACCAGAGATCAGAGACATTAACAGAAACCCCACCCCACCCCCAGGGGGCCAACTGCATCTTCAAGGTAAACAAAATCTGCCTGGCCCACTTCAGCCCTGGGAGAGGGAGAGAAAGCCTGGCAAGCTCTAATTTGCCAAAGACTATAATTTCCAGGCATTTTCTCCTTGGTACTTGGTGGTTTAACACTGAATGAGATTTCTCATGTTCAGCACATTTGGAGGATTAGGACATAACTGCCCAGAAGCATTTCAACAGTTCTTCAAGAGGTCTCAGCTGACCTCAGAAGGGACTTGCTCAGAGATTTTTGTGTTGTGATGGATGTTAATAAAACTTGTGATTAGATTCCCCTTCCAGGGCAACCACACATCCACAGACGTTCACACACCCACAGAGAGCCCCACAAACAGAGCCTTGTGCCCACTGAATCTGAAAACTTTAGCCTAGGAAACTAACCATCTGCCTTCTTTACTTTTCCTTAAAGCCCAGCACTTTGACCCAGTCATGACCTCTTCTTTCCCCAATCTATTTTCCTCTCCCCCAAAGCCAGGGTCGCCATCACTTCTCTCACCGTCAGGTCCAACAAAGGCTTGTTTATATAGAGTAATTCAGCTATGGGGCAGGGAGCTAAGCAAGAAAGATGAGGCAGCTGGGCTGCAGTTCAGGAAGAAAGCACCACTCAAGAGGGCCCCAAGGAGGACAGGTTTATGGAAGGGTCCCCTGGGGCAAGGCCAGGAGGTTGGTGGCGTTTCAGAAAGTCTGGCTGAGCCAAATGTCCTTCCTGAGAAAGGGAGACTCGCTCAGGGGTGGATACTCCTTTCACATGTATGCAGCAAGGTATTCAAAACCACCAAGGTTGTTGGAAGTTTAGGAAGGAGTCTGGGGTAAGAAATGAAATCTACTTTGGCTCTGGTCAAGATCAAACTACAGTAACACCTTAAGACTATTCTCTCTCTGGTCAGGCATGGGCCTGAAGAATATTCTGGCTCTGGCCAGGCAAAGACCTGAAGACTATTCTGGCTTTGAACAGTGAAGGACCTGAAGACTGTTTTGGCTTTGGCTAGGACCATTATCAGGCTACACTGAAACTCATGGGGATTTCCTGAGACAAGGGAGTAGATAGCCTTCCTAAACGCTCAAAGTTGGAAAAAGAATGGGGATTCTTTCCAGAAAAAAAGGTATACATCATCTCAAGAAGGAGGTATTGAATTGGGAGTTGAGACAATTGGGTCCCAGGCCCACCTCTTCCATCGACTTGCTCTGTGGCCTTGGGTAACTCACCTAATGTCTCTAGAACTCAATTTCTCCAGCTGTGAAATTGGAGAGGACTACTTACCCTACCCTACTCCCCTGGGGTCATGAGCTTTAGAACTGGCCAGGATCTTCAAGATCATCTACCAGGGATGGGGAAGCTGCAGCCTCGAGGCTACGTGTGGCCCTCTAGGTCCTCAAGTGTAGCCCTTTGACTGAAACCAAACTTCACAGGACAAATCCCCTTAATAAAAGGATTTGTTCTGTAAAACTTGGACTCAGTCAAAGGGCCATATCCAAAGACCTAGAAGGTCACATGTGGCTTCAAGGGTGTGGGTTCCGCACTAGCCCCTTCTCTCTTTATAGAAATTGATGTCCAGAAAGGTACAGACTTGCCCAAGTAGCAAATAGCAGGAAAATAAATTTGGAATCATGTCTAGCACTTAGCATGGTGCCTGGCACACAGTAGGTAGTTAATAAATGTTTACTGATCGACTAATTCTACATACTGAATTCTTTCTCTTCTCTGTCAGTCTACTTCACCTTATCTCACAGAATAAGGGAGGAATAAAATGAAAGATCAATTGATGTAAATGTTCTAGAGGAGGGAAAAGATGCTGTGTAAACAAGAGATAGTCGTTTGTTTGTTTTTTAAAGAAACACTCGGAATCTTGGTTTCTGATCCATGGACTACTTTTTACTCTCCCCCAGTATCCAGGCACAGAAATCACTGCACCACAGAACCTCAGGGTTAGAAGGGACCTCAGAAGCCATCCAGTCCAACCAGAATCTCCTCCCTGTGACAGGAGGTAGAGATGCAGGAGTAAGCGCTATCTCTGGAAGAAGCCATTTCACCTTAGATAGCTCTAGCTGGTAAGAAATGTTTCTTTACAATAAAATAAATCGGCCTCTTTGCAACTTCTGCCCATATCTCCTAGTTCTTTCCTCTTGGGTCAAACAGCAAAACGTCTAATCCCTTTTTCATAGGCCACCTTTCAAATAACTCTAAAATGGCTATTGCATCCACCAGACTAGCAAAAGATCCCTTTATCCCCTAATGGTAACACCCCAAACCCTCCTACCTGTTGAATGCCAAAGGGTGCTGGAGAGTAGAATCCACTGGACAGAGGTGGGACCTGCCCCTTACAGCCCCACCCTCAATCTCATCCACCCAGATTCCCACCAGGATCTTCCCTTCCCAACAATGCACTCTAAGTCAGGGGTATGCTGGAGTCAGCTCAAACCTGCTCAGAGACTGTTAAATTTCAATGTGAGTATGGACACCTTGGAATCAGCAAAGGATATAAATCAGGGATTGATTTGTTGTTTTATTAATTATCTAGACCTGAGAAAGTGATCAAGAAAATGTTAATGTAACAGATTAAACTTAAGGAAATCTGGTTGTTAAACATTTACCAGCACACCACTGCTCTAGGGACCACTGGGCTTTGCCATAAGTCCTGTCATAATACCTTAAGGGTCACTGGGCCTTTCCATCCTTTCCTGAAACAACATTTCTTTATGTGCCGTCTACCCCCAATTAGAATATGAGCTCTTTCCAAGCAGGGACTGACCACTTTTCTATCTGTATTCCCAGCATCTATCATAATGTTTGTCACACAGTGGGCACTCCATCCATCCATTCCCCTTCCTCATTCTCTTCTCCAAGATAAACATTCCCAGTTCCTTCATCTCCATAATCACAAAGACTTTCAACATGCTTCTCGGGTCACTCTCTAGCTTACTAATGTTCTTCCTAAAATGCAGATTTGATTTCCACAAAAGATTCCCCCAGATCACCTCCCATGGGTTCACAAGCGCCATATTGAGAATATTTTCACCAATGTTTTTTTTCTTTTATTTACCCTTTCTCCTTCCTCTCTCTTAGCCACCCTGCCCACAACCCCAGGCCCCCAACCCAGAACTTCCTGATGCTTTGTGAGCACACTTCCCCTTCTTCACAATCAAGTAAATAAAATAAAACCCTCCCCCATTTGTCTGATGCCTGTTTGATTGGGATGACGATCAGAAACCAGACACCTCACTTTGTCTTTCTTGCCAACTATTTTAGCTTATTTGCCATGAGTACAGGGTATAATTAATATCACACAGGAGCCAGCATTGTCATTTTTCAAATCATTTCCCTGGAAATGTTCTACACCTCTTAATGGCCCTGCTAATGCTGTAGCTGTCATGTTTTGGACAGCTGCGTTTTTACAAGACAAACTCAGCTGTGCCATGCGCCTCTCTGTAGACACTTTAGCTCAAAGACTCTGAGGCCATGGATGCCAGCTGGTAATGGCTATATGGAAATCTTTGATTAATTTTTTTACCTCTTGGTGCTGACTACTTCTCAAGAGTCACCTTCCCACTTTTCACCCCCGGCCAGCTCTCCATCTCATGCCCTCTTTCTTTTTCCTCTCCCTCCTATTTCTGAGTCACCTGGTAGATAGCTTATCACAGAAATGGGCCAAAAAAAAATTATAGGACTAATTAAAGCTAAGCTATTCAGTCCAGATGTGAGAAGAACCACACATCTGGACAGGGGTTATACCATCCTTAGGAGACAAAATATGAGTGAAGGAGTAGGATGTTTTAAAAAAAAATTTTTTTTTAATTTTAGGATATGTATTTAGTATTCAAGAGGCAACCTTGGTATAGCAGGTAGAAAATTAGCCTTGGACTGAGAAAGTACTGTTTTCAAGTCTTGCCTTTAAGTCTAAAACTTAGAGCTGAGATACTAACATGTGTTTGATAGATAGAATTCCCCATATAAATAAAATTACAGGTCCAGAGAAAACCTTTAAATTTTACCAATAAGCAAAGTACTTAAATATAGGTAAAATACGATTTTTCTTAGGAATTGGGTCATGGGATCATAGATTTAGAAACAAAAAGCACTTCAAAAAATAATATATTCCTATCTCTTCATTTTATAGATGAGGAAATCGAGACCAGAGAGATGAGCTGATTTGTCCATGGTAACATGAGGTACCTGAAATAAGAGAACTAAGGGCAGAGAGGGGACATATATTAGAAGTCTTCTGGGATGTAAACAGGGAAAAGCAGGGAAAATCTGACGAATATTTACTCAGTGTCCATTACATAGATACCTTGGAAGAGGAGGGAGAAATCTACTGGGCTTTTCAGGTAGTATTATACTCAACATGGTTTGATGCTGTTGCCAATAAGAGATTAAGAATGGTTCAGAAAAACATTCACAGACACTGTTGGAAGGACTTTTTATTTGTTTGTTTTTATTGCTTGAGTTGAGGAAAGGGGAGGGAAACAGGCTGTTTAGTTGGTACTGTCACAGATGACTCTGCCCAGAAAATCCAACTCGTCCTGGTTTACCAGGCAGGTCCAAAGAGAAGAGGTGCCCTTTGCTAAGAGACCAGGTTGAGGACACAGCTTTCTGCCTCCGTCCATCCCTCCCTCTGCCCTTTTCTTTTAAAGGCTAAACAGCAGTGCAGTATCCCTGCGTCTTTAATACCATGTTTATTAGTGATCTACGGCAGTGGGAGAGAAGAGCACAAAACTTCCTTTCATGCTGTGTCTGCAAAATGCTCCGGAAACTTGTCCTCATCAGAGAAGCAGCAGGTCCCTCTGTGGAAACCAGCCAGGCCAGAAAAGTGACATGCCCGAGATGCTGCTAAACATGCACAATTCGAAAATACACACTGTATTCTCTTCTGCATGATTTGCTGCCATTTAAAAGACAATAAACAGCAACTTTAGATTGCTAACAACGTGTCATTTAAGGTTTGCTGTTGCTCAACACGAAGAAAAATCAATGCCGGCTCTACAGGGGCAGAAAACCCTGAGAACTGAGCTCCATTTCAGGTCTGTTTGAACTCATTTCCTTTCTCCATGGTTGCCCCCTTGTACACCCCCTCAGGCATCCCCTCACAGCAGGCCTGACAGCTTGACACATTGACAGCCAGCACTGAATGACAACTGATTTGTACAAATTTCAAGCCTTATAAATCTACCTGTCACAACAACAACATAAAAGAGCTTGGGCCCAGCAGGTAACTCAGAAAAAGCTTCCCTTGACAGCACTTTCTGAAAAGCAATGGCGTGCCTCCTGCCAAAAATTCCAACTATCATCCTTGTATAACTTTGAATAAAAATTCAGGGCCTATTTTCTTGCCAACAGGCTACCAATCGTCTTATTTAAAGATTAAAAAGAGAGAACGGGCGAGGAGGGGGGAGAAACATTCACACAATTTCATTTTCTACTGATATGAAAGTAGTACCACCTGCTATGGCAGGATTACCACACCGTTTTTCTCTCCAGTGCTCAGACAGAGTAAATGAGTAGGGCTTTTTACGGTATTTAAACAATATCCCAGAATGCAGTGGTACTGTGCATCCATTACCCTCCCGCTCTTACTACCTACCCTGACTGCCAGTCAGGCTGCTAAAGGGACACGTTTTTATCAGGCGGCAGGGAGGAGGAAGAAGAGTTGGTGGCTTTGATGTAGGTTCAACTCAATTGTGGTTTCTACCAAACAAAAGACTCTCACTTATCACCACACCACCTTGGCTCCCCTTCAAACCATCACCAATTTTCCTAATAAAATTATCAAATTTCATCTGGGCATCCCTTCACTGAAATGCTCACTCATTTCAAAGCAACAAGATATCATGGTGCAATGTTTGTTTTTAGCATGGTATCTGATACACAAATGCTTATCGACTTGACTAGGGGGGAAAAATCAACCAGTTTTAAGAGTATGGACCTTTTTTAAGGGGGGAGGGGTTC
Organism: Pseudochirops cupreus; assembly: GCA_028627135.1. Taxonomy (NCBI): domain Eukaryota; kingdom Metazoa; phylum Chordata; class Mammalia; order Diprotodontia; family Pseudocheiridae; genus Pseudochirops; species Pseudochirops cupreus. Next base: position 533,835,425 of record CM053582.1, read on the forward strand.
ACTTTGAGGTTTGAGTTAGGGACCCAACAAATATGGGATTAATGTTAGTTAAAGTTAGATTAGGAGTATCCCCAGAATTTAGTATGGTGCCTAGCACGTGGTAAGGGCTTAGTAAATGTCTATTAATCATTTTTTAAGTGAGAGGTAGCATGGAGTGAAGGACAGAGACTGGCTTAAGAGTGAGGAAGGCCTAGTTCAAGGTGGCAAGATTCTCTTCACGATTCCATTCAACTCCTCAGTGCTTGGAGCAGCTCTTGATGAACACAAGGTGCAAAGTAGGTGGCTATCTACATTGGCGAAGTGAGTTTCCTCATTGAGAGTTTCCTAGGTCAATAAAAGGCCCAGTCCAACATGAATTTTACAACTAAGAAAATTTAGAGAGAGATTCTCTAGACATTGATGGACATCAGAGCTACGGGGATGGTTTAAATTTTCAAAATAAATGAAATCAAGATAAAAATGCAATCAATAAATTAAATACATTTACGCTGTACTCTGACTTACATTCTCTCAGAGGAACAACATATACAGAAGAGTTTCTAGAAATGTATGCAAAATAAACCCCATGTAATTTGGCATGGAGCTAGGGCCTAGAGAGGTCAGGACTTCAATTTGAACTGCATTTAAGCAAACAAGGTTCTTCCTCAAGCCAGTCACACCGTGATGACAAAGTTACTCAGGGAATACATCTACTAAAGTCCAAGTTTCCCATATCTTCAGCCACAGAGGGTCAGGTAGCTCCAGCAAACTCACAGGGGCACCAGAGAATATTTTTAATTTTCCAGATAAGCACTGCAATATTTGACATGTTAGATACTTCACAAATTACCCACCCGTGTAAGGTTTCAGTTTTAGATCTAACTCTATTCCTTATTGATGACATTTTCTTTTTGAGATACGTTTCTGTTTACTCTTACTTGCTGCTCCACTGCTAATTTTCCCAAAGTGCTTCATCTGCAGCATCCTATCTTTGCAAAGCTGGGTTTTCTATGATAAAAAGTAAGTACTTCACACAAATCAACATGGAACAGGAAATTCGGGTGGTGGTGTACAACTTGATTCCAAGGTCTGAGAAGCTGCAAGGTGCCCAACAGGCAACATCTCATTAGTAAATAATTGTGATTATTCTTTAACGCAAGAAAATATAGTTTTTGCTTTCACTTTATGTGTACTTTTTAAAAAAATGGTTACAAAGTTATTAGAATGTTGATTTTTATTAGGCTGTTTGAACCTAATTGCTTAATAAAAGGATAGGTTGGGATTTGCTGTTTCTTTGGCCTTGGGGGTCTCAGTAAGATTACTCTTAGACTAGAGTCTAAGGACATTGAGATCTGACAAGGTCTGTATTGTTAGAGTAGATCTGTGAGTTGTGTTAGTAAAGGGAACACCCCAACACCAATGGGTAGAATTTGCAAAGAAGCAAATTTAGCTTTGATGCCAGGAAAAATCTTACCACTCAGGTAGCTAAAAGGAGGATGGCCTATTTTAAGAAAGGCTGAGTTTCCCTTCCTTGTGAGTTTTCAAGAAGAATCTTGATAATCATTTGTCTGGTATGTTATGGCGGGGATTCCTTTCATGTTTGGATTGGACCATATGGCCCTAAGTCCCTTCCAACTCTCAAATTCAATGATTCTGTGGTATCATGGGTTCTAGAAATATTGAAAGGTAAATAAATAACAACTTTCAATATGGCATCCAAAGGAACATCTTCCCCCCTTCGAAAGCAAAAACAACAACACTGCACATGCAGATGCACCTAACAGAAGGGTGAACAGGGTGGCAGAGTGAGGGATGTCAAAATATCAACCTCATTGTTCAAAACATTTAGTTTGGGGAGTGGAGGTAAGGAGTCAAATCAATTAATCACTCAGCCAATAAATGTTTAAGTATCTATTATGTACCAAGCCCTGTATCAATGTAATTGAATCATAGAACCTAAAATAAAATTACTTACTTAAGTAAAAGTACATGCCAGGATCTCAGAGGTCATCTGATGCCAGAAACATCCAAATCATGATTCCTACATCAACAGCATTCTCCAACATGTCGTTATTCAAGCTTACAGATGAGCAAACAAATCCCTACCTACTGAAACAATCTAGTATACCTTCGGACAGCTCTGTTAAAAACGTTTTCCTTACAACTTGAGACAAAATCTGCCTCTCTGTGCCTTTTTCCCATTGCTCCTAGTTCCCTATGGAGCCAAGGGAAGTGAAGGAAGTTGGCATAATTCCTCAATTACCTCGTTCTCTTATTTAAATATTAATATTCAAGAGATTCATGGCAGGGACCTGTTCCTCAAAAGTGTTTCACTTTACCCCTGGGCTTTATTTTAAAAATGATCACCTATGGGTGACATTGCTAAAGGAAGCCCTTGGGAGAAGATACAACCAGGCTGACAAGGTAGAACAATGTTCTCCCCATCCAATTAGCCAAAGCTAAAAGCATTGATGGCAGCAGTAGAATCTGTTGGTTCCAATCCAAGCGAAATCTCTCTCATTCCCACTCACCTTCAAAATTCTTGAACAAGTTACTTGTCTCCTAAGTATTTCAACCTGCTTACGTTTAAATAAGCGGGATACAATACCTAAAAGTGATGTTACCCATTTGTATGACTAATGCATGTGTCAGGCAGGGAAGACAGAACAACAGTGGGCAGGGTGAGAAAGAAATTAAATCTCCCACGTAGTGTCATTGATTTTTTTCTTTATTACTCTCATAACCATCTTCTTCATTAGCATTAAAGCTAATGAAACAATTCCATACACATAAGAAAAGATTATATTACTATAGGAACAAACGGTTATTACTGAAGACAACACATATATCTCTTTGGGGTAAAGGTTGACAAGTAGATGGATTTTGGTTTGCATTTCCAAATAAAGTGAACATCAGAGGGTTAAGTTTGATAGTCTATGAATACTGTCACATATCAAAAAAAACTGTCATTTTGTGACCAAGCCATCTGTCATCATTAGCCAAATAGCTAATGTTAAGATTATCCAGGAAATATTAAGAACAAATATTTTCTCCTTAACATTTTGGGTACTAGTCTCCCAGATTGGGAAAAGATCAGTACTACCTAATATGCAATGGCCTCCTTAAGTCCTAAATTGATAACAGAATTCAGGGATTAGCAAAATTACTAGCCACCTCTCTATTTACATCTTAATTCCACAACTTTAAGAATAATTACTTACTTAGCTAAAAGTATATACTGTAATTATAGAACACTAGCCATTGATAAATTAAAACTAGGCCCTTGTGAGCATCTTTGAATTTCAGACATTGTGTATCTCATGATGAGAAGTCAAATTAAGTTAAAGTGCTCATAGGCCAGCACTTCTGATAAAGGTAGAGACTAAGGGGGAAAATGCCCTGTGGTATAGGAGTGAGTGACAATCCACAAACTGCCAAAAATTGTTCCTCAACTTTTCCTTAAGGGGTGGGCAATGAACTAATGTATATTACCTACATGCATGAATTAAGTACATATTGGCTATTTTAACACTTTTCACATTAATGGTATATTTCTTTAACTGGCTAAAGCAAAAGAATAACAGTGGAAGGTGTGGCAAAACAAAGAATTTTTTCTTTCGTTCCCAAAATCAATAACTAGGTTTTCTAAAGTACCCTTGTTTTGGTCTAGAGCCCATACTGGAGTCAGTAAATAAATGCACCATAAGTTTGAGAAACAAAATGTCAACACAGGTATGATTTGCCGCGCTGTCTTTCATTAATAGATAGTTAGTGGGCCTTTAACTATTCACTCATTATCCAAGTAAATACATCTATATATTAACTATGTGTATATGTGTAAAGAAGCAGCTGTAGAGTTGGCCTTGGAGTTTGGAACACTTTGATTCCTATCCTGATTCTGATACCTACTGTTTGCCAGACCCTGAGCAAATCACTGAACTTCTGTGTGCTCTAATATAGCTAACCCTCTGTAGCAACTTGCATGGATAGATGGAGTTTCCTTATCTGAGAGTCCCCTGGGGGAGTGAAATCACAGGTCCAGAAGCTATCCCAATTCCTATAGATACAAAATATTCTTCTTTTTGTCTTTGTATTCCCAGGGCATAACACAGGGCTTGGTAATTGTTCAATCATTTGAGTCATGTTCAACACTTCATGGCCCAATTTGGGGTCATTTTTGGCAAAGATACTGGATTCCTTCTCCAGCTCATTTTACAGATGAGGAAACTGAGGCAAACAGAGTTAAGTGACTTGGCCAGGGTCATACAGCTAATAAGTGTCTGAGACCAGATCTGAACTAGGAAGACAAGTCTTCCTAACTTCAGGTCAGGTATTCTATCCAATGTGCCACCTAGCTGCCCAGCTTGGCACATAGTAGGCATTTAAGTAATCCTTGCTGATATATGTGCATGAACATATACATATTCACACACATGCATATGCAAATATACACACATGTGTATACCTGAGTCATATATATGCACATATCATACACACACACACACACACATACAATGTGTACATTTCAAGCGCTTAGAACTTTACTGAGACTTTTTGGATACTACACATATACATGCATATATATACATATATATATACACACATAATACATAAGTCTATATATGTGTGTGCACACATATATTCCCTATATGTGGGTGTATATACACACGTGTATATATACACGTGTACACATGGACACTAATTTTATACAATTTCTTTAGATGGCAGAAAAAACTATAAAGAAAATAGGTGATGAGAAAAGAATACAGATTAGGAAATAAAGAATGAAATGAAAAGAATGTATAAACCAGGTGGTACGGAGGAAATCCCAAAGAATTAAAAAAAAAAAAGTAAGGTCTCCATTATGAGGCCATTATTGGAAGACCCAAGACCAAGCTTGGATCCATCTGAACTATATCTTAGTATCAACCAAATTTTAGTATCCATAGCATAGGCACCTACTTCTTAATCAACTTTCCAAGAAAGCTGAAAGTCATGGAATCCACTTAAAGAGACAACCTTTCACACTCTTCCAAGAGGAAACAGCCCACCACTATCCACAGAGAAAGACCTCTCCCCCCTCCATTTTTAAATTTGAGTCCTCTAGTAAATTGCCTTTGATCCCCCATTAATGGGGGTACCGTTGGCTGCAGGTTGAACTGCCCAGCAACAGCTACTGTAATGGAAAGGCTATGAAAACTGCTGGAAGGGAAGGAAATGATGAATGTTCATGATCTCCAATTAGCATTCCCTCAAAAAGAAAAGTGAGGCTCCCTACAAAAATCCAAAGTCTAAAAATGGCAATATGAAATGGTTATTTGAAGATTAGGTTATCACTAAGATACTTTCTACAACATAAATGAGTAAAGAATCTTAGATCATCTAGTCTAACCCCTTTATCAACGGGGGAACTAAGGCCCAGTTGGACTCACCTAACTCACCCAGCAAGAATACAGCAAAACCAACATTCAAAATCAGGTCTCCCAACTCCAAATATAAAATTGTTGTTACTGTACCACCTCTGTCTCTCTCATTGGTCTAGTGAGGAACATATGCAATCATATGCAAAGCATAGGCAACATGGTACCATGGATAAAAACCCATTTGGAGCTAGCAGACCTGGATTCAGATCCTGCCTCTGGTAATTTTTACCACAGTGACCTTGGGCAAACTATATTTCTAGGTCTCAATTTTTGCATTTATGAAAATAAGAGGGTTGGATTAGATCACCTCTGAGGTTCTCCCCATCTCTGAATCTATGGTCCTATAAAATCTCAGTACCTGCTATTATCAAGTCAGGATGCCTCCTCAACCACCATTGCCTCAGCACCTCTATTAAAGAGAATAACTGAGTTTCTAAAGTAGCAATTCACCTGATAGAGCCATCTACATAGAAATAAGCAAGACTCATGGCCCCCAACTAAAGATAGATAGAGAGATGATGGATAGATGGACAGATGAATGGGTAGGTGGGTGGATAGAAGGAAGAAAGGAAGGAAGGAGGGAGGGAGGGAGAGAGGGAGGGGATGGTTGGAAGGAAGGAAGGAAGGAAGGAGGGAGGGATGAATGGATGGTTAGAAGGAAGAAGGAAGGAAGGAAGGAAGAAAGGAAGGAAGGAGGGAAGGAAGGAAGGAGGGAGGGAAGGAAGGAAGGAAGGAAGGAAGGAAGGAAGGATGGTTGGAAGTAAAGAAGGAAGGGAGGAAGGAAGGATGGATGAATGGATGGTTGGAAGGAAGGAAAAAAGGAAGGAAGGAAGGAAAGAAGGAAGGAAGGAGGGATAGACAGATAAATAGATAATACACTTATTGGGCAGTTCCTATATGCCTGTCACTGTGCCAAATGCTACGGATACACACAGAAGCAATCATGACAGTTGCCCTCAAGGAGCTTACAAAAGGCGTGGAGTGGGCAGTATAGTATGAAGATGACGAGAAAGCAAAGAGAGGACCTAGTCTGGGGCAAGGTAAAACTCACTTATCAGAGCCTGGCTTCTCAAGGGCAGAGTCCAAGGTTCCCAACAGGGGAACCATGAGGCCCGTAGCCAGAACAGAGGCACAAAGGGTGCCAGTCTGGGGCCCTCCTTGCATGTGCTTCCGGGTAGGGGGGCAATCAGTAAATTTTTTGCCACTTAGGATGGGTCATATTATTTGTAACTGTCAGAGGAAGGGAAATCTGTAATTGTTAAGGGGGATGAGGCCTGTGCAAATGCTTCCCTGTGCAAACTGAACAGTCAATCACGTTTATAAGGACAGCAACAACTGAAACTATCCATTCGTACACTTTCCTTTAGTCAACAATATTACCTTTAGTAATCTGGGGAATGTGCATCCATAAATTACAGGAAGTGTTATTGCATTGCTGAATAAATAGCCACATTTCCATCAGCAGCAGCAGTGGCAGGCCCACAAAGGTATAACAAACAGACTCAATCATTTTCCTGTCAAGCTTTGCAGTGACTGCAGAGTTTACTGCCAGAGATAATGTTGCTTTCCTCAGCATTGTGTGCCAAACTGCAAACTGCTTATTAAAACAAAACCTCTTTTTTGGAGCAGCATGAGTTGGATAATCACTTATTGCACTCAAGAAAAAAACAGGTTTGGTGCCCAGAGGAGGTTAGCAATCAAGGCATATGCGTTAACATTTGGTTGGTAAAAACTAGTTAAAAAATAAATTATCTGAGGTGGGCTGGGGGGAGAGGAGGAAGAGGAGGAGGGAGAGAGCCCCTGGGCTGACCATTTTCCTAATGATGCTGTTCAGTGCTTTGATCCTGCATTTCTAGCATCCCATTCTTTCTTTCCAGTGAGGGGGTGAGGGGTGGGAGGGTGGAGATGGAGTGCAAGGCATCTTTGCATTCCAAGAGCAGGTGGCATGCTAGAAGGTGGGGGGCAAAGCGGGGGCGGGAGGGGGGAAGTAAACTTTAAAACTAGTCATTTGTGTCTGAAATATTTTTGAAGACAGCCCCTATTATTACTATCCAAAGAAATCACTCGGCATAACTAAGCCAGCCGATACTGCTCAAAAGCCCTCTTCAATTTTCCTCGCTTAAAATAGATTGACAGCCATTTTAGTGGGTTTGAAGAACAGGAGAAGCCAGAGACTGAAATGAGGAAGACCTGCCATGTCAGGCAAGCAGATCCGTAAGGCAAACCATTATTCTGGACTTGAGAAGAGCTGTGGCAATCCCTTTTTTTTTCCACTTTCTTTTCATAACCATTAGAGATAAATTAATATCGAGGTAGGCCGACAGCTATTCTCCCACCCTCTTCTGCTATCTTGATGCTGGGGATATCTTTGTGGTGCCAGATATCAGCTGTTGAAGAGGAAAGCCTATACTTTGGATGTCCCCATCAGAACAGGAAATGGGACTTTTGAAGACTTTATTATAACTTTGAACAGCAAATGGGGTTCAGCTTATCAAGCTGCTCCAAAATAAAAGGGGTAGGGAGGAGGGAAACCAAACAAATAAATGGAGGAAGGAGAGAAGCCTTCGGCAAGTCATTCAGCTTTAACAACAAAAGGCAAAATGCAGGTCAGAGCCTTGCCACGTGTCTGTGTTAACACAACCAGCTGGTTGGTTGGTTTAGTCTGAAACACACTCCACTCCAGGCTTCCAACATGCAGAACTCAGAGCCTTTCCAAGTGCACTCATTTCAGAGAAGAGGAGCAACAAAGGCAGGAATGATTTCAAACAATCATTCAATGAGAAAGGATCCTTGTTCCTCAGTAGGTACTACAAGGGACGCAGGCATGAACAGAAGGCATCTACTCACAGAGTCACAGGTTTACAGCTACATGGAACCTTAGAGGTTATATAGCACTACCCCTCCATTTTGCAGAGGAAACTTAATCCTGGGGAGTCAATAAAGTGTCTTGCCTAATGTTCTCAAAGGAATTCAGTAGCAGAGCAAGATTCAAACCCATGTCTTCTGATGCCAAATCCAGGGCTCTTTCCATTGTATCACAGTACCGCTTTTCAATATCCTAGCTGAGAATCTGCAGAAGCTCTGCTCTTGGGCCAAGGATAAACCATTTGAAGTTTTCCATTCAGAAAATCCAAAAATAATAGGAGAAAATCTACTGAGTCTTAAGAGAAGGAAGAAGTAGGGATGGAGAGGAAGCAACAGACCTAGAGCTTGGAGATCTGGTTCCAATTCTGCCACCAGCCATGGGGCCTTGTTGCATCACTTAACTTCTCTGAGTTAATTGGGATAATTTCTCTGGCTTATTCCTTGGAAGAACAGATCAAGCTGGTGGTCCTACCAACCCCACAGGATTATAACATGAACTTGGATGAGATCATATGTATGAACAGGATGAGGAAAGTGAGCAAGACTGTGTTCAGAAAATGAAAAATTCCTTGAATGAAACCATGAAAGCAAAGGCCCATCTTTTCCACACCAACATTCTGCCAATGTTACTATATGACAATGAGACATAGAATCTAAAATGAGTATCACACTGAGAGCAACACTGAGGCAACTCTGAGGTGGATGATGGGGTAATCAGGCCAGCAAGGAATCCCAGGGATGAGCGATTTTAAAGATGCCATCATGGAAATGTACAATGGCAAAAGCTAGGAATGACAAGAGGACAGCCTGAGTGTGGTACCCTTTTAGTGGCAGGAGCAAATGAGAAAGACCTTCAGAATTTGCAATAGATGCCCTGTGGCAGCTGGGAGGTAGGAAACAAGAGTTGTACTGGACAGCCAGTCATGAATGGGGATTGTTGGCAGGACCTCTAAATTGATGACCTCACAGATCTATTTCATTATCAAGGTTCTGGGAATTCATTAATGCAAGCATTCCTATCACCAAAGAAGACTGTAGGCTCTCCAGTTTTAGGAGATGGTCTGGAAAGTAAGCTCCTTGAAGGCATGGGCTGTTGTTTTGGTTTGGTTTGCTTTTTAAAAATTTTATCTTTGTACCCTCAAACCATCTAGGCACATTGCGAGTGACTAATACTAATTGGTTTCGATTAGAGGCACCTAGGTGTTGTAGTAAATATCGTACCAGATCCAGAATCAAGAAGATCTAAATTCAAATCTGGCCTCAAGAGATACTCACAAGCTGTGTGACCTGTGTAAGTCACTTAAGTATCTGTAAAACATGGATGAAAATAGAACCTACCTTGAAAGGTCGTTGTAAAATATCTTATATTATTGGATCAGACAGTGGAATGTGAAAATTATGGCATCCTGAAGCCAACCTCATGACGAGTAAGTCAAAGTCAGATACATGATATGTTCTCTCCCCTAGTATCTGATGCTCGGACAGAGTTTGCGGGCCATTAGCAAAGCCGAACCAAGACTGAACAGTGCATCCCATTATGATAGGGGAGTAAAAATGAAGTCTAATTGAATTCAACAAGTATGGCTAAGCACTTATTATGCACAAGGCACTGAAGACAAAGAAAAAACTGAAAAATAGTTCCTGTCCTCAAGAAGCTTACATTTCACTTGGGAGTACATGTCATTGGATAAGAAAGTACAAGAAAATTTGAGGAGGGAAAAAGCATTAATAATTAGACCACGAGGATATAATTTCAGGCCTTCAGAATGGCCTATAAAAGACAAAAAGCATATGAAATTAAGACAGCATGTCAATTCTGAGGAACAACAGACTGACAAGAACAACTTAGTCTGAATCCTGTCTCAGACACTTGGCAGCTGTGTGACCCTGGGGAATTTGTGGGTGATAATAACAGCACATAGAAAAACATGACGCCTGTGGAAGAGTGTTTTTCTGTGTGTTATATTCTCCTATTAGAATGTAAGCTGCTGGAGGGCAGGGACCATCTTATTTTTTGCGTTTGTATCCTCGGCACTTAACATAGCGTCTGGCACATTGTGAGCACTTAATAAATGCTCTTTCTTTCATTCATTCATTATTTCAATAACCCAGGAGAAAAGTGATGAAGACTATGCAAGATGTGGCTATGAGATTGAAGAGAACAGGACAGTTGTGAGAGCTGGGATGGAGGCAGGCCTGGTAACTGATTAGAGATGAAAAATGAAGACTCACCATACTTTCATACTATTTATCACCTGTCTGTGGTTCTTACCCCTACCACCCAACTCTCCTAAGACAGGTACCCAGAAAGGTAGCACATCATACATGTTAGAGTAGTCGGAGTTAAGAGACAAGAACAACTTAGTCTGAATCCTATCTCAGACACTTGGCAGCTGTGTGAACCTGGGGAATTTGCTTGATTTCTCTGAGCCCTCAGGTTCCTCATCTGTAAAATGTGGGTGATAATAACAGCACCCTCCTCACAGCACTGCTGGGAAGACCAAATAGAAAACTGTATATAAAGCACTTTGCAAACCTTTATGGGTTATAGAAATTCTAGTTGTTGTATCTTTCCAAGATAAAGCACCAGAAGACAAGAGGCTCCTAGTCATTTTAGCACTTCCATTTTATAATTCCCATAGGAGCCTATGGAATGAGGCCACTTCAGAACCACATCCCCTGAGTCAATCTGATTTCTCTCACCTCACACCCATGCCCTCTGACTCCAAGGTTGGATGTCCACTTGTTGGGAAGAGATTCTCAGCCAGATGCAGAGCCAGGACTCAGGCAGAAGCTTTATGAGGTCTCTCTGGTTCTGTGAATCTATGACTCATTCCTTCATCACTGATTCTGAAATCCCTACCAGAGCCTAAAGACACAGGAGTAGACTGGGATAAAGGAAATTGTCGGGCCTTCTGGTAGGTTAAAAGATTCAGAGGAAAAAATGCCCAATTCCTCCAAAGAAAACAGGCATATGAGTTCTTGGCCATATATAGAATTATAGGATTTAGAGCCAGGAGGGACCTTGGCAATCAGGTCCCCAACCCTTTCTTTCATTCTCCAGATGTGCAAACTGAGCCTGAGAAAAGGGGAGTGACTTCATCTATCATTTACAAAGAGTGAAAAAGACCCAAAAAGAAGAAGAAATCTTCCAGAATAATGTTTGGGGAGTACAGACAAAAACCAACAGGCCACTCATTTGCTCCAGAATGATGACTCCAGTAGCTCTGGTTAAAAGGTTTCTAAATTGGCCACACACACTCCACTCTTTGTCCCCATCTAACCCAACCTTTTGGCTTAAATTTAGGTGGAAACCACCACTCAGTAAAAAAACAATCAATCAAACATCACTTATTTAGACTAATTGGGAAAGGAGGCCAGTCTATACTAATGAAAAATATGAATTATACAATATTTTTCAAGAAATTGTGGTTTGATTCTTTTTCAAGTGCATTTATGCAAGCTAGGCAAATAGAGTATGCCAGGTATGACTAAGGGCCTGATTTGAGGAATATCTAAGAATGGTTTTCACCACTTTATCAATTATTTGGATGGAAGTAGGTACCCTGAAAGTCCTTAAAAACACATCATTCTCTTAAGTAGGCTAAGCATTACCATTGCAACTTTTATGCTATTGATTCACATGGCAAACACTCAACAATTATGGCAAAGGTAAATTTCAACCTAGCTTGGGTCTAAATTAAAAATTCCACATTGGTGAGGTCCAAATTAATGCATTTTTACTTTATTTGAAATAATTAGGTATGTATGTAAAATTGGGAAAGAAAAAAACAACACCCTACCAAAATTTCCTAAAAAAAAAAAATTCCAGACACCTACAGCCCTGTCCAAAAGTTAGTGACCCTTAATTCTTCCCTTTATTTCCTGATAAGCCCAAATGATTCTTTGGCTACATGTTAATAAGAGAATCAGAAGGCACTAATCTCATTATCACCTTGTCAGTGATTCCCCCATCAGACCATTGCTGGTTGTTAACTCCCTGCTGCTACAGTCAATCAGAGACTTGTAAGGCACCCATCAGAGAAAGACCAAGTACATTAAGGCCATCTTTCCCTATCCCGTGGTCTTCGCCACAGGAATATTCAATTCCTACTCATCCTTCAAAGCCCACAGCAGGTTTCACCTCTTCTTTGAAGTCTACAAACAGTCCCAGGCACTTCACTATCCCTAAGGAAGTATTAGAGATTCTCATTCTACCCCTTCACCCAGAAAGTTGATGCTAAGTCCTCAAGAAAAAGGGTATTTTATGTTCAGGATGCTCTGTTTTATTGGGCAGGGATACTTCTATACTTGATGCAGTGGGCAAAATATTCTTCCTAAGTCATGCCTAACTATATCACATCTCAAAACAAAAACTTTCTCAATGCCTCTCTATTGCCTGGAGGATAAGAGTTCTTCATCTATTTTTCCTATTCTGGACTCTATTGGCAGACTGGTTAAACTTAGGAACACAAACTCAGAATAATATTTTAAATAAATAATATTTGAAATGCATAAAATAAAATAGATGGGATTTTACAAGAAATCAAATCTATTTAAATGCAGTTATCAAAATGATTTTTTTTTAAAAATTTGTGGTTAAGAACCTCTATCCTTGAGTTTAGGATAAAATAAAAATTCTTCATCCTGGCACCTTCACCAGCTGCCTCTCTGACTTGACTTGCCACCCTACATTTGCACAGACAATTTCCTTTATCCAAAATTCATTACCCCACCCCTACCCTTACCTTTTAGAATCTTTGACTTCCCTTCAAGGCTCAGTGAGATGTCCCCTTCCTATTCCCCCCAATCCCCATAACTAAAGGGATCTTCCTTCTCTCAAATATTCCTAGGCATCATAGATGAACCTTTGTCCCCATCACATCTACTACATGTTATAGCTACCTATGTATATGTTTTAGGAAGGCAACATGGCATGTCAGATATGGTGCTAGAACTGGAAGATCAAATTAGGTCGTATCCATACTGCTCTGGGGAAAAATTAAAATGTAATATAAATATTAGTTATCACATTAAGCTGTGAGGCCCAGTAAATAGAGGACTAGACTTGGAGTCTAGTTAAAATCCTGAATCTGACACTTATTAGCCATGACTTATCCCAGACAAATCATTTAACTTTTCCAAAGCTCAGTTTGCTCATCTGTAAGATGTAATAATAACAGTTAAAGCACCCAAGTCACATACTTCTTGTTGGCTGCGCTCAAATGAGATAATCTGTATAAAGCACACTGCAAAATTTAAAGCAGCAAATTACTGTTACCTATATTATGCTTGGGAGGCAACTAGGTTCCGAGACTCAAACACTAGCTGTGTGACCCTGGGCAAGTCATTTAACCCTCTTTGCTTCAGTTTCCTCATCTATAAAATGAGCTGGAGAGGGAAATGGCAAACCACTTCAGTATCTTCGCCAAGAAAACCTCATGGACAGTCTGGCCCATGAGGTCACAAAGAGGTGGACGTGACTGAATAACATGCATTCTTATTATTTAATTATTACAAGAATGTAACTTCCTAAAGAGCAGAGACTTTTTTTTTCATTTAAGTGTATAAACCTACTACCTGGAATGGTACCTTGCATATAGTTATAGGCCCTTAATAAACAACTTTTGATAGGATTTGATGAAGTAGAAAGTTTTCCATTAAAGTTTTTTCAAAATAAAGGCTTGAGGCTTGAAATGAGTAAGCTTGACTTCTCTGAAAAATTCACTCATCAAGAAGATTTCATTTTCCAATGGGGGCAAAAACAAAAGGAGGCATTGCTATTTATGCTCCTATAAATAAATATGTATGTATGTGTGTGTGTGTGTGTGTATAAAAGTTAATCATCATAATAATAATAATAGCTAACATTGGAAAATTACAAATTCTGGAGGGGATATGGAGAAATTGGGATACTAATATACTGTTGGTGAAATTGTGAACTTGTCTAACCATTCTAGAAAGCAATTTGGAACTATGCCCAAAGGCCTATAAAACTGTGACCCAGAAATACCACTTCTAGGTCTGTATCCCAAAGAGATCAAAAGAAAGGGAAAAAGAAAAATTTGAACAAAAAAGTACTTAGAGGAGTTCTTCGTGGTGGCAAAACATTGGAAAGTGAGGCCATGCCCATCAATTAAGGAATGACTGAACAAGTTGTGGCATGTGATTGTGATGGAATGTTACCATGCTATAAGAAGTGACAAGCAGGACGCTTTCAGAAAAACCTAGAAAGATTTACATGAACTGATGCAGAATGAAGTGAGCAGAACCAGGAGAACACTGTCCATAGTAATAGCAGTATTGTAACTATGAATGACTTAGCTATTCTTAGCAATACAATGATCCAAGACAGTTCTGAAGGACTTAGGATGAAAAATATCTCCAGAGAAAGAACTGATGGAGTCTGGATGCAGATTGAAACAGACTCTTTTTTATTTTATTATTCTTGGGTTTTTTTTAGTCTATGTTCTCTTATGGAAGCATTCTGCATGACTGCACATGCATAATCTATATCAAATTGCTTACTTTCTCAAGGACAGGGAAGTGTAGGGAAGGAGAGAATTTAGAACTCAAAATTTTTAAAAAGGAATGCTAAAAATTGTCATTTACATGTAATTGAGAAAACCATAAATATTTTTAAATTTGTTTGGGACCCTTTACAAAATCAAAATTAAAAAAGCCAGTATTTACATACTGCTTTAAGGTTTGTAACGCACTTTATATATATTAACTTACCCAATTCTCAAGCCTAGAAAATAGGTGCTATTATTATCCCCATTTTGCAGATGAGGAAACTGAGGTACCAAGAGATTACATGACTTGCCTGAGGTCATACAACTACTAAGTGTCTGGATCAGGATTTGATCTCAGGTCTTCCTGACTCCAGGTTCACAGCATTCTATCCATTATGCCAACTAACAAATCACTTCTTGATTACAGGCTGTTTTATCTATGCCTCTGGCTCAACTCCATGAACTTGAAGGATGAATACTCTCGCCATATGTTAAATGAACTCCTGTCAACACACCTGAGCTGTTGGTGGAAGTGATGTTTTGTACAGGTCGGCCTGACAACAGCGCGTGGATCATCCCCGCCCCCGCTCCCAGTCCTCAGGTATTTCAGCATTCCTGTGATCTTATTTCTGCTCAGTCTAATCATGATGGTCAGAAGGAAAAAACAACATCTGAGTAATTGGTTCACAGGCACTTTACCAACTTCTATCACTTTTCAGTGTGTTTTATCTGGGTAAATAATAACCTGATATGTAACACCTGATAAGTGAAACAAAAATGGAAAATGTTTTAAAGGGTTTTCTTTTAATGTCTTTATACTACTTTGAATGTATGAAAATTTTACATCAGAGTTTTTATTACTGTTGATTGCTGAACTGACAAGGGGAAAAAAATCTGAACTGGCACGTTAAGGAAATGTGATTTTTTTAAGTACTATTTTTTAAGAACAAAGATGAAAACAAATTAAATGGTAAAAGAACTGCTCTGACTTAACTCTTTGAGGACTGGGTGCCGATTCCAGACACCCGTCTTTTTTCAGCTTTTCCTGATTTCCTATCTGACTGTGAATATTAACACCATCTCCCAAAAGCAGATATACAACCTAGTGGGCCAGTGCCTCTGATTCTGTCCATCCATAAATGACCACCTACACCTAACCTCTTAAAATGACTCTGGGCTTCACAACCACTCATAGAATGAATTCAACCCAGGATCCCTGTCATGATTTGGAGGAGACAATCTATTAAATAATATTTTAGGATGGAACATGGGGTATGAAATTAACTCAGATCCAGGAAAAACTTGGTTTGAATCCTCCATCAGACACTTATTAAAGATGCGACCTTGGTCAAGTCCTTTCACCCCTTGGAGACTCAGTTTTCTCATCCGTAAAATGGGGAGAGTTATAACACTGGTCTCACGGGTTAGTTACAAGGATCGAACGAGACCACATATATGTGAAGTGCTTTGCAAATCTTGTAATTCTATGTAAATGTAAGACAATATTATTATTGCCTAGGATACTCAAAGATTCAAAAATGGATCTGGGACCTCACTGATTTGGAAGTTGCCTCCAATAATGTAGCCCATAGCCTCTCCATGGTAATCTGTGTCCTTGTCTCTGCATAAGGTTGTCACTATGATTCCACCCCATACTCTGAAGACCTTCCTCACTTTCTCCCGATGCTTCAAGAGTACCAGTAGAAGAAACCAACTGTACACCTGTCACTTGCAGCCCTTCCCAAAAGACCAGCCCATCTTTTCCTCCCATCACGGAATGACCTAGGATACAGTTTAAGTATTACCCCACGGCCCTCAAAAGTGTTCTGCATCTAGCAACAAAGATGAGTTTAACAAACTTCTCTATCTTCACTTGCCTGCAAGAGGCAAGGGCCTTCTGACTGGTCTCCCAGACTAGAGGCAGCACAGTGGATAGAGTGCTAAGCCTGGAGTCTGGAAGACCTGAGTTCAAATCCAACATTCAGACACTTACTAGCTGTCTACTTACTACTCTGCTCAAGGCACTTAACCTCTGTTTGCCTCAATTTCCGCATCTGTAAAATGAGGGTAATAATAGCCCCTACCTCCCAAGGTTGTTCTGAGGCCCAAATGAGGTATTTGTAAAGCGTTCAGTGCAGTGTTCGGCACATAGTGGGTGCTCAGCAAATGATGGATCCTCATATCTGCTTCTGCATTCAATCTGCTGTAATACGATCTTTTGGTTGAAGTATATTAAGAATATCCAGCCTCACACAGATAAGTAGTTGGAAAAGGGAGGAATGTTTTAATGGGCAAATAATTTCAATAATAATATGAAAATAATTTTAACCTCATGGGTAGCTTCCTGAAAGGGTCTTGGGCAGTGGTTCTCAACCTGTGGGTTGTGTTCAATTTGCAACCATGAAAATACATCCTGCATATCAGATAGATTCATTACAGTAGCAAAATTACAGTTATGAAATAGCAACGAAAATAATTTTATGGTTGGGCATCACCACAACATGAGGAACTGTATTAAAGGGTCACAGCATTAGGAAAGTTGAGAACCACTGGTCTTGGGAATCCCCAAGAGTCTGTGGACCATACCTTAAGAATTTGTTATATTGTGCAAGCAACACTTCACTAACAGTCTATACTCTTCAAGGCTACCAACTATGTTATTGTTCAGTTGTTTTTAGTCATATATGACTCTTTATGATCCCATTTGGGGTCTTCTTGACAAATATACTGCATGGTTTGGCCATTTCCTTCTCCAGCTGATTTGACAGAAGAGAAAACGGAGGCAATCAGGGTTAAGTGACTTGTGCAGGGCCACAGTTATTAAGTGCCTGAGGTCAAATTTGAACCCAGGAAGATGAATCTTCCTGACTCTAGGCTCATCACTCCACCCACTGTGCCACCTAGTTGCCCACCAGTTATCTCTTAATGACTTAATCTACTGCCTCTTCTGTAAAGCCAAGCATTAGCAACTCTCCAGAGGACTGCTGCTGTGGATAACTCTAAGGTTCTGATCACATAGTATAGTGAATTCTCTATTTATTAGTAATAAACAAAGACAAAACATTCACAGAAACCAAAGTACAGCATTCACAATGCTATAACATAACAACTTATCACTAAAGTAGCCACATTGTTTTCACCAAAGTGGTCCTATAGTTTTAAGCAAAAGATATCATTCAGTAAGTCCTTAACTTAATAATCCTTAAGGAGCAAGCCTCCTTAAGGGACACAAAGTACAAAGGTCAAAGATCTCCACCCCTAGGTCAAATTGTCTTAATCTCTCAGTCAAAAAGTCTTCTTTCTTCTTGATTGGACATTAGTTTCCAATCATCCTTAACTCCATCATCTTTAAGAGGTACAAGGTACAGAGTACAAAGTTCTCCTACCCCTAGGCCACAGTAAATCATAATCTTCTCAGTCAGCATTAAGTACCCAAGGAGAGGTCTTTTCATCTTGACTGGAGACTGGCTCTCAGATTCCATGGTCTCTTCCATGGTCCCAGCTTTTGCCTAAATTTACCCAACTATCATGTAGATTCAAAGGTAGGTAGCTCTCAGCTCCTTGTCTAGCTTCCATTTCATATTGAAACTTACAGTGTCCAGTCCACCTCAAGTCCTTCACGGTTTCTGTTTCTGGGAAGACAAAGCTTAACAGAGCCACAATAACATTCATGCACATTGCCAGCACCATCATCAATTCACTATCTGCCTGTGAAATCAACAAAGACCCATCAACAAGGTCTGAGAACTCAACACACATCATCAGTATGGTCCTAGGACCTCTGAAACCCTCCTCCAGGACTTCTGTAAACAGACAACAAGAAAATCCTCTTTCAGGATTTCCAGTAAAGTCCCAGGGCTTCTGTACAAAGTATCACAAACAAATATCAACACAGAACAGACAAACAGAGTGTCAGCCTCCACATCCATTCCCCTTCTCAGTCCTGCTCTCTCCCAGCTTGGGCTTCTCCTCATATATGGTCATTAGCTCCTCCCCGTTCCACCTCTTTCTGTTGCATCAGCAAGTTCCTCCCACTGTGGGTTTCACAAGTTCTGTTTCTTAACAAAGACTTGATATAATCAAGGGTAAGGCTCAACTGAAACAAGGTGCTAAGTACTTGTTTGCTTGCCATTACATCTTCTCAGTCATTATCCTTCTTAATTTTGGTGAAGCTTTTTGATACTATTGACAATCTATTCTTCCTGATTACTTTCTCTTTCATTGGCTTCTGCTCTCCTGATACTCTCCTTACCACTGGTCTCAACCATCATGTCCATCATCAGCATCTTCTCACTAAGTGTAGATATCCCCCAAGACTCTGTCCTTGGTCCTCTTCTCTTCCCTCTCTATACTCTCCTTTCTATCGGCAATCTCAGTGTCTTCCATATCCCTATGCAGAAGACACCCTGATCCAAGTCTAAGTACTGTGTGACCATCCGCCCGTCAGACATCTCCACAGGCAATTCAAACTAAACACATTCAAAATGGAAATCGTTACATTTCTTCCAAACCCATCCTTCCTCCAAAATTCCCCATGTCTATTGATGGCATTACTATCCTTCTAGTCATCCAGGTTCACAACCTTGAAAATATCTTTGACCCTTCCATCTCTCTCATGGCCCCATATTCAATCAGTTGCCAAGTCTTGTTGATTATAAGAATTTAAAGCAATGATCCCATGACATTGATCAAATTCAGATTTTCAAACCTTGTCAAACCCACCTCCTTAAAAATCTTCTGTGACTCAACCATTGCCTCTAAGAGAAATTATCAATTATCAACAATTATCAATTATTTAGAGACTGAAGACCTTTTCTTCAACCCCTATCCCCCTTCAGGATTTCCCAAAAAGACCTACATTGCTTCTTTTAAACCCTACACTTGACAGCCAGCTATGGCTAATATGACAACCCAATGTTGCCTCTAACTTTGGTCTCCCCTGCCTCAACACCATCAACTTCATCAGCCCCAATTAGGCCTCCTGTCCATGAGTCCATCCATTTCACTATCTTTACATGAATGAATTCCAGTTTTCAATCTTCCAAAGAACAAGGTGGTATCATGGAAAAGGTACTGGATTTGCATTCAGTTTTGATTCTCACTTTGAATCTCAGTTTTGCTACTAACTACTTGTAAGAACTTAGGCAAATCATTCATATTTGGGGGCCTCAGTTTTATCTGCCTTAAAATGAGGCCATTGGACTCAATGATCTCTGAGGTCCCTTCTAGTCATAAATCCTATTGTCTCATTGACATGACTTGGGGCTTACCTGTTCCAGGAAGAAGCCCTAGCTTCCTTTCTTGCCAATATTCTGTTTTAGCCCTGAGTCCCACTCCCCACCCCCCACCAAAAAAGTAATTTCCCCCTGCTCCTCTGTCTCTGGCTCAAAATTTCCAGTATAACTTTCTTGGACAAAAAAACTAAAAACACCAGGCACTTACACAGCCCCAGGTCACCCTGACACAGTGCTTCACTTTGAGCAAATGCACATATATGATTATTGAGCTCATATCCATATATGAGATGCCCAGCTTCTTTTCTACCGACCTATTCCCAAAACCTGTTAGCCTTGAGCTCTTGGTAGGTAGGGTGTATTCCTACCCATCTTGGGCAGATGCTGTGTGATCCTCAATAAGGGAATAAACAAACGAACAGATTGGGGGGAGAGAGGAGAACATTATGTGAAGTCAATAAGTTTCTGACTATACGGCCAACCCTTTATGAGACACTTTGGAGATTACACAAAAAAGGTAGCACATGGTTACCACATTAAAGGAACCATTAGTTTATTATTGTTGCTGTTATTGTTGCTGCAATTGTAGAATTTATGTGGCATTTTCATATTTGCAAAGAGCTTTACATGTATAATGTCATTTGATCCTCACAACAACCCTGGAAGGTAGGTGCTGTTGTCGTTCTCATACTACAGATAAGGAAACTGAAGCAGACAGCAGTCAAGTGACTTTTGCAGGATCATAAGCTAGCAAGTGTCTGAGGCAGGATTTGAACTCAGACACTCCATATCCAGCAACATTCTACCCCTTGCATCACCTAGTTGCCTTATAGCTTATCAGTGGTTCTCAACCTTCCTAATGCTGCTACCCTTTAATACTCGTATGTGGGCGTATCTGCATGGGGGCGGACCCACCTGGAAATGGATAGAGGAGCAGTGTCTCAGTTCCTAAGACCATTGGAAATATGTGTTTTCCAATGGTCTTAGGGGTCCCCTATGAAAGGATCGTTCGACCCCCCCCAAAGGGGTCGCAACCCACAGGTTGAGAGCCGCTGGTTTAGATGAAAGTAGGCTTTGATGTGTGTGTATCTTTCTTAGGATCTAACACAGTCCATTCTGCATATATTAGATACTTGATCAATGCTTCCCAAACAAACTGAATGAGCAAATGTGGAGATAAAGGTTTAAATGCCTGAAACAGAAAACAATGAGGCAGTATATGGTAAATGCAAATTGCCAGCTGTGCAGCCCTGGGTAAGTCACTGTTTGTCTCAGTTTCCTTATCTTTAAAATAGACTAGAGAAGTTAATGAAAAACTACTCCAATATCTTTGCCAAGAAAACCCCAAAATGGGGTCATAAAGAAGCAGACACAACTGAAAATGAGCGAACACCAAGAAAACAATCAACGTACATAGCAGGAACTCCATGTTTAAGTGAATTTGGTCAGAGCTATAGATGGATGTATAAGAATCTAGGAGGGTAGAAGGCAGTTCTCAGGGAACAAGTTTCTTGTCCTAGGAACACAAGCAGAGCTCTGGGTAGCCCATGAAATCACCCAGGGAGTGACTTGTCTTTTCATCTTACCTGCCATAGGTGGCTTAAGGTTCAAAACCAGGCAGGGACTGCAGGGTCTGGCACCCTGCTTGGCCAGCAGAAGTCTAACATCTCCCCCGCCTCCCCACCATGATTCCCCTCCTTGCCCATCCTCCAACCTCACTCTTCCCATAATGCAGTCCTCTCTCCCGCCTCAACTCCAAGTCTCTCCAACTCAGCACCCTGTCTGTTTGATGAGGACTTAGCTTCTGTTGACAGATTTTATCTTTGGAAATGCCCCTAGCTGTGCCAAAAGGATCAAGTTAAGCAAAGGATTAAACCAGCCCTCTCTCATCTAATGCCTTCACACTGGCACGCAGTCCAGAGACGAAGCATGAAGCAAATTCCAAGAAAACGTCCCTCCACAAATTCATGCCAAAGTAACCCCTGGTAATCCCCTCCAGTGAAAGAAGCCAGCATTCAGCACCCAATCCCCTGACAACTTTGTGCTTTTTAAAGGGAACCTCTCTATTCCTGAAGAGAATGCTTACGTCTTCTTCAAGGTCCAAGGAAACAAAATCAGCCAAAAAAAATTCCTCCAACCTTCTAGGGTCACGTGGCAACCTTACCAAGAGGCAGGAATCACCCAAATGATTCCTCCTACAGGCCTGGGTCAGGATTTTAGAAGCTTCCCTAAAGGCATTCTTGCTCCTACCGCTCATGACCCTACAGAATGTTTTTCTACTGCTTCATTCACCACCTTGAGGATAGGAATGGTTTGATCTTTTTTTGTTGTTGTTTTTGTTGTTTGATACTGCTTCACAACATCACAGATGATGCTCGATAACCATATGACTCATCAGTCAAATCTCCCTTTGTTGATAAAACACAACATGCCTTGACCTTGTAATGTTGTGTTGGGCTCTGATCACCATACCTCAGGATGCTGATTGTCACTTAGGGGAGGAAACAAAAGAGGTAGCCACCTTACGAAACACTTAAAAGGTTAATGTAAAACATCTCCTCATCCTATGGCCTATAGGGTTATTTTAAAAGTCATATTTTTGTGGTAAGATAATGATAAACACTTAAGTCCCTTTCGGGTCAACTAGGTGGTACAGTGGCCAGAGGGCTGAGCCTGGAGTCAGGAAGACTCATCTTCCTAAGTTCAAATCCAGCTTCCTACACTAGCTATGTGACCCTGAACGAGTCACTTAACCCTATTTGCCTCAGTTTCCTCATCTATGAAACGAGCTGGAGAAGGAAATGGCAAACCACTCCAGTATCTTTGGAGTCAAAGAGAGTCTGGCATGACTGAAAATGACTGAACAACAACAAAAGAAGCCCCTTTCCACTGCTTCATCATAGTATGGAAGTGAACTTGACTTGGCAAGGTTTATGCCAATGGATCCCACTCTTTGACAGGTTCTCCAAAGTCGGAAAAGATCCAGCTAAGCCCAGAGAAGTTCATTACCAGAAGGCCAGTCACAAATTAATGACTATTTTGGCCAAGATAACTCCTTATAAAGTGTCTGGGATATAGACCTACGTTGTGAGGTGGTGGTGAGGTTCTGTGAAGCCTGCCCTTCGACCTCATGATGCTGGCAATAAGAGAGTCACTAAAGCTATGCAAAGCAATTTGTTAACCTTAATGTGCTATATAAATGTGAGCTGTCATTAGTAAGACCATTAGCAAACTGTTAGTGGAAGGGGTGCCCATGCCAATGAAATAAAGGAACTCCCAGTCCAACTCACTCTTCTGGCTTTTCCTCCTCCTCCCCAGCAACCTTACCTGCCCCTACTTTCCAGCTCCCTGTGATGCTGTGTCTTCCCTATTAGAAGGTATGCTCCTTGAGAGTGGAGCCCATCTTGTTTTATTGTAATTTTGTTCTCAGATCTTAGCACACTGCCTGACTCATAGTAACCATGTAATAAATTCTCTATATTTCAAAATAATTGAGAAATAACACGCAGAATTTTTCTTCTATTCAATTCTATTGATGACGCGGTCACAGGTAATTGTACTATTTCCATTTCCTCCCACCCCCAGCTCTCTGCTGAAGCCCTGAACGAGTGTCCTGGTCTCTGTATTCCATGTAAATGGCACAGTCATACCCTACCACCACTAATTCTGACTGAACAGAGGGCCTAGTTTGTGGTATTTGCCCTGGGCAAAAAAAAACTGAGTTGTGATTCTGATTCTTAGATTATCAATCAACACATATTAAAGTATCTCCTATTTATGTGGGCATCCAAAGACCAAAATTAAAATGGTCTCTAACCTCAGGGAGCTTATATTCTATGTGGATGTTTATAATGAGTTATTAGCACTGGAAAGGACCCTAGATGATGGCACTTCAGAGTTGGAAGAGAGCTCAGTAGTTGGCTAGTCTAAGACCTCATCTTACAGATAAGACTGAGCGAGATTAAGGGACTTCTTCAAGGCCCTACACCTAGGTAATGGCAGAGCTCATGGGGCTCAGAATTATTATTCTACAGTATTAACTAGCTGAAGGCATTACTAGAACATATTTCTGCATTCTTCTCACAGTCCCAAGAAACAGCTACTCCTCAGATTTCAGATGTGACCACACACTCTTGATTAGGCTAACAGTTTCTCAATTCTCTGCTTGTCAAGCTAACTTTATGGAAGATGCTTTGACAGTTCTTATCAAGAAAAAGGCTAAACAAGTCAAAAGAGGAATTATAGGATAAGAAACCATAACTTGCTTCCTACTCACAGAATATCACTAACTCTTTTAAAAAAAAATTGGCCAATCCTGAAGGTCATGCCACTAGGTTACTCAAAGTCATAGCTTTTAACTTAAATTCTTTTGTAGTCACCTGAGATTTGGAGGTAAGACTGTACACATCACAGTGCCACCAAAAAAATAAAAATCTTTTTATTATCTGCAGATTTTATGCCTCAGGGCAGCATCTCAAAGGCTTTGCCTAACACTTAATAAGACAGTCTTGCCTTGCAGTCTGTGGGTCAGCTTGAGAGGACACATCAAAAAGCCTGGCCTCTGAAACCCCATCCAAGGGCCTAGATAGAAAGATCACAGGCCTCAAGAAACTGACACACAACTTCCCAAATGTTATGACTTTTTAAAAAAGAATAAGCACTTAGGAATAAAGACTGAGGACTTGTTTAAAAATGGACAGAATGAGGTAAGTCAAGTCAGCTGATGGACTGAAAATAGGCATGTTGGCTCAAGGTTCAGCCCTAACCCCAGCAGGGACCTTGGGGAGCAAGCCACCAAACCAGGAGCTATTGCAGACCTGGAAAAACTCTGCAGTGTTGAGCCAGTGCCAAAATATCTTGGCTAACCCAAAGTCCAGTCTTCCATGTTTGATTGGTTGGTCATAAACACTCATTCTTTCTTTTAACTCGAACACTGAGCAGCCATTTATTATGCACCTGCAGTGTGTGAAGCTCTGGGGATAATTTCAAAAAAGAGAATCCCTTCCCCTTAAGGAGCTTACACTCTATCAGGGGAAACACGTTCACAGCTAAGTATACGCCAAACATACACAAAGTAAGTTCAGTGTAATTTTAAGGGAGAGGAACTCAGAATTGGGGGGAGGGACTTACAGGAGGATATAGGGTTTGAATTGACCTTTGAAGGATAGTAGGAATTCTTTTTTGTTTGTCTGGGATTTTTTGTTTTTTGGAGGGGGGAAGGCAGGGCAATTGGGGTTAAGTGACTTGCCCAAGGTCACACAGCTAGTAAGTGTCAAGTGTCTGAGGTCACATTTGAACTCAGGTCCTACTGAATTCAGGACTGGTGCTCTATCCACTGTGCCACCTAGTCACCCCAATACTAGGAATTCTTATAGGTGAAGGTGAGGAGACAAAGCATTCCAGACACTGGAAAACAGCCTGAGTGAAGCAACCAACATAGTACATCATTATCAATCTTAAAATGGCAGGCCTTGAATTTCTTTATCCTCTTGCTCTTTTGAGACCTCAAAGCCTGTTTACATGCCCACACGTCTTCCTGATATCCCTCTGAAGAGAGCAGAGGCAGCTAGCTGGTGGTGTAGTGAACCTGGAACCAGAAAGACCTAGGATTAAATTCAGCCTCAGACACTTACTTACCAGCTCTGTGATTCTGGACAAGTCGCTTAATGTTTGCTCCAGTTTCCTGATCTGTAAAATGGGGACAATAATAGCACCTATCTTGTAGAGTTGTGGTGAGGATAAAATGAGACATTTGCAAGACGTGCTTAGCACACACAGTCCCTGGCACAGAGCAGATGCTGTTTAAATGTCATCCCCTTCTCCCTTCTCTTTCCTAAAGAAGGAAGAGAGGTCAGATTTATTCTGGTGAATAAAGAAGAGCTTATTATTTTTCAACTCAGGACACATTGCTAATCATCCCAGTTAAGGGGAGAACTTATTTCCTAAGTCTAGAAAATGTAATTAACAAAAAGACACAGTGCCAGGCACAGGAAAGAAAGAAAGAAAAAAGAAAAAGGAAGGAAGGGAAGAAGGGAGGGAGGGAAAGAGAGAGAAAGAGAGAAAGAAAGAAGGAAAGAAAGGGAGGAAGGAAGGAAGAAAGGAAGGAAGGAAGAAAGGAAGAAAGAAAAAGAAAGAAAGAAAGAAAGAAAGAAAGAAAGAAAGAAAGAAAGAAAGAAAGAAAGAAAGAAAGAAAGGAAGGAAGGAAGGAAGGAAGGAAGAAAGAAAGGAAGAAAGAAAAAGATTCTATACATAGAGACATTTGACATACAGAGAAGAGATAAGGATATGAGCCTCAGAAGGTAACATCCAAAATCAGCTATATTACCCTCAGTGCTTAGGAAGTCAGAGAGAAATAAAGCTGAAAGCAAGAAGGACATGGAATGAATTTTAAAGTCTCACTCCACCCTAGTTTTTTCACCAAAGAAAAAGGCCGGGGGGAATAAGAGTACAGATAGACTATGTTCTTAACTTGTTAAAGTTTTTTTTTGGGGGGGGGGGGAGAAATAGCCAATAAAATAGTAGAAAAAGGTGACCCAACCAAGTAGACATAAATTTAGTTGGCCGATCAAGATAAGATTCCTTGTATGAGGCTACTGAGGAAAATAAATCACTGTGTGGTAAAAGGGGACAGGCTTGTTGTGAATTAATAATAGGTCAATGACCAGATCAGACGGGGCAAATCACTCTCTCTTATAAGTTAATAAACTCAATGTGTAAATCGAAGTCAGGCTTCCCAGCTGGATTCAAACTTAGCATTCAGTCAGCCCTGCTCCACTTTAAAATCAGAAATCTACAAAGGCACAAGAAAAAAGACCAACATATATCAGTGTTACCCCCCAAAAAAAGGACCATATGCTTTCCCCCAAGACACATTAGTGAATGACACAGAACAGTGATCTAATTTGTTATTCTCCCTGGGGACCTCACAAAGAAAGGAAGAGAATTGGGAGTAGATTGCTTGTAGCCAACCAACAAACATTTATTGAATGATATTGTGGAGGTAGAAAGGAGGTATACAAAGCACATGATATAATTCCTGCCTTCAAGGAACCATATTCATATAAGATGATAAATAAGGGTCCAGACAAGGACTATTACAAGAAATCCATTGTGAGCTGGGTGGTCAGGGAGGGCTTCAAGGAAGTAGACTTAAGCTGAATTTTGGATGATGATGAGTAAGATTTCGATAGGCAGAAAGTCAAGGGGGAAGGCATTACAAGGAAAGAAAGTGATATGGAATCTATAGCAAGCATTTATTTATGCCTTGCATGCTGGCGAACATAGAATGGGGGATCAATAAATGCTTGCTGATCCATCCATCCATGGATTGATTTACTAACCTGGCATCCATAATTATGTAGGGTCTGGCAATTGCTATAATCTCCCACTAAAAACAACCTGTTGCTTTTGAAAAAGCCCTCCCATTGGTAGTGCATGAGTAGAAGCAATTTTGTCCCTAGGAGAGTCCTAAAGATGGAAAGGAACATAGAAATACAGCAGTCTATGACCCAGAAATTCTTTTAACCAGAACAGAGCCATCAGTGCTTATTAGACATGAACCTAAACATGGAGTATTTGAGTGACCTTTCAACTCTTCATATATGTCAACCTGTTGCCCAGTGGAGTGACACCTTGGACAGCATTTCTGACAAATGGTTATCCAATCTCTGTTTGAACGTTTCCATGAGAAGCTGGCCACTCCATGAAGCAACCTGTTTCACTGTGGGGCAATGATAGATGGTTGTTGTCCTTTGTGCTTAAAGAAGACCAAAATGACATCACTATGTTGAGATCAAGGTACAGTGTGTCCAACTGTGACTGATCAGACCAATATGAGCTCAAAAGGCTCTACCACAGAGTGGGCACAAATAATCCACAAGAACATTTGGAGGGGAGATGTGTCTAAATTTGTGTATCTTTTAAGATACTGCTCAGTGATAATTCTTGGAGGATCCTTTTTTATGTTGAACCAGGATCTGCCTCCTTGAAATTTACTAATTTCCACCCATTGGTATTCAGTCCATCTCCCAAGGAACCCAGAAGAAATGTATCCCCTTCTGCATATGATAGCTCTTCAACTATTACATGCCAGCTGTCACGTTCCCTTCCCTCACTGAAGTCTTCTCTTCTCCAAACTAAATCTCTCTCTAGTTACCTTCAACAAGCCCTAATATCATACAACTCTGAGTTCCTTCACAATCTTGGTCTCCTTCTACTGGACACACTCCAATCTGTTCATGACTTTCTCCATACTCTAGATGTAGCATAATAAACAACTATGATTACTTGAGTTTTGGCAATATATATTTATTAATAAAGTTTCAAGGTCTTTACTTTTTTTAGCATGCTGAAAGGTATGGGATACGTGGTGAAAAGAATGCCAAATTCGAAATCAGAAGATCAAAAAGACCTAGGTCTGATTCTTGGACACCTATTAGTTCTGTGACTACTGGCAAGTTACTGGGCATCTGTGGGCCTCAGTTTCTCCATCTGTAAAATAAGGGAGCAGCAGTCAAATTCTTCTGTAGTCCTTTCCAGCTCTAAATTAATCCATCATCCTTCCTCATCTCTGTCTCTTGGCTCCCATGGTTTCCTCTAGCAAAAAGTGTACAAGAAGGGGGCAGCTAGGTGGTACAGTGAATAGAGCACTGGCCCTGGAGTAAGGAGGACCTGAGTTGAAATCCAGCCTCAGACACTTAACACAAAACTAGCCATGTGACCTTAGGCAAGTCACTTAACCCCAATTGCCCTACCTTATCCCCTCCAAAAAGCAAAAAAATAAAAAAAGTAATTTTAAAAGCCTACAAGGAGCCTTTCCTGATGCTTCTCAAGGCCAGAGTTTTCCCTGCCTGCTTGTACATAACCATTTCATGTCATTTCACTAGACTGTAAACTCTTTTGGAGTAAAAATCTCTTTTGCCTTTCTTTGAATCCCTAGCACTTAACATAGCATTGGGCTCCACTCCAAGTGTTCCTAATGACTATTTGTGCCAGACCTGTGGTAGAGCCTTCTGAGCTCATATTGGTCTAATCAACCACAGTCAAGCACATTGCACCGTGACCCCGACACAATGATGCCATTTTGGCTCTCTTCGAGGATGCCTTCACAGGACTGCTGAGAAAAAAAATAAGATAATATATGGAAGGCCCTTTGCCCACCTTAAAGTGTGAGTAGTTATCAGTCTTCATTAGTGCTCTCATGAGTATCCATGTCAGGATTCATGATTGGGTCCTGTTGGGCTCTACATAACATTCACATGTGCAAGAGCTGATGAGCCAAAAGCCAAGCGGGTCTACACTATATCAGAAACCATTCTCACCTTCTGGCCAATCCCAGGATCTTTTCAGTACAGCCTGCACGTTAGAACCATGATAGGATATTACAAGTTTCAATACGTTGAAAATAAACATAAATCAAGCCTGATACTTGGAGTGGGTTGGCATCCCAAATCAGGGAAGAATCAAGGACCAGAAAGATTAGTCCCTGGATCCACCGCACCAGCCACGCACAGCAAAATTCTTCCTTCAGTTCTGAAGGGAAATTCCTTTTCACAACATGGGAGGTTGGACTTAGGACACTGGTGAGGAAAAGTTATGGGATGATTGACTGCCCCTCCCTCTTTGCCAAGGACCCCACCCTCTTCATTATACTTTTTATCTATGCATCTCTGAATCACCTCAAACAACCTCTAGGTGTTTGGATTCCTACCCATCTCAAAAATTCACTCAAGTTCAACATGTAGTCAGTTCCTGAGCTGAATGTGGCCTTCCAGCACGCAGCCCAGCTGATAACAAGTTTTTTTTAATTTGTTTTGGTTTGGGGATTTTTTTTTTATTAGCAGATTAATTAAGTAGTCCAGCAAGAAAAGCTAACCAGCTATGATTTCTGGCTACCTGTTCAAAGTCAGAAAATGCCCAGGTCAACCTGGACCTGGCAAAGAAAATCCTTTTTCATAAAAATCACCAATGTCAAGACTACAGCCCACTAATAGAGGATTATATATTCAGAGCTTGAAGGGACCTGAGAGGCCATGGAATCCCACCTCCTTGTTTTACAAATGAAAGAGATTAAGTCCAAGGTTATACAGATATTAATGAGCAAACCTGGGATCTGACTTCGGACCAATCACTCTTCTTTCAATAGCACGCTGCTGTTTAGTTATGCTGACACAGAGTCAGAACTGAGAACTCCCCATCCAGAACCATTTCTGGAGAACAATTCCACCTGTCAAATACCAACATTATCACTGACTTGATCGAGGGTTAATCGGTGACCAGCACTAAGACTCTAAGTGTGTGCTTTGGTACAAATTAACCCTTATTAAACCGATTTGGGACGACTGTTGTTCCACTGCTAAAAATGAAAAGAATGCAATTTGTGAACAGCTAATGAGCTATACTTCACTACTGTCATCAATTTTTAAAAATCCATGTGTCAAAGACAAATGAATATCTGATGGCATGGTCTACTACAAGAAAAAAAAAATACTTGGACACCCAGCACTAAGTCCTAGAAAAGCAGTGTGGTACAATGGAAATCGAATTAGATTTGGAGTCTGGGGCATCTGAGTTTAAATACCAACTCCATTACTACTTTTTGTTGTTGTTCAGTTGTTTCCCCATCTGGGGTTTTCTTGGTAGAGATATTGGAGTGGTTGCCCAGTTCCTTCTCCAGCTCATTTTACAGATGAGGAAACTGAGGCAAACAGGGTTAAGTGACTTGCCCAGGGTCACACAGCTAGTAAGTGTCTGAGGCCTGATTTGAACTCTGGAAGATGAGTCTTCCTGACTTCAGGCCCAATTTCTAGCCACTGTCTTTGAGGTCTTCAGAACTCAGTTGTCTCAGTTACAAAATGACAGGGTTGGGATAGATGATTTCCAAGGTCCAATTCGCCTCTAAAACCTGTCACCCTCCTCTTATGTCTTCTCTAAGTCACCTGCTGCCTGTGTTATCCTGGGCAAGTCCTGTAACTTCTCAGTGTCCCCAGGCAATTCTTTAAGACAGGTGTTCTTAACCATCTTTATGTCATAGACACCTTTGGCGGCCTGGTGAAACCTAAGGATCCATTCTCAGAATGATGTTTCTACGAAGGAAATACATTATACTGAAATGTAGGTATAAAAAAATTGTTTAATGAGTCAACAGATCCCCATGTTAAGAACGCCTGCTTTAAAATAATCTGTGAGCAGTGGATCTACGTTAGGAAAGGGAAGTTCTTAAACCAATGAAATCACAGGTCTAGACAAAAAGGAGAATTCACTTTCCACTGATCTCTCCTTCCTCTGTAGATTAATAACATTTATAATCAATGCCACTCCAATTTATGCACTTGATTTTCTCTGTTTCCTGTTTCTCTGGTATCACAAACCATATTTTAAGGTCCTTGAATTTAGAGATATGTCTGACATTTCCCTTCTCTTTCTCCACAGTACTTAACATAGTGCTGAGCATACATTAGAGACTCAATAAATACTTATTGGCTGACAGGAGAGGAGATGCTTTTGCCACTAATCCTAGGAAGACAGAAAGGTTCCATCATTTCTGGAGCACCCACGTCATTCAAGGAACCAACTCAGAAACCACCAACATGGTGGCTCAGGACAGGCCTGGAGCCAGTGGGAGACAAGGCTCCTTCCTAGCACACTGGTAACAAAAGACAGTGGAGTCGAATGGATAAGCCAGCAAAAAAGTTGGGTCCAAAAAGGGAGGGGCTGGGAGAGGAGGGAGGAAGGGTTGGTTGAGACTGCCAACTCTTTACTCCTTCCTACCCAGGAAAAGTCAATACCCAGCACTCTCTTTTCATCGCTAAAGGTTAATCTGCAAAAATATTAAATGCCGCTCCTGCTCCACAGAAGAGAATTTGGAAAAGTTCACAACGTGGCGGGACCAAACCCAAAATAACTCTGTTAATTGCCCGTTAAGAACTCCTGACAGCCAACCTCTAGAGAAGCATTTGGCCTCACAATATTTTTTTTTAAATATGCCATCTTTCAGCACTCCGTTTATACTTTCCACAAAGATACAGCATGATTAATGCAGGAAAAATAAATATTAAAAGCCTTACTATGGGCCAAATTAAGAAAAGCACTTGATAAAATGGGCCCTCTTCTTGTGAGTAATTTGAAAGAATAACTGTTTTTCATTACAACTTCGGCTCCCAGCAGGTCATACATAAACCAGGCCAGCTGCAGTTCAAACAAAGGTCCAACAGGGACCAGCTCGAGGTGTGGATAAATCACAATCATAATGCAAGGACCAGCTTTCCTTCTTCTCTCCTCCCTGCCCCCTCCCCCATCCTTTAATAAATTGGGCTTGACCTGAAGCTCCTTGAAAGTTAATTTATAACAGCCAAATTTATTTTTTCCCCACATCATAACCTGCCTTCCTTTTTTCGAAAAATTTAAACCATTATGACAAATGGAGATTTATTATATACCATAAACACACGTGCCTGGAGCTTGGGTATTCAGTCCAGATATTCCAAAAGGCAGTAAGCTTTTAGTGGAATCAAGGAATGCCATGTGATATCTCTGATACAGATGAAACATACACACACTCCAGTCCTAACTATGGTAGAACATGGGCATAGCAAGTGGTCAATGATTTCTAGGAGTGAGGGTGAGTATCAGGAATGAAAGGATGACTCCCACTATATGGTCAAGGGTTCCTGCACATTTGGGTCAGATATTCACCAAAGGTCAGTCCTTTCAGCCTGCCCAGAAACAACCAGAACATCATTTAATGGATGGGGAACAAGGAGAACCATCCCTCCCCGCTTCTCTTTCCACCCACTCATGAGGTTTTCTCATTATTTCCTCCAAAAGTAATAGTAAAAATAATGAATTTTTTTTGGTCATCAGCCATGTAGACCTTGCATCATCTTGTGGAGCAGACATGGGGAATTACCAGTAAATAAACAAGGGGATGGAGAAGGCAAGAGGCACGGTGGGAAGAAAGAACCAATCTTGAAGTCAGAAAGCACCGAATTCAAATTCCACCTCTGACACCTGTTAGCTGTGTGACCCATTGCAAACTACTTAACCTCCCAAGTGGTCAGAGCAACTCTTGGTAAAGGAAGTTTACTCACCTGGGAATTCCTTATACCAATGAAACACACGGTCCCATCATTATCACTATTCTTTTGGAAGAGATCGGCGATCACTCCATTACATCAGTGGGCTAACCTGGGATTCCAACTCCTGGCTTCCCTCCCCATCTCCCTTCATTTGGGCATCCTGAAATGATTTCTACCATCTCCAGTTTCTTGTAATATAACACCCAGCACTGGATGACCCCCAAACCCACCTTGTTCTCTAGTGGTCTCACCCCTGTTCCTTCCATCTCACTAACCAGAAAGCAAGCTCCTGGAGGGCAAGCACCAGTTCTATTTTTTCATTCATTCTTCATAGTGCTAGGCTCAAACTAGTCTCCTGAATTCTTGTCTTCTTCTGGACCTCTACTTTAAAAATGGGAAATACAAGAAACATTAGAGCTCACTGGGGGTCATTGAGGAATGAAGGAATACATTTGTGGGCTACAAAGAGCTTACCTCAAAGTTTTACCAGGCTCCAAATTCCATCATGAAGCATTGGAAACCAAGCATTCCATGACCACTCCTACTGCTAGGAATCTAAGAGTTAGAAGGGACCTCAGATTGAATGAGTGCGTGAAAAGCACTAAATAAGCCCTGGAAAAGCACTTGCTTTTATTCCAGACAGGGTGCTAAGTTCTAGGAATACAAATTCCAGTACAAGTGGGTGTCTTATAGTCTAGCAATCAGATATCACCTGGTATGTGGCAACAATGAAGGAAATGCAGAGAAGTAATTTCCTATTTGAACTAATTACTATTGCTATCTAGGCACAAAGTGCAATTTTTCTACACCACTGAAGGAGTGCAAACACCAGTGACAACAAAATTTTAAAGTCAAACAATCTTTTTTTATCATTATTTTATTTTTTCACATCTTCTCTATTTTACTGTTCCAGGGCACAATTGTAGTTATGACTCTCCTCCCATGGCACGGTATCCAGTCCCTCTTCCATCTTGTTCACCCTCCAGGGCAAGACGGAACAATGTTCTAGGCTACAAATGCCCTTCCCACAAGGCCTGAGAATGAACACAACATCCCAGCTGTGGTCTGGCTAGGACAGAGTACTGTCTAATTAGTAGCTCCATCACTCTGGATATTCACAAGCCTAAAATTGCATTAGCTCTTTTGGCTGCCACATCACACTGTTGATTCATATTCAACATGGTATCTGCTAAACCCCTAGATATTTCTCACACAGTCTATTGTCTTAGCACACCTCTACCATCCTGTATTTCTACAGATGATTATTTTTTTCTCCTTACTCAAGACTGTGGATGATAATCAGGACAGATTCCCTTAGATCTCATTCATACAGAAGCATTATTTATAAACAATTGGAATAGGAATGTCTATCGTTCTATGCCATTTTAAAATCCTGGGTTCTCAGCATCCCACTTTGTCACAGAATATTTCTCTATTTCATATATGTTAATTCTGTTTTCCCAACTAGATTTCCAAGCATTCTTAACCTTTTTTATTTCATGGACTCTTCAGTACCTGGTAAAACTCAAGGACTCCTCCTCTGAACTATAGTTTTAAATGCTTAAGATAAAATACACAGAATTATACAGGAAGTCAATTATATTTTATTTTCAAAAAATAAATTTACCAGCAGCATATCAAGAACCCTTGATCTAGACCTTTTACCATGAGAAGTGGAGTAGAAGGAGAGAGGTGTTCTTTCCCACTCAAAGAGTTGATAGTGGAGGAAAATATTTATCAAATCCCAACCCCCTAAATGAAATTCCAAATACACAATTTTTTAGAGCCGATCAATATGCTGGCTTATCTTGTGTGGCTGTATTTATCTGTGATAAGGGGAGGTTCTATTGTGGAGGTGAGAGGAGAAGGGAAGAAGTCACTGGGGATTCATAATTCAAAAAAAGATCATCAATAAAACAATTTTTTTAACTCCAAATTAATTCCTGTAGAAAATATTCTAAATGACGGTTAGGTTCCCAGACTATGCCACATAGTCTATTTAATCTAGCACAGAGCTGAAATAGCATTATTTTAATAAACAGGAAACCTAATCATCATTTATGATATGATTCTTATGGGAAAAATTGTTCCTAGTTCCAAAAATCAACTTACAAATGAATTTTTGAAACATATGTCAGTTGTAACTTGGTGACTGTCTAGGTAATAGCCACAACTGCCTTTTTTTCACTCTACTACCCCCCCCCCCCATCAGATCACATTAGAGTAAATTCTAATTGCTAGGCAAAGAGTTACACTCCTCCCCACACATAGACACCCCATATGCATACACATACTCCATTCTCTTTCTTTTTCTATAGTTAATCTTGTGATCTGAGCTTCCAAGGGGCCTTCCTTGCATTGCCCTTTTTGATGTTGGCTCCTGGTGTGAAACTGTGTTTGGACAGTGGTGGGGTGGGGCAATTTAAATATGCCAGAGAACCCCATCCGCCATGGGGAAACACATAGGGGGACCCTGTATAAGTAGTAATAAGTTCCTGCCATTAAGGAGAGTGGAAATCCAGAAGAACTATAGATCACCGAGGACATTTTGGCTTACCATCATATTTTACAGACAAAATTACATCCCAGAAAGGGAAAAAGGAGAGAGGAGGTATGCAGGGAAGGAGGAAAAGCCACATTCAGGTTCTGAAATACATCAATGCCCAGAAATAGAAGAGGGGAAAAAATAAAGAAGAACCTTTGGAGAGTTAAAAAACAAAATAGAGTATCTATCTTATTTCAGAATATTGGAGTAAATAATATTTCTGATGTTCCCACAGAGAATCAAGTCCATCCAGAGAAACAAATACAAAATGTACAAGTTAATACGGGGCTAGCAAATTAGTCCAAGTGCACAGAGAGATTCCAAAATCAGATGAGGGCTAGGTTATGAAATGGGATTACTCTTACCACTCCCAATGCCCTAACCATACAGCACTCTTACTTCCCTGTACTTTTTTGGAAATCATATCCATTATTTTGAAAACATCATTTGAAATCCTAAAGAAAGAATGAAACACAGTATTGTGGTATTCCTAAGTAATATCTCTTGTTTATAACCATATAAATTTTGTCCCCTGGCTCTACAGGGCTTATATAATAGAATAGAGTTATTTTAACAGTGCCCTGTTAAAGAAGAAGCAAAATGTTCAACTCATTTTCTCCAGTGGGAGGGATGCACGGCCTCATGTGAGAGAGGAACATGCCTAAGTTATTACTGTAGGAAAGCCATCTGTCAAAGCCTGCTCATTCTGGCATGGCAAATACCACTGGTGAGATCACAGAGTCAGATTCTGCTTGCAATTACTGGTGAAGGACCTTGGATACAGGCAGCCTGCTATCAATTATTACCCTGGCCTCAGACACTTGGACTTGTCAAGTTCTCTGTGTCTTCTGTTTTGTAACAGTAAGAAAAAGGCTCTTCATGACTGATTCTTGGAAGTTTTTCATGTGTTATGTCACTCCTCAGTGTCATTAACAATTCAATTAAAATTTCACAGCCCACGTTGGGCAGATGAAGACTGGGTGGGAGGGAGACAGGGCCCCCACTGGAGGAGGAGGAGGAGGAGGAGGAGGAGGAGGAAAGATTGCCGAGCTGGTTGCAGTGCTCCAAGACAGATAAAGTGAATCCAATATTGAAATTTCTTTGACTTCAGAACCCATGCTTTCATGTGTCTACCATCCGACAGGATACCGTCTATCATCCTGAGAAGCTAATGGGTTTGATGTGTGCACCCTGCTAGGGATGTGGGGACAAAGGAGGAATTCAGGCTGGCTGGAGTCAAAACCTCACATTACTTCATTATTTTCAGGGGACAAGCTCCCCATCAGGAAAGTTTGTTGGGGTTTTTGTCAGTGGTTGGGTTTTTTTTGTTTTTTTGTTTTTTGTTGGACAATTGATGAATTCTTTGGAAATGACCCAGGCCTGATGCCTTACTGTGTAGAATGTTCCAGAAGTCACAGAGTCGGGGGCTTTTTGTGTGTGGATCTCTGGGTTTGCTCTATTGTCTTGCTTTCAGAGTGGGGCTGTCCAGAAGCCTACAGAGGGAAATTGGACTGACCACAGTCAAATCCTCAGGAAGGCGGATGATGGGGAAACTCTCATACAGGGTGGCTAGAAACAAGAATGACATGCTTCTGTCCTTATTAACTCTATGAGAGTGCAAACACTTCTTTGTTCCTCTGAATAGGAGGGAGGGGGTCCCACATCCTCACGTGCTTTCAAGCATCCCAAGGATTGGGTTGGGCGGGAGGAGAATTTAAAAAAAGTTGCAGGCTTAAGACTTCTGAGGCAGCTTTCTCTCTAACTCCCTCAATGAGTTTAGTCATGCAAGGAAAAGATTCTTTAAAGTTACCAAAGACCTTGTTTAATGCCCAAGAAAATGCAGACTGTCAGCACTCTTTGTGAGGTTCTGGTGGCTTAACTCTGTCCCCCAATACACTGGTGACCCTCCACCTCTCATTCACTAGGTCCTTTTTTGACACAGAGCTCTGGATTATTGTCTGATTTCCTTCTAGGTAAAAGGGGATTAAGTGTCCAGCTGCACTTGGTGATACACAAAAGGGAAAATATAGTTTAACCACCAGATTTATCAAGATAATTTTTCTTCCACACACTAATTAATAACATTAGCCAACATTGCCCTTAGCATGGGGAGGCCGGGGAAGGGAGAGACATGCCCCCTCAAAGTATCAGAAACAGGAGTTGACAGTTCAAGGCAAAAATGATTTGCATGTAAATTCTGATCAAAAGCAAGTCTGTACCCTGAAGTTGTCAAGTTTTGCTACCAATCTGACATTTAAATGGGCTATAGCAAAACTTGATTTAAACTGAAGAGTTAAAAAACATGGCAACTCAATTACCCCCTAGCAGATCAGATCTGGCAGCTGAGGTCAAACTTCTCACCCTGCCATTACATTTCTCAATACCTGATGCTTTAAACAAACACTATGTATTCCTCCTACAATCCTGGAAGAAAATGCGTTTCTCAGGGCTCCCTACTGTGTCCCAGATTAAAAAATAAAGTTTCACTTGTGTGGGATCTTGGGCCATTTTCCCCATTAACATTTCTGAATAAATCAGATGATTTTTAAAATGGTCTCACAGAGGGGGAAGTCTTTGCTTTAAAAAAAAAAACTTTTGTGCACACTGAATGATTTTTTTAAACTACCATTGCATTACGGGGAAAACGTTGGCCTAGATGAACACTAACATAGTAACTTTGACTCTGTATATATCTTTTGAATTGAATTTTGCCTTTGTTTTTAATCTATGTGATGTTTGAGTTGGGCAGAACATTAATTCAGATAGGAAGGAAAACCAGCTCTAACTTTGCCCTAAATTAACCAGAGATGAAATATTGGGAGGCCTAGAATGGGCTCCTACACACAGGAAGTAGCCTCTATGGCTTCCATTCAAGCCAATGGCATTAATACTTCATTGTCTACTGAATTCATTCACATCCTGAACCCTCTATGAAACCCTCCCTCACCACTTGAGACCACAGAGATCTCTTCCTTCCCCAAACTCTTACAACGCATTGTTTCTATCACACATACAGTATATTTCTATTCCCTTGCCACATCATTTTTTCTACCTTTCCATGTTTATGTTGTCATATTATTATTATCTGAATTTATCGGGTAAGCATATCTTGATCACCTTACTAGATTGCAAACTCCTACAGGTAGAGATTTCCTTCATATTCTGGGACACCCAGAACCTGTCATGACTTGTACTTAGTAGGTGCTCAGTCATCTCAGAACCGGTGGGAATGTTGGGGCCATCTTGTCCAATCCATATTTGAACATAAATCATCCCAACAACATACTCCAGTAAGTGGTCATCCTAACATCTGTTGGCAGCTTCTGATAAGACATGTACCTTAAAGAGGTCAAAGACAGAGGGAAAGGACTCATGTACAAACATATTTAGCCACCATCAAAACAAAGCCTGTCAATTAAGAAATAGTTAAAGAAAGACCAAATGCAATGGAATGTTATTAGGCTACTTTTTTTATTTTTAGGCTATTTTTTAAAATGAAAAATGTGAGGAATTCAGAGAAGTTTAGAAAAAACAACATGAACTGATGCAGAATAAAATGAGGACAATTTACACAATGATCAAAATAATGCAATGGAAAATGGCTTTGAAAGACTTCAGAACTTCTATCAGTGCAGCAACTAACCATGACTTTCAAAGACTAATGATGAAAGCATGCCTCCTTCAAACAGAGGTAATGGAGTGGTCATGCAGAATGTGACAAATACTCAGACATGAGCAATATTTACTTGGTTTTCCTGATTCTACTTATTTGGAACAAGGGAGAGTTTAGGGGAGGGTAGACTGAGGAAATAAATTAGAGGGAAGTAACAGATACTCCCCCCAAAAATAGTATCAATAACAACTTGTGAACATACAAAAGAAAGCCCTCCCCAAAAAATCATTTTACTAAGGAGATTTGTTCTGTGAAGTTGAGATTCAGTCAAAGGGCCATAAGGCATCATGATTGCAGTTCCCCACCTCTGCACCAGATGATCTCAAAGGCCCCTTACAGCTCTTAATCTATGATCCTACAAGCATTCTGCTTACGGGATGTAAACAAGAGACTTGCTAAAGACCTATTTTAGAGACAGCATGGTAAATGCACAGTCTTTCATTAATGAGAATCTAATCACTAACAGAACAAAAGAAATAAGTATGCAAAGACAGATGTGGCTAATAAATGTCTTAAGCGGGGTATGGATGCAGAAACAAATCTTCCTTTTCCTCCTTACTCTTCGCCAAGTCCAAATTGCAAAGCCCCAATCCCGCGTTACTGTCACTGCCACCATGATCCTCCCTTCACTGACCTGTTCTTCCTTCCTCCTCCTCTCAAGGAACACAGAACTCCCCTAACTTGACCCACTGGAAATTCACTCTAATGGAACTCTTTGGTCCTGGTTGTTGTTCAGGTGTTTTCAGCCATATCCAAATCTTCATGACCCCATTTTTGGAGTTTCCTTGGCAAAGATACTAGAGTGTTTGGCCATTTCCTTCTCTAGTTCATTTTACAGATGCAGAAACTGAGGCAAATGGGGTTAAGTGACTCGCCCCAGGGTTACAGAGCTAGTAAGTGTCTGAGGTCAGATTTGGAGTCAGAAAGATCTGAATTCAATGCTCTATCTACTGCTAGCTACCCTGGTCCTTGCTATTGCTTATCAATATTTAATTTTCTTAATACCTCCCAAGGAAACTATTTCAGACTTTTTCTTTATGTTCTCAATAATAAATTCCCCCAAACTCCTATCTCAAGGCTGCATAATTTAATAATTTCGAAAATGAACAGTTACAGCTCTGGTGCTCACATAGTTAAAATGTCAGAGGCAGGTCTCTCCTAATTTCAGTTGCCACTACAACACTCACTGTCCTCAAATTCATTTTTTCATCTCTTAGCTATACTATACAATTGGCACTTTACTAAATATTACACTGTGTTCCAATTAACAGCAGTAAGTAATTCAATATTTTATCTTATATCTGCATATGATTTTGATCTGATCATTACTGTATATGTGGGTCTATTTGTGTATGTGCGGATTCATTGCTCCATGCGTACCTGTCTGGCTTTCCCAACTAAACTTTAAACTCCATGTGGCCAGGGCCCATCTCCTATTCATTGCTTTTGTATCCTCACAGCACCAAGCGTAAGGCAGGGTCCAGAGCAACCACTCAGTAAATACTTGTGGATTGCCTGGAACTTGGGTGATCTTATTATAGGGAGAGTTAAACAGACAGCCTTGCCCACAAAGTTTTACAATCTGTGTCTCATCTATTGACAAACATCCTCAAGATGATACACAGACAACTGCCCCTAAACCACAAACACTAAGCAAATACCTACGATGGTTTAGATTGTGTGCAAACAAAGGGTGGATCCAAGTGGAGGCAGGTGGGATTTGGAGTAATTAAGACATTCATACATCTGAGAAAAAGCCCTGGATGGTTGTCACCTTCCTTCTGGGGCTTCCCTCACTGTCTGTTCAGTTAGAAAGATATTAAACACCTACTTTGTAAAGAGAACGTGAGAGATGCAAAAATAAAATGAGGGTCTGGAACCCCACAGGCTGTGCAATTGAAGAAGAGAGTAGATAGTAGAAAAGATCTGCAATCTAAATGGTCATTATACATAATCATTTTTATCTTTATTTAGCAAGCAAATCTTCTGTGCCCAGAAGTGACTT
Source organism: Pseudochirops cupreus (assembly GCA_028627135.1). Classification (NCBI taxonomy): domain Eukaryota; kingdom Metazoa; phylum Chordata; class Mammalia; order Diprotodontia; family Pseudocheiridae; genus Pseudochirops; species Pseudochirops cupreus. The sequence continues at coordinate 533,876,740 of CM053582.1, forward strand.
GCCCAGGGTCATACACGCAGTAATTGGCAAAATGTCTCAAAAACACATTTTTTTTCAAGTGCACAATTGATCGAATACAAATTTGTTTTAAAACATTACTGTCTCCTGAACTTGCTTTTAGCATAATGTTTTTCCTGTGGATCCCAGGCATTTTTTTTTCACATTAAAAAGGGGTCTATTTATTAGAAAAGGTGATAGCCACCAGACTGCACGACAGCTCCCTTTTCTCCATAGCCACACATCTACCACCAAAAGGTAGAGGAACTTGGAATGAGAGCACGAGGCCTGCTACTTTTAACAGTGAATCACAAAGCAGCAATGGGAGCAGTTAATCCCACAGATTCTCAATTTCTCACCATGTGTAAAGTAAGAGTTGACTTCCCCAGGATGGTTATGATATCAAATAAAGACTAAGTCAGCCCAGTATGAATTCAAACTACCAAGTGAATTTATGTTATGCTGCCTGCTTCTTATTGACAAACCATACATTAAGCAAGTTACAAAGAACACATATACTACCTGGTGAGGAATGGATGGTCAGAGGGGACACTTCAGCCTTAGTCTGGAGCCAGTTCAAACACCAAAAGAAGAAGCTGCTGGAACACTGGGTGCTTTCCATGCCATTGGGCCAACTGCAATTCTTCCTTGTAGCATCAAGGGACCCTCCAATCCAAATAATTAACATCCCTTCGCCTCTGTGTAACTTTATATTTTTTTTCTAAGTCTTTCACATATATTCATTCTCTCATTTGGGCCTATTTGTTTGAGCAGATTAGAGAAACTATTACTATCCAAATTTTACAACTGAGTAAACTTGGGCCTAGGGAAGTTAAATGACTTTACCCAAGTGAGTACCAAGAATGTTGGACTCTGGGTCAGGAATGATCTGGGTTCAAATCTTGGTTCCCTGTAATTACTAGTTAGGTGTCTGGTGGGAGGAGGATGTTGTAACTTTCATTGCTATCATTCAAGAAAACATCTTTTATTTTGAGCTGGAGGGTTCACTTTGTAGATGATTCACCTCCCTTCTCCATGACTTGGCGCTAGTCATCTGCCACGTCTTCAGCGTCCTGCCCCTTACTTCTGTCTCTCTGTTTCCACGGCTCCCTTCGAGATTCTGCTCAAAGCTCTTCTTCTGTAGGAAGCCCTTCCCAAATGCTAGTGCCTCCCTCTCTGAGATTTCCTACAATAACTTATTTTGTCATTGTTGTTGTTGCTGAGTCACTTTTCGGTCACATCCAACTCTTTGTGACCCCATTAGGGATTTTCTTGGCAAAGATACTGGAGTGGTTTGCCATTTCCTTCTCCAGCTCATTTTACAGATGAGGAAACTGAGGCAAGCAGGGTTAAGTGACTTGCCCAAGGTCACACAGCTAGTAAGTGTCTGAGGCCAGATTAGAACTCAGGAAGAGGAGACTTCTTTACTCCAGGTCCAGCACTCTATCCACTGAGCCACCTAGTTGCCCCTATATATATCTTGTATGTACCGTTATTTACATATCTCATTTGGTCCTCACAACTACCCTGTGAGATAAGTAATATTATTAGCTGCATTTTTACAGAGGTTAAGTGACTTGCCCAGGATCTCACAGCTAGTAAATTTCTAAAGGCAAATTTGAACTCAAGTCTTCGTGACTCCAGAAAAAAAGAACATCAGAATACTACTGGATGCCGGGGGGGGGGGGGGGGGGGGGG